>CAWUFW010006323.1:0-600000 GCA_963921515.1 Calotriton arnoldi | reverse complement strand
CCGCGTACCAGCTGTAGGGGGCGCCCTTGTTCGCCTCGCACCCATTGAGGCAATGGGAGCCCGCGTACGCGTTCTACGTCCGGCTCCCATTGACTTCAATGGGAGTCCGACCGACTCGAGTACGATAGCATACGGACGCATCGAACTCGTTCGGTCGGGCTGCACGGGTCCGATTCGGTCGGAAATCTCTCCGGGTCCGGCTCGGTCGGAGAGATTTCCGGCCCGAATCGGAATCGGCCCCTTGGTGAAGTGTGCTTGATTACGAACCACCAAGAGTTGAAGAAACAAGACAACTCCAAGTAAGAAACTCGACATTCCAGTCAATGATTGCGCTATTCTCATTTATTGGAAACTTTACTCCTTCTTCAAAATTTCCAAGAAATGATCAAAGTTAGGATGAGGTTTTCTGATTGCTTTGTTGAAGAAGTTGTGCCATCCCTCTATGGCATTATTAGTCTTTGCACCTCCCTCTAAGCAGGTCGTGTAACAGTACCACCACTTTACAAGAAACCTTGCATTCCTCCTGCAACCCGACCTGCTTAGATGGCCAATCCATGTGTCCTCAAAGTAATTTAGTAAGGGAGCCAATTTGTCTTTGTTTGATGTAAAATACTTAGATTCTGTAATTGGTGTGTAGTATTCATCCACACTGTCAGGAGAAACAAAGCATAATGCTGTTAGTTCCTTTAACTCAAATTGCAGTTTAATGTCTGATATGTAATCCTCAACTAACAATATTTTTTGAATTTTTCTCCAATAGGCCTGTGAAAAGTGAAAAAACATCGTTGAATTTGGGTATCCGGTTACATTTTGATTATGGTGCTATCATGGGTAATTCAAAATCAATTATCACTTGTCTAGAACTTTCATTCATTGTTTTAGATTTTACCACTGTTTAATCTAAGAGAGCAATAGTCATAGTAGCCGTATAAAAAAAGGTACAAATGTACAAGACCTCCCCACAGGCGAAAAAATATGTTTCTTGCGGCAGAAGATTATGTTCCCTCAAAGGGTATGGCGTCTTAAAAAGTGGTCCGGGCCAGTCAGAAAAGCAAACCTCTTGGGCGAGTGAATAAAAATGTCAATCCATCAGAAATAAAGAAAGTATGGAATACCTCTCCTCGGAGAGCACTCACCCGGTACAGGGTAATTTTATGGTCCAAAGCAACCGGGGGGGGAGGGGGGGGCTGGCCCATCATGCAACCTGTCCCTCTTTTAAGCGCCTCCTGGTGGTTCTAGTGGTCGTAGGTGGCTCCTGCCGCGTTGGTATCTGGGGATTGGAGTCCCCCGCTGGCAGGCACTGGCAAAAAGAAAAATAGGCTCCTGTGCTGCGTGCAGCCTGTCCCGCTTTAAAGCGCCTCCTGGCGCTTCTAGTCGTCGTAGGCGGCTCCTGCCGCCTTGGTATCTGGGGGTTGGAGTCCCCTCCTGGCAGGCACTGAATATAGATGAAGCAATAACAGGGAATGTAAACCAAACTGAGTGTCCAGGAAGACTATTAACCATGAATTTAATGGGCCCTTAGAACTTCAATTCGAAGACGCCTCAGCTTTATTCAGCTCAATTTGAATGTTTTATGTAAAAAGATCATTCCACTCCATTATACATATCTTAGAATGGATAACACATCATTGAAAAAGACAACATGTAGAACACATTTTGACATATGATCAAAATTCAATATATACAACACAACAGGAATGAACTTTTTGCATAAAACATTCAAATTGAGCTGAATAAAGCTGAGGCTGTAAGCCAGAAACCGGTCCCAGGATACTTGTTTCCGGTCCAGGGAAGACATGGCTTTGGCAGTTCGGGCTGGACTGTTCCCATGAGGCACAGGGTCAGGCTGATTTGCATATGGCCATGTTTGAACTGGGGTGGCGGAGTGAGCTAAAGAATGATGATGGATTAAACCCAGATCAGTTGACTGGGGGTGAGTGCTTGCAATGTTCAACACTCCGTCCATCATCCCCTTTGGTTTTGCTATGTTCGCCCTAAGTTGGCAGGGTATGCCCAGACGTGGGTCCCTTGCTCACTTTGCCACTGGATTCAAGATAGCCTGGCTGATGACGGCTGTAAGCCAGAAACCGGTCCCAGGATACTTGTTTCGGGTCCAGGGAAGACATGGCTTGGCAGTTCGGGCTGGACTGTTCCCATGAGGCACAGGGTCAGACTGATTTGCATATGGCCATGTTTGAACTGGGGTGGCGGAGTGAGCTAAAGAATGATGATGGATTAAACCCAGATCAGTTGACTGGGGGTGAGTGCTTGCAATGTTCAACACTCCGTCCATCATCCCCTTTGGTTTTGCAGTAATAGCTTTGACCCATGAACCCCTCCTTTCAAATACAATTCCCAGATAAGAGAAATGGGCGGCAGAGTCGAGTTTTTTTATCATTTATAAATATGTCTCGACACTTGACAGTGGGTTTACAACATTTCATAACGTAGGTCTTTGCAATATTTACCTTAAGATCCAGCCTTGACATAAAGGTTACAGAACTCAAGACAACTTTTTGCAGGCCCAAGGGAGTGCGGGACAAGAGAACAGCATCGTCAGCATATAACAATGCTCCAATTGGCCGTCTTCCAATGCTGAGCAAGTCCTGACATTCCCTTGTTAGTGTGGCACCCAGATTATTTATATAGAGGCAAAAGGAGGAGGCGCTAACACGCAGCCCTGCCTTACCCCTTTCTAACTGGAAAATAGTGAGTGCGTTCGCCAGCAAACCCATACCGAACACTTGCCTGGGCATCTAGGTAGGATTGTTTTAGGAAGTTAAGAAGCGGCATTTCCACCCCCATAGACTCTAAAATACACCATAGTCTAACATGGTTAACACAATCGAAGGCGGAGCTTAAGTCAACAAAACACATAAAAAGGCTCCCCCGTTTAGCCTGGATGTATTTTCCACATTGGAGACTTAAGTTCAGGCCCTGTTCTGTGGTGCTGAGTCCTTGACGAAATCCATATTGTAATTCGGATAAAACACATACACCCTCTGCCCACGTCTGTAATCTATTTAAAACGACTCGCCCGGCCACTTTCACACGGGAATCCAAAAGTGAGATGGGTCTGTAGCAGGACGGGTCATTACGATTGCCTTTTTTAAAAATTGGGACTAGTATAGACTTAGTCCAAGTTGGCATAAAACCCTGTGTACAGCATGCCTTTAGAACCATAGTTATTAATGGGCCCCACAACAAAGGACAGGATTTATATAAATCCACTGGTATGCTGTCAGGTCCATGGGCTCCCCCCCCGCATTAGCGTTAATCGCCAGAACGACCTCGTCCATATTAAAATCAATTTTGATTGGAAGGTAGCTCGTGTGGCCTTGACTTGGGTCTTCGCCATAAGGCGTATCTACATTTTCACTGTATAACCTAGAAAAATGTGTTACCCATTGGTCTTCCCCAATCGAAATTTCGATACTGGGGGCGTTTGTAGAGGCCAAAAATGGGGCATTCATGGCCTTCCAAAAACCTTTTGTATCTTTTAGCTCAGATGCCTTTTTAAGTGTCTGCCATAATTCTGCTCTTATAGCCTCCTTCCGTGCTTTGAGTGTGGTTTTATATGCTGCCCTGGCCCTTTTTATAGCTTCCTGATCCCTTCAGGGTATTATGAAGAGCTGTTTTAATGTGGCATGGGCTTTACTACATTTGGTATCAAACCAGCCTGTTTTACCGGTACGGGTTTTTTTAAATTTCTGATAGTAAGTTATGTTGTATGGCCTGTGTGATGTTTTGAAATGAATTGAGCACAGCCGGTTCCAAAGCGGTCTCATCGAGGCAGATAGCAAAATCCATTTTATAGCTACTAAGTAGCGCCTTTGTTAGCATTTTTGGGTCTACACCCGCCCATTTGATCGCATATCAGTTAGTTCTGTTTAAGGCTATATCTTGTACAGATTTCATAGTCATATGTCCGCTTGATAACACCTTGGCCGGTAGATCCAGGGTGATACTGATTGGAAAATGGTCACTGAAGGCAACAGCATGAGTTACAGAATTATGTAATCTATTAGCGTATCTGTTAGAGATTAATGCATAATCTATGATCGAGGACAACCCGTGCCCATTAAATGTACTTTTAAACGGTAAGTGTGGGGAGCATAGGTCATTGGCGAAACCCAAGTTCATAGTATATTTATGCTGATTTAATTCTTCCCCAAGAAGGGAATGCGAGAAGTGAGAAATATCAGTCTCATCTTCAGATATTAATCCGCAGTTACCACCTTCGGCATGGGTACAGGGGCTTAAATTAAAGTCCCCTCCCCAAACTATACAGAGATCCATGGAAGTTGTCTTAAGGATTTTATCCAGGTCCTTCTGTAAGCGCCTCAGGACTACCTCCATTTGTAAAGCGGGAATGTTGTTATAAAGGTTTATTAGGATGGTACAGTATGAAACATCAATGGTCATTTTTATGACCTGATAGTAGGTGTTAAGTTCCATATGGTCTATCTTTTTTGCATTTAACCTATAGGAAATAAAGGTGCAGAAGCCACCCTTTTTTCTTCCATGACTGGAAGGTAATGCTGGGGTAAAGAATGTTTTAAACCCGTTAATGTGCTGTGGGGTATCCACCCAGGTTTCTTGTGTACATATTATGTCGAAGCTGTGTACAAATTCGTGCCAGGCGGGATTGGAGATTTTAGAGATTAGTCCCACTACATTCCAAAATATAATTCTCGCTGTGCTGATCCTGGTTTTAACATGTGTATTACTCTTGTTATGAACAGGTTCGACAGTAGGTACATTAGAGTAATCAACAAGGTTATTAAAAGTAATTGGGGGAAGGGTAGTTAAGTTGGTTAAATCTATTCCCTTCTCGATGTTATGAAATGTAGGGGTCGCTCCTACAGAGACGGCATAAGGAAGGTCATCATCCTGAGCCCCTATACTTCGTTTACGAGGGGCAACATATAAGTCCTCATTGATACTTGAGTCACTGTAGTTAGATTCTCTTGGCTTGGTGGAAGTTATATCCATTCTAGATTGATATTTAGCAACATCCCCGATTTCGACTAGGTGGTTGTGATTTGGGAGGAGTCAATCTATATCTTCCAGAGATGAGAATATATCAAATCTGTTCTGAGTGGGAATAGAAAAATGATGTTGTGTATTAATGTTTGTAAATCTCAACTGTGGGGCAGGGTGCATTTGTTTCAATGGAGGGTAGAAATAACCGAGAGGTAGTACAGTTATGCCCCTATTTAGAACGTGATCATTACACAATCTACGTAAGTTCTCATTTACCAGTCTGGGTGCTCTAAAAGTAAGGACTATGCAATCGCCAGCTAGATTTTTTTTCCTCTTCCCTACCCATCCCACTCTTCTTACCATCTTAAATTCAGAAAACAGGGCCTCTGTTAGGCCGGTTTTGGTACCGAGCCAGCAAAGGGCCCTATTTCTCAATGACTCCCAGGTTTCGTTTGCCTGAGGGGAAAGATGAGGTGCGTTCGCCAATATGATGGTGTATGGGGTGGCCTCTGGTGGCAGGTTAAGTCGCACTTCCTCTGTTTCCCTGGTCGTGGTACTAGATGGGAGGAGTCGGTGAATTACTCTCGGCTCTTTTAGAGCCAATGCATCACTGTTGTTAATAGTGGTTCTACTTTTGTCTGCTGTGGGTGCATTGTCTGGAGTTTGAATAGTGGCCACCTGGGTAGGAGGGATTACCTTTTCAGTGTCTACTGCCGAATTTGAGGATCTGCACGAGGGGACAATATGACTGTTTCTTAGCAGGTCCTCAATGGCAGTTAACCTAATCAGCAGGTTTTCTAGGGGTTCCATGACAATTTTATGGAGGGCGTCAAGTCTGAGGCAAATTTGTTCAAAGCCCACCTTGGGGCTGAGTTTGTTTGAGGGAGGATCTAGGGGCCCTGATAAACCCGTTCCCGCTTTCTTGGGTTTAATTTTAAATTTCGCATTTCTTCTCTTGCTCCCTTTTATCTTAGAGTTAATGGGGGGCGCATCAGGGTTCAAGGCCACAACTGGCGTCTCTGTGTTCCTAGGGCGCTTGGACGGGGGCTGATTTTCCAGATCGCATTCTAGGACATATATATTGTCTGACGTGTCCTGCACGCACCCATTTGACTCCGGGTTCAAGTCTCCAACGAATTCCTGAATCAGGATAGGTGATCTTGATTCTATCTCTACAGGGTTTGTGTGGCCTGCAAGTTCCCCACTTGCCCGGATGCCCTGATTTAATGATACTTCAACAGTATGGATTTGTTTCTCAATGGTTCTCAGTGCCCCAGTTAGGTATTTCATAAGCGAGTTCTGTGTCCCACCAGCCCTCCTATTAGTGGATTCAGCTTTCCTTTTACCCATGGCTTGAAACCTAACCCGCCTCTCAAAATTGTAGATGCCTCCCTGTAGCTAAGTGAAGTTTTCCCTATACTCGATACCAGTAAGCAAAAGGGGTACGAGCAGGATGATACACCTTGTTTTTTAAAGGGAAAACAAACATATGGGGCAGTATGAAAAGCACGACAGCTACACAATGCACAATCAACACGCCAAGTTTCGGCTGCTCCCAATGTCTCAATTTATAGGCTATGCTGCTAGAATAACACAAAGTTTTTTTAAGAGTTCACGTGCTATTGGGCCAATCCAGGATGGTATGCAGCACAATGTACGGAGGGGAAACAAAAGTGAGAAACAGAAAGAGATAAAAAACTCACTTTCTTCCAACTGAGTAAGTACGTCAATGACCTGCCTAACAATGTCAAGGGTCTGGCCCAGCCCGGCCTTGTTCGGTCTCAGACGGGCCCACCCTTGGCCCGGGCTTTGCCCGGGCGCGTCCCGCGCTGCGGGGGTCGAGGCAGCGCTTTATATTTATTTTATTCATTTATTTATTTTGTTTTATAGAGCGCGAACTTGACCCGTTAGGGTATCAGAGCGCTTTACATGGATCAAAGAGTGTACAATGGGCATGGAAACACAAAATACAAAGGATAAAGAGGGGGCGGGGTGCAGGGTACAAAGGGGATAGAGGACATATATGTACAGATTACATTTATGATTACTCGAGATAAGGCCCCAGGATTCTTGGTGAGGTAGCTCGATACTCAGATGGGTGGCGCTGGTCGGTAGTTGGTCAGGGTCTCTGTGTTGGTAGGAGGCAACATTTAGGAGAGGAATTTACCCATAAGGAAAGTTTTGGCCTCCTTTTTGAAACGTGCAAGAGAAGGGATTCTTCTGATGGCGGGCGGGAGAGAGTTCCATATTCTTGGAGCAGCCCCAGAGAAAGCCCGATTGGAAGGTTTTTTTTTTCGGAAACGTGCAGGTTGGAGTAAGAGGTCTTTGGCGGACTGGGAGTTTCTGATTCAGTCGGATACCACAAGTTTCTGTGCAAGATAAGCCGGGAGTTTGAGTATAAAGCCTTATGTGTGATGCAGGCCAGTTTAAGTTGTATTCTAGCCTCCAGGGGAAGCCACTTCAAAGCTTTCAAGTGTGGAGAGATATGGTCGAATTTTCTGGAACTTGTAAGAAGTCTGGCGGCAGCGTTGAGGCAAGCTTTTAAAGGTGCCAGAGAGATCTTCGGTAGACCCGAGAGGGTGGAGCAGCCATACTCCAGTCTGGAGATTACTAGCGCTTGGACTGCACTTTTTAGGTCGGCAGTGTCGAGGAAGGGTTTCAGTTTCCTGAGGTAGCTCAAGTGGAATCTGGCTGATTTGGCCATCGATTTGATGTGGTCCCGCATGTTCAATTTGCTGTCCAGGGTTATTCCCAGCGATTTTGCTGAGTCCACGATGGTCGGTGGGCAATCTAAGGCTGTGATAGCCTTGATCCATATCTGCATCTCAGGATTGGTTTTTGGAGGGGAGATTAGGAGAAATTCTGTTTTCTTTGCGTTGAGTTTGAGTTGATTGGAGGTGAGCCAGTGGACGGTTGATTTCAGGGCCTCATTCAGGGAGAGAATCTCCTCGAGAGATGAGGTTTTGATGTAGAGCTGGGTGTCGTCAGCATACATATGGTAGAAGATATTCGCTGAGCGAAGTACTTCGGCAAGTGGTTCAAGGTAAAGGTTGAAGAGGGTAGGGGACAGGGTTGATCCTTGAGGGACTCCGATCGTGACTGGAGAGGGAGGAGATAGGTTGCCGTTGATTAGGAATCGTTGTGATCGGTTTTGGAGGAAGGGTCTAAACCAGTCTAGAACAGAGCCATCCAAACCCATCCTGAGTTTGAGGCGTTCGAGAAGTTTTCGTGGTTGACCGTGTCGAAGGCCGAGGATAGATCTAGGAGGATTAGAAGGCAAGTTTTCCCTTGGTCAAGGGCTTGGAGGGCATCGTCAACGATGTGGAGCATGGTCGTTTCAGTACTGTGCCCAGGTCTGAATCCAGATTGGAAGTCATCGAGAAGGTGGAAGTTGTTGATGTGTTGGCTTAGCTGCTGTTGCACACACTTCTCCAACACTTTTGCTAAGAGGGGATGTTGGAAATCGGTCTGAAGTTGTCTGGGGAGGCTGGATCCAGCGATAGCTTTTTCAAAATGGGGAGGACTTGGCCGGCTTTCAGAGAGTCAGGAATGGATCCCTGCCGGAGAGAGGCGTTGATTATTGCAGTCCAGCTGGGAATAATGGACTGGGCGACGGCCGCTAGGCAGTTGGAGGGGAGCGGGTCGTTGTAATGGTTATTCGGGGCCAATCCAGGATGGTATGCAGCACAATGTACGGAGGGGAAACAAAAGTGAGAAACAGAAAGAGATCAAAAACTCACTTTCTTCCAACTGAGTTATTACGTCAATGACCTGCCTAACAATGTCAAGGGTCTGGCCCAGCCCGGCCTTGTTTGGTCTCGGACGGTCTCAGACGGGCCCACCCTTGGCCCTGGCTTTGCCCGGGTGCGTCCCGCGCCGCGGGGGTCGAGGCAGCGCTTTATATTTATTTATTTATTTTGTTTTATAGAGCTCGAACTTGACCCGTTAGGGTATCAGAGCGCTTTACATGGATCAAAGTGTGTACAATGGGCATGGAAACACAAAATACAAAGGATAAAGAGGGGGCGGGGTGCAGGGTACATAGGGGATAGAGGACCAGCTTTCCTTTTACCCATGGCTTGAAACCTAACCCGCCTCTCAAAATTGTAGATGCCTCCCTGTAGCTAAGTGAAGTTTTCCCTATACTCGATACCAGTAAGCAAAAGGGGTACGAGCAGGATGATACACCTTGTTTTTTAAAGGGAAAACAAACATATGGGGCAGTATGAAAAGCACGACAGCTACACAATGCACAAACAACACGCCAAGTTTCGGCTGCTCCCAATGTCTCAATTTATAGGCTATGCTGCTAGAATAACACGAAGGTTTTTTAAGAGTTCACGTGCTATTGGGCCAATCCAGGATGGTATGCAGCACAATGTACGGAGGGGAAACAAAAGTGAGAAACAGAAAGAGATAAAAAACTCACTTTCTTCCGAACTGAGTAAGTACGTCAATGACCTGCCTAACAATGTCAAGGGTCTGGCCCAGCCCGGCCTTGTTCGGTCTCGGACGGTCTCAGACGGGCCCACCCTTGGCCTGGGCTTTGCCCGGGCGCGTCCCGCGCCGCGGGGGTCGAGGCAGCGCTTTATAGCACAATGGTCACCCCTCCCCCCTCGGCAGCTGTGGTGAATTACGGCGGTGCATCCTGGGACTCCGAGTCCCACCAGGGTGCAGGTTGGAGGCAAGGGGCCAGGCACCAGCGGGTCAAGGAGGCAGGGATGCGGGCTTTGTAACCCTCGCCACAACATAGATGGAGTCCCGGAAAAAGCCCACAGATTGATAAAAGAATAGAAGCGCGTCCCGCCCTCTAAGTCAAAAGTTTCTACTGCCCAGTTTTCTTCCAGACAGCATATACCTAGGCTTTCCTGTTTTCAGTTTCTATTTTTGGTAAATTCTGGTATGGTTTTTCCAGTGTTTTCAAGTGATTTCAATACCTTAAAAAACTGTGGTTACACATTAAAAACAACTGAAACATTGTTTTTCCAGTGTTTATGGAACATTTTGCTTTTATTATTGCTTGTTTTCTGCACTGATGGTGCATGGTATATAGACAGTGTACGCACAGTGTATATGAGGTCCAAATATATTTTTAACAAATCCAACTTATTCTAGTACACCATACAATACTTCTTCAGTGAGTCTTTGGTCATGGGCACTCGCTCTTTCCTTCCCATGTAAGCTTTTATCTGTAAAAGGCCCTTTCAACATTGGCAAAACAGCCAGTACACAATTTGCTAACTCTGGCCATTGATGTAGCTTTCCATGCCAATACTGGTGCACCTGAAGATTGTGATTCTCTGGGACAGGTTCAGTAACAAATGCGTTGAACTGGGTGCATATGTCCTCAGAGTTATTGAAGCGGTCAAAAATAAAGCAGCACTGAGAAAATGTCCCCTTACAGACAGGATCTAGAACTTGTGCAGAGTATCACAGTGAGGCTTCATTGACTTCAAATGCCATGGTTGGTGAAGAGACATTTCTATGCATCATTGCAAGCCATTTCTCATTCATTATAAAATAAAATTTCCTGAATTGCTCCTCATCATTTCTTTGCTTGCCAAGTGGCAAGCACTCTAACATGGACCATGTTGCAGTGCTAAAGTCACTAAAGGGGTCGCCCAGCCTTTTCTCAAGGAAATGTATCAAATCTACACCAATTATGCTGAACGCTTGGTAGACAAAGGGTGTTTTTAGACTCTAGTGTTTTATTATGTCCACTGCAGCAGTCATGTTTTCCTGTAAAAATCTAAAAATGCAGTAGAGTGTACTTATTTTCACATCAATATCAATATGCGACCGAACATCCTAACATTTCTTACCTTTGGCATCATCACTCAGCAAACATTCTGTAAATGGTTTCCACATAGATAATAAAGCATTCACAGACTCTAGGACTGAGAACCACCAGCTAAATGACACAATTGGGATGATTCTTTCTTTGATGCCACACAAAGCACAAAATCAGAAATATTTGCATTTTAGTTACCGCGCATAAAAAACCAGTGCACCAGAATGGACTAAAAAGTCAATAGCATTCTTCATTAACTCTGAAGATTGTAAAGATGCCTTCAGTATACATTTAGCAAGTGGCAAGGATCTCTTACAGGGAAGCACTTCAGTTCATGTATCGATTTTGACATGTCATCACACAACTTTTTCATATAAGTAGTTGAATCACTGCAAATGCAAACAATATCACTCCAATCTTTGTTGAACTTGGTAAGAACTTTGTGCAGCAGCATTCCAAATGACACTGCTTTCCATGTTTTCCAAAAGCTCCGTGTCATGTTTTCACCACTATCCCAGATGCTTGGTGACAGCACACTTTTCACTTATACCTGTCAGTACACCTTGCATTGAATGTTTAAAGCCTGGGGTGTTTGGCAATTAATCTACTATCAATATTGACTCACTAGAAAGGGGGGCTGATGTATCAAGGGGTTTTACCCGTTCTTCGTGGGTAAATGTGATGGTACATATTGGGAAAGATTCTTATGAAACCAACCATTTTACCTATCAGTGAAAGAATCAAACGTAGCCAAATTATCAAATATAATTCTGTTATTTCTGGATTCTCTACAGTTTATAAAATAATTAAACAAGACCTAAAACATGCTTCTAAACCCTGTATCTTTTGACCAAAGACCACAAAACTGAAAAAAGGAAAAAGGCACAATCTTTTAGTGACATCCCTAAACAACAAAACTCAAGCAGAATAATGTTAGCACAGTCTTTTTTGCTGCTAGCTTGTATAATAAAGTTACATTGTGTTGGCCCCTTCAGAAAGAAATAAAAATTACTGTTACACTCTCCTTTTCCTTTCTTTGGAATCCATTTAGTTTGTTGTTGTGCAGGTGTTTTTTCAGTGTTTACAACATAATTATATAGCAATACATATTCAAGCCATTGAATAGTATAGCAATATTCAAAGTTCTCTCTTTCATAATCCCCTTCATAGTGTTATGGGTAATATGGTACATATTCTCAACTTTAAGATGATTTGCATTTTTATTTGGACCTGTCATCTTATGGGTGAAGTCATGAGGACTGTACTGAAATTTAATATATATTTTAGTGTGTAGTACATGAGAAGGTGTTTATTAGTCAAGGAATAGTGTTTCTTTATTACTTCAATGCAAGGTCTTTAAGTGATCAATTAATGGGTACATTTATATTTTCCAGTGAGTCAAATAATCAACAGAGATGTGAAGACAATTATTTGTGGCCTGGAATTTGGAGTTGATAGTCTTACTTCAAAGCATTAGGTGGAGGGTGTGTATGGTTTCTGTAACACTAATATGGAAGGCTTTTTATTGTAGCTAATTAAGACTATATTTGTTTAATTACACTGGTCTTTAAAGTGTATTTATGTAGGTCGTTGGGATAAAAGAGATTTGTACCTTAATCGAGCCTGAGATTCTCCTAAAACTGGCTTGGAAAATCACAATTCACTGTGTTCTGCTTGAGCATACTTGGTGCAGGAATATTATTAGCTGCCAGTCGACATAGGCGTTTTAGAGCTCGATATTTGGAATACAAAACCTAAATAGGAAAAGTTTCAACCCTCCCTGGGCAGGAATGCCGTGCGCATTCGGGATTATCTGCAGGACCTGACCTGCCGCCATGCAATGCACCCATCCCGCAACAGTAGTTTGCAGACTATTCTTTTAGGCTGTGGACTCGGCAAACCCAAAATCACACCAGTTGTATGCAGCCTCGTGCTCTGTACTTTCATGATGGCATCCATAGTTTGCGGCCATTTATGGTGCTCCAGTAATGGTTTGCACAGCTGTTTTGGGACGGATGGATTACGGAGCTGTGCTTATTTAATGAGGTTCAAAGTTTTACAGTTTTTATTTTTGTAACAATGTTTTTTAAGTGAATTCCAGAAGACTGTTTTCAGACATATGTTGGTCTTATAACCAATCCCAAACCATAACTTCACTATAACTGTAGTTTCTTATTGTCTATATACATGACTTATGGAAATAATGGTTAGGGTTCTGAATAAGTGTGCAAACTCGTAAATTAATGGAAAATCCTGCTCTAAGCTGAGGCCAGTGACCAATAATTATTATGTATATAGTTCAGTTGAAGCTTTAATTAAACAGAATTCTTTAACCTAACAGATTTTAATTCTGTCTGCCACGTATCCTTATCAACACTGGGATGTTTCGGCCCATCATTTTTAGGTCGAGCCTATAGCGGCAGCGCGCATGCGCTGCTCGCTCTACGAGGCATGCAGTAATGGAGTATGCAGTGGAAGCTCCGCCCACTCTCTGCTCATGTTTTTAATTGGCTCGTGTCATTGTCTTTCGTAAATGCTGCCTTCTGATTGATTATGAGGCTTGTTAGTCCCTCCTTATTATGGCCATGTCGTCATTTGTACCCTCCCATGGCTACTGGCCCCTTTACTTCGAGTGTTACACGGTACGGTACGTGTTATTTAGACAGTGAGCACTACTTTGTCCATGCTGTCTTGTCCCCTTCTCCCCCTCCCCCGCCCACACTCCCGTTGTCCGTGCTTCCCCCCTCCCGTTGTCCGTGATGCACTGCAATAGGTCTCGCGTAAATGCGAGTCCTATTGCATTGCAAATGCTTGTTTTTTTCCTGAATTGGGCGCCCTATTGAACATGGCACCAATCATGCTACCCGTCACCTCTTTGATGCTGGTATGTCGATGTATAGCTCATTATAGCGTCTACGTCTCTGCCCAGTGACGCTCACCCGGCCTGCGGCACAGAGCGCCATATGCCGCGCGGTGCCAGGGGGCTCCTGTCTGGCACTGCAACAGCCACCGAGTCTGCGCCCGTTTCAAGGCTGCCACCCCCACTTAGGATCAGTCTGCTGATAAGGAAATTGGGTTATTTCTGCTTCTTGCTTCGTGAAATCACATCACCACGGGAGTCAGATTGCGCTGAAGCTTGGACAAGGCAACCAGCTTTGGGCTCCACAGCCCTCCAGTGAAGGGTCGACCACAGGGACAGCTGCAACTGGAGCGTTAGCCCAAATTAATGTTTATTTTAAACAAAAGTATTCGACGACTACTGATTTACAGGGCATTGTCTAGCAGTGAATGTGAGTAGGAGTGCAGTCAAAGGTAAATTCATATTTTCATAGAATTCGTTATTTAGCGTTATTGTGCAGCTTTCCGGGAGTAAATGTACATATACTGAGAGAGGCAACATACATGGCGGAGACACGGCTAGAAAAAGATTAAAAGAGAGGAGGGCCCGAACACGGGGTCCCCAAGGCCATCAGACCCGTGCAATCCATACAAGATCCGAATATTTACAAGAAAAGGTTAACTTCTTTGGATACTTTCTGACCAGAGCTCCATTTTTGCAGATGACGGGCACAGGGACTTATTTTCAATGTTGACCTTAAGCAAGTTTGAAAGGAGAGAATGGAGAAAGAAGGACGAAGAGAAAAGTCTGAAAACAGTGAAAAAGCAAGAAAGGATGACAAAGAAGAGTGAGATAAGAGGGGAGGGGCGTGGAGAGGGTGTAGGGTGTTGGAAGGAGGGAGTGAGTTGAGGCGGGGGTGAAGGTTGGAGGAAGAAAGGGGTGAAGTGTTGAATCAAGACTAGGCAGCTGTGGGATTATTACAGTAACCTTGGCGTTTAGGAGCCATGGGCTCATAAGAAAAATGCTGGCCCCTGGACTACAAAGGTGAGCATTGTGCACAGCTGGTGAGAGGTGGGACCCAGTTGCAGGGATATATGTCTATCCTAGAACCTCAGACTGGACTACCAGGGTGTGTAAGGATAAAGGGACGGTCCGGTGACGTACTGCGCATGCCACCTGACCCCTTCTTCGCCCTCTAACTCCCTTTTTTCCCCCTAACGTACCCCATCAGTTCTCTGCTCTGCCCCTTCCTTTGTTTGGAAGGGGGCTCCCCACTTCCCCTTCTACCGTGTTCTATTACATATCCCCTCCCCGGGGTCAATGAAGATATCCGCTTGAATTTGGAAGGAATCAGCTTTTTATTCCAATGCCCCTTGACCTCTGCTCTTCCTGCTTCATAATTAGGTGACTTGTCACCCAAAATGGGTGAGCTTATTTTCACGGATCGTCAGCGCTCATAATCTGAGCAAAAAAGTAACTGTTCCTTTACAGACACCTTGTGTTCGTATTTCTAAAGGCCTTGAGTTTGCCCCATTGGCTTTGCCAGTGCTTAAAAAAAGTAGCCAAAAAGGGTTGATAGTCTTACTGCAGAGCATTAGGTGGAGGGTGTGTATGGTTTCTGTAACACTAATATGGAAGGCTTTTTATTGTAGCTAATTAAGACTATATTTGTTTATTTACACTGGTCTTTAAAGTGTATTTATGTAGGTCGTTGGGATAAAAGAGATTTGTACCTTAATCGAGCCTGAGATTCTCCTAAAACTGGCTTGGAAAATCACAATTCACCCTGTGTTCTGCTTGAGCATACTTGGTGCAGGAATATTATTAGCTGCCAGTCGACATAGGCGTTTTAGAGCTCGATATTTGGAATACAAAAACCTAAATAGGAAAAGTTTCAAGGTGAGGCGGGGGTGAAGGTTGGAGGAAGAAAGGGGTGAAGTGTTGAATCAAGACTAGGCAGCTGTGGGATTATTACAGTAACCTTGGCGTTTAGGAGCCATGGGCTCATAAGAAAAATGCTGGCCCCTGGACTACAAAGGTGAGCATTGGGCACAGCTGGTGAGAGGTGGGACCCAGTTGCAGGGATATATGTCTATCCTAGAACCTCAGATTGGACTATCAGGGTGTGTAAGGATAAAGGGACGGTCCGGTGACGTACTGCGCATGCCACCTGACCCCTTCTTTGCCCTCTAACTCCCTTTTTTCCCCAACGTACCCATCAGTTCTCTGCTCTGCCCCTTCCTCTGTTTGGAAGGGGCTCCCCACTTCCCCTACTACCGTGTTCTATTACATATCCCCTCCCCGGGGTCACTGAAGATCTCTGCTTGAATTTGGAAGGAATCAGCCTTTTATTCCAATGCCCCTTGACCTCTGCTCTTCCCGCTTCATAATTAGGTGACTTGGCTCCCAAAATGGGATAGATTATTTTCACGGAACGTCAACGCCCGTAATCTGAGCAAAAAAGTAACTGTTCCTTTACAGACACCTTGTGTTCGTATTTCAAAAGGCCTTGAGTTTGCCCCATTGGCTTTGCCAGTGCTTGAAAAAAGTAGCCAAAAAGGGTTGCTTTCAGCAGAGAATGCATATAAGAGATACAGAATTGAATGCGACAAACAGCATGATGAATGTGCACTTTTCAGATGTAAAATAACCCCTCATGTTCCAAATGGAGCACTTCCTGGAAGGTGGAATTATACACCAGATAGGAAACAGAACGGTGATACTCCTCTGGGTGGAGCCTAAGCACAATCTTTGTACATTCTAAAAAATCTGCCACAATGCATCTTGCGGACAGCTGCGCTGTCAACACAGACTTTATAACAAGCATTTGCAATGCAATAGGTCTCGCATTTACGCAAGTTTAAGCTTTTGGCATTGTAAATGACAATGCCTTTTATTTATGTTTTAAAAACCAAAACATAAATAAAAGGCATTGTCATTTACAATGCCAATAGCTCGAACTCTCCTAAATGCGAGACCTATTTTATTGCAAATGCTTGTTTATTTCAGTTGTTCATTATGTGCGAGGCAAAGTGGACACATGCTGGTAAAATAATTATTATAATTTGCAGGTTCAGTTAGTGCACTTTGTGGTGAATTACTAAAATAAGAACTCGGATTGATGTAATCTTAATGGAGTTGAGAGTGAGACAACATTTTATTTTATTGTACAGAGCCGTACAAGTTAAACGAGGGACTTTAGGTGTTCATACTGGTGTTCGCCAGAAAAGTGATTAATTCAAAAGTCAGAAAAATAAGCCTGTGGGGTCATATTACACAAAGTGCCCCAGGGGCGCAACAGGTATTTGCGCCTGCTGTGGCCTCCCCGGGCACTTTGATACTACAGAAGCGGCCGCAAATGTTTGTGCCGCCCCTTCTGTAATACTGATAGCTCTGGCGCACATAAAGCGCCAGCGCTATCTTCAGGGGGTGTTCCTTCATTCTCATGGGGGCATGGCCCATGCGAATGAGGGAATGCCTCTGCGCCTGTGCCATTTTACAGATGCAGGCGCAGAGGCAAAAAAGCTCTTGGAGAAGGGAAAGGGAGTGCTACGCCTGCAAGGGGATCTCTAAACCCCTTTAAAAGTGCAGGCGGGTTGCCGCCTTTACTGTGAAAACACGGAGCAGCTTCAAAGCAGCCGCTCTGTTTTTCACATGAATGCGCTGCCTCCAGTGCAGCTCGAGTTCATGGCTGCCCTGAGGGCAGCGCATTCTTCATAATACGGTGCACTTTCCTTCATTGCCTTTTAAAAGGTGCGCCCAGTGCAATGATTCAAAATGCGTCACATGTATAATGCAGCTCCAGGTTTGCTTAAAAGTGGCGACCCTGCTGAGATATCCTCAAAAACTGTCTGAAAAAAAATATACAGATATAGACTTAACAGGAGTAACATTCTGGGGCCACATTACCCGAAGAGCTTTGGCAGCACCCGGCGCATGTGCCCATTATCTGTCCCTCTGGGGCACTCTGGTATTACATAAGGGGCTGCAAACGCTTGCGCAGCCCCTTCCATAATACAGATTGCTCCAGCACACATGTAGCACCGGGCATCTCAAGGGGCCATGCCTTAATTTGCTTAGGGATGTGGCCCCATGCATAGGAGGAAATACTTTGCCTCTGCGCTCAGAGTTTGTGACTGCAAAAAAGATTATGGACATGTACTGTTCCCATGTTTGGGGTCAGTAATGGTTGACCGATTCCTAAAATGAGATTGCATTTGGATACTGATTCACTATTTGGAAGGGACATATTGTTTGCAAATTATACACCTTTGAAAATGTAGAGATTCTAAAATTGCGGAGATAGCTTATTTGCAAAAGGGAAGGGGCCCCTTTGAAGCCCTTGCCCTTTTTGAATAGCGGAAAACATTTCAGGGGAGGAGGCCATGGCCTTGGGGAAATCGGGCTACATTAAATAAAAAATGTTTTGTAAAACCCAATCACAGACATGGTGATCTGCTGACTATTGCTGGGAACTATCCCTGTGATTGCCACCAATCAGAGTGAGTCACAATTTGGGAGTTTCCACAATAATATTCATGAAGTAGGTCAGACTGCGACCCACTCCAATTCTGAATTATGTGAACCAACCTATTAATATATAGGTCGGTTTATAAAATTTAATACTGGTCGCAAACATACTGGTTACAAATTGTGACCACTTTGATACATCTGGTACCATACACTTTTATGTACTCTGTAATTTTAGCATGTTGTATCAGCAGAAAAGTGATATTACATTTTGATCAATTTATTTTGAGTGCCCATACTTTTTTACATGCATGAAAAAGCACGCATTTATGGAACATCAGCATTCGTTTATTTGTATTTTACATGATTTCATAGTGCCAGGGCTGTTGTTTCCATTGGTGCTATTTTGTTCATTTCAAATAATTTTTATTGGATTTTAGACAGATGCAACAAAATAAGAAACAAATTAAACATACAGCATACAGTAGTGAGATAAAGTAAAACAGGGAAGCATTTTTTTACATCCTTAAACGATTGGTTACGATAATCATGGAAAAAGAAAAAAAATGTAAAGGAACAAGGGTCCCTTACTGTGAGGTGCCATAAACCATATTACATAGAAATGTGATGAAATGTATGTCAATTGTTCAAATGGAATTTCAAATGCATTATTAAAAATGATAAAGCATTAATGCGCTGGGAAACACAAACAATAATGAAAGTAACAAACTTGCAGGCTCAGACATTCTTCATATGACTACAATGAAAGCATGATAATCATGTCACATATGTCATACAGTACAAATGCTCATATATCTATATTCATAAGAATAGTGGAAGTCATGGTACTATTATCGACAACGTTTCAATCCCTCCATATAATGTGGGGACCATCATCAGGGCAGATGAAGGATTATTCCTGAGACGAAAATGAACTGTGCCAACACGATAAGTAAAATATTTTACATAAGTCCGAGCCAGTGAGCACGTGGGAGAGTATGTTCAATGATAGCATGGTGTAGCTGCGTGAATGAATTTACATATAAAAATGTCTTACATTCATCCAATACATTTTATCTCTGGGAGAGCAGAAACCTTAGAAGATTTATGGTCAAAGGGGGGATTAAATGTGCACTGGTGTGGGGTTATTAGCAGTCACTTTTGGGAGTGAGTTATTGGTTTTATGGTAGGAAGCCAAGTTATGGTTTATGCAGACAGACATAACTGGTGAATTTCAATGATTGTCAGAGATGCAATATAATTTCTGTTATTTATTGATGTAAATATTGTAAAGTGATGAAGAGTGTATTTGGGTGTTTAGTTATGGTTTTCATAATGGGTGTGTGTTAGAAATGGGGGTCCCTAGTTGGCAGTGGTATTCACCCTGTCCAAGTAGGGTCCCTACCTTTACAGTCAGGATGAGAAGGAACTTACCTAGCTTACCCTCTGATAGCCTGGCACAGAGCAGTCAGGCTAAACTATAGAGGCAATGTGTAAAGCATTTATATATGGCCCAAAGTAACACTGTGAAAACACCACAAATGGACACTACACCAGTTTAGAAAAATAAAGTATCTTTATCTAAACCAAACTAGACCAAAGGGACAAAAACCCAACTTACAGATATCAAAATATGAATTAATATGAATTTTAAAAGGTAAACCAGTTCTGTCCATAGAAAACTATGGATGCATCACTTTTGAGCAAAGTACCTTAGATGCGTCAAAATTGCAGGACAAAAACAGGCACAGGGAAGGTGATGCGTTCCTTGCTTCAGGGAGGTGAGGCATTGGTTCCTTACTGCCATGCAGAGGAGGTCATGCGTCGGTTCGTTAATGAATAGGAGGTGATGCGTCGATTTCTTACTGCAAGGGGCGGTGATGCATCAGTTTCTTACTGAAAAGCCCAGCGTCGTTGTAAATTTGGTGCACATGTGTGTTGTGTGGGAAAATGAAAGTGGTACGGGTCGATGCGGCAGCGATCCAGGAGCTGCATCAATTTCTATAGCCGCGGAAAGGTGATGTGTTAATTCTTCCAGGTACACGGCAGGGCTTGCGTGGGAGGGGAAACAACCATTACAACACATGCATTGCATCGTAATGCCTTTACAACTAATCCAGTAGAACGCATACGCCATTACAACGCATGCTATTATAACGTATGCCTTTACAAATCAGAAGGTCTTACAACGCAGAAGGTTTTACAATGCATACCATTACAACGCAATCTTGAGGGTGTTATACCTACCCTCTGGCATGGGATGTAAGGGAAATAGGGGTTTTGGGTGGGGGATTGTATCAATACCAAGGTATTAATTTTAATGCCTGAGTATTAATTAATTTCTTTGTAATTCATTTTAATAATTTTGTTTCAATCAAAACAATACTTTTGAGGGTGTAACACCCACCCTCTGGGACGGGATGTGAGGGAAATAGGGGGTTTGGGCAAGGGAGTGTATTAATAACCAAGTATTAATTTTAATGCCTGATTATTATTTTTTTTTTAATGTTAGTTATTTAAAATCAGTTAAAACCAATACTTTGGCACAAATAACGTTAAAAAATATACAGTAAATATTAAAATAATATTTGGAAGTAAAACAAAATGATTTTTTAATGAAATAATTTAGTTGGAGCCAAAAATTATAAATATAATAAGAATTATTATTTTTTTAAAATATGAGTGGTTTAAAAGTGTGAAATAAATGAATAAAAATAGGTCACAATATATATTATTTAAAAAAAATATATACATATTCAAAACAATGCAATAACATTTTTAAAACATTTTTTTCAGTGCTTTCCCACACTTTTCCATTGAAGTGAATGGAAGAAATTGTCCTTTTTTCCTTTTTCTTTTCAGAATTGACGTTCGTGGTTGTGCCTCTGTTGCTCAAGTCAGTGGAGCCTCGCGGTCAAGATTGGAAGCAAGGAAGAGCTGCGGTCAGGTAAGACAAATTTTACTTATTAAACAGAGATTGTGGGTGGCATTCTTTATTGTAGGGAGAGAGGAGGGAGGTAATTAGACATATGTTTGTACTAAGATGTATGTTTTGAATGTTTTAACCATCGTTTTAATTCCTATGCAGGTAGCAGTTGTAGGCCCATGTCGGGATCATTCCTTTTTAAGCACTTTAGGTTTTAAAAAAAAATAAAATAAAAGAAAGATTAGGATTTCTTTTAAACCAAAGCATTAAGAAAGCAATATTTTTATTTTTTGTGACTTTTTTTTTTTTTTTTAAAAGAATACCGTATTCACGGAAGTCAGAACACTTGGAAGTTTGGACAACACGGAAGCCTTGGTTCGCCTTTTGAATTTTGAGAACATTTTGGAATGTTTTTTATGGATTTTTGGCTGAATTTTTGCAGCATAAGGAACTTTGGACTTTTGATTTTGCGAATCATTTGCAAGATTCTGGATGTATTTAAATCGTATGGACAGTGGACTGCACCGATGGATTTGTTGTTGCATTTTTTGCTAAAACCCCTTACTTTTTCAGGATTTTTTAGGTGACTGCTTTTATTTAGATTACACAGTAAATTTTGCAGCAGTGAATTTGCTGGAACATATAGCTATACCAATCTGTGTCTCCTTTGATATTTACAACGGATTTTGGATTACTTCATGGACTTTGGATTCTTGGAGTGGACAAGACTCTTGGTGAAGTGTGCTTGATTACGAACCACCAAGAGTTGAAGAAACAAGACAACTCCAAGTAAGAAACTCGACATTCCAGTCAATGATTGCGCTATTCTCATTTATTGGAAACTTTACTCCTTCTTCAAAATTTCCAAGAAATGATCAAAGTTAGGATGAGGTTTTCTGATTGCTTTGTTGAAGAAGTTGTGCCATCCCTCTATGGCATTATTAGTCTTTGCACCTCCCTCTAAGCAGGTCGTGTAACAGTACCACCACTTTACAAGAAACCTTGCATTCCTCCTGCAACCCGACCTGCTTAGATGGCCAATCCATGTGTCCTCAAAGTAATTTAGTAAGGGAGCCAATTTGTCTTTGTTTGATGTAAAATACTTAGATTCTGTAATTGGTGTGTAGTATTCATCCACACTGTCAGGAGAAACAAAGCATAATGCTGTTAGTTCCTTTAACTCAAATTGCAGTTTAATGTCTGATATGTAATCCTCAACTAACAATATTTTTTGAATTTTTCTCCAATAGGCCTGTGAAAAGTGAAAAAACATCCTTGAATTTGGGTATCCAGTTTCATTTTGATTATGGTGCTATCATGGGTAATTCAAAATCAATTATCACTTGTCTAGAACTTTCATTCATTGTTTTAGATTTTACCACTGTTTAATATTCAGTGTATGTTGAGGTTTGCTTATCAGGGAGTTAACAGTAGACTAAAGGAACTATAGTGTTATTAATGTTGGCGTGAATAGTGTATATTTGGGTGAATGGATTGGGTGTGGATTTAAAGGTCCCATCCATCATCCAAATATCACTAGTCTCCAATTTTATAAGGTAATGGGGTGTCCTAAAGATTAGTATCCTTTTCTGAGGTTTTTTGTTGTCATGCAAAAGAAAGGTTTCATTAGTAACGGTTACAGTTAGTTCAGGAGGAATGCTAACATCAGAGTATGTTTGAGGTGTTACACGTTGGCGGTTATTTGCCTGTATTTTTCTTTGGATAGTTTTGCATAGATTAGGACTTTTCGGCATACAACTTGCTACATGCATAGGAATGCCTTGGGATACTTGGCTCAAAACTGTACCACAGGGTTCATTGGAGGTGGATGCAAGTACTTTCATTTGATTTAAGTTTTCTCTAACCTCTAGCTCCATTGCAGAGGCAGAGTGGTTCTGCTCTGTGGTCCTTTTAACAGTGTCACCTAGAGTAACTGCTCTGCCTGTGCAATGGGATGAGTAATACTGCACACACCTCCAATGACTCCTGGGCTCAGTTAATCTCTCCTTACAATAAAGGTAGCCACCATACTTTAGTAATCGATTGCCTCTGTTGGACTTGATGCATGTTACCTCTCTTCCAATTGCCATATTGATATTTTTCTGGAAAAAAAAGAAGTCAAAATGTGATTATGTGTTATTGTAAATTTTTATTGTTTACAACCTGTAAAAAATATTGGTTAATATTTCTTTGACTGCCTATTGACGTTTCTAAGAACATGTTGTTTATTCTATTGCTTGCCTTTGATTTTGCCAGCTATGATTTTGTACTATGGTTTGTAGTTAAGTCCTGTGAAAAGAAAAATAGGTATTTTAAACAGTTAATGTATTTAGATTCACCTTAGTTAGGTTCCTTTGTCTGATTGCGGGTCCTTTTTCTCCATGTTATATGGCTGACTTGTTTTTTTCAATTCTGGGTGTTGTCGGTTAGGTCTGAAAGGAAATGTTGACATTAACAGAGGTTTTCTAAATGATTGTTGGGGCAGCCTGTTTTTGCAATTTTTTATTTCTTCTTTTAAAACTTGCTTTTTGGATACTGAAGCAAAATGTTTGGTTAGTTTTGGCTGTAACATTAGGTTATTCACTTATTTTACCTCTCGACGTCTTCTGCTTTTTGAGAAATTGCTGATGATTATAGTTTGGAGTCCAGCTGATGGTTTTGTTCGTATTTTGTTTTATGGTTATTTTACTAAACCTGTGAAAGTAGAGTATAATGACTGTATGTTCCACTGTTAGTTTATTGCATTTCATAAAGCAACAGCTGACCAGTGGAGTTAGAATAGTAATTATGCCCCCACCACTGTCCAGCACCTTCCATGAGGCAAGCACACAGCGGAGTTAGAATAGATTTTTTGCCTCCCACCACTGACCAGTACCTTCCCTGAGGCAAGCATCCAGCAGAGTTTGAGTAGTAATTTTGTCTCCCACTACTGACAACCACCTTCCCTGAGGCAAGCAGCCGGTGGAGTTAAACTAGTAATTTTACCTCCCAAAACTGACCAGTAACTTCCCTGAGGCAAGCACCTGGCAGAGTGAGAATTTTAATTTTGCCCCCAGCACAGAGCAGCACCTTCCCCGAGATTACGGATTAATAAAAATGTTTACATATTATTTTTATTTTTCTAAAAGAAATAGTTTACTGTAGACTTACAGAGGTTTTTCCTCAGGTAATTTTTTCAAATTGGAATGCCGTATGTCTATGTTGAAAGTCTGTGAATTTATTAGAAAATTAAAATAAATTTTAGGTTTGGTGATTATTTTGCTTCAAATTAAATGTGATTCATGTTAACATTTACTTAGTTCTGCAAATAGATAGCAATTCAAATACTGTATCTCTATGCCCAAAATCTGAGGATTTTTTAGAAAAAGAAAATTATTTTTAGGATGTGGGATTATTTCGGTAAAAATTAAGGGGCTTATTACGATGTTGGTTGGACTTGCCTCCGACCGACACCGTCTCGGACTCGGGACCGACCGACCTGAGGTCGGCGGTTCCGACCTACTGATTACGATGCGACCGAACAGTTTTCGGTCAGAATCCCACTGTTCTTTATGGGCGCTTGTGTCACTGCCATAAACCGTCTGTAATACAGGCTCCTATACAGAAATGGGGGGGTGTAAAACCCTGCACCCTGTGGCGGGCACCACATGGTGCCTGCCACATAGTGCAGGGTTGTACAGGGGGTACCCTAGGTACCCCCTCGACCACGCACCGTAGACCGCGGAGGCAAGGGGTCCCTGCTAGGGGCCCTCAAAGTCATTGTCCGGCAGCCTTTCCACATCGTAATCCCAACGCAGAAACGTTGCTCATAGGGGATTGCGGTGCGGTTCCAACCGGCTGGAAGACTCCGAGAGCCGGTCGGAACCGAGTCGGAATGACCGGCCAGTTTACGTTCCGACCGCCGACATCAAAATTGGTCGGTCATAAAGCCTCCAACCGTGGTCAGAAAGCCTCTGACTAGTGGTCGGAGGCTTTGCGACCGACATCGTAATCGGCCCCTAAATGTGATTCCTGGTAAACTTCGTTATGGTGCCCCCCTACCCATCCCTGCACCATGTTTCAGGCACCGCATGGTGCCTGTCACACGGTGCAGGGATGTTTTTAAAGTGTTCATTTTCTTTTGGGACATGTGCTGCAGTCCGCAGCACATGCCACAATATAAAATATGCATATAGCGACTGCCGTGAAAGCAGTCGCATTGTAATCAGGGCAGCTGGACCGCCGACTTATTGTCGGGCCATCCTGCTTCTGCTACGGTGCTGGTCGGACGAGAGTCCGACCGACATCGTAATGATGCACTAAGACTAGACCAATCTGTAACACAATTATGCCCTAAACTAATCAAACAAACTAAAACAATGTATGAACACTTACAATTGAAAGTATGACTCTATCCAAACACTAAAGGACTCGAATACCTAGAAACCATAGCAAAATCTATACTCTAAAAACATCCCTTACCCTTCAAAAAAGTCACCAAACTTAAAATAAAATAGCAACCCTACTGTAAATATTTTTTTTAGATATAACATAATAGGTCAAAAGTTATATATAGTAAAAATTATATATTATTTGACATAATATAAATATTCTTAATCTAAACAAAAATTAAATATATGTCTTTCAAAAAAGTATAAAACTAACAAACAAATCTTAAACAATCCTACATTGATATAAAACAAATCAAAACATATCATTTTTAATTTAAAACCACAAATAGTAAAATAACATTTCCCACCCATTTAAAAAAAATAAAAACGAATTAGGGGTAATTCTGATGGCGGTAGGACTGCATCCAATGGCTCATCGGATGTGGTCCGACCCCCATCTGCTGCTGCGGTCCGACCGACGCATTACAATGCGTGCGGTTGGAGGCAGCAGGCGAAGGGAAAGTCCAACGCTTTCCGACGGGCTCAAGTAGCCCGTTGGTCCGTCAGAGGGTTAGTAATCCCTACAATAGGTGCGGCGCCTTCTCAGGCACCGCCGTAGGGATTACAATGTCACTTTCTGCCTGCCCTTTCATGGAGGTTCGCCCGCCATGAAAAGGCAGGCGGAAAGTTGACTTTGGGGGCCCTTATCGGGCCCCCTTCCCCCCTGCCCCTTCGCTATGGTGTCTGGGAGGCATCTATGGTGCCCCCTAAACATCTCTGCACCATGTGGCAGACACCGTATGGTGCCTACCACACGGTGCAGGGATATTTTTAAATGGATATTTTCGATTGCGGCTTCTGCTGCAGCTCGCAGCACGAGCCACATTAGAAAATATACACTTTGCGACAGCCGTGAAGGCGGTCACATTGTAATAAGGGCAGAAGGACCGCTGACTCCTTGTCAGGCAGTCCCTCTTCTGCTATGGTGCTTATCGGACGAGAGTCCGACTGGCATTATAATGATGCCCTTACTGATTCGTAGCTGCAGAGGGTCATCCCAACAGCTCTGTAAAACTCCATAATCCTTTAAAGTCCATTTTTAAAATAAAACTCCCCCCAAAAAATGTAAAAAAACAACTGTCCAAACACAAATCCATTGACATAACACTCCATATTGTAGAACCATAAAAAAAAAAAAAAGATTTTTAAAAAGAGACGCTCCAGAAAACCGAAAAATAAATTAAATGTAAAATAATTTTTACTTCACTAGAAAGTAATACACATTTCCTTTAAAAAAAATAAAAAGGAAAAGAATCCTCCCTTGAAATTCAAGTCTGCAACAAAACCTGTAAAAAAACACAAATCCCACCCGCACATACATACACTTAAAATACTATACACAACACTTAAACACAACTACAATTCCTCCACACATATTACTCTACAAATAAATAACGTAAAACATCCCATAGCACTAAACAAACGATGCATTAACACTACTACACATAATATAACCTACTCACTACACTATATAACAATATCCAAAAACACACACTGCAAACCCTAAACTGTATCTAACTACCTCCCCTACTCTTAAATTACCTTAAAAATAAAGCAAAAATACACTTACCTTAACCGATGCGACGCAGCTTCCAACTGCAAGCTTCTTCCTCCAAAAACGTCCATACAATAACAGTGATAGATTAAAAAATCCAACTAAGTAAAAAAAAAATGGCTGCCTAATTGAAATGGAAAAAAGCCTATTCCCCATTAAACTCAATGTAAAATAATACCAGTATTAAAAAAATGTTTTCAAAATGTTTAACACTGTTATAAATTACTAACATATTTTTAAAAATATGTAACAAATTATACAATATATAGGGCCTTATTACGATGTCAGGCAGACTTGCATCTGCCCGAGACCATATTGGTATGGGAACCCCCGACCATTGGTTTGTGTTCAGCATACCTAATTACAATGCGACCGCACATGGTGCGATCACAAACTACCATTTCCCTTGTGCTGTGGCTGTAAACTGGCTGTAGCACAAGCTCCCACAGAGAAATGGGAGTTTGTGTGAATCCCTGCACCATGCGGCAGGCACCTCATGGTGCATGCCACACAGTGCAGGGATTCTCTGCCCCAAACCAGAGGCTGCAGGGAGAAGGGGGCCTTGCTAGGGGCCCCCAAAGTCGCATTCCCACAGGCTTTCTATGTCAGAAAGTCTGGCATGGAAAGCCTGTCGGAAACGGACATTGTAATCCCTACGGCGGAAACGCTGTCCATAGGAATTACGTGCTGGTCTCTGACTGGCCGACGGGTTACTTGAGCCCGTCATAATTCAGCCGGAATGACCAGCCGTTTTCACTTTCGACCGCCTGCATCGTCATGCAGCGGTTGAAACTGAAACCGCAATGAGGCTCGAGGAGGCTTTCGAGCCTCATTGTAATCGGGCTCAGAGTATTAAAGATTATAACATACTTAGGGGCCGAATACGATGTCAGGGGGACTTGCGTCCGCCCAACACGTCTCGGAAACGGGACCGACCGACCTCCGGTCGGCGGTCCAAACTGCCTCATTATGATGCGACCGAACACTGTTCGGTCGCATTCCAATATTTCCCTACGGGAGCATGTGTTACGGCCGTAAACCGGCCATAGTACATGCTCCCATAGGGAAATGGGAGGTGGTGTTAATCCCTGCACCCCGTGGCAGGCACCTCAAGGTGCCTGCCCGGGGTGCAGGGATTAACCGGGGAGCACCATAGGTGCCCCCTTGGCCACACCCCGGAGGCTGCAAAGGAATAGGGGCCCTGCTAGGGGCCCCCAAACACCCTTTCCGACATGGTTTTCATGTCAAAAAGGCCGGCATGGAAACCCTGCTGGAAAACGTGCTTCGTAATCCCAAGCGCCAAAAGACCGCCCTTTGGGATTATGGGCTGGCTTCCGACTGGCTGACGGGCTCCTTGAGCCTGTCGGAAGCCAGCTGGAATGACCGGCCGGTTTCGATTCATAATCAGCCGATCGGAATTGAAACCGACGATGGCGGTCAGAAAGCCTCCAACCAAAGGTCGGAGGCTTTCCGACCTCCATGGTAATAAGCCCCATAATATTTATTACTATATATTAAAAATGTTTTCTTTTTGTTATTATTAAAACAATATAATTTACTATCTGCAAAAAACGTGAAAAAATATCAAACATGTATAAAAAATACAATGTATCGAAAAAATGTTTCTCTAGTATAATTTCATAACACTATTTTTTTCTTAAACAATAAATATTATTTAAAAAAATAGTATTATTTACAATTCCAAATGTAATAAATAAAATAAAATGAAAATAATTGTCAAAAATATATGTAAAATATATAATAAATAATCATATATACTTTATATATTTATTTAATATATATTAAAAATGATTTAAAAATCATGGAAAAATAAACATCTCAAAACTGTTACAAAATAAATATAAAATGTATATGTTTATCTAAAAATGTAATTGACATCTTTCTTCTGTACATAAAATGTGTATATCTATCTAAACTATAGCATAAACTCCTATGAAAAATATCATTTAAATAATATGGTAATTTTATTTATTATGTAATAAAAAGTATTGCAAAATATGTTACATTAGAAAAAACAATATTTGTAACAATCTTTTATTTTTTGAAGAATGCTTTGAAGATATGAAACAGACAACAGTGCACTAATTGTGTTTTTGTTATTAACATTCAAGTATGTGTAAATAAAAACACAAAATTCTTAACAGTTTTTATGTTTTTCTATTTAAATAAACTTATATTTTCATTGCAAAAACTTTATATATAACCTAGCCCTGTCTCAACTTCTTGTCTCTATAAATATAAATGTTCTTAATAAATTATGGATATATTTATTTAAATATTAATTACAAAACCCTACACAAACAAAACTTGCTACACCCACCCTAACTTACCTTCATTTATTTAATATAATAAAAACCAAACATTCATATTTTACTACTCCCATTCCCACTCTACTTAAGTCTAGGAAGGTGCCTCACACTAAACATACATAATATACTATTCTCACTCCAAACTACATTTAATCAGAGTCGGTGCAAAACACTAAAAACACATATTTTACTAGTTCCACTCCAACCAACATTAAATCAGAGTGAACGCTGTACAATAAACATATATAATTTCCTATTCCCACTCCAAAATACCTAAAGTCAGGGAAGATGCTAGACACTTAACTTAAATGATTTACTAATTCTACTCCAAAATAACATTACTCAAAGAAAGTGCTGGACACTAATAAAACATAATTTACTATACCTACTCCAACCTACATTAATTCAGGGAAGGTGCTGAACATTTAGCATATTTAATTAACTATTCCCACTCCACCCCACATTAATTCAGGGAAGGTGCTGGACACTAAACATATATAAATAACTATTCCTACTCCAACATACATTAATTCAGGTAAGTTGCTGGACACTAAACATATATAATTAACTAGTCCCTCTCCAACCTACATTAATTCAGGGAAGGTGCTGGACACTAAACATATATAATTAACTATTCCCATTCCAACTTACATTAATTCAGGGAAGGTGCTGGACACTAAACATACATAATTTACTATTCCCACTCCAACCTACATGAACTCATGGAAGATGCTGGACGCTAAACATATATACTTTACTATTCCCACTCCAACCTAACTTAAGTCAATGAAAGTGCTGGACACTTAACACACAAAATGTACTATTCTCACTCCAACCTAACTTATGTCAATCAAGATGCTGTACATAAAACAAACATAATTTACTATACCCACTCCAACCTACCTAAAATATAAGAAATTCGTACACACGTTAATTTTTAAATGTATATTTCCACTCCAATCAACCTTAAATTAAAACATCAACCAAATCACATATTAAATAATGTTAAACAATAATTACTACACTTAACAAAAATACCTAAAATAAATAAAATATTTCACAACTATACTCTTTTAATAATACTACATTACTAATTTTACTAATAAATGTTTAAAACTACATAAATATTTTTTACTCCACCAATCTACTTCAAAAGTCACATAGGGTCTCATTACGATGGCGGTGGGAAAAGCCCTCCGACTGTCGTGGTAGTGGGAAAAAAAGTCCAACCACGGCGGTCGGAAAAACAAAACTTCCGTCTGCCGTGGTTGGAAGGCTTGGAACTCCCGCAGATGCGGTCAGAAAGCCAGTATTTCCACACCCAAACGCCGACTTCACAGTGGCATGAGCACTGAGGAAATTATGATGAGACCGCGGCCCTGCTAGCCCAACAAAAAAACCATTCCCATAGCAAACGTTTGAAAAAAAAAACACAGCTGATGGTCATTCCCTAGGTGGACACACCCACACTGCAGCGTATAAAACACACCCCTTCCCCAACCAGCATCCTTTGCCAACACTCTGCAGTCAAGGCCTACACACCACAGCAGTTAAGAGAGGGAGGGGAGACATTCACCACTGCCCACCATCACACCCACCTTTCTTCATGTACCAACCCTTTTCACTCATACACCTGACACAACTTTTTCACCTTCACTACCACAGTCACATTTTCCCTAGCCATTATATTCACACCTTTTATTATGTCACAAAAGAAATACCCAAATTCACTGACAGGGAGTTGACAATGATGGTAGACGAAATCATTAGAGTTGAACCACATTTGTTTGGAACCCTAGTCCAACAGACCACTGTCGCCACGAAGAATCAAATGTGGGACAGGATGGTGAATAAAGTAAATGCAGTAGGTAGCACCCTGCGCACACTGCGTGACATCAAGAAGAAGTGGCATGACCTCAAGGCCCAGGTAAAATACTTGGCCAACAGGAACCACGAGGCAGCTCAGAGGACTGGTGGTGGCCCTCCTGTGCCACCACTTACATTCACTGAATGGGAGGAGAAGGTGCTTGCCACACTGCATCCACATAGTTTTACAGGAATAGCTGGAGAAATGGAGACTGGTAAAAACCAACTACAAAACTGCCACACCACTTTTACGTACTGTTTTGCACACCTATTGCCATAGACTATCACGTCCAATGCTCACATATGTAGTGCCCACTGCTCCCACCCCATCCTCACTTGGCAGCCATTTCACTCATCTGCTTCTCCTAGCTGGTAGGTAGCCATCTTACTAGAAGGGGTTGGGACAGGCAGCCAGCACTACAACTCCCGCCAGGTCCTCTTCCCCCTACACTGAACAGGATGTGACACTGCTCTCACCCCATTCCTCACTTGGCAGCCATTTCACTCCTCTGCTTCTCCTTACAGGTAGGTAGCCATCTTACTAGGGTGGGTTGGGACAGGCAGCCAGCACTACAACTCCCACCAGGTCCTCTTCCTCCTACACTGAATAAGATGTAACACTGCTCTCACTCCATTCCTCACTTGGCAGCCATTTTACTCCTCTGCTTCTCCTTACATGTAGGGAGCCATATTACCAGGGGGGTTTGGGACAGGAGAACACCACTACAACTCCCACGAGGCCCTCTTCCCCCTACACTGAACAGGATGTGACACTGCTCTCACCCATTCCGCACTTGGCAGCCATTTTGCTCCTTTGCTTCTCCTTACAGGGAGGTAGCCATCTAACTAGGGTGGGTTGGGGCACGCAGCCAGCACTACAACTCCCACCAGGCGCTCTTGCCTCACCACTGACCGGGATGTGACACTGCTCCCACCCCAGAGCCATATGACACTGCTCCACATGTCACATTAACTGCACACATTGCACACATAGCTCTGCTCATGTACATGTATGACTACTCAGACTGTCAATCACCAAGGCTCTAGTAATGAAATGTCAAGATATATCACACCATATACTCAATTATATGTGTGAATACAAAGGATGGAAAGCATGAAGGTAATACAGCCGCAATACATGCCTGGTCACTCATTCAAAGAACACAGCACATATGATGAGCACTGCAAAATGGACAACACAAATGGGACTATGCCTGTATGATAAACACATTGGAGTGCAAACAGAACATTACACAAGCCAAAACTACAGTGGCTGAGCATCAAGTTGGTAGATTACATCATGTCCATCCACGTTGGCAACATGAAGATGCACAGTACCTAATATGTTCATGTCAGTTTATAAACAAATAATGGATGTACCTCAATTTCATGTCATACAGGTTAACCCCATGGATACTGGTCATCATGTGTAACCCCAACCCTTTTGTCTCCTTCAGCCCTTTACTCACTGTGTAACAGAGGTTGTTGAATGCACTTAACATCCTGACAATGTAACCTTTATCCAACAGGCGTATCACAAACAACTTCTGCTGAGACTCTAAACAATGAGCCAAAGCCAGTCTCCACCCCAGGATCAAGAACTCGCTGATGCTGAATCTCCCACTCATTCGGACATGGAGGACCAACCTGGCCCTTCTGGAGAGCCAGGGCAGACACAACCAGTGAGTCTCACTAGCCCCACCATAGCAGCCACAAAAACGCAGAGCACTGCCCCAACAACCTGTGGACCTAACTCCACCAGCATCACCATCACCTGCACCACAGTACCCATACCAGAGGTGAGCAACAACAGCACGCTCGCTGAGGATGCAGGGGATAGTGGGAGGGTGCAGGCACAGCCAAGAGCATAGGTCCGGGGGGCAGGGCTGGTGGGAAGGCCACTGGGGGCCAACAACGTGAGACCACTGTGGACACTGAATCTCTGGCCACCATCGCCAGAATCCTTGGTGCCTATGAAGGCAACCAAGGACAGATGGGCCAGGTACTGGAGGAACTCCGGGAGATCAAGCTGCTGCAGTGGTCCATGGACAACAGGTTTGGACAACTCATTGAGAACCTGGGACAGCTCATTGGGATCCTGAAGGACATCAGTACAGCTTTAGTCAGGCCTGCTGCACCTTCTACCTCTGCGGCTGCCACAGGGGGCAGGCCCTTACATAGGCTTACATAGGTTGAGTCCTTCGACACCTCAGAGCCTGCAGCAGTGGACCCCCAAACGTAAGCAGGGATGTCCGAAGAACTCACTGGGAGATTCAAGTGTCAAGGCACCTACCCTTAGTGTGCAGCACATTGACTTTGTGGACTATCCTGTCACACATTTCAATTCGGATGGCAGGAGCCTGTTGGACTGTGGACTTTGAATAATGTGGTAACAGCTCTAATGTTTTCAACTACCACTACTGTCAACTTCACACCTCGGTGTTCACCTTCCCACTTTAAGGCACTATGTTTTACTCACCTTATGCACTATAATAAATACCGTTTTACACATCCACTTGTTCATGGTGTATTTATTGGATTTAGTACTCCATGAAGTTGACTGCTAATGTATCACCAGATGTAATTTGTTGTAACTAATGTATGCATGCTCTTGGTGCAGTACAAGCTAACATTGCAGATGAGTATCCTCAACTTGTTACCAAACACAGACATTGAAGTTTAAAGTGCACACATATATTTATCACAGTGTCACAACCATAGGTAGTTACAAGGAGAAGTCCATCCACACAGTAACATGACACATCTGTCACTTGTGGAATGTCAAGTACCACTTTTCTCACATATACTTCTCAGATAGAAATAGAGACAGAAAACATGAGACACTGTCCAATGCCAGAGTGATCTTACAGATCTGTCATTGATTCAGCCTCAGGCATGTTAAATAGCCCACAACAGACTTCACACAGCCAAACACAAACTGCAACAGGGGGTCCAAACAGTAACTCAGCACTGGTACACTCCAAACAGGTGTAGCTGCATCTGCTGGAACGTTTTGCACATCTGTCAGTGGTGTCACTTTAGCTCTGTGGCATACAGTCATGAGACACATGTACACCTACATCCAGTTCACCCACAGAGAGGTATTAATCTATGTGAACAGTGACAAACATATATTGGCCATCAAACACAATGTGTTGGAGAACACGATGGAACTCATAGGCAATGCACCAACACACAACAGAATAAAAATATCAAGGTGTACCTGAAACATCCATCCTCTCGTTGTGCAAGTTGCTTAGGAACCTGAGTTGTACTCACAAAGTCAGTGTCAGACATTCCCAGGAACACCTCCTTTCCATTTTGCCTGGCAGAACAGCATCATGGTGCAGCTGATGTCAATTGACTGACATGTCAAAATGAAAATGACCGGGCAAAGGGACCTACAACAACACAACAAGGATATATCGGGAGGAGTTCAATAATGTCACAACAATAACTGTCCACTTCTGGAGTACACAGTATATGGATAAGATCAGACAACACCTAGCTACATCATCAGCATATACATCAGTCAGGAACTCATCCAATTACAGCTGTGCACAAAGTACCCCACAGTTGTGCACAACAAACAGTCAGAAACCCAAAACATCCTAACTGCTTCACAACAACAGCGAATGTAACTGTCACAGTCATGACATCTTTCTGCATACTTACACTCTAGGGAAGTGGTTGTTGATGAGCTGTTGATGCAGGTCAAGCTCTTCCTCTTCGCCACTATCATCATCAGTGTTCATGCCAGGAATCTCACCCGGGGGCTCCCGCTGGTCTCCATCCTCCACAATCAGAGGGATGTTCCTGCACAATGCAAGGTTGTGGAGCATGCAGCAGGAGACTGTGATCTGACACACCTTCCTTGGTGAGTAGAGGAGGGCTCCCCAGTCTTGTTCAAACTGCGGAATCTGGCCTTCAGAAGCCCAAAAGCCCGCTCCACTACCCCACGTGTCCTCCCATGGGCCTCATTGAAGCGAACTACCCCTGACGTTGTTGGATTTCTCAGTGGGGTTAGCAACCAAGGCCGGTTCGAATACACTGAGTCACCTAGATGTGAGACACACAGATGTGCAATCATGACTCTGAAATTTGCTGAGGATGACAGCATGCATCACACACACAAAAGACGGACACATCTCACTCACCAACAAGCCAGGCCCTCTCCGGTTGTAGTTGTGACATCAACTATGGTATGTTTCTGTTCCGCATGACATACTAGTCATGGGCAGATCCTGGGAATTTGACACATACATGTGAAATGGCCAAATCCACAAGGCATGTCACTTGCACGTTGATTGAATGATAATGTTTCCAGTTCCTTTATATTTGCTCAGACGCTTGAGGTGGTACAAGGGCAATGTATGTGCCATCTATGTATCCTACAACATGTGGGATGTGACCTAGGTCATAAAAGTCACCCTTCACAGTTGTCGATTCTTCTCTTCTTGGGAAATGAATATAACTGTCCATGTGTTGCATCAGTGCAGACAGGACATCACGTAACACCATACTGAACATCGGCTGTGACATCCAACCAAATGTAGCCACCGTGTACTGAAATGAACCAGTGGCAAAGAAATGCTGTGTGGCCATTACTTTCAATGTTGGGTTCAGAGCTGTGGGATAGGTTCTGTGAGCCCTTAACTGAGGCGCCAACTGGCGACATAGCTCCTGAATTGTCAGGCGAATCAGTCTGAACTTCTTAATGATGTCTCTCTCCTCCATGGTCAACAGGTCTGGAAAAGGCCGTTAGACCCTCTGCCAGGGTACACATGTGTGGAAACAGGAAAAGAAAAGATGTTGGTTACGGAGTACACGTTGACTCATACCAGCACAAGATGACCAGTCATGTGGAATCAGTTTCATGCATGTGAGAGCTGTAGACATACATTGTCATAATTTAGGTTATGACTTGACAATATGTACATGCAAACTATCAGTATGTGGGTAGTGGTATAGGTGACAGACATATAGGCCATTGCAAAATCATGGATACTCAGCCATGTGGGGTGTGAACACATCATAGGTGGCACACAGCATTAGGCTGGACATTGATATACCTGTTATCTCTTAACATGACACACCTTGATGTAAAGGATGCACACCATTATCCTCATAATCTGCCATTTCCTCAAATCCGGAAAACACATGATTCTGTTACAGCACTGTGTACATCATATATACACCTTTTGTGCAGAGTACACTATAACTGTCTGAGGAGTCTGCATTACACATTTTGGCACAGTCACTACATGGATACACAGCTCTACTGGTAAGGTGTGTCCATGCACACATGGACAACACTGACATGTGAGGTATGTCAGAGCAATGCTGGTAAACGTCTGGTTACCTCAATTTCATGTGAAAGCTCACAAAAATTAGTGTCACACTATTGAGTCCCATTACAAGGTGCTACTGCTGCCTGATATTGTGTGGAGCACAATGGTGCAATTTGTTAGGCAAGAACCACGAACGTCAGCTAATGTGACCCGTGTGGTAGGTGTCAGCCACGGCGGCCACTGCCATTGGCCCCAATTGTAAAATGCGAGTAACACGGTGGAGAAATTGTGACCCCTGCAGTCTGAGCCCACCCCTGAGAATAACATGGCAGCCAATGGGCCCTGCTATCTCGGCCACTGCTTGCTGTTTTGAAACTCACGGTAGGCGTGCTCAGCCACCACACCCGCTGCTATTGGCCCCAATTGTAGAATGCGAGTAATGCAGTGGAGAAATTGTGACCCCCACGGTCTGAGCCTGCCCCTGAGAATAACATGGCATTCAATGGGCCCTGCTATCTTGGCCACCGATTGCGGTTTTGAAACTCACGGTAGGCGTGCTCAGCCACGGCGGGCACTGCCATTGGCCCCAATTGTAAAATTTGACTGACATGGACCAATGGCCATGTCAGTCTGACACTGACATCACCCTTGTGACCTATTTATAGGTAGCATTTAGGAATACTTGTCACTTGCCTACAGATACTGCTGCCTGCTTTACCTCCCTATCACCTGCTGCTGTTTGTTACCTCTGGGAGATCTCATGGCTCGTACAGAGAAGGTAAGGGCCCGTCCCATCAGCCCAGAGGAGCTGGAGCTCCTGGTGGACGAGGTCCTTGGCCAGCACGGGTGGCTATATGGTTCACCAGAGGTACAGTGAGTGTACATGTTCAGATTTTGACTTCATTTGTATGCTTAGCTTCTGTTACTGTAGACTAGTATGTGCCTCAGTGTGCAAGCCAATGTAGATGCATTGATTGTTGTACCACTACATGGCCCATACAAGAAAATGCATATGTTGGCCTTAAGTATGTGGAGAGGATGTCCCCATTCCAATGAGTGTAGGTCTCTTTGACACTTTTACCTCAGATATTGCTCTCTACATTGCTCTGATTCATGTCAGCTACTTTGACTTGCTTAATGACTACATGGTTATGGTGCAATGGTCTGTAGAGCCTTATTTCCCATGAGCTCTGACTTCATACAATGAGGAGTTAGACAGAATGAGCTTTGCCAACTGGACAGTTCCACTGATGACTGGGCCAATTTACAGTTTGTGCACCAGTTCCCTGGGAGGTGGTTCTAAATCACAATCCTCCTTACAATGTCAACAGAAATGATATGAGACATGTCTATTGGGCAGAGGGGACAGATAGGTTTAGTAAATTGGTGTACTGAGACACAATGGAGATGAGTGCTGTCTGCCTACAGTGAGCAAGGCCTGAGTTTTTTATTGTATAGCTTCAGCTGAACTTCCCTCTTTCATATCTGAGACATGTACAGTGTAGATGTCATCCTACTATTTGATAGGATATTGTGGTGAGGATAATATGTATAACTACTGTCTCCCTATCCACATTCCACATGCAGGTGACAATGGCGATTGCATCCAAGTTACAGTGTCACATTTAGCAAAAGGGCTGTCCTGTGAAGACACAAGTGTAAAGGCCACATCTCACAACTGACAAGGTTAGGCATTTGAGTAGTGCACACTCCCATATAGCCCCAAACAGTACTAGCTCTTATTGACACACATGCCAGCTCTCACCATGTCATCTTAGTGAGTGCATGTTGTGTTATGTACCTTACTGTGCCCTATGTACCATGTGCTGCAATGCAATTGACCTGGCTGTAAAGGTGTTTGGACTGTCAGACACAGTGAGTTTTGCCTAGAGGATTACAAAATGGTGTACTGTCTATCATGGTCCCTCGCATTACGTACCACCAACGATGTCCTTGGTCAACCTGATGATCTAAGTAGGCAGCTTTAGTATGTTTATGTAATGACCAGGTTGTATGTTCATCCTCACAGACGTTGCCATTTGTGTTTCTGAACTTGATTTGAGGGTAGCATGTGACATTGTCTGTATGACTATGCTGTCCATAGATTCATGTGTGTCATAGGTGTCAAGTTGCTTCATAACTTGCACACAAAGCTCAACTACATATCTGTGACAATCTGTTTCTACATGTCATACATGCCTACAGCTCAAAGTCCATCAGCGAAAGGCCACATGGAAGGACATCGCCCGGAAGGTGTGGACCCTGTGGGTCTCCAAACGGTGCAGTACACACTGCCACAAGAAGTGGGATGACATCTGCCGCCTCAGCTAGAATGTCGCTGAGATGCAGCTGGGGCTGGCCCCCCAAAGTGGCAGGTTGGGGCGCCGGACCTCGAACCCTAATGGCCCGCATTCTGGCGGTGACCCAGCCAGAGCTTGATGGACGTTTGAGGGCCCAACAGCAGCTAGTTGGGGGTGAGTATTGGGCTGAGTGTAACTTTGTGCATGAATAACTACCTTTCATCACAGCCATCATCACCCCATGGAGCTACAAGAGGACTCATGTACCATGCAATATGTAGGAAGTTGCTTGTGTAGGAATGGCAGTATGTGCCTGGTGTTTACGACTGTCTCCACTTTATGTAGCATAAAAATAGGCAGTGTCGCCCAAACAAATGTTACAATAGTTGCAGATCCCATCTGGAGAATAATGTCTGAACAGACCCATTCAGACACCTGAAAAGAAGTGTGTAAATTGTCTCACACAGGATACTTGTCATCCTTGTGTGTGCAGTGTGGCTTCCTGACTACTGTGATTCATGTGATGGTGTGGCAGTGGCTTCTGGCATGGCCTAATAAGCACTCAGGGTGCAAGTAGTCTTCTCTAAATCCCCTTGTCCTATGTGTTGTGTATGGAAAAATGATTCAGATGACAGCACAACAGTTTACTTTAGAGAAGCCTACCTACTTCATAGCATCACAATAGATGTTTACCTGGCACAATCACAGCAGCTGCACACATGAGCTAAGGGTCCAGATGGGAGAAATCAGTATGCATTAGGTGATGCCTCTTTGTACATTGCGTAAATAGCAATATGTCTTTGTGATGGTCGGACAGTGTAAGGTTGATGCAATGGAGCATTGTGTCTGAATTGGGTGAATGTGTTCACCCCTAAGGTTTGACATGTTTGGATGGGATCAGAGAGAATGAAAAATGTGTAGCTTTGAGATGTTTGTACTGTACATTGCTATTGAGTCAACCAATGTTTATCTGAGTGGCAGAGCCTACTGTGTATGCATTGAGGAGGGGTAGACATGTGCATCAGTGCCCAGTCATGGTGTGGCTGCTGACATGCATTGAAGAGTGATATATTGAGCCATTGATGTGCCCTATATGTCAGCGGTCAGTACAACATGGGGATTACAGACACCAGATAATGGCTTGGACCGTACATTCCCTGTCCTTGTGGAGGCCACTCTCATCTTCAAGTATGGGCTCATTCCAAGGACTTCTGTCCTTTAAAGGTTGTCCTGACATTGACATATATTCTGTGGATGAGGTCTGCTCACATGCAACGCACTTGACTGAGATTACCCTAGCCAGGCTCATGTGCATTGTTCTTTGTTTACACTATTACATAGTGATTAGTACAGATTTATCCACACTATCTGTGACACGTAGCTAGTCCTGTGATGTGAATGTGTCAACTGCATCTTCTGGCAGTGGACAGCAGTGAGCCTGATAATTGGGTATGTAAGCTGGGTGTGGTGTCCACTTCCATGTCAATTACGACTTCTGATGCCACTTATCCCAAGTAGGTATTCTGCAGTACTAAAAATATTAGTGTATGGATGCAAGATTTTTCCCTATGTGCATGTCTCAGTTTGTATGGGTAGTGGTGTAAGCATCAGGCCTTTCAATAAAATGTCAGGGGGACACTACACCATTGTATGAGGACCTAGTTTTAAATGATGCATGTATGTCTTGCTACACACAATAGGATGTGAGGTGTATATGTTGGCACATGCAATAGGAGCTGGCTTTGGCCAAAACATCATATAGCTTGACTTTACACAGGTCATGTGCCAATACATTGGCTTGTCATGTCAAAGGTTGTGCTGATGCAGCCAATCTGTGTACAAGTAATTTAGCATACTGATGTGTTAATAGTTGAATATATATTTGCTTTCAGATGTTTTTGCAAGGCCATTGTATTGAAGCAATGTCTCATTCTATTACAGCATCAACCGAGGGCAGGGAAGCAGAGAGGCCCGACACAGTTGGGGAAGCAGCTGGCCAGAGTGGGCCCCCATGGTTGACCAACAGAGAGGAGACCAGTGCCTCGGAGGGTGATGGGAATGTCCTGGAGGAGACAAGAGATGATACACCTACCTCCACAACGTCACACTCCAGCAGCCACTCCATGGTGGTGGCAGACCAAGGAAGGAAAACATCTACATCTCCGTCCACCAAACCACATTCTGTATCCACCCTCCCTGCTGCTCCCCAACCTGCTATCCGGACCCACTCCCCTAAGAAGGGTAGAGCCTTCTTTCCCGCAGGTACTGCAGCCCCTGCACCTGTCTCCCCTGCTGCCCTCAGTGTGGAGGCCATAGATGTCCTGCGGCAGATCTCTGTGGGTCAGACTGCAGTCCTTAATGCCCTCCAAGATCATGGCAACAAGTTGTCACACGTTGTTGCATTCCTGGAGGGCATTCATTCGGACATGGCGGGCCTGCAGAGATCTGTCCAGTCTCTGGCCTCAACACTGATGGCAGCCATACAAAACTAGTACACACAAAAAGAAGGGGTGAGGGTACGGACTCACCTACCCCGAACCCCCTGTCAATACTTAGTACACCAGAAGGAGTAGGGAGCAATAAAATCTCTGTCTCGTGATGGCACATGCTGTGTGTGCTAATACTGCCCTCACTCACACAAATGTGTGACATGCTTCATCATAGGGCTGCTTACAATACACCCCGGCGTAGCCACGCACGGGGTGGAGCAATAGGGTGGGGGAAGACAATACAACACAGAGAGAAACAATTTATTTCACAGTGGCTGGGAACGGCGGTAGTGAAAGTGCAGTGTGATGTGAGTTAAAACTAGCTCGGAAGTGTCGCTGTGCCTAAGACTTTATTCCTGGACCCTCCGGCCAGGGTTAAAAACGTGAAGGATGGTGGTGATTGGGAGATGCAATGTTCTCCTAACACCCCTCCTTACTGCAAGGTGGTCGACATGTTTCGGCCGTGTGTGTGTGCCCCTCGTGTAGGGTCACGCGGCCTTCCTCAGGACTCTACCAGTCCCAGTAACATAATACTCTCACCTCAGGTAGAGATAAGAGGATGTTTAAAAACCTGTTGTTCCGTATCGAGGAATTTCCTCCATCATAATAGTAGATTTACTGTAAGGGAGCAACAGTGAAAATGGGAGGGAGAAGAGAAAAAATAGAAACAAGGCGTTAGGAGTAATCTTCTCCCTTGTACTCTGTATACTCAGTGTATACTAATCTATCTACACATGAGTTCACTGTAGTGTATCATTCATTGCCCCAAGAGAAACCATTGGTGCATCACCCTCCATAAATTCACATTATCAAAGTACGTTAAACTGGAGGTTCCGTAAATATAATAGGCTAGTAGGCCTTCGTATAAACATCAATACCAGCATTGCAAACAACCAGCTTATTGTCCACATCGTCCATCCACCGCCCAATAGGGGTCCGGTGTGTACCTACTCACCGAGTTTAACCCTATTTCAAGTTTGAACTGGTGGTGGTCAAGGAGAGACCCCCTCTAGTCACACTCTTTATCAGGGGAAAAGAAATCACAGGGAGAAAGACAGTCACGTTAGTATTCATCAAATGGCATTGTTAGGTTCAGTTAAAAAATGAGAAAAGGGTGTTCAGTTGTATAGCCCCCTCGTATGTAGGCCATTGGTTGCCCCTTGGTAGGACCAACGTACATGCAAAGATAGTACTACAAACGTAAGCAGCCCTACCTATTTGCGCTAATCGGGGCTGATCAAGAGGGATTAGAGGTCCCAATATGCCGCGCATTATGCATCATTACTCTATGGTTAAGGGATGGGCGCCAAATCTATGGGTAGTGATGCCAGCGTGGTCCTGTAAACACAGGTTGCCTCGCTAGAAAGTGCCGGTCATGGTGGTCTACTTATGCCGGCTAGACACGAGTTAGCGGTATCGGCATGGCATCAAAAATAATATTACATTGCATTGCCCCCATCATTCCCCTCTCGCATGGTGATTATAGCATGGCGTCAAGTGTAACGAATACCATGCCCCCATTGTTCCCCCCTCCACTCCTTACTACTCCAAGGGTGGTGCTCCTCCGCTAGTTGCTCGCCTTCATCCACCGTGTAGTGTGGTATTTGTTAACTTAGTAGTGAAATTGGCTAGGCAGAAGTATAAAACTGTGATTACCAATCGAAAAAGGGAAATTTTAAAAGGTCGCTGGGAAGCATTATCTAAAGCTGCCAGCATAAAAAAGGGTAACACATTCTGGACAGCTGTGAGTGATTTGCGATCCGTGGGGCAGCTATTAACTCCTATCAGCTGCACCATTACGAGTGAGTCTTGGGTAAACCATTTTACAAAGATCTATGCTGCCCCTATACAAGAGGGGGACCACTTCGAGCCTGGACCACTAACCAAAATACAGATAACTCTGTCTGAGGTGGAAGAAGCCATCGAACAGAACGTGGGCAATAAAGCCCCTGGCCCAGATGGTTTACCTATTGACCTCATCAAATGCGAACCAGACTTTTGGGCACCTCTCCTCTTAAACGTTTTTAATAACCTAATGCACGCTGCGTTACCTAGCACCTGGTCCTTGAGTATCATTGTCTCGATTTTTAAAAAGGGGGATCGTTCCCAACCCAGTTGTTATAGGCCTATCTCTCTAATAGACAATACCTTAAAAATGTTCGGTAGAGTCTTATATAATAAGATATTAGAGTGGTCCGAGGAATCCGGCATTTTAGAGCCTTGCCAATTGGGTTTTCGAAGCAAAGTTGGCACTAATGAACAATGTCTAAACCTTAATTTAATCTTGGACAAATACACCATAGCGTGGGCTTCGCCAATCTATTTGGCCTTCATGGATTTGACCTCCGCTTTTGACCTTGTCAACGGTCAAAGCTTTGGTCTATCCTCCTGGTCTATGGATTGGATGAGCCCCTGGTGCATTTCTTGGCGCACCTTCACAAGGATCGTAAGGCGCGGGTTAGGATCGGTTGCGGGGGTGAGGTCACCGAAGCCATTAAGGTAGGAAGGGGGGTTAGACAGGGTTGTGTTCTAGCCCCCCTCCTCTTTATCATTTATATTAATTGACTGCATAAAACATTAAAATCAATGTCCCATGATGTCCCCAAAATCAATGGTAAAACACTTCCCGTACTACTCTATGCGGATGATGCGGTCCTCATGGGCCGCACTCCGAATTCCTTACGCATCTTAGTGCAGGGTTTTGTTAACCATATGGACAGTCTGGACTTAAGCACTAATTTTAAAAAATCCTTTATAATGTTGTGTGGTCCCAGGAAACGCCAACTTAGTTTTATATCTGTGGGCAATCAGAAACTGATGAGCACTAGCACTTTCCCTTATCTTGGGGTGGTCTTTGCTGCGAACGGCTCCTGGACTGAGCATATGGCTCACTCCAGGAGCAAGTTCTCAAAGGCCATCAACTCGATTCTTAGCTTACCGTGCCCAAAGAGAACAGGTGCTATTTTAGCTATTTTAAAATGTTTTAAATCTCAATGCGTACCTAAAGCTACGTATGGCGCGGAGGTCTGGGGTATCGCCAAAAGTCTTTATCTTCAACAGGAAGAGAACAGATTCTGCAGGAAGTTATTAGGCGTACCAATCTCCACACCTCAATATACTTGTCACAAGGAACTTAACCTAAATTTTATAGAGGACTTTATTAGGGCCCGGCCTACCCTTTTTGGTTATCTGTTTGGAAGAACTCGGCCGCATCCCTAACGAGAGAGATAATAAGCGATTGTATTGGGTGCGGAGAAAGGGAAGGATATTCCATGGTTGTCAGGGGTGTATCGAAGTTTATGTAGTGTCAACAAAGGCAGTGTCTTCTCAGATCCCAGCACAGCTGAGACTTTGCATACAAATGATCTTAAGAGTGCACTTTATTCGCTGTATAGAACGGAAAGGATCGAAAGGGAATCCAAGAAATCCCTCGTCCATAGCTATATGACCATCGAACAGCCCATGCATCCCCTGGCCAACTATCTTACCCTGTCTATGAGCCATTGGGAGAGGAGTCTTCTATTCCGCTTAAGGGCAGGTACTGTTAAATTTGTATTATGTTTTCCCCTCGGCCATCACCCGAATCTTGACCACTCACCCTGTCCGTGTGATGGCCAGAGCGGCCAATCTATTTTACATTTTCTGTTTTGTAGTAAACATTATTTAAAGTACACTAAGTGGCTTCTAATTCCGTTTTTCAAAAAGTTTAGGCCCATTAGCCTGGAAAACGCTTACCTGAGGTTACTTACCCTGGCTGACGAAGAGCTGGTCTTTCGCACAGGCACTTTCCTGAGAATCGCCGCTAGAGCACGTCAGATGATGTCTAATCCTTGAGTCTTTATATTATCGATATATGAATTTTCGTACCAATCTGATATATTTTATTATTGTGTTTTTCATGTACATTGTTAATGGATTTTATTACGACTCTTCCTGTGCGTTTTTAAAAACTTGTTATGCAACTGTGCTTTTATGGATACGATGTTATCCGAATAAAGTTTTCGAACTGAACTGAATTGTAATATTATTTTTGATGCCATGCCGATACCGCTAACTTGTGTCTAGCCGGCATAAGTAGACCACCATGACTGGCACTTTCTAGCGGGGCGACCTGTGTTTACAGGACCACGCTGGCGTCACTAACCATAGATTTGGCACCCATCCCTTAACCATAGAATAATGATGCATAATGCGCGGCATATTGGGACCTCTGATCCCTCTTGATCAGCCCCGATTAGCGCAAATAGGTAGGGCTGCTTACGTTTGTAGTACTATCTTTGCATGTACGTTGGGCCTACCGAGGGGCAACCAATGGCCTACATACGAGGGGACTATACAACTGGACACCCTTTTCTCATTTTTTAACTGAATCTAACAATGCCATTTGATGAATACTAACGTGACTGCCTTTCTCCCTGTGATTTCTTTTCCCCTGAAAAAGAGTGTGACTAGAGGGGGTCTCTCCTTGCCCACTGCCAGTTCAAACTTGAAATAGGGTTAAACTCGGTGAGTAGGTACACACCGGACCCCTATTGGGCAGTGGATGGACAATGTGGACAGTAAGCATGATGTTTGCAATGCTGGTATTGATGTTTATACGAAGGCCTACTAGCCTATTATATTTACGGAACCTCCAGTTTAACGTACTTTGATAACGTGAATTTAAGGAGGGTGATGCACCAATGGTTTCTCTTGGGGCAATGAATGATACACTACAGTGAACTCCTGTGTAGATGATTAGTATACACTGAGTATACAAAGTACAAGGGAGAAGATTACTCCTAACTCCTTGTTTCTTTTTTTCTCTTCTCTCTCCCATTTTCACTGTTGCTCCCTTACAGTAAATCCACTATTATCCTTGAGGAAATTCCTCGATACGGAACAGCAGGTTTTTAAATATCCTCTTATCTCTACCTGAGGTGAGAGTATTATGTTACTGGGACTGGTAGAGTCCTGAGGAAGGCCGGCGTGACCCTACACGAGGGGCACACACATACGGACGAAACATGTCGACCACCTTGCAGTTGAAGTAAATCTAATCTTCAACTCAGGGATCTTATTAATATAAAGAACTTTACAGAAGCTGAAATATGAAAAGACATCTTTATTAAACTTACATAAGTGAGGCCACGTCACACAGAAGCCGTAGCAACTGTATGAGGCAGTCTGAGGAATACAAAGAACAGAGGCCTTTTATATGCTCTCAGGGTTACAAACTTCAGCATACAAGTAAGGGGCAGTCCTAGCTTGTGCAAGCATGCAAAATACCTAACATTCCTTCTTTACAGTTTACCATTCAGATATTTACAACATTGAAAAAGCAGAGTCATGATGACAAGCCCATTTTCAGTTTGTCCATCCCAAGACCAATTTCCCGGCAAGGCCCGACATTCTCATCAGATATCAGATGGACCCCTAATAAAATCGGGCACCTCCTCCTCGTAAAGCAAGTCATAAAGAAAGAAACATAGACAGGTGTGTGAGAGATTAGGAGTGGTTTGAATGTGATGAAAGGTTTATGGTTTGCTGTGCCTTGATACTAATCTTGATCGGTCACTGGGAAAGGAACTGGTCGAACAGGTTTGGCTTCAGGCAGTGGAGTCAGCTTGCCCAGGTCACACAAAAGTCAACAAAGGTGTACGTGTCCTTCAGACTCGTTTTGGCCTTAGTTATCAGCCTATGTGAGGGCAACCACTTAAAATGGCTGCCATGCACAAAATGGAACCCGAGGGTTCAGGACGAAATCCCTGATTTGAAGGTGATCCAGCCATTCGAACACGCCGAAATTGCCTGGATATAGTATGTTCGTCATTGTCGTTCTGCTGATACCAAAATCGTCATGATTCGACGATGCTTATGACACGAAGCCAAAATTTCAAGTACTACAGACCCTCCTTTTGCCCTTACATAGGCAATTAATATATATACTCACGCTAATCTGAGTCCAGGTCTATATTCACAAATTCATTGAGATGTTGCTGTAGCATCATCCTATTGCTTAGCTCGTACCTTGATACAGGCTTCCTTACACACGATGTAGCACAGAGGCCACACATAGCAGGACCAAATAGGGAATACCTCTATCTGTAGTATGTGGCATAAGACCACACACCCAACAATTAGTGATGTTCACTACTAACTGGTGTTGATGCAGAAGCGGTACAAAGGAATTATTAATAAACTCTGACCTCCTAACCAGTTCGTGTTCAGGTAAAGTATTGAAAGAATGCAAAGAAGTAGTAGTAGGAAGAGACATAGGTTGGGAGGTGGGTACAGATGTCAATTGGGTAGAAAAAACAATCCCACCCATAAAAGACAATGTCATGTTTAAAAACACTAGAAAACACATTGTTAAGAACATATAGACAACAGGAGAAAGTAGTGACCACTATTACAAACGAATTCATAATTTTTCACCACCCTAAGCAAAAAGTAAATCCTAAAATTATCTAGTAACATTTTTAGGGCTCCTATGTATTTCAGTAATTTATTACATGTTCAGGTGAAACAGTGGTGATCCTCATCAATGCTCTGAGGTGAAAAGGGAATACTCTTCCACAGAGAATGGACTTTATTCTGCTTTTACTAAACAGAATACTACTTTAAGACAATGCCAGCAAAACAATAAGAAACAGTCTCATAACACCTATTTTATGCAATCACACGGAAACCACTTTATGCATCAATTATGTCCAAAGTCCGTTCAAGCCTCTCTGGCGAGCTTCCATCGTCCATCAAATCTTCTCCCATTGTTGCATGGGCCTCTTGATTCAGGCCTTATATGAAAAATAGTGTTTTTCAGTATCCGTTGGAGTGCCCTCCTGGCAAACACTCACAGCTCATTTGAAAGTCTCAATGTCTCAAGGCAGTGCACCGATATCTCTCCTCTGCGGCAGGCACTACAGATAGTGTGCTCCTCATTGATCAAGGGCACAGATCATCTTATGCAGATCCGGGTCTACATTCTCAGGCTCCGACATTCATTACTCAGTGTCAGAGGACGCTCAGGCTGCTCTTTGATGGGCACCATAATGTAGTGCCTTTTCCCACTCTTGCATCTTCCGGTGCACTGCACTTCCGTTGGAGCAAAGGAAAAGGGTTGTGTGGCCAAAACTCAGGCCGAGGGGCTCAAGGGACTGCACACTGTCAGAGGTTACCAGCACATGACAGGTGAAAAACTCAGGCCTCAATCCTTTCGCTCTTTTGCACTGAAACTCTCCTGCTTCTTTTTGATGTTCAACGCCTTCTGATGAAGCAAGCATAATACTCGGAGATACCAGACGTCCGCCTCTCATTTGTGAAGTAGGAAATGTGACGCAGTTGTTTTCTTAAAATTAATGCGAATACAATTTATTTGTGTTTTAACAAGGGGACTGCAAGCAGGTGGCCTGCAATCTGCGAGGGAATGGCCATAGGCCATGAGACAGTTCTGGTCTAGAACACACTGTCATTTCTCAAAGGCAAGACAAAGGCAGTAGGCACAACAGTGCCTCTAGGCTCTTCAATTGGGTTTCCGTGTGAGAGCATATTCTCCATCATCTAATGGTAGATAGCGACATGATCCTAAATTCCTTGTCTTAAAAACATCTCAAAAGAAAAATCGCATAATACAGATTATCAGGGGCATGTAGATACCTCCCTTTAAAAGTTGTGCATCAGGTGCACTATGCAATACACAGGCTAATGATCAAAATGTGGAAACAAAAGACAAGAACTAGAGAGTCCTGGTCTTTCCATAATTTAGAACACATCTGATCCCACCAAAAATTAAAGCAGTATGAACAAAAGGGTAAAAATAACCACATTAAAAAGAGTCATTGAAAATTTGTCATGTTCAAAAAAAAAAAATGTAAGGTATCTCCTATTGAGATGGAAAACTTGTTTTGTTATAGTATTGAGTCAGTTAACCAGTCCATCACTATCCTAACAATCAGACTGGAAAACATTGCAGTGGGCCTAAAGAGAATTCTTGAAAACCAGTCTGGTGATACAAAAGGAATTATACATAATATGGGGGTTTCTGATATATTACTGCGGTCTGGAAGTGTGAACTTGAACAATACATCAATAAAAAGGCAAACTGGTGAAAAGAATATGGAAAAAGGAAATGGAACTAGGACACAGCTAAAATCCCCAATAACTAGGCATGATGTGACATCAGGGGGTGACAAAAGGTTGGCTCTACCGTTGGCCGCTAAACCATATACGGTAACCTCCGCTAATGTTCCAGTTCCTTCTTCAGGGAAAAAAAATATGAAACCTTGTTTCCTTGATATCTTTTTTATTTTTCCTTCAAATACCATTAAAGCCAAATTTGACATACACTGGTGAAGTGTTGTCTGTCTTTCTGTGAAATTTAGTGTCAAAGCAAATCTACCCAACTGTTTGCAGGATACACATCGTCATGTATATCCCTTCACAACACAGGTAAACTTGTAATAGTATCATAAGCAGCAACAAGTGAACCCAAAATGGGAATAACCTGCAAATTTGTGTTTTATACCTAAATGTATTCATTTACTGAAGCCTAAAGCACTTTAAAGCTATTTTAAATGGCAAAAATACCCAAATTCGACTTTGATGTTTGGGGCACTTAAAAATAAATATCCCATAAGTATGTTACATATTAATCATCCTCAGGATGTTCTTTACACATTACAGATATTAGATATTAGACATATCTCATGTAAATCTTTAGAAAAATGAGTTTTTCACACCTGCGCCAAGTGAAAATCCATATGCTAATGTCGTCATTATTCGGTATAGCACAACTTAAATTAAATTTTAATGCTAGGATGTCATAGTATGAGCTTTAAGCTTCATGAATAGTAAAAAACGAATTTTGTAGCACTTATTTTTAATAATTATTTTTCATAATTAATAATAAAAAATAAAAAATAATAAAAAATAATAATAAATAAACCCTTTTATTTTTGATAATTCCACATATAAGAGCAAGCTGCATCCCTTGCCTATCATTTTAGACGCATTTATTTATAAGCCTAAACACAGAAGCCTAACTTAAAACATGACAAAATTTGGCGCCACATTTTTCTTTCTAAAAAGGACAATTTTATTTAGCAACAGACCCAATAATATACTTACAAAATGTTGCTTAATAGACTGAAAACATCAAGAAAAACCACGAACAGACATTGAGCTCATTTGAGACATAAACAGAAAGGGGTGAAACACTCAGGACACACAATACGGCGCGCTTTTAGCCATGCATTTCATGAATAGCGCCAACGCTATTCTCTTACAGAAGTTGCACTAATAGGAAAACCACAGACATTTAAACACACACATTTTAACCCACCTATCAATACTCAGGACAGCCCACAGACTGTACTAGAACCAAACCATTTGTAAATACTAGTCGTAAGTTATATTTACAAGAAACGCTTCTCAATTGTGTTTTTTTTTTTTTTTTTAAAAGACTACGAAAATACACTCAATTCACTAGCTTTGGTTAGCAGAACACCAAACAAAATCGTTCTGCATATCTTCATTCATAAAAACTGCGCAGAACAAAGGATCCTTGTTTTGTATTATGTCATATTTTAATTCCTGGGGATACAAAATCACCAAGGAAGAAATATGTTTGTAAATCTAAACCTATTTAGATTTTCCCTTTAGGGGAAGCCGGCTAATCCAAACGTATACAAAGTTGGCCAACATAAAGCTCCAAATTTGCTAAGATCAGGCATCTTATAGCTCACTAATCTAGCTTCAAACTTCAAGGGGCTATCTCTATCGATACACTCGTAAATATACAAGACCCTCGGTTTTTGAAAATTGCAATCTTCAAATAAAACTAAGGACCAAACAAACTAAGAACCAATCAAACTAAGACTCAAAGGAACCAAGGAACCAAAGAACAAACGACTGGGAGCGACCCACTTATACTTAACTCTTACTTTTACTAATCAAAAGGTTATCCAAATTCTATCTGTCAAGTTCTACATGACCTAACGGTCTTTTAGAATACTCACGCCAAAAAGGTTCTCAGTCAGGAGTGACGTCATGTGGAGGATCAAAAATCAGGAAGATCAGAAATGTACTGGGCTGCAGAAACAAAGAATCTCCAGAATCCTTGTGCACAGAGTACCTCCTTAGTAGAATCTTGTTCTGTCCTCCTCAGTAGATTTCAGTCTCCTGACAAGATCTCCCACAGAAAGCCACTTCTCTGATGAGGCCCCACGTTGGGCGCCATTTGAAGTAAATCTAATCTTCAACTCAGGGATCTTATTAATATAAAGAACTTTACAGAAGCTGAAATATGAAAAGACATCTTTATTAAACTTACATAAGTGAGGCCACGTCACACAGAAGCCGTAGCAACTGTATGAGGCAGTCTGAGGAATACAAAGAACAGAGGCCTTTTATATGCTCTCAGGGTTACAAACTTCAGCATACAAGTAAGGGGCAGTCCTAGCTTGTGCAAGCATGCAAAATACCTAACATTCCTTCTTTACAGTTTACCATTCAGATATTTACAACATTGAAAAAGCAGAGTCATGATGACAAGCCCATTTTCAGTTTGTCCATCCCAAGACCAATTTCCCGGCAAGGCCCGACATTCTCATCAGATATCAGATGGACCCCTAATAAAATCGGGCACCTCCTCCTCGTAAAGCAAGTCATAAAGAAAGAAACATAGACAGGTGTGTGAGAGATTAGGAGTGGTTTGAATGTGATGAAAGGTTTATGGTTTGCTGTGCCTTGATACTAATCTTGATCGGTCACTGGGAAAGGAACTGGTCGAACAGGTTTGGCTTCAGGCAGTGGAGTCAGCTTGCCCAGGTCACACAAAAGTCAACAAAGGTGTACGTGTCCTTCAGACTCGTTTTGGCCTTAGTTATCAGCCTATGTGAGGGCAACCACTTAAAATGGCTGCCATGCACAAAATGGAACCCGAGGGTTCAGGACGAAATCCCTGATTTGAAGGTGATCCAGCCATTCGAACACGCCGAAATTGCCTGGATATAGTATGTTCGTCATTGTCGTTCTGCTGATACCAAAATCGTCATGATTCGACGATGCTTATGACACGAAGCCAAAATTTCAAGTACTACAAGTAAGGAGGGGTGTTAGGAGCACATTGCATCTCCCAATCACCACCATCCTTCACGTTTTTAACCCTGGCCGGAGGGTCCAGGAATAAAGTCTTGGGCACAGCGACACTTCCGAGCTAGTTTTAACTCACATCACACTGCACTTTTACTACCGCCGTTCCCAGCCACTGTGAAATAAATTGTTTCTCTGTGTTGTATTGTCTTCCCCCACCCTATTGCTCCACCCCGTGCGTGGCTACGCCGGGGTGTATTGTAAGCAGCCCTATGATGAAGCATGTCACACATTTGTGTGAGTGAGGGCAGTATTAGCACACACAGCGTGTGCCATCACGAGACATAGAGATTTTATTGCTCCCTACTCCTTCTGGTGTACTAAGCCATACAAAACTACCAGCCTCCCATCCCGGCTCCTGTCCCTTCCCGTTCCACCCTCCCAATACCCCCACTTGACCAGAGAACACACAAATCTGAGCACACAGGCACCCAGACATCCGCACACAGCACACTTCCACACCACTCCAAGAAACGCAAACACACTATACCCACCACACCTAGCACAACACCCACTACCCAGCACCGAAGACACAACACCCACAACACTATCACAGGACACTCAGAAACATAAACACAAAAAACCTGCATCCACATCTCTCACCTCAGTTTCCTCTCCCTCCAAAACCCCACCCATCACCACACCTCCTCCCACATCTCAGAAAGCCCTTACCCTGTGTGCCCTAGACCTCTGGCCTGCCACTGTTGCAACCCCTCTCAGAGTTAAGAGTGCTGGGTTACCACCAATCCCTTTCACTTCCACTTCGTGAGACCTCCCTGAGGAGGGTGGCACCATCAGCCCCACCGAGAAAGTCCCTTTCCAACAGGGGAGGAAGGGCAAAAGAGTCACCTGCACCGAACCCACCCTAAAATCCACTAGGAGAACCAAAAGAGACACCCCCCTTTCACACAAGAAGGGGGGCTAACATTTCCCCCTCCATGTCCATACCCCATAGTCACCTTCAGGGTTATAGAATTCCTAAATTGTTGAGGCCTAGCCCTCCCCATTCAGAGGCCAGCCCTCCCCCTCCCAGGTCTAGTCCTCCAACTACCCAAGCCAGCCCTCCCCCTCCAGAGCCCAGCCCTCCCAAAGATTGAACCAGCCTCCCGACGCCCACCCATATTCCCCCAGAGCGGTGCCTGGAGTGCCCATTTGGTGCCGCTATCCTGGGGAGGTTTCCCTGGCAGTGAACTGTCTGGCAACTTTTGCTGCACACCAGAGGTGTCTGCTATTTGGACTGGCCATTGGCCTTGTTGCTTGGCATTTTTTTTCCAATGTCATTATATTGAGTAAAGCTATATTTTCATGTTAACCTTTGTTGTGGCCTTCCTAATGATGCATACTAATGTAGGTGTATATGATACCCTGTTACAGTATAGTAGTACTGCTGTCACTATGGCATCTGATGGATTCACATTTGCAGGTGTACCCAGACCTTGGGGCAGGTAATGGGTTTGTAGAATCAAAGCATCAATGTGGACTTGATGCCAATCTGTGATGGGCTACTATTGGACTATACATTGGCTTGGCTGGGGTCTGCTATGCTACGCATGGCATCTTTGCTTCCACTACAGTAACATGAACTATTTATGTTTAATGTCTGACTTGTGGAGTGGACGGGTGTTTCATATGTGCACGATGAGTTGCTTTTGAAGCACACCTGGGTGGGTGTGCTGTTGTCTTTGAAATGTATGACTTCACAGGCACATGAGTGCATTTACAGGTGTGACATTCCCCAACAATACATCAGTATTGTTAGGAGAACTGCAGTTGCAGCAATATATGTTAGGGACTTGCCCTTCAACATTTTCCACATGGACATGTGAGTTGGTGAGGGCATAGGTTGTCTCAATCTCAAAATCTGCAACAGGTTGTACGCACATGGGGACATTGCTGCAGGTGCTATGTGCAGTGTGTCCTTGTGACCTTGCCGTCCTGGAATCCAGCAACTTGTAGGCCACATTAGCTGGGAGTAAGGAGAGTGTGTTGCTCAAATTTGTGAGACAGTGGTTTGTGGATATCCCAGTTCTCAGCCTTTCCTTTGTACAGGTGGATTCACTATGCTGCCTTACTCTGCACAACATATTCTTCATTGCTGCAATATCCTATACATTCATTTCCCATGCCACTGTATCCACTCCACTGTATGCTATTGCACTCTACCTGACACCACTGTATGGCACTACAGTCTAAACAACTCCATCATATGCCACTACAATGTACACTACTCCACTATATCCTATTGCACTCTACGCCGCTCCACTGTACAACACTCCTCTCTACGCTACTCCACTCTACGCTATTACACTGTATGCAAGTCAACTCAATGCCTCTTCAGTGTATGCCATGCCACTGTATGCCACTATACGCTATTCTGATACATGCTGTCCAACTCTACGCCAATAGACTGTATGCCACTACACTGTGTGACACTCCACTATGCACAACTGTGGTGTGTGCCACTCTACTGTGGCACACTCCATTCTACGCTATTCCATTGTACACCTCTCCAGTGTTTGCTACTCCGCCATATGCCCTTCTATTCTACTCCATTCCAGTGTAGGCCAATCCAGTCTACAACACTTCTCTTGGTAACACTGCCCTCTACACTTATCCCTTGTGCATGTAGTTGCTGCAGTTGAAGAGCAGTAGGTTACATCAGCAGTGTAGAGGTGTTTGATGAGCCACTCCCATCCATCCTGAGGTTTGTTGGAGATGATTATATGACGTATGTGAAGATGCATTTCAGGTTGTGCCATGAGATGCAGGCTCTGTCATTTGTGAGGATGTGCAGTAAGTGAGGACTGTTGAATACAGAGTGCACGCAAGGGCTTGTGAACTGGCCACAGATGTTTGATTGGTTAGTGTTGGCCTGTCCATAGTCATTGGTCTAGACATAGGGGGACAAACTCAAATGAAAGTGGTGGTTAGGTGTTTGAGATGTTGCATACAGGCTCACAGAATATATCGTTGGGGCATGAATGAGAGAGTCATGATCTTTCACACTGTCTTGAGGCTCTTGGGGGGTATTATGTGTAGTGTTCCCACCTTCTTAGATGTTTAATGTATGCTATCTCTGGCTATGATACAGATACTCTCTGTTTTGTATTCTGTGTTATACATGTACAGTGTGGTGCAGGGAATGTTCCTCTTAGTAGCAGATGTGCTGTACCTGTGGATTTTGAGTGGAATGTATGTAGAGGGTGGAGTTATGTGCTCTCATTAAAATGTGTCTAATGTATGTGAGTTGCTGTGTTTCATGTGTGTCATCTGTGATCATGTGATGATGCTCTTGTCCCTCCCTGTGACATCTCTTCCTTCTTTGTGTCATCGCAATGCATCTTGATGTCTGATGGACAAACTTCCTTCACATATGGAGGTGACAAGGTGTGTTGTTGGCAAAGGCTGTGAGTTGTCCCATTAGTTTGGTAGCAGCTGATCTGACGTATTAGCCATAAGTTTTGGTTGTGTCTTCTGTTCTGAGATGGTAAGTGTGGGTATGGAGTCTTCTGAGTGTGTTGACAGTTCCACCTGTGGCAGAGGAGTGTGTAGTGCTGGCTGATAGCAAATGTTGTACACAGTGAATTTGTGGACATAGGAGTTATGTGTCTATGAGTGACACATGGGTATGACGTTTAGTGATGTGCTGGTACGGAGAGTAGACATACCCTTATAGACTACATTGCCTGTGACATGGCTCAGAATGCTCACTCTTTCTGTGTTTCCTTGAGGCCAGCTAGGCCTTTTGGTGGGTAGCTACTTAGGTGGAGGGGCTGTCCCTGGCAATGGTATGCCATTTTGTGCTGGTGTCCCAATGTGGTGACATGTTTACCGTGCATGGGTGTATATCCTGCTGTTGCCTGAATGTAGTTTTCGGCAAGTTCTGTGAATGTCAGCAGCTGTGAGGGCAGTGAGCTTCCAGATGTGCCAAGCAGGGTCAATGGTGTTTGCTGTGGGATGTGAGTTGCATGTGGCCAACTGTCATGTGGTATGTTGTTGTTTGTGGTAATGTTGTTTGATGATGAGAGTGTGAGAGTGCAATGACAGGCCTTTTTGGAGTGATTCCTGGATAATGGAGAGTGGTACGTGTGCTGGCATGATTTGTGATGTTGTTGTTCCTGAAGTTGATGTCAGATATGGGTGTCCCTGCTTATGTTGTTGTCAGCACATTGCTTTGAGCGTATGCAGTGCTGTCAGTGGCAGACCATGGCCTCTGATAGGTGTGAGGCCCCCTCACGTAAAGCTATGGTTGCTGTGGGATGTTATGGGATGTTAATAGTTAAGGATTTGAAGGAGGATGAATGGTGTGATGTTTGTTTATTGGCCCGTTCCACAGACCAGTGCATGTGTGTGTTCTGTTGAAGTTACAAGAGTGTGTGTAAGTGAAAGGAGTGTGTGTTATTGAGTGCACTGAGATGAGTGTTGCATATGTGAGTTGTGTTTCTTTTGTGCAGAGCAAATCAGGCAATGGTGAGTCTTGTGCATTTGCATGTAAGTGTGGCCAATTGTGCTCAGGTCCCCTATCTGTGATCTATCTGCTGTCACGGTTATGGCAGCTAATGCGTGGGAGGGGGAATGACACCTTTGCTCTTTGTGACCAGTGAAATGCTGGCGGCCCATCTGCCTCTGATTAGGCAGATGGGCCGCTGCACCGCTGCTATTATGTGACCGTCACGGCCAGCCCTCATGGCAGCAGTCTGTATGGAAAATGGCACCCCTGCTGCAGAGGTGACAACGGCCCTTCGTGCCCGGCAGGAGTGTGGGACATGTCAATGGATTCCTGTGTCCAGCAAGACGTCCGAGGTTCACTGGTAAGTTGGCCCAGAGCGGTGACTGGGGCATGTTTGGCCCAGGCCGACCTGTGGATCGTGTGATATACATTTAGGGGCTGATTCCGATCTTGTTAGGAAGGGCTCCTAACGTGATCCATAACGAGCTAATCTGATTTGGAGCTGCTGTTTCTGACCGAATCATCCCCCGTTCCGAACGACCAAGTACGAAGCGAAGATCTCGTCCGCGTCACACAATTTGTTTCCGAACCCGATCCTGTCAGTCTGACTCGTTCGCAGCCGAATCGTGCCGCGCAATGGAGCTGGATTGCTGACGTTACTGGTAAAATGTATATTAGTATCACACAAGTTGATCCATGCTAAAAATTGCATTACATTTTCCTCCGTGTCAATCCAAATAAAGAAATGTCATCTATATACCGCGACCATTTGGTCACTGATTCAAAAAAAATAATAACTTCTGTCATCTATTGATATGATCTCCATAGCGCCAGTATTTCACAGCTATCCTTCCACCTTTTCATCATGGCGCGAGTAATTGTAGTCCGTTTTCCTTCTGGAGAATCCTCTTAGTCCGTTTTCCTTCTGACAAATCCTCTTAGTCCTCTTTTGATGCCCATGTACACGCCAGCTGAATCTGTATTCTCACGCCGATACCGGCGTCTAAGACCATCGAGTCACTATATATTGGATGTGGTATGCGGTGTGCATCGTCATTATGGAGGGACTCACATCGACGTAAACACCCAGATAACTGACTTACGCGGAAGCCTTTCTCTGCTATTTTCTATCTCCATATTAGATCGGTGCGCTTCATATTCGCACTTTTGTTTACCCTATGATTCCTTTTAGATGCATGTATCATTTCTACACGGAAGCTATAAGAAGTTTTGTGCCATAGACATCCTGCATCCATTTGTTAGCAGCCGTTACAGCTTTCAACATTAGTAAGTGGATGGGGCATTTACGCTATAGTGCCTTTGACCTATTTTCAACAAAGTAATTCTCATCACTTTACAGAGTGATTTAGAGCATACGATATAGAAACATTGATTTTATTTAAAGCAACTATGGGGATTTACATATCCTATATATAAGGTAACTATTCTATCTTGCATGGATATATCTATTTTATATTCATCATTACCCAATTCAGTGATAGGTTTATAAGTACTTCAGTTTGACTTTTTTATTTTTCCGTCACACAGCGCCATGAGCGTTTGCTTGCCCCACAGAAGTAACGATAACGAAATTTCATCATTCCTAGTTACGCGACCCCCAGCCTTCGACAAAGATAACAAATCTGTCAGGTAATTATTGATGTGTTACCACACATTACAACAGAGAGTTTACATGCATTAGTGGATTGTTTTTGAGACGACTGTGGTTTTCATTGCAACTCGCATCCCTTTTAGGATATCGGTCAAAAGAAACCGATCATCATCTTCTTCCTCCACTCTTTTCCTATATATGAAGAAGTTTGGAATAGTACACGTCTGACTCATACCTCAGGTACCTATAAGAAGCAGGCACTTATCAATTCTGGGTTTGTCCCATTGTTGCCTAGGTATGGTCTTCATCTCATATCGTATTCCCTCTAGGATATTGGTTAAAAGAAACTGACTATTATTGTCTCCCTCCACTCTTTTCCTCTATACGTGGAAGTCTGGAACAGTACACATCTGACTCAAACCTCAGGTACCTATATGAAGCAGGGACTTATGTTAATTTCCATGTTTGCCCCACTGTTGCCTAGGTATAGGTCTGTCATCTACTTTGTCAAACCGATATCATCAGGCCTAATACTTCTTTCGCTTTTTTCATTCTTTTCTTTTTTTTATTTTCCTTTTTCTTTTCCATCAGGATAGGAGCAATTGCGCTCTCCTGTCACCATGCAATTTGCACATGGTACTCCATCATCTCATTTCCTCCATATATAGGAACCCCTTAGACAGCATCCAGACCAGTCATATACAGGTATGTGGAGAAATGTCATTCCTTTCGATTGCATGATTTCATCCGAAGGAATAAGAGGGAGTAGCAGGGACACCTACATGAAAGATATTTGCTTCATGCTGCATGTCAAACACAAAATCCTTTTTTCACTTTCTTTAGATAAAAATTCACCTGTTTTTTGCATGCATAATCACCATACAAATTTTTGTTTTACATCTGTAAATAAGATAGTGTAGCGTTAACAGTCAAACACGACGTCTCCCATCAGGTTCCGCCGTGTTTATTTTTTGATTTATTCAACTAAATAGCGGGCATCCAATTTCATATCTAACTATGTGATTATGTGTTTCATTCAGGAAATTCTCAGACGGAACCCTGATGGAGGCATTGCCGAAACGCGCGTAGAATAACAACATACCGCCAGTTTCTATATACAGGGGCCGATTCTGATGCGGGTTGGAAAAGCTTCCCGACCGAATCGGTTGGGAAATGGTGTCCGACCCACTCGGATCGGGAAAGTCCGACCGGCGGAGTAGGATGCATCCGGATGCTTCCAGATACGATTTGGTTGAACTCCCATTGACTTCAATGGGAACATTTGTTCCTAACCGCATCAGAATTGGGCCCTCGGTCGGGAAGACACGTTCCCGATCCGATTTGGAAGGAGCAAATGCCGTTAGGAGGCCTTCCTAACCGCATCAGAATCAGGCCCTCGGTCGGGAAGCTTTTCCAACCCGCATCAGAATCGGGCCCAAAGTGTTTATTCATCGCCACATTGTTGGATTGTAACCAAGGATTTGACTGTTGAATTATTTGTTGCATATTTTGTATCATTTGTGGTATATCTCTAGGTATTTTGACCTCTGTATATTAAATTGTACAATATTAATTCACACAAAGAGAATACTGAATGACTGTAATAGTGATTTTAATATCAACTTATCTATTTGACATTTGATACACATATATAAATCAAGAAAAAAGAGAAAAATATATTTTTTTATGAGATTGTATATAATAAATATCTATTTTTGAATATATGTCTGATTCATTACGACTGTTTCTTGATTGACTTAAATTGTTATGCCCGCACAAGCTATAATCCACCTTGCCCAGGTGCTTTCTTACCATTTGCAGGCGACCCTTCACCCACGGCCCTATGAATCGGTCCCTTGGGGGTCCCCCCTTTCCATGCATGTACAGGGTTCAGGCTTTTCCCCACCCACCCCTTTTTGCTATGGTAGCCTGTGTACGCGTTTGGTATACAGGCTCCCATAGAGTTCAAAGCAGTCCGAGTGAACGGAGTCCTTCACTATATGGATGCATCGAAATCGGTCGCTCGGACTCCGGGAGCAAGATTCACTTGGAAAGCCCTCCGGATCCGAGTTGTACGGAGGGCTTTCCTAGCGAGATTGGAACCGGTCCCTTAGTTGTAGGTGTTTGACTTACCTCGGGTGGGGTCGGCGATGGTGTCGGATTTGGAATTAGTTGATCAGGTAGAGCAGCAGCAGGACTTGTAAGGCAGGATCAATGGCGTCCAAGGACACTGAGAGGTGCGTGGAGTTGAATTTCTTCCCTCGGTGCCTCTGTTTCTGCCAAGTCTGACAAGCTGGTTTAATCGCCTCGGTCGGATGGCCTGATAGGTGCATCATAATGGGGTGGGCGGTCGGAGCGCACTTCCGCCCGGCTGTCTTTCTCCATTGGCTCCTTCCAACACCGGCGCAGTCGGAATTTTTTGTCAGATTCGGAAAGACCGTGTCGGGCGGAAAAATGCCTATCTGGTCCCATTGTAATATGGCAGTCGCAAGGACCACTTCTGGCGCAACCAAATCGTGCTCTTCCAGCTCCGACGGGACTGTGTAGGACATTCCGACTGCAATCGTAATCAGGCCCATAATTCCAATATATATAACTTCCAAATAATTATTACCATAACAAAATAATACCAGTTTTAAATCCAGTTTAATTAATTTACATACCAAAACATATTTTAAATACATAATTATGTATTTAACACATTAAATCATTTTGTTTCACATTTTAATTTTATTTAAAAAAATTTTAATATCTATTATATTTAACAATTATACCAAATTTAAAAAATAAAAATATACACATTTATTTTCATTAACAAATTGAAAAATATAAACAAAACCTAATTATAAATAATTAAAACATTTGGCATAAATTTAAATCAATGTAATTTACAAATGTTACATGTTTCTACATGTTTCTATACAATTAGTGAATAATTTTATTTATCAAATAATTGTTTTAATTTCAAATATTGTTTTTGTAAAATACAAATACTTTTTTGCTAAAGTCTTTAAGTTTTTTTAAACGTTAAGAATTATCCTTTAAAAATACAACTACATTACTCTTGATTTACTCTTTTTAAAAAAATATTCAATACATTTATGTAATAAAAATGTTAAATTTTTATAAAGGGCGGAAAACTACGCTACGCTCGCGTAGTTTGCGAAGTTTGCGCTACTTCGCACTACGCGAATTGCACGTAGCACAGTGCAAACACGCGTAGCGTAGCGTAGCGTAGTGCAGCGGTCATTTTTTGCTTGCTCGCGGTCCTCAACGTCAAGTTGGCGACCGCGAGCAAGCAAAATGACATCCCGGCGAGACTTTTTCCTCGTTCGCGATCAGCAACATCAAGTTGCCGATCGCGAGCGTGGAAAATAAACCTCCCGGCGAGATTCTCAACGCGGGGAGGTCAGGTTTCTCATTGCGAGTGGTCGCGTATGCTCGCGACCGCTCGCGATGAGAAACTACCAGTCCGCGTTGAGAAAGCTGCCGCTCGAGTAAAAATCTACTCGAGCGGCAGTAAAAGACAGCTCGCACTGTGCAAGATGCCGTTTTCAATGATTGCACAGTGCGGACAAGCATCCGGCACTGTGCAATCATTGCGAACACGCACTATGCAGTTCGCGTAGTGCTACGCGTAGCTCGCGTAGTGCGGACTGCACTTTGCGTAGCTTCGCGAAGCGTTACTTCGCGAACTACGCCCAAGGTTAATAAATATACAATTTATACAAAATATTCAATTTTAGGTAAATAAATAAAAAAGTTGTTCATAAATATGTTATATTTCTCAAACAAAAAACCTAAAAAATAAACTAACTATATAACTTTTCATTAAAATATTCCTCCACCTTTCAATACAAAACAGCATTAATGTAAATAAATATATTTCTAATTTATTCACCATTAAATTCTTATTTTCATTTTTTTCATTTACATTTTTTTAACAATAACCTACAATTTAAATTGTATTTCAAAAATATATTTTTTCAAAAATAAAGATTTCATTTAAAATAAATATCCAAAACAGTTCAATTTTGGTAATGTACAAATTATCAATTTTTATTCTAAATTATACACTTACATTTTTTTCTCAAAATTATATAAAATACATAAAAGCCTCACACCAATACAACCTACTAAATAAAGCATTTTTTCATTTTCCATTTATAAAATTCCATTTTTTAAAAAAACCTTATATATTTATGAAAATAACTATAAATCAATACTAATATTAAAAACAATTTAAAAAAATTGTTGAAATGTAAATTTTTGAAAAATTCCAATCATTTTTTAATTTGTACAAAAATGAATCACTACCATGAAAACCTAAAAACCACACTTTCTACTCCTAAATATTTATATACATTTTTAATATTTCGATTTCAAGATGAAAATTTTATCAATTGTTTTGTCTTAAATATACTTTAAATTACTCCCCACGTTTATTCCCCTACAAACCCAATATCCCGCTCCCAAAAATATTTTACATCTTTCATATTTTCTGAAATATTTAAAAATATCTATTTTGTTTTCAAAATATTTTTAAAAACTCCCCATCCTTATCCCCTATAAACCCAATATCCCGTTGCTAAAAAAAATATTGAACACAAAAAATAAACATCGAAATTAAATTATAAAAAATTTTACAGCATAGATCACTAACATAAAAAACAAACAAAACAAATTAAACTATATTCCACAAAAAATCAATATTTTAAACAAAGATATTTACAGCTGCTGGCTGTCACGCCCACTCGGGAGCTAATCAGAGTGAAGGGAGGCGGAGCTAAGGCTGCCACCGGCTATTTCATGCCGGTCGCAGCGCAGGAGCGCAGTGGACGCGCGCAGGCGGCGCGCCAAAGGCAAGCCCGTCTGCGCCCGTCCGCGCCCTTTCGGGGCCTGGGGCCTGTCATTATGCCCCAAAAAATTTTGCTAAACCGCCTCTGAGTTGATAGCATTGCACGAAGTCTCTATCAAACTTAATCCCCTCACCTTTTCCAGTTTGACTGAACAGGGGATTCGAGCAGCCAGACTTTCTCCTGCTCACTGAAACCTGGCTATCTCAGGAGTCATCACCAGATATTCTTGCTGCACTTCCATTGGATTACCACATCATCCAAGCCAACCGTCCTCAGGGGAAAATTGGCGGAGGAGTAGCTATCATTACACGCCACGTCTGTAAATATACCGTTCTAACCTCTTTAGATCTACCTTTAGTAGATAATCTGGTAATAAAACTTGAACTAGAATCTGACATTGCCCCTTTAGTATGCGTCCTGCTCTATAGGCCTCCTCAGAGGATGCCCCTTTTCCCTCATTCTTTGGGTGAACAGGTTGCGCATCTAGTTACCAATTATGGGAAAGTCATGCTGATTGGTGATTTTAACTATTGGGCCAATGAAACATCTGGCGGTCCCCAATCGGCTGAACTTGCCGAGCTACTTTTAGGACTGAACCTAACACAACAGGTGTCCACGGCCACTCATATTAAGGGGCATACCCTTGACCAGGTCTGGACAGTCAACATTACTATGTCCCCTGTATCAGTTTCACCGTGTACATGGTCAGACCACCATGTAATTAAATTCTTTATTCATGATAATTTCTCAACCAAAACCCCCAGTTCAGGAGGGGGCACACGTAGAAACTGGAATAAGATCGAGAAACTCTCATTTCTTGATTCAGTTGCTAACTCTACTCCTCCCGTTAACTCTTCTATTAATTTGGCTGATGCACAGTTAACTAGCTGGTTACTGGCTGCTAGCGATAAGTTTGCGCCCCCCAGGAAGATTCATGCCACTCGTCGCCATGACGCTCAGAAATGGTTCTCCACTGAGCTGAAAAATCAAAAACTAGCTCTACGGCAATTGGAAAGAAAGTGGAGACGTAACTATCTATCTGAAGATAAATGGTCTTACTTGAACACCTTGAAAATATATAAAAAATCTCTCCTGACTGCCAAAGCGGCATACTTTTCTTCTAAAATCCTGTCTGCAACTAATCGTTCAAAGGAGATTTTTTCTATTGTGAATGAGTTGTCTAACCCTGACAGAATTTCAATCAAGCCTACCCCTTCCCAAACCTTTTGAAAACTCATTGAATCTCTTCTTCATTGACAAAATTAAAAAAATTAAGTCCAGTATTCCGGTCTGCCAAAATCTGGACTTCAGCTCTCATACCACCCGAAATCATAGCACCTTTACGCAATTCCCCATAATCTATGAGCATACCTTTGTGGAGCTCCTTTCTAAAGTCAAATCTGGCTCCCCCACTGATTGCTGCCCTCCCAACATCTTGAAGGAAATTTTTTACTGCTCTCCCCAGTCCTGCCCTCAATCTTTTAAATGAGTCGCTGTCCCAGGGTATCGTCCCTGCTACTTTTAAGGAGGCAATCGTGGTCCCCCTTCTGAAGAAGGTAGGCGCGGATCCGCTAACTTTAACTAATTATCGACCAATCTCTCTTCTTCCCTACCTAGCCAAGGTCTTGGAAGCCTATGTCACGAGATGTCTGACTGATTTCCTGGAGGAATCCGAATTTCTTGATTCCCACCAAGCGGGGTTCTGCCCGGCTCACTCTACCGAGGCGGTGATCCTTACAGTGTTGGACACTCTCCGTAGTGAGGTCGATGGTGGCTCCTCGCAGGCTCTTGTCCTGCTTGATCTTTCCGCTGCCTTTGACACGGTTGACCATAATCTTTTGGTCGACCGTGTGAAGGACGCGGGAATCTCGGGACTTGCTCTGGGCTGGATCAGCTCCTTTTTGGAAAATCGATCCCAGGCGGTCTGTACTGCCCAGTTTACTGCCCCCAGAATTAGTATTTCTTGCGGAGTCCCTCAGGGCTCCTCACTTTCTCCCCTGTTGTTCAATCTTTACCTTATCCCTCTTGTCCGAGCTCTCAAAGAGCGCCAAGTTTGTACATTTAACTACACTGACGATTTTCAACTTATCTTTTCCACCAGCAACTCTTCGGAGTCGGTCCACGCCTTTCAGTCCACCATGCTGTTCATTAGTCAGTGGATGAACAGTAATCATTTAAAACTCAACCCGGACAAGACGGACCTGGTTTTAACTGGTGGCATCTCTAAAAATCCCTGGGGCCCTCATTTCTGGCCCAGGGAGCTGGGTCAGTCCCCCTCTCCATCTAGCTCGGCTAAGAGCCTTGGGGTAATAATCAGTCAGGACCTCACTATGAAGCCCCAGATTGGGTCGGTGATCTCCACCTGCTTTTTCCAACTAAGGAAAATAAAAAAGATCTGTAGATTTCTTACCCATGAAGCTCGGATTCAGGTGATTATCGCCATGGTCATGTCCCATGTCGACTATGCTAATTCGCTTTACTTTGGCATCCCCCTCTACTTATCTAAACGTCTGGAGATGGTACAAAATCAGGCCGCAAGTCTGATTGTTCATCAACCTAGGCACCATCATGTCACTCCTCTTTTAAAGAAACTACATTGGCTCCCGGTGGTCCAGCGCTGCGCCTTCAAGGTTGGGTGCCTTATTTTTAAGTCACTCAATGGAAGAAGCCCTAAATTTGTCAACAACTTGATTAACAAGTACGCTCCCACATGCAATCTTCGTTCAGCCCACAAGCAATTCTTGTCCACTCCTTCTTTTAAATTAAAGCGCACTGGCGGCACCAGGTTTGCCATTTTGGCTCCCATGTTCTGGAATTCCCTCCCCTCTGAAATTCGCCTCTGTACCAATCTCCTTGGCTTCAGAAGCCTCCTTAAAACTTGGCTATTTCGACATGCTTTCTGAATGTTCTCCAGGACTTGGGTATCAATCAAAGTAGCGCCATGAAACCTCCCCGGTGTACGTGCGCTTTATAAATTTATTTTAACATAACATATCAACAAGATTTCGATATTTTTGACAATGGTATTTAAAACAAAGCCTATTTTCGATACTCTTGAACTCGATATTACATACCACCATATTTTTAAACAACGAAATTTAAAACACAATATTTCTGTTACACAATATTTTTATTTCGATATTCTGTCTAAATACCCCACCTAAACTTGTGACTTAGGGGCTCATTACGATGGCAGAATGATTGCCACCGCCGGGCCGGCAGTGGCGATCGTTCCACCATCGTCATGAGATTTACCCCCGCCACATTATGATGGCGGTGGGTATCGCGGCAGACGGAAAGTCCGTCTGACGCTTTTCCACCGGTGGCAATCGTCACGATTGCCTGGTGGAGCGGTCAGCATGCCTACAATGGTGGCGTAGCCTAGCAGGCTCTGCCCGCAGAATTATGATGCTGGCGGAAGCCAGCCTTTCCGTGGCGGTTGAACCGCCATTGAAAGACTGGCGGAGAATGTCTTCGGGGGCCCGTTGCGGGCCCCCCTTGTGTTGGGGGGAGGTGTGGGTGCACTGGGGGGTACCATCCCCCCTACATTTCACTGCACCAAGTGGCAGGCACAGTGTAGTGCCTGCCACGTAGTGCATTGAAATGCACAACATGCTCTTTTTGACATCGCGGCGGTGCTGCTGTCAGCAGCCACCGCCGCAATGTTAAGGGTGCGGAATCCGACCGCAGCGGTGGCGGTCCCATCATAATCGTGTATGCGGGATCGCTGCATGCATGGCGGTCGGACTCAATCACCGCTACGGTGCCCGCCATCGTAATGAGCCCCTTTGTTCCTGTCCAAAACAACCAGATACCTCAGGTGACGCTATGCCACTTTTGGCACTACTTTGATCTAAATCCTTCTACTTTCTACTGGTTGAATATTTTGGTCTAAATTTATTTATGAATTTTTACTCTATTTTTCTGAATTATTGTGGAATTTTTCTTGTGTTGTGTTTCCACTTTATTGCTGTTTGTGTGCTCCATAAATACTTTACACATTGCCTCTAAATTAATCCTGACTGATTTTGTGCCAAGCTACCAGAGGGTTAAGTACAGGATAATTTAGTGAATGTTTGTGGTTCACCCTGACACGGATTGTGGCTGTTGTTTGAGCACGGTTCACACCTCGTCAACCAGCAACCCAATTTCTCACTAATAGGCTTTGTGTTACTAAATACACTGAATTCCAAGTGTGTTTAACACTAATAAAAACTGTCATTTGTTCTATAGGAGTTAAATATACACATGCAAGGACGTTTGTAAATTGGGCTCATGTTATTTAGTCTATCACTTCAAATACAGCAGATAAAATAAAAAACATCATTGACAATTTAAGAGATAAATATGACATTGGCCTTCTAAATACTGCACCCATTAATGAGAGTCTACGGTATTGCTTCACACACTGTTTTCCAATGACTAACTGTTGCATCAACAACATTTTAAAAATGCCCAAGACAATGTTATGTAGTTTAAAGTTTTGTTACAAGGAACAGTGATAATTCTCAGTGGAATTTATTACTGTGAATATTAATTGATGCAAGTTTTATGTATAATTACCAAGGGAATGGGCAACTCGCAGCAGGCAAAGAAAGCAATTGTTGCAAATGATGTTAATAGATGTAGCACAAACAGGTTTATTAAAGTCACACCTTTGTGCTCTATGGGTGGTTATTTGCAAAGTGATGGGATGATGACTAGAAACTGTTTATTCCTTCTGACATTGTGATTCCCTGAACAATATAGTCCACAGTCTAATGCCTCACACTATCCTTGTTCTGACCTTATGTTACCCCATGTACGAGTCCAACAAGAAATTATTTTAAAGTATTTAGCAGTAACGTTGATTTCAGGGAGTTCACTGGTGGTCAATGTCCAAAAAGTACTTCACATTCTCATATTGAATATTGTAAAATAAGAACATGCCATTTATATATATATATTATAGAAGTGGTGTCTACTTTTCATATCAATTCATAGGAAATCTGTCTTCTTCGATTTTATTCTAGGATACTGGCATTGTGCAATTCTGTGGCCATGGTGTTTTCTGCCTAATTACGCCTCAACTCTACAGTACTCCTATTGGCACACATCCCACGCATAAACAGAACCAGAACAGGTGGATGAGCGTTCTCTTATCTCACTCCTAAATCATGGAATTACCTCCCAGTCCATATCAGAGCCTCCTCTTTTCAATTAACCAAAAAGCTGCAGACAGCATAGTCACACACATTTGCTCAGCATCAGGATACTTTTGAGGGTGATAGTGTACTTTACAAATACACATTACATAGCATAACACAACCCACCATCTGCTGCAAATTTCCAGAATATAATTAAAAAACCTGTTTAAACCTGAAATAGATCAGAGGTGACTAAAAAAGTGCCACAGTAGGTGGTGCACAGTGAACAACGCTTGGCAAACCTTAACTGGCCACCTTTTAGCTGCTGTTTGCTGCATTCAGGTGTTAAACTGGTACTAATGAAATGAAAATGTTACTTAGACAGTATAAAAGTGTGTTAACATGGTACAATAATACTGTAAAGCATGTGTGTCATTATGCAGCATAATTTGTCTTTTCTTATCACGTAATTTAGTCAACACCGCTGAATAATTTAGTCCGCCATTGCTGTATACCTCTAGTGATCATCACAGTAATTACAAGGTTTGCTTTCATGCAGGTACATATGCTCGTGGTGAGAGGTGGAGGCTAATACTTTTATAAAGGGATGTTGCTTTATTATTTTGTAAGAAGGGTTTTAAAAAGGTTCACTACAAATATGCATTGCTTTTTATACCCACAGATTAATTATTTGAATAATAATTCTTGAAACGAGAGACTTTTAAAGCATGCTAATACACTTAGGTGTCTAGGTGCTAAGCTCCGAAAAAGAGAAGGAAAAGGAGATTAGTGCTGAAAGAGTCAGGTCTTTAAGGCCTTCCTGAATTTTAGCAGATCGGTGGATTTTTACAGTTCAAGAGGAAGCGAGTTCCAAAGATGAGAGGCAGAAATAATGAAACTTCCTTCCGCCCCATTGTAACTTTTTGAATCTGGGGACCACAAGGTTGTTGGCGAAAGTAGAATGAAGAGTTCTGGAAGGAATGTACCCCTGAAATGTTTTCCTGAAGAATTCGGTGCCAGCTCCATGCAGTGCCTTAAAGGCATAGAGATTTGAACTCTAATTGTTTTTTGACCAGGAGACAGAGTAAAAGTGCAAGTGCGGAAGACACAGATTGGCATTCGGGAATGCTGCAAAGTAACCTTGCTGCCGCATTTTGTAGAATGTGAATTTTGTTTAAGGATTTTTTCTGTCGTTGACAAAGATGCCGTTATAGTTATCTATTCTGGAAAGGACAAGGGAGGAGGTTACTGATTTCTGCTGATCTTTTGGAATAAAAGGAAAGGTTTCCCTAAGAAGTGAAATGATGCAGATGTGATAGAATTTATGTGGCTTCAAATGAGAGCTTGCTGTCAAATATTTCTCCTAGGTTCTCAGCTTTAAGGTTGGGGGTCAGAAGTGTACCTTGCCCTTCAGTTTTTGCCAAAAAGCAGTACCTCCGTTTTATCGGAGTTAAGCTTTAGACCATTTTGGGTCATCCAGACCTCGACGGGGCGCATGCAGTCATGGAAGCGAAGGACTGTTTCCACCGGATCACTGGCCATCAAGACCACAATGTGAGTGTCATTGGCATAGGAACCGACTGAAAAACCAAAGGATTCAATAAGTTTGGCCATGGGAGCAACAAAGATATTAAAAAGAGTGGGGCTCAAGGCAAAGCCCTGAGGAACACCGCAGAGGAGAGAGAGGAGCAGGGATTTGAAATTTTCCAGCACAACAAATTTCTTTCTATCCGAAAGAAAAGATTAGAGCTTAATCCTTGATGCCGATGGAAGCAAGGCGCCCAAACAGAAGTTCATGATTAACAGTGTTGAACGCTGCCGACAGATCTAATAAGATCAAGGCAGTGTTTCCTCCTGTATCAATGGTTTGTAGAATTTGCTCAGTGGCGGTGATCAAGGCAAGTTCAGTACTATGGAGGGGTCTAAAGTCAAACTGAGAGGCATCAAGATGATGGTGATCCTCAATGAAGGTAGTAAGTTGGGCGTTAATCTCCTCAATAATTTTTGCAGTGAATGGAAGACGGGAAATGGGGCAGTAATTAATTAAGTTAGAATCTTACAAAGGACTGATGGTTAAATGTATTTCTCACACCCATTTATGCTTTTACTTAACAGTTCAAAAGGATGATAGCTACGAGCAGGTGCATAGTACACATAGTATACCACTTTCATTTTCTGTTTTGCCTTGATACTGGCCGAGAAGGAGTGGCCAAAAATACAATGTATGTTATGCTAAATTAGTTTTGTTTAATGCAGTGTTCCAAAAGCCCTTAGCCTGTAGGGGCTTAATTCAACTCAACCAACATAGGAAACATTTCAGAGGTAGAAAAGGCAGGTACCAACAAATCCATCTGGGGAGACCCTAGTTGGGCTCCACTGTGAGAGATATAAGTTAAAAAAACAATTCTAAGGCCTTAAGAATTGTCTCCAAAAACTATTTGATATACTTAAACAGTCAACAGATCATCTTCCCAGTTTCACACCGAATAACTACAGTGAAAACTGCAAAAAACATTCTAAATTCTTCAAAGAGTAAAATAAATAAATGAGCTTTCACTCCTACAGTCACCGAGGGCATATGTTGCCCTAAAGCCATTACATATGAATAAGTCAACTTGGCTTGAATTCAGAACAATCTGGCATGCTAGACTATTCAATACTGAATGTAAGTTTGGTTATTTGTTCAGGGGGTGAAAACACTACTCAAGCACCAACCACAATCCTTGTCAAGGTTAACCACAAAAGTCACTAAATTAACCTGTGCTTAACCCTCATGCAGCTTGGCACAAATGCAGTCAGGCTTAACTTAGAGGCAACGTGTAAAATATTTATGCAGAACACAAACAGTAATAAAGTGAAAATACAAAACAAGACCCATAGCAATTTAGAAAATTAAAGAACATTTTTTATAAAACAAATGAGATGAAACTAAATTAGATCTAATCAGTAGAACCAGAGTTATGAATTTGTAAAGTTTTTAGGGAAATTTATTGCCTAAAACATCAAAGTGCCAACTGCGGGAATCTGGCCGTGTAAGGCAAAGTCAAAAGTTAAGGTCGACTGTAATGGAGTGCAGATCTGATACAAGGGGTGGACTGGGCCTGGTCTCAACTTACCTTCAGCCTTTAAAATATTCTTGAAAAAAAGTCCAAGAGAAGGAAGAATCCAGTGGGTCCAAAGAGGAGTTGTTGTCACCGGGGACCTGCTGGATGAAATCTTGGTGAACCCGTGGACATTGACGGGAAAAGCTCTGAACAACAAAAGCTGGATTTCTAGGCCAAGGAGGCCATCGTCGTTGATGGGGAGCCAGTTGCTGTCAAACCTGGTGAAGGTTTTAATATTCAGACTTAGACAACTTTTTGGAACTCGAAAAGCCTCCAGCCGGACAAAGCTGCAGACTATGGCCGGAGAGTGCTTCACGAGGCTAAATACCATCACTGAGAGGTTCCCTGAGCAGGATATGCTGCTGGAGAGCAGAACGTAGCGGGAGCAACCACGAAGTGAGGTGCACCAGAAATGCACCTTGGGGGATAGGCTGGCAGGTAGGTCTGATTCTTCTATTAGTGCTCCACATTTTTTGGGTGAAAATGTTTCTAAGTCCCAAGTGTTAGGGTTAGGCAGGAGCAGCACCTCTAACACCACTTTCAAGGGTCGTGGTCAAGGTTAGAACCACTTGGGTGATTAGGGCTCATTCCAGCAAAGGCCAGGTGCAGGGTTCAAGGCCTCAGGAGCTTTCTATGTCCCTGTAGCCCACACAGGAGGCCAGTCAACTACCCTTTTGAGTCACTTCTGGTGCTCCTGGGTTCAAGGAGATCGTCCAGTTCTCCTTCAAGCCGCAAGGGCAGCCCTCTGGTAGCAACAGGACAGTCCTCAGGTGGCTGTGGTTTAGGAATCAAACACCCTGGAACATATAGTAATGGGGTCTGGTTCTAGAACTGACTGAAAGTGTGTAATAGTGCTCACATGGTATCTAATCCCTGTTACCATGGGGTCTACATGGACCATGAACCAAAGGGTTTATGATTTCCGAATTGTAAATAATGGTAATGAACACTGATCACAACGTCCAATGAACAAAAGTTCATCAGTTGCACAGTGTCAAAAAAGTTGAGTAATGTTTATTCCAAATATGGTCCACAATTCAATCCATAATTCCAAAAGTAGCTTGATTGTGAACTTTATTCATCAAAAGGCAGCCGGCACATGTTTCATCATAACAGCAACTTTTTCAAGGCCAAAAGGTAAGTCTCTGCTGAATTTTATAATGGTAAGTTTACTGCATTGAGTAGCCAAGCACCTCTGGACAGCCTAGTTAAATAACCCCAAGACCCTTGGATGCCTTCCCATTCTGTGAACATTACCCTCTGTGTCCCTCCCTGACACAATGGTACACCTCCATAATCCTATTATTCAATTCACTCAGTGTTCCAATTTATGTGGACCTTAGCATTGTTTTTCATTTATAGCTTTAGGATTAAAAACTGGATGTCACTAATAAGCTGAAACTGAACTCAGAGAAAACAGAGGAATTCATAGTAAATGGCTGCTCTGACTTTTGACTGGACTCCTATTGGCCAATGGAACTGGATGCCATTCCTAAGTTGGCTCCAACAGTTAAACGCCTGAGACGAATGAGTGACCCATAACCGTCAAAACAGGTGCTAGCTACCATTTCAGCTTACAGTTGCCAAATAAGAATTATTTGAAAAAAAAATCCTTACCTCACACCTAAAGACAGCCACATAGCATTGAAAGCCTTGGTAGGATCCTGATTAGATTATGCCAACGCCATGTACCTGGAATTACCAGGCACACTAATTAGCAAACTTTAGATTGTACTGTCATAAGGTTTCTGCACATACAGAGCTATGCACAGGATAATAGGACCTCGGAATATAGTGGTGAGCCAACCATAGACCTTAGCACCCAAAACCCCAACCCAACTAGCCTTAGCGTCCCATTAGCACCAATGTACCAATGATTAGACAACCCAGAACACGGTATCTCTCTCTCAGGACTCGCAGAGGCAAGAACACTCTTTCGTCACTCACTTGTACCTGTCCACAACGTGCGTAATAAGAGACACTGTATAATTCAAAACGTTTATTTCGACTTACGTGCTCTAAGATACAGTACACATGTCAGTACTACTAGCATAATACATATGAATAATATACTCAGCATAGTTACAACTCCATAGAATACAAACGGGGAAAGCATCTCATAAAGCAGTGGATATATGTCTAACTAACATTACCACCCTCCCCGTGCTGGAAGCTAGTTTATTATACAAATAGAAGACCTTTGGGCTTTGACTAGCGAACCCCCATACCTCAGTCTCTAGATGCAAAACTACATCAGCAGACAATCACAGCTCCTCTCTCTGGAAAGATCGCCTCCAAGTGCTCTAGAGCAGGCGAACCGTATTATTAAAAGCACACTAATTTCTCCATGGCAGCTGTACATGGTGTTATGTCTAGGTGCGAGGGACGGGCCAAATCAGTAAGAACCAGGGACGTGTTATTCGACCTTGTAACTGTTGTTCAGACTGAGCCCAAAGGGAACAGGAGAAAAGGTGAGAAACAGAAAATGCAGACAGTTGTAAAATAACTTGGCAGGAGCAGAGGGCGACAGAACAACGGCTAAGAGTAACGTGCGCAAAAGTCATCATGGCAGCCAGGCCCGTGCCAACATATCCAGGCAGGCCAGGAGGCCACAAACCACAAGACACCCTCCCCTGGACAGTCCATCGGCCAAGACTAAAAACGAAGACAGAGTTCCAAACACCTGAGCAGAACAGAGGCGTCCACAGTGGAAGAAGTGGAACGTGGTAAGGCAGCAAAAGACAGTCAGCGAGGCAGTCCACGAACAGTGAACGGCAAATCAATCCAAAAACGTGGAAGTGCAGAAAAACGCTATACCGTCCAAAAGGACATCATTGGAATCGTCAAAAAACGTAGACGCCATCCAGTCCAACAGGTCAAAGCTGCAGGAATGTTCCTCAGAGGTTGGAGCATCCAAAAGCAATGCGGGACAGCTTGCGTGATATTCAATATAACTTCGTTGTAGGAGATTCTGAGCAGCCACCCAGATATCCCATTGTGCCAAAATCCCCAGTGCAGCCGCACGCATCATAAAGCCAGCAACGGAACAGTCCCGTTCATGGGCCTCTAAGGGACCCACCAACTGAACAAAATCCGGAACAGACAATGACGAATTGGAGAGGCAATAATCCATGGTCCATGTGAAAGGACAGCGGATGCAAGACATCACAGGTTGCACGCAAGTGAAATACGCAAAGCGAAAAGAAAGGGTGTAGGACACACTGATAGTCGCCAAGGGCAGAACATCGAAGCCAACCAGAAGTCGCTCACGGAGCAGCTGGAGGCGTTCGGGATCGAGAAGGGCCCAGTGGTGAGCAGCCATTGCGCAGAAAACAGACCAACAGCAAGACCCCAGCCGCCAAAGCGAGGATTAATGGGAAACCACCAAAGACGCTAGAAAAAATAGAATGTATGAACGCCGGTATCACACCGAAAATAGTTTGGAAGGTGGACACCAAGCCGGACCCTACAAACTTAAAAAAATGCACTAGACCCTCAGTGTTAGATGCGTTAAAAATACGATGAACCAACTCCCCGAAATGTTGGGGAGGTTGGTGTTCAAAAGGGCCTGTATTTCACTGTGGGTACTCGCCACCTGGAGAACGAATGTCTCTCGGGCGGACGTGAGCGTAACCTCCTCGTTCAATAAAAGGGCCTTTATTCTGCTCAACTTATTGAAATCTGCTTCCATGGTAGGAATGGAAGGCCAAATAGAGTTATCAACGATGTCATGAGGGGGAGGAAAAAGCACATTCTTGCAGCAGACAACTCTGTGTGAGACCGTAACAATATACGGAATGCCAGCCTGTAGGCCACAACAGTCTTCGTTATTTAAAAGCAAATAGCTACCGTTAGTAAGCAAAGTAAAAGTAGGAGAAATAGCAGGAGCAGGAATACCCTTTAGCACACATGCAAGATTCGGAACTGAAACGCTACAAGCCCCGTGCAATTTAATATGTTTACAAATAAGTGAATGACCCACAGTTGAATCACAAGACTCCCCCGTGAGAAACACCTCCTTGCCGTCTCTAAGGCATTTATACATGAAAGGCAAGGACCAAAGTTCATGCAGGAAAGCACTACCGAAAGGCTGGAAACGGCCCACAGGATAATGTTTCATGCACGAGCTAAATTCAAACAAGGAAAAAGGTAAAGCGATAACCCCATGAACTAGCCACACAGCAGAATCTAGTTCCGCCACAGAGAATGGTAAAGGTTCCACTTTCTCGATATGTAACAAAGTGTAAGATGCATCTTTCATGGACATGAACTGCTGTTTGTCAGTCAAATTAAAAGGCAGAAAAAGGGCAGTGGTGTTCAAAAAATTCCAAGGAACTTTACCTAACTTAAGGGTTTGCAAAGTCCACGCAAACTGCATCACTGAACGCAATTGATTCTGACCATGATACAAAATAGAAACATCATCTTGTACAATATCAACAACAGAGGACACAATATTCTATAATGTGTAAATGCGGGGAGACAGGGTATTTATACTATTGTCAACAACAGCAAGCACCTTTTCCAAATTTGCTTGGTCTATTTCCCGAAGACGGGAAGCAGCTTCCATTTGTGACAGCTTCCAGAGTTCATTATACGCTTCATAAATGAATCTCTTCGGTCGGGGACCACGAGGTCCCAAGATAAAGTCGGACAAATCAATAGTGCCTGATAGGAGGGACAAATGTTTCTTAACAGAGTCTAAGGACGAATGTTGTAGCCATTGTTTACATAATTTACCAACTGAATACGTGGTTACAGTACGAGTTTCAGTAAATCTTGGATCAGGCTTGTCCTGTATGTAGCCAGGAACTGTGCCATGAAAACGCAGTTGGCATGCATTCGATGATATGGGCCGTGCCAACCAGGGTGACTGTATCAGTGCAGAAACGTTAAAGGAATTGTTTTGGAACTGTGCTTGTAACGTCATAAGGGACATATTAAAACGCAAGCTATCATTTGGAGAACTCGACAAGGATGGGATGGCTGGCGCATTTAGTTGTTTAATGATAGCCAACCCCCAACACGTGGTTTGATGAATGGAAGCATTTAGAAACAGAATTTGGGCTGGGATAAGGCAAGCGCGGTGCAAGGCCTCGGTGCCTTGCACCTGCCATGACTTTGAACCCCAGATTGATTTTAAATCCACTGTGTCTTTCCAATACTCATAACCACCCACTGCCAAGGCGCTCAAAAAGGAACCCGAATACAGTAATTTGGTGTGGGTCAACATTATTTTTTGTGTCAATGGGGTTTTCAATTTAAAATAATAGGACCCAGGGTTTGATCGATTAAAATCAGTGAAATAGGTGAATTTATTTCGAAGAGTCTGGGAGCTACCTGGTATGGGGTTTGGGCAATGTTCCCATTGGGTGTATGTAACAGGGCTGCGTAGTGCACTCGGTTTGTGGAGAAAATGGTTGCCCCAATGCTGGTAACAATACAGATCGTACATAATTCGCAGAATTCATATACAAATCTTCAGCATTAAAGGAAGCATAATATTTTAAATCAACAAACAATGCTTCAACTGCATGCACATCCCAGTCATCAGAATGAATATTACTTTTTACTACATCACCCATTGAGACTCGAAGGACATTTGGTACATTAATAATTTCTGTCGGGCCATGGATCTGAAAGTTTACCGCATCCCATACGATGCCATCAGCAACTGGAAACGCAGAAATGTTCACAAATGTGTGGTCACGCTTCATGATGTGTGAAGAGGAATGTGGAGCCAAAGTTCCAGCAACACTGTTCACAGCAGAGCGTTCAGGTAAATAGTGACCATTGATGAGTAGAAAAAACACTGTGACAAAGCCAATGGACATGAACAAAAAAATCAAGAAAAGCACCATCCAGAGATATGTCCAAGGTGGAATCAAAAAATTGTCTCTAAACCAGGATACAAAAAGACTAAACTTGGACGGGACCGTCGATGAGGTGGAATCCGAGTCAAAGGAATAACGTGTCGGGCTCAGTGGCGTTGTTGGTTGGTGTGCCACCGACTCCGTGGCGGGATAGGTATATTCGTCCTCGTCGATGCAGGGGGAGACAGGGGGTTCAAATATGTTTTCAGGCAAATCAACCATCTCCATGGTTACATCAGTGACCGTTCGGGCATGAGTGCCTCGAACACATGTCCGATAAATGGCAGGACAAGAGACCGCTGGTGTGACACTATTCAGGATCGGCCAGATGTTGTAGCTTGACATTTTCCACTGAGATGTATCTGTTCTCCTTGCGACCAGGAAGCGGTGGTAAGATTACTGTACGTGTTCCCTTCAAGCCCAGGACTGGAACTGGTGCACGAAAAGAGGGGCCGAATTCTTTTTTGTTCTCCACCTTCTCTCGAACCAGGTCGCCAATCTTCGGAAGCCAGCCGGCAACCGGAATCTGCAGAGCAGGGTCTGTGGCTGAAGGCAAATGTGCAATTGCAAGTTTGTCTCGGGCTTCTTGTAAGTCCTGTAACATAGTAGAATGGTTATCTACATCAAACTTGGCGGATTGCGCCGCCATGTCTAGACCATCAAGGTCAGGCACAAACATTCGTATGCCAAAGAGCATTTCGTAAGGGGTCCGCCCACCCAGAGGTCTTCTAGGGAGATTATTAAGTGCACGCTGAACGGTATACAAGTGGGCCAGCCAGTTCCTGCCAGTACCTATAACTCTAGCTGTCAAGGATTGCTTTAAGTCACGGTTCATTCGTTCAACGATAGAGTTGCCCTCAGGCCTATACGGAGACGAAAATTTCACCCGCACCCCCAAGGACCCCATTGCGTCCTTGTAAGCCTTAGAGGCAAACGCCGGACCTTGGTCAGAATGGAAGGTGCCGCATGCAAAAATTCCCACAAAGACAAGCAAATCCCTGATGACATTTCGAGCGTCAGCACTCCGTTGTGGCCAGACCCAGATGAACCGTGTGCACGAGTCCACTGCCACTAAGATATATTTATAGGCAGTGTCCGATGAAAATGGACCGCAGTGATCCAAGTAAACACACCCAAAGGGTCTGTTTGAAATTCCAAGCGAGGTCTGAGGTGGTCGTGTGACCGTGGAAGGCTTGATCTGTTGACAAACGTCACAGGAAAGCACATAAGTACGTGTATCTTTATATAAACCACGCCACCAGTAACGCTGCTGCAAAATGGAAATTGTCACAGACACACCAGCATGAGCCGAAGCCATGCCTTCGTGTGCTGCCGCTATCAAGGAAAGTCTGCGGTCCGCGTTGGTGATCAGCCGATCACCAACGTCAGGTATTGTTACATAAGGAGCCTGCTCTGGACCTAACTGGTAAGAATATTTGGAAGGGAAACCTCTAGGGTAATTCATTCCTTCTTTTGTTGCAGCAATAGCTGCCAAGATATCAGTGTCTATTTTAGACATGGATCTAGTAACTGCTGCTACTGAACACGTGACTACTGCTGATCTGGCAGCTTCATCTGCCAGACTGTTACCAACAGCGTGTGCGCCCACCCGCTGATGGCCTAGGGTGTGAACCACCTGCGTGAGTGGCAGACGTCGTTGTAATTCTGCCACTCGAACCCAAAGCGTTTTATGCTTGATTGTGTTGCCTTTAGCTTCTCTATAGTCATTTTGCGACCAAAAGAACAGATTGTCATTGTATGATTGAACACAGTAGTAAGAATCGCACATGATTAAAGTGGTCACATCAGGATTTACGAACTCAAGCGCAAGCACCAATGCACGCAACTCGGCTAATTGTGCGGTACTGTCCCCGAGTGTCTGTGTATGCACCACAGTGGATTTGAACTTTCCGTTCACAAACGTACCTGCAACAATAGCACATGCAGCTGAATAAGCATGCTTGGACCCCGTGGCCGGTTGTGCCGAACCATCGGTGTAGATCACACAGTCGTAATCCTCAAGCGGCAATAAAGACAAAGGAGGAGGATGAATGAATTCATACTGTAAAAACTCCTGAGTCTGTAGAGAAGAGTCAAAAATGAAAGTGACATCCGGAGACGTCAAAGATGTTGCCCATTGAATCCAACGGGGGTGCAAAGCTTTAGAGTTCGGTACACTTGCTTTGGTCACTGCCTCTAGAGCAGGATATGGTGTTACCACCAAGATGCGTTTTCCCTGTGCCAGTGCGCGCTCCTTCAGGATCGCCATTTGCACTGCTGTCAGAACTTTCTCCACAGATGAAAACCGCATTTCTGCGGATGTGTACAGATGTGACTTATATGCGATGGGTACTGTATCACCTTCATTAAAGGTTAAGTACGTGAAACCCACTGCCCCTGGAATGATTCTAATCACCAAGTTTGTGTGGTTATCACGCGTCAAAAGGTATTTGGACTCAAGAAGGTCTGTCTGCAAAGACTGCAGAATGGAGGTATGCTCCGGAAGCCAGCAAGACTTCGAAAAAGTAGGTTGTATCAAGGCATACAGTGGCTTGATACGCTGGGCGTATTCGGGAATGTATGTACGTCCGAAGTTCAGAAAGCCCAGCAATGACTGAAGTTTCTTCAGATTAGTAGGAGGGCACAGAAGTGCACATTTCTCCAGAAAATGGGGGCTAAACCCTTACCTTCATTGTTGAGCTCATAGCCCAAGAACAAAACGGTAAATTCAGCAATATGAGATTTGGCAAAGTTAATTTTGTAACCTTGAACCGCAAATTCAAGAATAATGCGGTCTACTCGGGTTAGATGCGGAAACAATTCGTCGTCCGTCAGATAAATGTCATCCACGTACGAACAGGCGTCTGGATCAATGCCGTCTAACAAAGAGACAACACGAGCGGCGAACACGCCTGGACTATTTTTGTAGCCCATAGGAAGACGCCTGAATTTGAACATTTTACCACCGGATGTAAAAGCGCACCATTGGCCACTCTCCGGGGCTAAGTTGTGCGTGTAGAATCCATTTGAAAGGTCAAGGGTCGTTTTGTATTTTTTACGAACAAGACTGTCTACAAGCGCAGAACTATGGGTGTTTTGCACCGCAAAGGTCCGACAATGAGAGTTCAAATGCCGGTAATCCAATACTAAGCGGTACGATCCATCGGGTTTGGAAACCGCGAAAAGGGGATTGTTCATAGGTGATACACAGGGTTCAATTACTCCCTGATATTCCAACTGATTCAGAATTTCGGAAACGGGGCCTTTGGCTTCATGTTTTATGGGATATTGGGGTGTGGCTGCGGTAGTGACCGCAAAGATATTTCATGGGGGGGAGAATCTTCGTCCCAACCCACGTGATTGCGGAATAACGCAGGAGCCAGGGACACAGCCCACTCTGCTGCAAGAGCCTCCGCTTTGTCCTTTGGGACATGTCGAGAAAAGCTCGGAAGGATTACCTCCTCCCCTTTACGCGCAGCAAGAACGAATGGGGGTGGCCAATCCGCCTCTGCTAACAAAATGTCATATGAAGAGGTCAGATTTTCCCAAAAAATCCCTTTAATTACACGCTGTATATCACCTTCAATTTGGATGACAATATTAAATAGTCTGTCAGGGGGTGCCACTCTGGTGTCTGCTGTTTCAACAGTAATGAATGTTTCAGTTGCTGTCGCCTCCATATGAGGACGTAGCGCCTCCCGCACTATGGTAACTTCCGCGGCGCTGTCTAGGAGGGTTACTGCCCACGTCCAATTCAGGAGCCTCGTTCTCACCGTCTGTGGCATATTTCGCTGTTACAGCGGCAACTTTCTTCTTCTGAAATTGTGGTCGAAAACGTTGTGCGTCTTCCGCTTTTCCTCTGACTTGTTGTCGAGGCTGGTCTCGTCCCTGGGGAGCCTCTCGGTCCCTTCCTCTATCCTGGCAGTCTCCTCCACCGGCCTGTGACGATGTCTGTGCCTGTGAAGAACGAGGAGAACGCGCATCAGGGATCTGAAACCTATCCGGTGACTTAATTCTCGCTCTATCGCGTAAATCATAAGTACGCTCAGAAGAAACTGAAACCGGGGATGCTCCTCTCGACCCCGGCTTCTTTTGTTGCTTACCCTGTTTTTTCAGCCTCCAGCTCTTTTTAGTGAAGACTGGTTTCTCATCTTTCTCAGATTGAGATTTGGTTTGTTGCTGTTGTGTTTGCGATTGTGTTTGCTGTTTTGCAAAAGGCTTGTTACCCAGGCTATTTCTACCAATAGTTTTGTAAGCCTGGGTAATAATTTTCGGTAATTCGCGAGGCCTGTCCAATTCTGGGACCAGAGTCAAAGCGTTAGCTACTTGAAAGTTCACTGCATCGCCCTTGACATTCGCAAGGATCAGCTCAGCTACTACTTCAAACACTCCCACCAGTCTCATCCCTAATTCCACAGCCGCTTCAGGGCCATGTTCATCCTGTACTTTCTTAATTACAGAGGGGAGAACCGTCATGGAAGGAGTACCAAAACATTTAGAATATACTGCTGCGAATACCTTACCCCAGTTGTCACATGCTGTCAACTCGGGAATTAAGTCTTTTGGCAAACTGATCGTTAAGATACGATGTTTATCCACTGGAGTTGTATGTGGAAAAACTGCCTCCAACTGATCAAACTTTTGTGCAAGCCAATAAGGAAAATCATCCTTATTTTGTGGACGTTTGCCCATCACCGAATTCACCATGACAGGACTTATGGTCACTCCGCCTGCAGCAGCTGGTTGGCCGGCAACTCCAGGAGCGGCTCCATGGATGCTGCCTGTAACATATCGCACTAAAGCTCGATGCACCTGCACCAAGGCCGCATACATAGTGCGCAGGTCCGCGACTGGTATAGTCATATAACGCGGATGTGGGGTGTACCCGGCCAAAACAGGCCAAGTGGCCCCCTCAATAGATAAGGGGCCTAAACGAACCGTGGTAGTCGGTTGTGGGAGGGCGACATTAAACCAAACACGGTGTTGCCAAGCCGTGAGCGGTACTTCAAGAGTGGTATACGGTCGATAGACAGCGGGGACGTTAGTGGGTTCATATTCATGGAACAGATTATCGTTCGCGTCCACCGCTGGAAAAGTGATCCAAGAGTAGAACACCTCAAAGTGGAAAGCCGGATCGGCTTGAACCACAAAGACTAGTTCAACTCCCGCGTCTGGCACTCCATACACCCGTAAGTGATCCCGGAGTGCTGTGCGGCTATGCGCCGCTAAGTCTATACCCACCATTACTAACGGGTTTATTCAACAATCGTACACGAGGCAGCACAAAAAGGGTTATGTTTAAGAAACCTTTTTTAATAACATCAAGCTTGAAAGAACCTACAAAATCTGCAATATAGGAGGTATCGCCGTCACACACGCTTCCGGAAGCGTATGTGAGGGTATTGTGGACAAGCACAAGTACTACTCAAGCGTCCCGCAGATAAGCCGCCCCACTCGTTGGTCGCGCCATGTCATAAGGTTTCTGCACATACAGAGCTATGCACAGGATAATAGGACCTCGGAATATAGTGGTGAGCCAACCATAGACCTTAGCACCCAAAACCCCAACCCAACTAGCCTTAGCGTCCCATTAGCACCAATGTACCAATGATTAGACAACCCAGAACACGGTATCTCTCTCTCAGGACTCGCAGAGGCAAGAACACTCTTTCGTCACTCACTCGTACCTGTCCACAACGTGCGTAATAAGAGACACTGTATAATTCAAAACGTTTATTTCGACTTACGTGCTCTAAGATACAGTACACGTGTCAGTACTACTAGCATAATACATATGAATAATATACTCAGCATAGTTACAACTCCATAGAATACAAACGGGGAAAGCATCTCATAAAGCAGTGGATATATGTCTAACTAACATTACCACCCTCCCCGTGCTGGAAGCTAGTTTATTATACAAATAGAAGACCTTTGGGCTTTGACTAGCGAACCCCCATACCTCAGTCTCTAGATGCAAAACTACATCAGCAGACAATCACAGCTCCTCTCTCTGGAAAGATCGCCTCCAAGTGCTCTAGAGCGGGCGAACCGTATTATTAAAAGCACACTAATTTCTCCATGGCAGCTGTACATGGTGTTATGTCTAGGTGCGAGGGACGGGCCAAATCAGTAAGAACCAGGGACGTGTTATTCGACCTTGTAACTGTTGTTCAGACTGAGCCCAAAGGGAACAGGAGAAAAGGTGAGAAACAGAAAATGCAGACAGTTGTAAAATAACTTGGCAGGAGCAGAGGGCGACAGAACAACGGCTAAGAGTAACGTGCGCAAAAGTCATCATGGCAGCCAGGCCCGTGCCAACGTATCCAGGCAGGCCAGGAGGCCACAAACCACAAGACAGTACAAAGGTGTGGAGCCTGTTTAGGTGCAGAATATCCGAGTCTATGCATGCCAGGCAGAATTGGCACAAATCGCACTGGCTGTCTTTCAAACACAGAATTCACTTTTAGGTCTTATGTGTGGTGCATAAAGCACTCTATGATGATGTGCCTTCATTTATAAAAAAAAAGCACATGCTGAAGTACTGCCCAAAGAAAACACTTTGTTCCTCTGGGGGTCACTGTTGTGACCTGCTTTCCCTGTGGTCTCTGTGTCCCTGCACTACCATGAGCATGATGCTTCATGGAATTTTTCTGTCACTTGGAGTGACATATAAATACACCTCCCTCGTTTGGAAACATAACAAATGACAATACCTTCACAAGACAAGATTGCACAAACAAGATGAGCAGAGTCTTATATCTACATGACACACCTAGAGCAATCTACAAAGTAAAGAATCAACAGGGACACACAAAAACATTTCCAATATGACAAAGCATATTTCCAACATCCTCCCCCCGGTACCTTAACAAACCACCAACAGTCAGGTATCTTCCAACCCAGGGGCGGCTCCTCCATTTGGGCGGAGGAGCGTCACCCCACTGCTTTCTCGCACTGCGAGAAGCAGAAACATAAAATGGTATTTTAAATACCATTTTATGTTTCTGCTTCTCGCACTGCGAGAAAGCAGAAGGCAGGGTATGCCTGGTTGGGGGGCAGGCATGTGGGCAGGTAGGGGAGCAGTGGCTTGCCCACTGTTGTGGGCCCTGACTGTTTGGTCGGGCCTCTGGGACCGACCAAACCAGTCATGCGCACTCATGCAGCCTACATAGAGAAAATGGTCTCCCTGCAGGCGCCGGCTGGGGGCTGTCCCTACCAATCACAACGCTGCCATTGCAGCTTTGTGATTGGCTTATGGGAGGGGAGGGAGCATGCCTGTTCCTGTTCAGGAGCAGGAAAATGTCAAACGCGGGACCTGGCCCAGGAGCAGAGGAGGCGCAGGACCCGGTCAGGTAAGTTTTTAAAAAAGTTTTCTTTTCCCTTCCCACACAAACCCCCGCGCGACCACTCCCATCCCCACGAGTAGTGCGAGCCGCGACTGTTCCGACCCCCACTCAGACCAGCACAGGGCATCTTGTGAATAAGCAACTTGCTCTTCCAATATGTAATGAGTCAGAGCATTCAGTGAATTTCACGAGTGTCTTTCAATCCTCACTTATCCCAGAACAGGGCATCTTGTGAATAGCAAAACAGATATCTTTCAAACCTCACTCGAGCAAAGTGGAATGGATATCTTGTGAAAAAAACACTGGGTATATTCCAACTAGGTTTGCCACATTTCCCAGACAAAAATACCGGCCATCTTCTCATATGTTAAAGATGATGCAAAAGCTCAGACCTGATTCTTATTTGAAATGCCTGTATTCATTTTAACACAGACTTTCTGTCTTTTTTTTACTTTAATTATTGGTTAGGGGTTATTAGGGAAGCTGTAGAACACATGTTAATGTGCTTTCTTCTAACATTTACTGTTTCAAGTTGTACTGTTAAGGAGAAAAGACCGTCTTCAGGTGATTTTTCAAATGTTTGTACCGGCAGACCATTAAAATAGCGGTCATGCCGTAATAAAACCGGCCAGAAGGCAACCCTAATTCCAACCTCACTTTCCACAACAACAGGACATTTTGTGGATCCTGCACACAACTGCACATCTGCAGCTGTTTCCAAAATACTCTCACAACACGTAGTGTTACAGCGCATATATATTTGTTCAGCCTGCAATCCTACTGAGGCACAACACAGAACAACAGTACAGTCTCCTCAGCATACTGACTGTAGAAATACTCCATGGTTTAAATGAGAACTAATTCAATAAGCACTAAAACTCAAGTCTCTCCCCTCCCAATACTTCAGAAAGCCCAACATTAATGAATTCACATTTGGAACTATTTAGCTATTGTGACTACTTCACACTGAAAACACTATTAGGAAGTAAGAAATTTCCCTACAAAGCTAGGTTCCATAAACAAATTAAATATACTGTTAAAATTAACATTTCGCTAAGGTATAGGAACAAACATTTGAATGATACTGCCACACAAATCTCCCATGAAACAAAGCTCCTCTCTGAAAAGCAGAAATATGCGGCCTACCAAAACGTCTGAATGTCGTACAAAAACATCTTTTTTTATTTCCGGCCTGGTTAAAAAAAAAAAATCAATTTTCTCTCTTGCAACCAAGATGGACAGCTTATTGAACTTCGTTTTCTACATTTATCATTAATTAGAAAGCTGCCCATTCTCAGAACCTCCGAGTTGTGATCCACTGATGCATAGCAGATAGGTGAGCTTGGGCCAGGCATTACTAACAGTGAAGGCCAGCATGACTTGCAGGTGGCGGGGCAGGGGTGAACGCGGGGGTTGAGGCCTGGGGCGGGTGAGGGGGAAGCGAAAGGTTTAAAAATATATATATAATACACTTACCTTGCCACCGACGCGGGGACAGCGTCTCTGCTCCTTGCTCCTGGTCTCCTCGTGGGAGAGGAAGCCAGGAACAGCCAGGCACCCCTGACCAATCACAATGCTACAATGCATCGTTGTGATTGGTAAGTAACCAGGCTCCCCTGACCAATCACAATGCTGCAATGCAGCGTTGGGATTGGTTTTGAGCATCCTGGTTCGACGCTCAACCAGGGAATGGATGCCTGGGCTTGTTCTCCACGCAGACTGTAATGCAGCCTGCATGGAGAACGAGGATAGTGCACATGACTGGTTTGGGCGGCTCGAGAGGGCCAACCAAACAGCCATTGCGCACTTAGGAGTGGTCAAACCATTCCTCCACTTCCCTGCTCTGTGAGCAGAGCAGAGCAGCTCTGCCCACCCACCAGCAAAGGAAACATAAAATGATAATAAATTAAAGTTATTATCATTTTGTATTTCCTTTCCACTGCTCGAAAGCAGTGGGGCGACGCACCTCCGCCATAGCGGACGAACCACCACTGGTTACTAAGAATATACGAGCTAGGCAAAGAATGTAAAATGCGCTGCAATAATTCAAAAGTAAACTTACAATTATAAAAACGATTGAACTACCAAGTGCATTACCTGTGGACCAATTTGTTAGTGAAGCAAATACACCATAATGTCCATACCAATGGATTTACCAATTCAGTGACAGTATAACAGTCATGCCGTACTGGGTACAATATCTGAAACTTGACCATATGTTGTTGCTGGGGCTGGACCAGACTATGACTTTTCCTGTCCCTCCAAACTGGAATCATTCAGCAGCAGAAAGTTAACAACTTTCACAATCCTGGGCATATAAAGGTCATATTACAGTTCTACAGTTTAGTTTCATCAAAATGGTCATCAGCAGGCTTTTCTGCCACCACTTGTTTCATGTGCTGAAATGTCCTCCAGATTCTTCCCCCAGCACATTTCCCCTGTGCTGTTGATCATTATCCTTCCAGCACTTTTCCACTGTGCTGCCTTCCTTGCACCTTAACTCCTTGTTGGACTCCCAGACCCACTTCACAGTGCTATATCCCAGGGCTGCTGTTTCTTTCTAAGCATCTGGAAGAACTTTACCTTATTTTTTGTCCCTCCTTTTCCCACTTCTGGGGCTGTCCAATGATAAACACACAAGTGGTCATCCAGTACTTCTTCTTCCAACTTCTTTCCCATGTGTTGCTTCTTTAATCTGGTCATCAGTGTTGCAAAGTTACTGGTGCATAGTGTTCAAGATGAACTCTGCAGTACAAATAGATAGCTTCTTTATTCATAGATCAGGATACACATAAGAGTATTCATTTCAGGGGGGCGTGGCTTAGCGCACAATTAAGATGGCCGCGCTTTCTTGAGCTCCGTCGGACCACCGGTGCGGACGCTTTAATTACGATGCTGTTCGGGTGATTTTTGCTCACCAATTTACAGCATTGGGCAGCGGAACAGCTTTGGAGTATTTGGGACAGCTTGCAGGTGACTTGGACGGCTTCCCTGTGTGAAGCGGTGCTTGGCGACCTTCTCTCCATGTCGGGACCTCAAAATGGCGGTCGACACGGAGGTCTCATCGATACAGGGACCGAGGACATAAAACCATTTTGTCTGCCTGCTTGGACTTCAGGCTCATTTCCACTGCGCTGCATGAGGTATTGTCATGTCCAGTGTTATACCTCTTTTTATCTGAACCTGAGACTTTTGGGGGGTCACTATTATATTTCGTCAGCACACTCACAAAATGGCAGCCGCTGACAGGATTCTCCCGGGAGTCATAGTACCTAATTAGTGGCCTACTACTCAGCTGGCTGTGCTTCAATGGTTGTGTTCTATCATATGAGCAAAATGTAATTTGTTCCATTTTAAGCTTTTGGAACCTGTCCTGTTTATTGCTGGTCGTGCAGAGTCTACTCAATTCTGTCCTCTATAATTAAATGTTGGCCGGTCCTCTCTGGTGTGTCAACCGCCTGTTAACGGATTGTCTTCTAGAGTCATCATTTCTTGGATTATTTTCTTTTGAATGTGGGCTGTGTAAGGCTCTCACATTATTGGGACCACAATTTAATATTTTTTGTTAGGTCTCTCATGCTGTACCAGATCTACTTACAAAAAGAACCTTACTTAGTCCTTGTTGAATCTTTACGCATTTTATAGATGTTTTGGCCTTCGGTCTCTCAGGCATTATTACTTTGTTTTCTCCTAAGTAATTTTTACATTACTCTGTGCTCTTTTGCTTTACGCAACATCTACGCACTTGCAGTCAGTTTGTGTGACTACTGTGTTTGTTTCCAATGGCAGAAGTCACTTCCAAGGACAGAGATTCTAAGGGGAATCTGAAGACGTCTAAACAAAATTCACCCACCCCGGATTTACCAGCTAAGGGTAATATCGATTCTGCCTCAACCTTAGATACTATACTACTCAAACTTAATTCAGTGCATGATATAGCACAGAGTACCAAAATGAACACAGACTTGCTTCAAGTTGAGGTGGCAGCAATTCAGAATGACCTCAAGAATCTTTCATTACGTGTCTCCAACGCCGAAACACGAATAAGTAATGTAGAGGACTTTACAAATAAGCAAGCTAAACACGTTCAAAGCTTGGAGCGCTCCATGGCTTCATTAAGAAGAGACCTAACTGAACAGGAGGACAGAAATCGCAGAAGTAACCTTCGTATTTTTGGACTACCGGAAGACTGTGAGAAATCTGCTCCTTCAGTGTTGGACTTTTTGCTTACTTGGATCCCAAAAGTTCTGAATATTTCATTCCACAAAGATTTTGAAATAGAACGTGCTCATAGAGTTCCGACTTTTAAGCCTAAAACATTGTCTTCTCCAAGACCGTTGATCTTTAAACCTCTACGCCATCAACATACTGAGCAAATTTTGGCTCAAATGAGGAAGATTAAAACAATACAATGGGAAGGTCACAGAATATCAATATCACAAGACTTTGCTAGAGATACCGTCATTCGTCGTAAAGGTTTCCTGAATCTACGCAGAAGACTCATAGATATGAATATTCCATTTTCATTTGCAGGTCCTTCAAGGTTCAGAATAACTTTCAAGGGTCGTACACAGATTTTTTATGAACCTTCTGAGCTTTTAACATTCTTGGACAATCAATCTGAATCACAGATGGATTGCGACTCTCTCCCTGGCACTTCTCGTCTTTAACGACCTTTATCTTCTGACAAGATGGTTCCCTGCTTTTTGTGCCTGGCCACATTGTGTGTAGTTAATATTGCTCTTCTAGGTTCTTCTGTGGAATGGTAACTACGCATTGTAAGATCGTTAGTATTATAAATGCTATTCTTTATTAACTGATTTTCCTGTTACAGGTTCTTTTTGCATATTCTGGTGCTATCCCGGCGCTTGTTTGTTAAGTATAGTCGGTTAATGTGTCCTTATTTTTCTCTTTCTCCCTATCTTTCTTATCGTCTTGTTTTACTTCTCTGACTTATTCCAATTTTGTACCTATTTCCTACTTGCTTCTCCTTTTTTCTGTGGGCATTTATCTTAGCCCATATTGTTGAAGTCTTTTTGATGTAATAACGTTCTAGATAATTAGCTTTTCATTGCTTTTCCTTCTCACTACTTTTATGATAAAGTAAGTATCTCTTCTTTTACCTCCCACTTTCTTTTTCTTTTCTTTGCTCGATCACTTTTTATACAAGTCCTTTCTACCTTGCTCGATTATTGTATTTTTTGTTTGACTTTATACTTCTCTTTTCTAATAATCTTTTCGTTGGTGATAAGATATGTATTTTTTATTCATTTCTACTTTTGCTCACTAATGTATTTTTAAGTTATGTTATACATTTTGGTCTGTATGTTTAATTTTTATCTATATACTTGTTTGTTAATCTGATTCTTTTTTCTGTCATTATATATGTTTCCCAAGTTATGAACTACACCTATTGTAGAATATACTATCTACTTTTTAACTTTCAAAATACTTAAAATATGTCAATTTATTCCTGAATGCTATCAATTCTGTAGTGTCTAGTAATTTCTCTTTACATTTTGGTTGATATATATTTATATTAACCTAATAGATTAATTTATAATATTTTAGACTGGGATTTATATGTTTGATATTGATATTTATATTGCCACAGATTGTTATTTATTACACTACATATTACTATTTATTATGCCTTAGATTGTCATTTATATTGCCTTATATTGTTATTTATATTCTCTTTTTTCTATTTAAGATATATGTTATGTTAAATGTTATGTTAAAGTTTCTATAAAGCGCACATACACCAATTGGTTTCTTGGCGCTGAACTTAAGGTATTGCTGGAACCCCATATATTTAGTTGTCTTCAGAATCTAGTTATAAGCTTGGGTAAATAGCCAAGTCTTAAGAAGCCTACGGAATCTAGAGAATTCAGTGCAGGTTCTTATGTCTAAAGGAAGTTTTCCAGAAGCTGGGTGCCAATACTGCAAACCTGCAGCCACCTATTTGTTTCCGTTTGTAGGACGGAATGGTTAGAAGGTTCTTGTGGGCAGAGCGTAAGCTACGTGCAGGTAAATATTTCTGAACAAGTCTGGATATAAATTTTGGGCTAGCACCATGCAGGGTTTTGAAAATAAGGCAACCAACTTTGAATGCACATCTTTGTGGGATGGGAAGCCAATGTAGCTCTTTCATAGTGGGAGAGATGTGTTCCCATCTGGGTTGTTGGGATATCAACCTGGCTGCCTGGTTCTGTACCATTTGCAGTCTTTTGGTGAGATAGAGCGGGATGCCAAAGTATAGAGAGTTGGCACAATCCAGGTGTGATATCACCATGGCTAGGACCACCTGGATTAAGGCTTCCCGAGTAAGTAATCTCCTAATCTTCCTTATTTTCCTCAGTTGAAAGAAACAGGTGGAAGTTACTGCTCCTATCTGAGATTTCATGGTGAGGTCGCTATTGATGATCACTCCCAGACTTTTGGCTGAGAAAGAAGGGTTGAGTGGGGTGCCTAGTTCACTTGGCCAAAACTGTGCATTCCAGGGGTTCAGGGGACCACCTATCAGAATCACTTCTGTTTTGTCTGGATTTAATTTCAACTGGTTGTTATTCATCCAGTCACGGATGTGTAACATCGTTGCCTGGAATTCAGATATCGAATCAGGTGAGTTCTCGATAGAAAACACCAGTTGCAGATCATCTGCATAATTATACGTGCATACCTTCCTATTTTTCAGGGAGTGAAGTAAGGGAAGAAGGTAAAGATTGAATAAGTGAGGAGACAACGAGGAGCCCTGAGGTACTCCACATGTCGTTGCCATTTTAGGTGCAGAGAACTGGGAGAGACGCACTGACTGAGTAAGTTCCTCGAGAAATTACTCAACCCAGCTGGACGCCACCCCCTTGAGACCGGCCGCCCTGACACGGTCGATCAGGATACCATGATCGACCGTGTCAAATGCCGCGGACATGTCCAGCAGCACCAAGGCCTGGGGGGAGCCCTTATCGGCTTCCTTACGAAGCGTATCCAGTACAGTAAGTATTACTGCCTCGGTAGAATGGGCTGGGCGGAACCCCGCTTGGTTAGGATCAAGGTAATCAGACTGCTCAATAAAAGCACAGAGACATTTGGCCACATGAGAATTCCAATATTTTGGCCAAATAAAGGAGCAGGGAAATTGGCCGATAGTTAGTCACGGTCCCAGGATCTGCACCTGAGTTTTTTAGCAGGGGGACAACTGTTGCTTCTTTAAAAGCTCTCGGAACACAGCCCAGTGCTAGAGAGTCATTAAGAAGTGCCAAGGCGGGTCCGGCGAAGATGGTGAAAACTTCTTTCAGAATATGGGGCGGGCAACTGTCGGTAGGTGATCCCGACTTTACTTTGGACAGAAGATTAAAAAAAGTCTGACTGTCTATTGCCGAGAACTGTTCAAGGGAGCACGAATTTTCCAGCATTGAGGGTAAACCCTCAGGAGCAGGGCAGCGGGGAATACTGGCTTTTATTGTGACAATTTTGTCAATAAAGAACGAATTGAGGGAGTTACAAAAGGCTTGGCTGGGTGTAGATTTTAATGTAACTCTATCAGGATTGGATAATTCGTTCACAATGGCAAATATTTCTTTAGACCTGTTGGTAGAGCTCATGATTTTTGAAGAGAAGTAGACAACCTTAGCTGAAGAAATTGACTTTTTATACTCTTTCAGTTGGATCAAATAGCTCTCTTTTTTGTCTAAAGAATAGCTAGTTCTCCATTTCCTTTCGGATTGACGAAGTGCTAGCTTTTGGCTTTGTAAGTCAGGAGAGAACCATCTTTGTGCCTCATGACGTCTTGCTGATCGGATTGTTCTTAGTGGAGCATGTTCATTGCTGGCCACAGTGAGCCATGCTGTGAGATTTTTCTCACTTAAATTAATTGACGTCTGGTGGGTGGGGACTGTATTTGCTAAGTTGGCATGGAAATGGGTTCTATTAATATTGTTCCAGTTCCTAGCTACTGATCTTTTTAGACTTAGGGGTTTTACTATAGCAATGTCATTGATAGTAAACTGAATTAAGGAGTGATCAGACCAAATGCAGGGAGAGACAGTCAGTGCAGATAATGTAATGTTAGCTGGCCACACCTGGTCCAACGTGTGTCCCTTATTATGTGTTGCCGTAGTTATTTGCTGAGTAAGGTTTAACCCACTAAGAAGATCGTTCAATTCTTTGGCATTGGGACCGCCTTGTGTGTCGTTGGCCCAATAATTAAAATCACCAATCAGCAATATTTTTGCATTGTTGGTAATTAGCTGAGCCAGCTGTTCAGCCAGGGAATGAGGAAACGAGGACATATTCTTGGGTGGTCTATACAGTAGCACACAAATTAAAGGGGTTGAGACCGACTTCAGCTTAAGGACTAAATTGTCTACCGAAGGTAGATCAAGTGGGATTAAGTTTGTGAATTTTAAATCTTGGCGAACAATGGCCGCTACTCCCCCACCTACATTCCCTGATGTACGATTTGCCTGTAGGATATAGTAATTGTTAGGGAGGGCTGCTAGAATGTCTGGGGCTGAATTCTGTGACAGCCAAGTTTCCGTTAGGAATAGGATGTCAGGGTGGCTTGAATCCAGAAGGTTGAATATGTCAAGCTGATGTTTCACCAAAGAACGGGTATTGAGGTAGAAGATGGTAAGTTTAAGGTCAGTATATCTGGTCTGTCTTTGAGTAGTGATTGTGGCATGGGAGAAAATGGTAATTTCAGGGAAGGAGGCCCTTTCTTCCATGATTCCTTGTTTAGTTAGTCTAATATTAGTAAGGGGATTGAGAGATATAATAATAGGTTTATCTATGATCAAATATGTTATATATTTTTTGGATCTTGTGTTATTTATTCTTATTGATGGATTATTGATAGTATAGTATACATTGATACTTATGCACTTGTTTCGTCGCTTAATGAAATATTTATTGTTGAGCTGTCTGCATCGTGATTGATGGCCTCTATTGATGCTCCTCCGCGTTTTTTCCCCCATGCAACTTGTCTATTACAGACATCCCCTGGTGGGGCTATTCTTTTTTAATGCTCCCTCTGTCTTTGGAGTACTTTTGTTCTTTCTTTTCCTCTTTCTAATCTTTTCTTCCTTCCTTTCTATTTTTCCTACTCTTGGGACATCTGCTTCGGTGTATTTTATCTATTTCATAGCTTTCCTTCTACCCCTATACCTGATGCTCTTTTGGTTTCCCCTTTGTCTTCTTTATCAGCTGTTTTTACTTGTGTTGTTTTATATGTATCTGTGTCTGGTTTAAATGTAGTCTCACTTAATGTTCGTAGGCTGAATCACCCTGTTAAAAGGGCCAAGATCTTAGATTATTGCAAAAGTTTATCTGGCGATGTTGTTCTACTTCAGGAGACTATGATTGCTTTTAAAGAAGCTCTTCTTATGCGGAAGGAGTGGGTTCTTGATGTTACTTGCTCCGAAGCCTCTGGTAAAAAGAATGGGGTGGTTACTCTGATTTCCAAAAATTCTGGTTTATCTATTGTTACTGCTGAGCATGATTCCAATGGCAGATGGCTACTTACTTGTTTGACCAATGGCTCAGATGATCTATATATCATGAATCTATATGCTCCTAACATCGATGATCCTCTTTTTTGGCGTTCCATAAATAAAAAACTTTCTGATATTACTCATAATGCTAGAACAATTGTTGGTGGTGATTTTAATTTACCCTTGGATCCTATTTTAGATAGACATTCCGCTTTTAAATTTCGTCCCCTAGGTCGCATAAATGCATGCTCAATATGTGTTCATCTCACCAGCTTGTTGATGCTTGGAGATTGCATAATCCTACAGGTAGTGATTTCACGTTTTTCTCCTCTCCACATTCTAGCTTTTCTCGTATCGATTATCTTTTAGTTGATGCTGCTCTTTTAAAGCATACTATTAATGTTATGATCCATCTAATAGTCATTTCTGATCACGCAGCGGTTTCCTTGACTATCCTTAATCTTACAGATACGAGAGGCCCCCGTAATTGGCGTCTTAATACAGAAATTCTGGACGATAAAGATGAAGTTAACGAGCTCAATGAGGAGATTGATAATTTTTTCAAAGATAATGAGTCCTCGGTGAATTCCCCAATAGTTCTTTGGGATGCATTTAAATGCACTATTCGAGGTCATATTATTAAAAAAATTTCAAAAAGAAACTGGGACATCAGAGAGTCGCTGCAGTCTTTGGGAGACGAGATCAAAAGTAAAGAGGTGCTATATAGACGCTCTAATGATAAGTCTCTCCTACAGGATATCAAGCATTTAAAATATTCTTTCAGTTCTATTGTTACTAAAAGAGCTTATATTGGTGTACACGCTCAGAAATCGACATTTGTTATTACGAAATAGAGCTGGTAAGTTATTGGCTGCCACCTTAAAATATCAAAATACAAATATTAAAGCTGCCCAGATTTCTCATATTAACGATAAAAATGGTTCAAAGAAATTCCATAAATACTTGAAGTCTTCCGTGATTTTTATGAAAAATTATACACGCCTAAAGATCAATGCAATATATCTGCTTGTCAGCAGTATCTGAATTCGATTCCTACTAATACTATTTCTATTCCGATATGATTGAATTGGGGAAATCTATTGAGTCTGACGAGATAAGTCAGGTTATTAAGGCTACTCGGTCGGGGAAGGCTCCAGGGCCAGATGGGTTCCCTATTACCTTTTATAAAACATTTTCTTCCTCAATAATCAAATATCTTAAGGAAGTTTTTGATAACTTTGGGGCTCATTATGATGGCGGGCGGACTTGGTCCGCCCGCCACCGTAGCGGTGATTGGGTCCGACCGCCATGCATGCGGCGGTCCCGCATACACGATTATGATGGGATCGCCACCGCTGCGGTCGGATTCCGCAACCTTAACATTGCGGCGGTGGCTGCTGACAGCAGCACCGCCGCAATGTCAAAAAGAGCAAGTTGTGCAATTCACTGCACTACGTGGCAGGCACTACACTGTGCCTGCCACTTGGTGCAGTAAAATGTAGGGGGTACCACGGGTACCCCCCAGTGCACCCACACCTCCCCCCAATACAAGGGGGGCCCGCAACGGGCCCCCAAAAGACATTCCCCGCCAGCCTTTCAATGGCAGTTTAACAGCCATGGAAAGGCTGGCTTCCGCCAGCATCATAAATCTGCAAACGAAGCCTGCTAGGCTCCGCCACCATTGTAGGCATGCTGACCGCTCCACCAGGCAATCGTGACGATTGCCGCCGGCGGAAAAGCGGCGGACGGACTTTCCATCTGCCGCAATACCCACCGCCATCATGATGTGGCGGGGGTAAATCTCATGACGATAGCAGAACGATTGTTCCGCCATCGTTATGAGCCCCTTTGTCATTTCTGGCAATGTTTCTTGCTCAGCTGCTGAGGCTAATATTGTCGTGATTCAGAAAGATGGCAAAAATGATTCTGATCCTAAATATTTCCGTCCAATCTCATTATTAAATATGGAAGCTAACATTTTTGCCAAGATCTTGGCTAAGCGCTTAGAAGCTCATATTCCTAGTCTTATCCATGATTCCCAAACTGTTTTCGTTAAAGGGAGACTCGCTAGAGATAATATCCGAACCTTTTGTCATATTTGAGAAAAAGCAAAACTTTCTGCATTTCCATCGGCGGCGATCACTCTTGACGCCGAAAAGGCTTTCGACAAAGTCTCTTGGCCTTTTTTACAAGCAGTGCTAGAATCCCATAACCTTGGTAACTCCTTTATTATTATGGTAATGTCTCTCTATACGCAGCCAAAAGCTAACATCAGAGTTAATGGGGCTACGTCTTCCTTTTTTAATCTTCGTCAGGGCACTAGACAAGGGTGCCCTTTATCACCCCTCCTTTTTCTATTGTCTATAGACCCACTCCTTCGTCTACTCAACTTGAACCAGGGTATCTAAGGTTTTCAATTTGTTTTGCATACACTTAAAACAGCAGCCTACGCGGATGATGTTCTTATCTTTTCAGAAGACATTGCTACTGCGATTCCTGTTATTTCTAACAATATTAGAGAGTTTTCACTTGTTTCTGGATATACTCTGAACACAGAAAAAACGGAAATGTTCCCCCTTAATTTGATGTGTTTCCCTTCTCACATGGGCGACTCAGGTTTTAAATGGCAATCGTCTCGTATTAAGTACTTAGGAATTTGGTTTGTAAGGACCTTTCAGATACTATTTCTTATAATGAATCCCACATCATAGCTAAAGTGAAGGATCTTTTGTCCTCCTGGTCTCCTAAATATATCTCCTGGTGGGGAAGACTACAAACTCTTAAGATGATGATTACCCCGATTGTTAATTTCTTGTCTTCCATGTTACCTATAAAGCTTTCTTCTTCTTTCTTCCATGAGATTGATTCACTCACTTCCAAATTTTTGTGGAATGATAAGAGAGCTAGAATTGCTTATAAATACCTTAGAAAGCCCTCTGTCCTGGGTGGGTGTAATCTTCCAGATTGGAATTTGTATCAAATCGCCTTTCTAGCCTCTCAAGGTACTCTCTGGTTCTTACCAGACTCCCAGCATACACCCCCTTGGATTTATATTGAGCATGAGTTGTGTACTCCTCTTTCTACTTCCTCCTTTCTCACGGCCTCTAAGCTCGTTCCTGGTCATTACCATCGTATTATACTAGACACGATTAATGCACTGAAACATATTGACAAAAAAGTATCCAAACCTATTCATAAATCAAGATGGTCCTCACTATGGTACACTCCTAAAATTGTTACTGATATTGATCCTGGCACGGCTTCTTCGTGGGCTGCGAGCGGTATCAGACTGGTAAAAGATCTTTATGATTCCAATCACGACCCTCTTCCCTTCTCTTTTTTAGCTAGGGAGTATAATCTTAATAACATGAATTTTTACTCTTTTTTGAAAATAAAGGTTGCTCTTTCTAAAGTATCCCTCTCTACAGATTCGGCTACTGTTTCTCTTCTTTCTATGTGGTCCCGTTCAGGCCATACTGCATCAAAAATCTATAAATTTGTATCTGCTCCACTTCCCTCACAGTCTACAATCACATATGATAAATGGTCTCATCATTTTGACAATGATATTTTTAAACATATTTCACAAGAGGCCTGGCAATTGATTGGGAAGTTATCCCTACGCAATAAGATTGCTCATTCTCTTATTCAATCTAATTTTTTTTACATTAAATCTCCTTCATTGGACCCCTGCTCGCTTATACAAATTGAAACTACGGGATAGTGATCTTTGTTGGAATTGTAATTTAGAACCAGGTACTCATCAACATATGTTTTTTGATTGTACACTTTTGCAGTCTTATTGGGGTTTGATAAGGAAACACTTATCAGTAATCTTTAATATTTCATTTGCGCTTTCTCTTCCTATGATTTTATTGGGCCCATGGGCTACAGCTATTCCTTTTTCCCTTGACAATACAGATATGGAATTATTGGATTTACTTCTATCTATTGCTGTTAAAGTTATACTAACAGAATGGAAATCTTTTCATCTTCTGTCTTATCATACCTGGTGGGCATGGGTATCAGACCTCCGTGGAGCTCATACTTTTGTTGAGGAGAAACATTACTCGCCTTCCAGTTCTAGCAACGTTTGGCGGTCACTGGACAATTATATGAATATGTCCTCTCAGGGGTTGGTTGCTCAATATTCTTTTGACTCTATTTCTCAAGTTATTTCCTTCATTGAAGCAGATGTCCCCACCTCTTTCTTCCTTCCTTCTTTTTTCTTTTCTTTACTTTTTTCTGTCTTTTCTTCTTCTTCTTTGCTTTCTCCTGCTATGCAATCCTATTTTTTAAGCAATACGACTGGTTTATGACCTCAGTATGATATATAAGATGTTGATCTTGTTTAGTCCATTCACCTGGGTTTTGTAATATTATTTGATTCGATTTATATCACATAGGGGTCGATTCCGATTCGGGCCGGAAAAAGCACCGACCGACTCGGAGCCGGAAAAATTACCGACCGACACGTACCAGTGGCGCCCGACACGCCAAGTACGATGCAAGCCACGATAAATCCGACCGACACGTTAGGAAACCAAGCCGACCGACCGAGCCGCTCGGAAAATAGCAATCCGGCCGGAAAAACACGCTAATCCAACCGACCGACACGCACCCGGAACAAATCCGACCGAATCGTACCCGCCAACTCCAAACCGCAAAGTACGATGCAAGGCGCGAAAAACACGACCGAGTCGGACGGAGGACAAGCCGTACGACCGACACGCATACAAAACCGAGCCGAAGCAACACAATACACCGCGACCGACGCGTACGCAGCATACAAAACTGCACAAACACAGCGTGAACGAAACGGAAAACACCGTACGAGACCAATGCAGGGTCCGACTCGGTCACAAGAACGTTTCCAACATACACAAACAGCACAAAGGAAAAATCAACCAAAAAAAGGCCAAACAAGCAATTACCAAGCCAATAAATACTGGGGGGGTGGGGACAGAGAACAAAGACACACCCACAACTCCACCTATATAAAGGACACAAATCACAACCATGAGCCTTTGCAAATGCCATTCCACTGCCAGCACCCAAGAGAAAGCAACCACACACCCACAGCTCATCCCTCACACAAGCCACACACCTTCAGCACACCAACAAATACCTACCTCACATACACCCAGCAAAACACACACTCACACACCCTCACCTGCACACCAACACACACATCACTCACCATCACCACCCATCACCATGCCCCCCAAGAAGAATCACAAGTTCCTAGATTGTGAATTGGAAGTCCTGGTAGACGAGATCCTCAGGGTAGAGCCACAGCTGTTTGGCACATTGGTCCAACAGACCCCCATGTCGCAGAAAACCAAGATGTGGGAGAGGATCATCAACAGGGTGAACGCCCAATCACCATGTCGGCGCACAAAGACCGACATCCAGAACAGGTGGTATGACGTGCGCAGGAGGGTACGGAAACTGCTGAAGCAAGACTACATCAACAGCCAACACACCGGCAGTGGCCCTCCTGCCAAGCCAATATACCTCAGGCCCTGGGAGGAGAAGGTGCGGGCCATCCTACCGCCAGTGAGCATATATGGACTAGAGGACATCCCACAGCCTGGTGAGTACACAACAAATGTACACAATATACTGCCACAAAACACACACACATCACTGTCAAGGGGAGAGTCAAACCATGCACTCATAGCAATCACACAGCAACCAGAACAGAATCATCCCAAAATGTGTATGTCAGTCAGAGAAACACAACACATGCCATCAAAAAAGTCACATCCAACCGTGCCAACACATGTACAAACACAACCACAACTACAGCTAGGCAGTGGCACAAATAGAACTAACAAACACATCCACACATGTAGCCACCACAGCAACACCAACACACAGTGAAGACCACTCAAAGGAAGGAATTCTGTGTATGCTGGCCAAGTCAGTGTAGCCAATAGCATCATGGGAGTCGCAGTCACACATATTGCCCCCCCACAACTGTCCCATCAACACCACCCTGAACCATGCTCACATCACAGGGAGTGGAGAAGGACTCACAAGATGGCTGACACTGGCTACTGCTGTGGGGAGCACAAGGCCCTGCTGGCAACTGTGCACCAACAAACAGCAGGACACCACTGACTGACATCCTGAGAGACAACTTCCACTCCCTGCAATGCAAGCACATTCCATGGTGGGATATCTGGCTGGCTGGCTGGGTGGGAAGGGGGACTTGCAGCACTGACTATAGTCACCAGCACCTCCCCTCACCCCCCCCCCAACACAAACTCCACAGTACCCACCTGGTAGAATGCAATGCCCTCCATCCTAACACAAGATCCCACAAAGCACCACCACCCTGGGTTATGTTGTGTGAAGCACAGGGACACTCTTGGGACTCTTAGCCAAACAACTGCCAGGACAACACTCCCAGCCATCCTGTCAGCACAGCCAGCCCACCCCACAGGGAAGCAGAGTCAAAAGGAAGGAAGCATGGGCATGCTGGGAAGGGGGTGGAGGCAATAGCATGATGGGAGTCGTAGTCACAGACATAGCTCACCCCCACAACTGTCCCATCAACACCACCCTGAACCATGCTCACATCACAGGGAGTGGAGAAGGACTCACAAGATGGCTGACACTGGCTACTGCTGTGGGGAGCACAAGGCCCTGCTGGCAACTGTGCACCAACAAACAGCAGGACACCACTGACTGACATCCTGAGAGACAACTTCCACTCCCTGCAATGCAAGCACGTTCCATGGTGGGATATCTGGCTGGCTGGCTGGGTGGGAAGGGGGACTTGCAGCACTGACTATAGTCACCAGCACCTCCCCTCACCCCCCCCAACACAAACTCCACAGTACCCACCTGGTAGAATGCAATGCCCTCCATCCTAACACAAGATCCCACAAAGCACCACCACCCTGGGTTATGTTGTGTGAAGCACAGGGACACTCTTGGGACTCTTAGCCAAACAACTGCCAGGACAACACTCCCAGCCATCCTGTCAGCACAGCCAGCCCACCCCACAGGGAAGCAGAGTCAAAAGGAAGGAAGCATGGGCATGCTGGGAAGGGGGTGGAGGCAACAGCATGATGGGAGTCGTAGTCACAGACATAGCTCACCCCCACAACTGTCCCATCAACACCACCCTGAACCATGCTCACATCACAGGGAGTGGAGAAGGACTCACAAGATGGCTGACACTGGCTACTGCTGTGGGGAGCACAAGGCCCTGCTGGCAACTGTGCACCAACAAACAGCAGGACACCACTGACTGACATCCTGAGAGACAACTTCCACTCCCTGCAATGCAAGCACGTTCCATGGTGGGATATCTGGCTGGCTGGCTGGGTGGGAAGGGGGACTTGCAGCACTGACTATAGTCACCAGCACCTCCCCTCACCCCCCCCCCAACACAAACTCCACAGTACCCACCTGGTAGAATGCAATGCCCTCCATCCTAACACAAGATCCCACAAAGCACCACCACCCTGGGTTATGTTGTGTGAAGCACAGGGACACTCTTGGGACTCTTAGCCAAACAACTGCCAGGACAACACTCCCAGCCATCCTGTCAGCACAGCCAGCCCACCCCACAGGGAAGCAGAGTCAAAAGGAAGGAAGCATGGGCATGCTGGGAAGGGGGTGGAGGCAATAGCATGATGGGAGTCGTAGTCACAGACATAGCTCACCCCCACAACTGTCCCATCAACACCACCCTGAACCATGCTCACATCACAGGGAGTGGAGAAGGACTCACAAGATGGCTGACACTGGCTACTGCTGTGGGGAGCACAAGGCCCTGCTGGCAACTGTGCACCAACAAACAGCAGGACACCACTGACTGACATCCTGAGAGACAACTTCCACTCCCTGCAATGCAAGCACGTTCCATGGTGGGATATCTGGCTGGCTGGCTGGGTGGGAAGGGGGACTTGCAGCACTGACTATAGTCACCAGCACCTCCCCTCACCCCCCCCCAACACAAACTCCACAGTACCCACCTGGTAGAATGCAATGCCCTCCATCCCAACACAAGATCCCACAAAGCACCACCACCCTGGGTTATGTTGTGTGAAGCACAGGGACACTCTTGGGACTCTTAGCCAAACAACTGCCAGGACAACACTCCCAGCCATCCTGTCAGCACAGCCAGCCCACCCCACAGGGAAGCAGAGTCAAAAGGAAGGAAGCATGGGCATGCTGGGAAGGGGGTGGAGGCAATAGCATGATGGGAGTCGTAGTCACAGACATTGCTCACCCCCACAACTGTCCCATCAACACCACCCTGAACCATGCTCACATCACAGGGAGTGGAGAAGGACTCACAAGATGGCTGACACTGGCTACTGCTGTGGGGAGCACAAGGCCCTGCTGGCAACTGTGCACCAACAAACAGCAGGACACCACTGACTGACATCCTGAGAGACAACTTCCACTCCCTGCAATGCAAGCACGTTCCATGGTGGGATATCTGGCTGGCTGGCTGGGTGGGAAGGGGGACTTGCAGCACTGACTATAGTCACCAGCACCTCCCCTCACCCCCCCCCCAACACAAACTCCACAGTACCCACCTGGTAGAATGCAATGCCCTCCATCCCAACACAAGATCCCACAAAGCACCACCACCCTGGGTTATGTTGTGTGAAGCACAGGGACACTCTTGGGACTCTTAGCCAAACAACTGCCAGGACAACACTCCCAGCCATCCTGTCAGCACAGCCAGCCCACCCCACAGGGAAGCAGAGTCAAAAGGAAGGAAGCATGGGCATGCTGGGAAGGGGGTGGAGGCAATAGCATGATGGGAGTCGTAGTCACAGACATTGCTCACCCCCACAACTGTCCCATCAACACCACCCTGAACCATGCTCACATCACAGGGAGTGGAGAAGGACTCACAAGATGGCTGACACTGGCTACTGCTGTGGGGAGCACAAGGCCCTGCTGGCAACTGTGCACCAACAAACAGCAGGACACCACTGACTGACATCCTGAGAGACAACTTCCACTCCCTGCAATGCAAGCACGTTCCATGGTGGGATATCTGGCTGGCTGGCTGGGTGGGAAGGGGGACTTGCAGCACTGACTATAGTCACCAGCACCTCCCCTCACCCCCCCCAACACAAACTCCACAGTACCCACCTGGTAGAATGCAATGCCCTCCATCCTAACACAAGATCCCACAAAGCACCACCACCCTGGGTTATGTTGTGTGAAGCACAGGGACACTCTTGGGACTCTTAGCCAAACAACTGCCAGGACAACACTCCCAGCCATCCTGTCAGCACAGCCAGCCCACCTCACAGGGAAGCAGAGTCAAAAGGAAGGAAGCATGGGCATGCTGGGAAGGGGGTGGAGGCAATAGCATGATGGGAGTCGTAGTCACAGACATAGCTCACCCCCACAACTGTCCCATCAACACCACCCTGAACCATGCTCACATCACAGGGAGTGGAGAAGGACTCACAAGATGGCTGACACTGGCTACTGCTGTGGGGAGCACAAGGCCCTGCTGGCAACTGTGCACCAACAAACAGCAGGACACCACTGACTGACATCCTGAGAGACAACTTCCACTCCCTGCAATGCAAGCACGTTCCATGGTGGGATATCTGGCTGGCTGGCTGGGTGGGAAGGGGGACTTGCAGCACTGACTATAGTCACCAGCACCTCCCCTCACCCCCCCCCCAACACAAACTCCACAGTACCCACCTGGTAGAATGCAATGCCCTCCATCCTAACACAAGATCCCACAAAGCACCACCACCCTGGGTTATGTTGTGTGAAGCACAGGGACACTCTTGGGACTCTTAGCCAAACAACTGCCAGGACAACACTCCCAGCCATCCTGTCAGCACAGCCAGCCCACCCCACAGGGAAGCAGAGTCAAAAGGAAGGAAGCATGGGCATGCTGGGAAGGGGGGTGGAGGCAATAGCATGATGGGAATCGTAGTCACAGACATAGCTCACCCCCACAACTGTCCCATCAACACCACCCTGAACCATGCTCACATCACAGGGAGTGGAGAAGGACTCACAAGATGGCTGACACTGGCTACTGCTGTGGGGAGCACAAGGCCCTGCTGGCAACTGTGCACCAACAAACAGCAGGACACCACTGACTGACATCCTGAGAGACAACTTCCACTCCCTGCAATGCAAGCACGTTCCATGGTGGGATATCTGGCTGGCTGGCTGGGTGGGAAGGGGGACTTGCAGCACTGACTATAGTCACCAGCACCTCCCCTCACCCCCCCCAACACAAACTCCACAGTACCCACCTGGTAGAATGCAATGCCCTCCATCCTAACACAAGATCCCACAAAGCACCACCACCCTGGGTTATGTTGTGTGAAGCACAGGGACACTCTTGGGACTCTTAGCCAAACAACTGCCAGGACAACACTCCCAGCCATCCTGTCAGCACAGCCAGCCCACCCCACAGGGAAGCAGAGTCAAAAGGAAGGAAGCATGGGCATGCTGGGAAGGGGGGTGGAGGCAATAGCATGATGGGAGTCGTAGTCACAGACATAGCTCACCCCCACAACTGTCCCATCAACACCACCCTGAACCATGCTCACATCACAGGGAGTGGAGAAGGACTCACAAGATGGCTGACACTGGCTACTGCTGTGGGGAGCACAAGGCCCTGCTGGCAACTGTGCACCAACAAACAGCAGGACACCACTGACTGACATCTTGAGAGACAACTTCCACTCCCTGCAATGCAAGCACATTCCATGGTGGGATATCTGGCTGGCTGGCTGGGTGGGAAGGGGGACTTGCAGCACTGACTATAGTCACCAGCACCTCCCCTCACCCCCCCCAACACAAACTCCACAGTACCCACCTGGTAGAATGCAATGCCCTCCATCCTAACACAAGATCCCACAAAGCACCACCACCCTGGGTTATGTTGTGTGAAGCACAGGGACACTCTTGGGACTCTTAGCCAAACAACTGCCAGGACAACACTCCCAGCCATCCTGTCAGCACAGCCAGCCCACCCCACAGGGAAGCAGAGTCAAAAGGAAGGAAGCATGGGCATGCTGGGAAGGGGGTGGAGGCAATAGCATGATGGGAGTCGTAGTCACAGACATAGCTCACCCCCACAACTGTCCCATCAACACCACCCTGAACCATGCTCACATCACAGGGAGTGGAGAAGGACTCACAAGATGGCTGACACTGGCTACTGCTGTGGGGAGCACAAGGCCCTGCTGGCAACTGTGCACCAACAAACAGCAGGACACCACTGACTGACATCCTGAGAGACAACTTCCACTCCCTGCAATGCAAGCACGTTCCATGGTGGGATATCTGGCTGGCTGGCTGGGTGGGAAGGGGGACTTGCAGCACTGACTATAGTCACCAGCACCTCCCCTCACCCCCCCCAACACAAACTCCACAGTACCCACCTGGTAGAATGCAATGCCCTCCATCCTAACACAAGATCCCACAAAGCACCACCACCCTGGGTTATGTTGTGTGAAGCACAGGGACACTCTTGGGACTCTTAGCCAAACAACTGCCAGGACAACACTCCCAGCCATCCTGTCAGCACAGCCAGCCCACCCCACAGGGAAGCAGAGTCAAAAGGAAGGAAGCATGGGCATGCTGGGAAGGGGGTGGAGGCAATAGCATGATGGGAGTCGTAGTCACAGACATAGCTCACCCCCACAACTGTCCCATCAACACCACCCTGAACCATGCTCACATCACAGGGAGTGGAGAAGGACTCACAAGATGGCTGACACTGGCTACTGCTGTGGGGAGCACAAGGCCCTGCTGGCAACTGTGCACCAACAAACAGCAGGACACCACTGACTGACATCCTGAGAGACAACTTCCACTCCCTGCAATGCAAGCACGTTCCATGGTGGGATAACTGACTGGGTGGGTGGGTGGGTGGGAAGGAGGTCTGGCTGTCAACCAAACACAATCAATGCAGACCATGTTCACACCCCAGAGAATACATAGAAATGCCCAAATAATGCAGGACAATGTGCCACACCAATATCAACCCCTGACTGTGACGACTTAGGACAATACAATGTACAGGCCCGCACCCCGAGGCACAGTCACAACTGTCAGGTGTGTCAACCACTGATGCCTGCAGAAACATGAAATACATTGTTTGTGTCTCCCAAAAACAGGTGATGATAGGGACACAGCAGCAGACGCTGAGGAGTCCCAGTCCCAGGCTCAAGAGGATGCCGAGCTCACTGGCGTCGTACAGCCTCTGTCCTCCTCGGACGATGAACAACCTGGCACATCCGGTGCAAGTCAACTTGCTGCACCAGCAGGACCACCAGCTGCAGCACCAGCAGGTCCACCAGCTGCACCCCCTGCACCCACCCCTCCAACGACTGTCACCACGAATACCATCCCTGCCGACATGGACAGAATAAGGAACAACACCAGCGCAGTGACCCTGGACCAACCTGGGGCCATGGACACCACCACCACCACCCCCCCAAGGTGGACCAGGGTTATCTGTGCGTGCAACTGCACACACTGCACATGTCAGCAGGGGTGGTGGGAGGGGTGGGAGACAGAGGTCGCTGCTTGCAGACGTTGCTGGTGTGCATGAAGACCCACAACTGGTACGCATAGCTGATGCGTACCAGTCCAGCACCGGAGAGCTCAGCCAGGTAGTGGGGCTCCTCAGAGACATCAAACAGCAGCAGGCTGCCCATCATGCCCGCTTGGACTCCCACATGTCCCACGTGGAGTCACACATGTCACGTGTGGACTCCCACATGTCCCGCGTGGAGTCCAAGTGGGATGTACTACATGAGATGACGGCGGTGCACAGGGACATTTTACAATGCCTCCGCCAGATGAACAGCAACCAGTCCACACCTCCCTGTGTGCCAACAACATCTGGTACCGTACAAACTGCAACTGCCACAGGGAGGGAGGAGGACTCTGGCGGAGAGTCCCCTGCACCGCAGCAGCCTGCACTTGAGGGCCCCCCCCAAGAAGAGGGGTCGTCCGAGGAGGGGAAAGTGAGAGGCTGATGGCCAAGCGCAACTCCCAGGAAGCCTGAACCTGTTCTGGATTTTCGCCTTTGTGCACAGACTGTTCACCCTGTTGATGGCAACACTACTCCCACACATTGCATGGGGAGTACAAGTTGGAACAATGTGTCAGACAACTGTGGCCCCGATACTGGGGATCCTGTCTACCTGGACTTTCAATTCACCTAGGAACTTGGGATTGCAAGATTCATGTACAGCACAATCCATCCTATGCACTATTAACACAGATGTATCACAATAAACACACTAATACACCATACTTGCCTCTGTCGTGATTCCAACGTGGGTGCTGTTATGGGGATGATGAACTGCAAAATTACACTGTGTATGCGAACTGCAACAGCAAGGACAACACAGGCATGTGAGTACAGGCAACGTGACACATATGAGGGAGACACACCACCAGGGCTACACAACACATACACACCTAGGCCATCTGACTCATTGCCTACACTGATGTTGCCAGGGAAGACGGTGCAATGCACAGACACCACACCCATTCCCAGTTGTAGTCAAGTAGCCCACAGGTGCAGTAAGCAAATGGCAGTCAAATGTGTGACCACAGACAACGCACATCACAAAGTGAAGCACAGGTTTATTACACAGTAGCAACATGCCGTAACCACTACAGATGCAAGGTAACCCCACCTGGTAGCGGGCACACAGTCAACAACTGTAGACGGAAGGAAGTCCATGGGTGTGGCGCACATCACCTGTAGGGACACAACAGCTACCAGCCTGGATGTGCAATCACGTCGTCGGTGGACACAGTTGACCAAACGAATCTGAAAGTACCCTGTGAAGGACAGAAATGACACACAGTCAAAAGCAATGCAGTACAGGACAGATCAGCAAAACTCATGCACAATACATGTTACAAGATACCCACCCAGAACCAAGTTAGCATGTCAACACTGTTGGGGAGTACAGCCCACCTGTCACCACACATCGCAACACACATCCTGTCAAGTAGCCCATGGACACACTCCAACAGCACCAGAGCACCACCCACACATCATGCCAACTCACATCATTGACATGACACCTCAGGATACTCACATTCAGCTAAAGAAGTTGGTGATGAGCTGTGTGCGGACATCACCATCACCATCATCATCATCATCATCGTCACTGGCATCGTGGTCCAGGCCAGGATCCTCCACAGGTGGCGGATGTTGGTCATCGTCATCCTGGATGAGAGGCAACTCCTTCCGCACTGCCAGGTTGTGGAGCATGCAGCAGACGATGATAATCTTGCACACTTTCGCAGGGGCATATGGGAGGGACCCTCCGGTCTTGTCCAGGCAGCGGAAGCGGCTCTTCAGGAGACCAAAGGTCCGCTCAATCACTCTCCTGGTCCGACCATGTGCCTCATTGTAGCGCATCTGGGCAGGTGTCACAGGGTTCCTGAGGGGTGTCAGCAACCACGGCATGTTGGGGTATCCCGAGTCACCTACGGACAGACAAGTGCACATCAGCTGACTTGGAAAAGTGGGCGGAATACTACAGATCAGATCACACACAATGGCACAAAGTCAGTACACACCGACAAGCCAGGCACGCTGGTTCTGCATCTGTGCCATCAACCTGGGGATGCGACTACTCCTCATCACAAAGGCATCGTGTGCTGAACCAGGGAAACGGGCACACACGTGTGTGATGGTCATGTCTGCAAGACACACCACCAGTGCATTGACCGAGTGGTAGTGCTTGCGGTTCCTGTAGGCCTGCTCCTGGGCCTGTGGTGGTACCAAAGCCACATGTGTCCCATCAATGGAGCCAATGACATGCGGCATCCTCCCCAGGGCATAAAAGTCACTCTTCACGTCAGTGAGTCGTCGCAGTCTAGGGAAATATATGTACCGGTTCAGGAAGAGCAACATTGCCGCCAAGAAATCGCGGAGCACACGGCTGAACATGGTCTGTGACATCCCACCAGCAGACGCCACAGTATGTTGGAAGGTACCGGTGGCAAAGAAGTGTAGGGCTGCCATCACCTTCACCTTGGGGGTCAGCGCTGTAGGATACGGCCGGCCAGGCTGCAAATGTGGGGACAACTGCACTGCCAAATCCTCAATCAGCTGCCTGGTGAAGCGGTACCGTCGGATGCTGTCCCGTTCCACCATCGTTGCCAGGTCTGGGAATGGCCGATGGACAGCAGGAGCCCTGCAGTGCAGAGGAGAAGTAAGCAAGATCGTCAGTCACCCCACATATGCGGCATTGAACACACTCAAGTTCCCAACATACATCATCATGAGGCACAACTACATGAAGTGTGCAGTACCGGAACGACATGTATGGTACATACATGGCCAACATCTGTCAACACGGTCCTACAGGTGGCATCAATTTGTCCCAGGTTGGCCCATTGGATATCATGATGCTGTGTCAAAGTCACCCCCCAGTGACATGTGAGGACAGATGTGCCCCAGGCACCACAGCTCAACGACAGGCACATTCCCAGGGACCCTGTAATGCCACATGGACACTGGCATCACCTGGAGTATCATGTGTACACCACAGCAAAACAAACATGACCCCCACAGGTAGTGGCCACACTTGCCATGGCAGGAGAGCCATGGACGTCTGTGACACACACGCACAACATCAGAGTCCATGCACACACAACGTGGATGTGGAGACTGTCTCCCATTGTGCACATGAAATCAGAGACATTGTAAACACTACATGCACAAAGACTGTGGAGGGCCATCACTATTGTGCCACTGGGACACCCTGGCTCAAACATACCGTCCCACATGGGACTCACGGGGTATGTGACATGACATACACAAACACCACTGTGAAATGTGACCATGACACATGCACAGATATGAACAGTTGCACATCACAGTGGTCACGTACACGTAACACCCAGGATCCTGTCCCCATGAACACGTGCACAGCCTGGGGGTGGCTGCCCACAGGTGACACCCACAGGACAACATGTACACCAACATACACACAATAGGAAATGCAGCCTTACATGCCTTATGATAAGGTTTGGACAGGCTGTCGTGATGTAGGTGTGCCCCTCACTCCCTGGGAGCTATCTGTGGCTGGCATATGTCCATCTGAGACAGGCATGCTGACCTATGCCAGTCACATATACAGTGATGCGTTGAACAGCAATGGACCGATCGGTGCCTCCGGCCGGCCCATTGCTTTCAATGTGTGCGGGTACGCGTTGTACCCCTGTGCGCGTTGAACAGCAATGGACCGATCGGTGCCTCCGGCCGGCCCATTGCTTTCAATGTGTGCGGGTACGCGCTGTACCCCTGTGCGCGTTGAACTGCAATGGACCGATCGGTGCCTCCGGCCGGCCCATTGCTTTCAATGTGTGCGTGTACGCGTTGTACCCCTGTGCGCGTTGAACAGCAATGGACCGATCGGTGCCTCCGGCCGGCCCATTGCTTTCAATGTGTGCGGGTACGCGCTGTACCCCTGTGCGCGTTGAACTGCAATGGACCGATCGGTGCCTCCGGCCGGCCCATTGCTTTCAATGTGTGTGGGTACGCGTTGTACCCCTGTGCGCGTTGAACAGCAATGGACCGATCGGTGCCTCCGGCCGGCCCATTGCTTTCAATGTGTGCGGGTACGCGCTGTACCCCTGTGCGCGTTGAACTGCAATGGACCGATCGGTGCCTCCGGCCGGCCCATTGCTTTCAATGTGTGCGTGTACGCGTTGTACCCCTGTGCGCGTTGAACAGCAATGGACCGATCGGTGCCTCCGGCCGGCCCATTGCTTTCAATGTGTGCGGGTACGCGCTGTACCCCTGTGCGCGTTGAACTGCAATGGACCGATCGGTGCCTCCGGCCGGCCCATTGCTTTCAATGTGTGCGTGTATGCGTTGTACCCCTGTGCGCGTTGAACAGCAATGGACCGATCGGTGCCTCCGGCCGGCCCATTGCTTTCAATGTGTGCGGGTACGCGTTGTACCCCTGTGCGCGTTGAACTGCAATGGACCGATCGGTGCCTCCGGCCGGCCCATTGCTTTCAATGTGTGCGGGTACGCGTTGTACCCCTGTGCGCGTTGTACCTCAATGGACCGATCGGTGCGCACCCATTGACAATGGGCTTGCCTGGCAACGGACGCGTTTTCGAATTTCGAACGAGTCGGTTGCTGGAAAATCAGTTGGTCACCCACAACAATGTTGCAAAATCATGTATGTCATGAAGTTGAAGTTTTGAAGGATGCTGTGGGCGTGTTTTGGTGCTGCTATTCCATGGATTGGCCAGATTCAGAAGATGCAAACGACTTGGACCTATCACTTTGGACACAAGGGACAGTATCTGCCTCTCCAGCACATATATATTGCTGCCTGTTCCCCTGAGAGCCCACTTGCCTGCACTACATGCTCCAGGACGACATCTGCCACTGCACTGCTGCTGTCTCTGCCCCTCTGGACCCTGCAATGGCACGTACTGTGGAGAGAGCCCCAGCCTTCAGCCTTGAGGAGAACCAGGCCCTGCTGGACAGCCTACTTCCACAGTACAGCAAGCTGTATGGGACACCAGGGGAGCAGGTGAGTGTTCTGTGCACTGCCTTTCTGAATGTGCATTTTGTCTGACTAGCAAGGCTGAGAGTCAGCACACCACTGGCTAGCAGGCTCACTGAGTAGTTGTCACCCCCCATAGTGTGTAGTGACTTGCACTGGACAGGTATGGTGCAGTGACAGTGCTTCTGAACAGGGTTTTACTCCCCATGCAATGATACCATGTAGTGACTTCTGGAAAACTGTCCATGGGCAGCCGTGCACTGCCTGGGTACACCATGTGCCCCTGTGATTGCGACATGTATATGCAACTGTGTCATGCACGGATATGTTGCATGTGTAGTAATGGCCTTATCACTTTGTCATCCTGACAGGCTTCTGCCCATCGGAAGCATGAGATATGGAAGGACATCGTCCGGGCTGTCCGGTCCGTGGGGGTCTACAAGCGCCGGATCCGCAACTGCCAAAAGAGGTGGCAGGACCTTCGGGGCTGGACCCGGAGGATTGCACGGGTCCAGCTGAAGCTGTCGCCTCCTCGCAGGAGGGGCGGAACACGGACCCTGACCCCCACATGCTCAGGATCCTGGCGGTGGTCTTTCCAGACCTGGATGGGCAGCTGAAGGCCAGAGAGCAGCAAGGAGGGGGTGAGTCAAAGACTGCACTGTGTACTCTGTCTAACATGCTATGTGCCCTCCTCGGGCCTGGTTAAACTGCCACAGTACAGCAGTCATGTTGTCCAGGAGCCATGTCCCTCTATTGTGCACTGCCCACTCCTCATCTGATACCCAGGTGTGGCCCTTACATGCAGGGAATTCTGTCACTTAGGACTGTGTCCTTGCAGTTTGCTTGACTCAATGTGGGAGACAGCATCTGTTTCCCTGACTCTGTGGTGGGCATCATGGGTGGGTCCATTGCTTACACAATGCCTGTATTCTGACATGTATTCAGCGTGTTACTTTGATCTGTGGTCCAATTGCTGAGCTGATCCACCACATGTGGCTGGGGTACCTGGCACACACCCATGCTGCGGGTGGGAACAATGTTTGGGCCCCAGGAGTATGTATATGACGTGTGTCACACATACTTAGCCAGCTGCCTACAGTCCAGGGCTCATCCCTCATTCATGTGGGGCTGGACAGTCATGCCTACTCCAGGCCATACAATACACTCTGTACTCCCACTCCCGTGTATCAGCGGACACATTGTGCACAGTGATTTGACCCCTCAGGTGTCTGCCTCTGTGTCAGTGTGCTGTGGATTAGTCGCCAGGACTGCTGTGGAGTTTCTTGGTAGGGGCTCAGCATGCCACTGGAGATGTGACCATAGGAGACGATACTTGTGTGACACATAGGTGTCTGATCAGCTGCCCATGCAGACTGGGGCATGTAAATGTGAAGTTCAGGCAGCTGTTCCCCATGCACAGCAGAGTGTGAGGGGCTCAGGTTCAGAGGGTAGTGACACAGGTCTCCCATATGTCCAATAGGTATGACCTGGACAGATGAGGGTTAAGAGGATGTGTTGTGGGGGGATGTACATGTGCACTTGTGCAGCTCCAGGACTTGCATTCCCCATGACCTACTATTGTGACACAGTGCAGAGTGTTAGTTGTCTGGCTGCAAAGTCATACATCACTGAGCCAGTGATGTATGACTTTGCAGTCATGCCTCCGCCATGGCATGTGTCTACTGATTGGTGAGCCTGCAGGGGAGTGACATGTGCTACATGCACACCATAGTGGCGCTGGCTATCAGGACATGGGTGCATCATGGTGTCTGTCGCTGGTATGCATCACATGCATTTCCTATTTGACTCTGGGCATCCCTTACATCCGGAAACCTGTACTGACTCAGTGGCAAGAGCTGTGATGTGTCCACACCGTGTCCTCTGCACTGTCCAACTACTGTGTACTTGGTGCATGTGTCAACACTGGGGTGTTGCAATCCAACAGACACCAGACAGATGGGTGCAAGGCCATGTGGGATGTGAGTGCCATGCTTGGCATCAGACTGACAATTGACTTCTCCTGTTCAATTAGTGCACTTTTAGCAATGTACAACTAATGATGCCAGGGCTTGCTCTGTGATGTGCTGTGCTCACAGTGGTGTGTGCGTTATGTGCAGGTGACTGATGTCTGTCTGTTTCCCCATTGTTTGCAGATACATCCACGGCCACGGAAGGGGACAGCTCCACGGACCAGGAGGAGCCGGAGAGCCAGACTGGGTCAGCAGCCGAGGAGTGGTCGGAGGGACCCAGTGGCACGGAGGGCGAGGGGAGCCACACCGAGGAGTCCTCAGCAGCATCCACCTCAGCTGAGGACCAGAGCAACTCGGAGGATGACTCCCTTGTGGAGGCGGGTGTCAGCAGCCACCACACCCCAGCTAGTGTTGCTGTCCCCGCCACCACCAGCACCACCACCGCCCTCCCATCGGCTCCCATTCCCCAGGTCCGTGGAGGCTCCCATGTCCGGGAGCGTGTCTCCTTTGGGCCAGGCACCGCACCCCCTGCCCCTGTGTCCCCTGCTGCCCTGAGTGAGGAGTCTGTGTACCTCCTTCGCCAGCTCCATGTAGGGCAGACAGCCATGCTGAGTGTCCTCCATGCGCACACCGCGCTGTTGACTCAGCTGGTGTCGTTCATGGAGGGCATCTCATCGGGCATGTCTGACCTACAGAGGGGCAATAGGTCCATGGACTCCTCCCTGACGGCAGCAGTGTCCCTCCTCAAACGGTCCCTCACCCCTCCTGCCTCTGCTCCATCCACACTCCCCAGCACCTTACCCATCCCAGGCACACACACACCGGCACAGGCACACACCAGCACACACACATCCAGCACACTGACACACACGCCAATGACAAAACGCACACGCACGCATATTCAGGGGACTGAAGCCAGACTCACAGGGGATGGGGCCCTGGAACACACACACGCATCCACATGCACTGCGCAGTCCTCAGTTCCCTCTCCCTCCAAAGCACCCTCCCTTGCCTCACCTGCAACCCCAAAGTCACAGCAGCTCTTCCTCTGTGACCTCGGCCTCTTCCCCACCGATGAAGCTGCTCCAGCATCCCGGGGGAAGAGGAAGCCCACCCACACGGAGCAGAGTGCCCCTCGCCCCCGGACACCCTCCCCCAGGCGCAGACGGACTGAGGCCCCCACCCGCAAGTCCCCCCGGAGTGGTAAGAGCAAGACCCCGCCACCGCCCTGCAGGTCAGGCACAAGGTCTCCGTCCTCCATCCCTCAGGCCCCCACTGCACAGGTGCCCCCACCACACCCTGCCCCAGGTTCCCCCACCCACAGATATACCATCCCCAAGATGCTCCGGCCTTCTCCCCCTGCCACTTGCTCTCCCAGCACCACACCCCCCGCTGCGCTTGTCTGTGCCACTGATGTGGTGAGGGTGTCCTCCCCCTCTGTCCAACCCACCTTGCCTGTTCCCCATTCTCCTCCCCTGGAGGTAGGCACTGCAGTGGAGTCCACTACCGCCCTGTCTGACTTGGGCACTGCAGTGGCGGACCTGTCCACCCCATCTGCAGGGTCCACTGCAGTTGTGCCGGCACCCACGACATCTGTGTCATGCCCCCCAGTTGTGCCGGCACACACCATGTCAGACACCTCCACTGCAGTTGTCAGTGGCTCTCCAGCACCCACCACCCCTTCCCTGACTCCCCTGGTGAGCCCTGATCCTGTCCCTGCGGTGCCTGGCCTGCCCCCCGGTTGCCCCTCCTAGTGGATTGTCCCTGGTATTGTTCAGGCATGCGTAGGGTGACATCTGCCAGTGTCACCCTGTTTGAACTTTGACAATGGACTGGCCATTGGCCTTTGCTCTAATTTCTTCTGGACGTCGTTATCAAACAACACATATGCTGAATAAAGCAACTTTCTTTTCTCTAGTGCTCATGCTTCAGATGTACATGTTGTTGGTGCAGCTAACCATGCCCTTGCTGCAGTGATGGTGATATCTGGTCTCATGATTATGAAGTGTTACTGTGCAGGAACCCATGTGGTCCAGGGGGAATGTGTCCTATCATGTGGTGTATCCATGTCATCAATAGCAGCATCTGAGGGTGTCATGTGTTCAGTATTTGGCAATGGGTTTCCTACTTACATTGGCAATTTCATATCTGTGGCTTCCACCCCTGCACATCTGTTGTGCCTGCCATCGTTGCATTTGTCTACTTCCCTGACCGTGTTGCCATCTCCAGTGGACATGCAGGTTTGGGCATCAATGGGGAGGGACTCATCCGTGTAGTCAGTGCAACATTGCTATACAAGTGTGTTGGATCTGTGCTGATGATTCCGTTGGCACATCCATGACCAGGCTGATGTGATGGGAGCCCTCATTTGGTGCTAATTGTTGATTGTGTGACCAAGTGCTCAGCTGACATGATGGGGCCCTACTGAGGCAACATATGGCACAGCTTTCCTCACACAGGAGTGGAGTCCCCTCATGGCAGTGTGTACACGTGTGACATTGCCTGCGCCCAAGGTGTGTGTTGTATGTGCATGTCTGTGTGTTCACTTCCATTCATCTGCGCATGCTGTGATCCCTAGTGTTGTACCTGTTTGTGATGCTTGCTGACTTGAGCTATGTTCCCCCAAAGTCTTCTCCCTGTGTTCTCTGTGATGTGGGTGCATGGCACATTACTGGTCATCAGGGTGTCACCCATAGGTGTGTTTGCTGTCAGGGCAGAGTTTGTGTGCAGACGCAGATGGGTCACAGTCAGGTTTCCCTTTGGCACTTGTTGTTTGCCCCTGTCATGTGATTTCCAGTTTGTGTTATCTTTCAGTGATTGTGACACGTTGTGTGTGTGACTGCTGGCACTCCTTAGGGTCCGGGCTGCAATGTTGGTTGTTGTCTATGTGTGTTCTTTGTGGGTGACCTTGGCTTCTTCATTGGTGTGTGACTGTGGCTGGGATCCCATTGGTCGGTGTGGTATTGCCGTCATGTCCATGTACAGCGTAGTGTGCAGTGTGTCAGACATTCAGGAGTCTTGTTGAGTGTCCATGTGTGATGTGTTTCTACACCTTGGTTCCCACCCACCACCCTGGAATAGTCATGGGTGCATGTGCAATGTCACCAGTGCATGTGTACTTCACTGCTGCACATTGTTGGAGGTCGAGGGGTGTGGTCTTGAGTGTGTGCAGATGAGAGTTGTTGCCCGGCTAGTCCCCTGCCTCCATGTTGGCCTTGGCTTACTGGCCATGCTGATTGATTTGTGCTTGTGTAGGTGTGATGGTAGTTTGTTGCTCAGGACACCTGACTGTGGTTCACAGTGTGAACGACATTTAGCTTTGTCATCACAGTGGTATTTTTATTCAGCCCAGGGTCACCACATTGTGGGGGTCCTGGGGGTGGTGCTGTGGTGTGTCTGTGACTTGCTGTGTCAGTTGTTGTTCCTATGTGCCTGTGTGACATGTGTGTTTTGTGCTCCCTCTCACCTGTCAATGCCTGCTTGCCCACATAGGGGATTTGGATCCATGAGTTACCTTAGTGTGGCAGTGTATGCACATCTGTATGATTGGTATTCAGCTCTCCTCATGTGTTGTGTTGTTGCCTGGGGACACTGGCACCCCCACCCCTCACCTGCTGTGTATGATGACAGTGTTGGTCTGCCTGTTTGTGTTTGTGCATCTGCACCACTGCATTGGCATATCTTGGGTGTGCCATTGGCTGTATGTTGTTTGGTGTGTTTCCCCTGCTGTCCCTGGGACTCCTAGGTCATCGGTCAGCACAGTGATCATGGTTTGTGTGTCCCATTGCTGCCATGGTATGGTATCTGTTCACCTCACATCTGCTGTCTCCACAGGGTATCTGCATTTGTGTGCCCATTGGTGCAAATATGTGGTTCTGCATTCTGATGGTCACTTCTGTCATTGTGTCATTGATGACTGTTGACGGTCTCAGCCCCCATGGGTGTTGTTTGTCTGCACATGGCCAAAGGAATGTTTCATTTGCACTGCAGTATTTGGCTCCCCCAATTTATGTTGCAATGGGACACATACACTACTTTGCCACACATGAGTTTTTGGTTCTGTGACCAGGAATGATCCATGCAGTTTGGCAGTTGCAGCTCTTTCTTTGTCAACAATTACCTTTTGGTCACTGTGATGATGGGGGTTTAGACCCCATTGCCACAATGGTCAAAATGTGCTTCAGCTATGGACCCCACACTTGCCTTTTGGTCACTGTGATGATGGGGGTTTAGACCCCATTGCCACAATGGTCAAAATGTGCTTCAGCTATGGACCCCACACTTGCCTTTTGGTCACTGTGATGATGGGGGTTTAGACCCCATTGCCACAATGGTCAAAATGTGCTTCAGCTATGGACCCCACACTTACCTTTTGGTCACTGTGATGATGGGGGTTTAGGCCCCATTGCCACAATGGTCATGGGCTGCTTGCATTGTGGGTGCCACACACATATATGTGTGGCACATGTGCTAGGGGGTCACATTGTATGTTCAAAGTCATGTTCGGTGTTGTAGGCATTTGACACAGCCTACACACGCTTGTCATGGTGGTGGGGGGATGTCTTTATCTTGCATTCCCTACTAGGTTGTGGTTTGCTGGTTGTGTCATGCATTGTCCATCCTATGAGTGGGGGTGGTAGTAGTGGTAGGCATCCTGCCCCCCCTGGCTAAGGGTGGTAGTAGTGGTAGGCATCCTGCCCCCTGGCTAAGGGTGGTAGTAGTGGTGGGCATCCTGCCCCCTGGCTAAGGGTGGTAGTAGTGGTAGGCATCCTGCCCCCCTGGCTAAGGGTGGTAGTAGTGGTAGGCATCCTGCCCCCTGGCTAAGGGTGGTAGTAGTGGTGGGCATCCTGCCCCCCTGGCTAAGGGTGGTAGTAGTGGTAGGCATCCTGCCCCCTGGCTAAGGGTGGTAGTAGTGGTAGGCATCCTGCCCCCTGGCTAAGGGTGGTAGTAGTGGTAGGCATCCTGCCCCCTGGGTGAGGGTGGTAGTAGTGGTGGGCATCCTGCCCCCTGGCTAAGGGTGGTAGTAGTGTTGGGCATCCTGCCCCCTGGCTAAGGGTGGTAGTAGTGGTAGGCATCCTGCCCCCCTGGGTGAGGGTGGTAGTAGTGGTAGGCATCCTGCCCCCTGGCTAAGGGTGGTAGTAGTGGTAGGCATCCTGCCCCCTGGCTAAGGGTGGTAGTAGTGGTGGGCATCCTGCCCCCTGGCTAAGGGTGGTAGTAGTGGTAGGCATCCTGCCCCCTGGCTAAGGGTGGTAGTAGTGGTAGGCATCCTGCCCCCTGGCTAAGGGTGGTAGTAGTGGTAGGCATCCTGCCCCCCTGGGTGAGGGTGGTAGTAGTGGTGGGCATCCTGCCCCCTGGCTAAGGGTGGTAGTAGTGGTGGGCATCCTGCCCCCTGGCTAAGGGTGGTAGTAGTGGTAGGCATCCTGCCCCCCTGGGTGAGGGTGGTAGTAGTGGTAGGCATCCTGCCCCCTGGCTAAGGGTGGTAGTAGTGGTAGGCATCCTGCCCCCTGGCTAAGGGTGGTAGTAGTGGTAGGCATCCTGCCCCCTGGCTAAGGGTGGTAGTAGTGGTAGGCATCCTGCCCCCTGGCTAAGGGTGGTAGTAGTGGTGGGCATCCTACCCCCTGGCTAAGGGTGGTAGTAGTGGTAGGCATCCTGCCCCCCTGGGTGAGGGTGGTAGTAGTGGTAGGCATCCTGCCCCCTGGCTAAGGGTGGTAGTAGTGGTAGGCATCCTGCCCCCTGGCTAAGGGTGGTAGTAGTGGTAGGCATCCTGCCCCCTGGGTGAGGGTGGTAGTAGTGGTGGGCATCCTGCCCCCTGGCTAAGGGTGGTAGTAGTGGTGGGCATCCTGCCCCCCTGGCTAAGGGTGGTAGTAGTGGTAGGCATCCTGCCCCCTGGGTGAGGGTGGTAGTAGTGGTAGGCATCCTGCCCCCTGGCTAAGGGTGGTAGTAGTGGTAGGCATCCTGCCCCCTGGCTAAGGGTGGTAGTAGTGGTAGGCATCCTGCCCCCTGGCTAAGGGTGGTAGTAGTGGTAGGCATCCTGCCCCCCTGGCTAAGGGTGGTAGTAGTGGTGGGCATCCTGCCCCCCTGGCTAAGGGTGGTAGTAGTGGTAGGCATCCTGCCCCCCTGGGTGAGGGTGGTAGTAGTGGTAGGCATCCTGCCCCCTGGCTAAGGGTGGTAGTAGTGGTAGGCATCCTGCCCCCTGGCTAAGGGTGGTAGTAGTGGTAGGCATCCTGCCCCCTGGGTGAGGGTGGTAGTAGTGGTGGGCATCCTGCCCCCCTGGCTAAGGGTGGTAGTAGTGGTGGGCATCCTGCCCCCTGGCTAAGGGTGGTAGTAGTGGTAGGCATCCTGCCCCCTGGGTGAGGGTGGTAGTAGTGGTGGGCATCCTGCCCCCTGCCTAAGGGTGGTAGTGGTGGTGGGCATCCTGCCCCCTGGCTAAGGGTGGTAGTAGTGGTGGGCATCCTGCCCCCTGGCTAAGGGTGGTAGTAGTGGTAGGCATCCAGCCCCCCTGGGTTGGGGTGGTGGCGCGCATTCAGGCCCCTGTGTGCATATGTGGCATTGGTGATGGGCATCCCGCCCCTATGGTGCTGCTGTTGCTGGTGTAAGTATATTCAGATTCCCAGTGTATGTGTGTGATGTGTCGTGTACGTGTTGTATGTGTTTTGTGGTTGGTGTCTGACTTACCTTCTGCGCCGTACGCGTCCGTGCCTGTTCCGGTAGTAGATGTAGAATATTGGTATGATCGGGACGAAGGGATTCATGGTTGGTTCGTGTCGTTCGTCCTTCTCGTTGCTTCGCGCGTCCTCGTCGCTTCGCTTCGTCCTCGTCGCTTCGCGTCGTCCTCGTCGGTGCCGTGTTCGTCTCGTAGCCGTGGATCGTGTTGTGGCGCGATTCGGAGCTTATGTGCGCCTCTCCCGGATGCTTTGACGTGCCGTGCGTAGCGACGGGTTCGGCGCGTACGGGAAGCGCATCGTACTTGTCCGGCCGGACGGGGCTGCATTTTCCCTTCCGTGCGACTCGATTCGGCGTTTCCGGATTCGCCTCGGTCGGAGAACAGGACCTGGTTTGGGTGAGTACGGCTCGGCCGGAATTTTTGCTGTTGTGCGCATCGTACTTGCTCGTTCGGTGTGCTGTACGGATCGGTCGGGAAACAGGCTTTCGCATGGCTTTTTTCCCGACCGAATGGTATTGGGTGCGCCTCCGACCGAGATTGGAATCGGCCCCTTAATGTGTGTCATTCATATAATTTGTTTTTCTTGTCTGATTAATGATATGTGCATACTGCTTTTATCCCAGCTCATTAACTTTTGACATGAAATCTATTTTTTTATTCTGTAATCCTTTGACTTTAACCTAATATATATTTAATAATGCTATGTTGTATTGCAATCTATTATAAATGTATTTTCTCTTTTAAATAACAATAAAGATATTTGAACAAAAAGAGTATTCATTTCAGTTGCAGGTTGTAAGTAATCCTAATTGGCATAGTTAACTTGCCTATAACTCCCTAGTATATAGTACAAAGTATACCCAGGGCCTGTACGTTAAATAGCACTATAGGACCACAGCACCCATTGTGCAACCCTCAACAGTGACAGTGTAATTATGACTGCAGGCCTTCCATTGTAGTGTGTCTAAGCAGTTTTAAAGCTGCAAATTCGACCTGTAAAAAATGCCTTTTTACTAGCCCAAACCTATGGCTATTTTTTCAATTTTTAACATTTGTAGAGTGCATGCCTACCCAAATACATTTTCCAGCTCTAATGCAAAAATAAAACCAGTCACCCCCAACATGAATGCCAGAGTTACAACAGCCAAGTCTTCAATTGTCTATGAAATGTTGTTTATGAAATAACTTCTCGTTGGAACAGAGGCAGAAATGGAGGGGGAGATAATTCCATAGTTTAGAACCCAGGTGTCTAAAAAACATCCTTTTTGTCTGGCATGATGCATCATTTTAAATATTAATAGGTCATCTCTAAGTAGGCCTTACAGCCCATAAGGCAGGATGCATGGTATTTAAAAGTAGGACATGTAAAAATTCAATGTTAAACATGTCCTTATAGTGAAAAGGCCCCAGAAACTATGTTCACTGTAGCACGGTTGCCTGTTCTATAGGAAAGCATTGGGATACAATATTAAATCTAATAATGTTATCTCCAGTTAGCAAACACTTACAAATGTCATTCTTGGATGTATTACTATCACAAGTTACTGGTGATGTTGGATTTGAAATCCATATTTTGGAAAAGGTACTTTTAGAAAGTTAGCCTTTATAGGCCTAAAGCCACTGGAGGCATGAGCTCCAACTGTCACCTGAAAAGCCCTCCTGATGATTGTGAAAACTGCTCTCAGAAAAAGGCTTGGGTGTGGTGAGGTGATTCTGTTCCTCTGGCAGGATGGACATCTGGGCTGTGCTGAGGAACATGATTAACTTCCAAGAGGCGTAAGCTGTCACAGGCAAATATTAGTTGACACCTGGGCAGGGCCTTACTTTTTTCCCCCAGTCAGACAAACACCTATCCCAGTTTGAGAGGAGGTGCCCCAGAACAGGATTGAAGTGACCATAAAGGAAAGGTTCCTCATTTCCTTGGCCACAGTTTTACGGTGGACGCACTGTGATTTTTTTGCACTAGGGCACACTAGGATTATTGCAAATGTGGATAGGCCTACCCCCAGGAACTTGTTCCCTATTTTACCAGGAGGCACCCCCATCTACATTCTAGCACCAAATATAAAAGTGGCACCCCTAGTCACCCTCTTTAGAACACTACTGGACCTGTGGAAGACAGAAAAAGGAATGCACCTACTATTGAGACTGTGAGGAGACCTGAAATGCTGTCCCTGGTCCCACTTGTACACAGGACAAAGAAGTGGACTCCAAGGGTCAGTTGGCTGACCGCCTGTTAAGCTACATGGACACAACAAGTTGCAAGAAGCGCCTTTTCCTGAAGAGCCCAGCAGACCAATTTCAACTGGAACTGCCCTTTACCCTGCTCTCTAACTCTGACGGATTTAATCTTGACCCCCATGTGCTGAAAAACCTGAGACGTGGAAACATTGAGGGGCCGATTCCGATCTCGGCCGTTAGGGCTCCGAATCAGATTCGGCTTTACCGGATCCGATTCGGAGGCCTTTTTCCCGACCGATTCATACAGTCGTCCCAGCGAGCAAGTACGATGCGAGCGCACGCGAAATCGCCGACCGACTCGTTCCCGGGTCCGAACTGCTCCGACCGACTCGTACGGACACGGCCCGCACCACGCAATGGAGACGTTTCCCGACCGAGCAAGTACGATGCTCGCTTCGAACAGCCCGACCGACTCGTAGCGTCCGGCTCCAAAGAGCTGTCGGAGCCGGACTTCGGGGGTCCGTGTCAGACCCCCCTGCACGCGTAGCCGCACGAGTCGCACACAGGGGGGACCCAAGGGTCCCTCCTAAACATGCATGTACGGTGCGAGTCGCACCGACGCGTACCCACTGTAGGGAGCCCCGCTGTTCGCGACGTACCCATTCAGTCAATGGGAGCCCGTGTACGCGTTGTACGACCGGCTCCCATTGACTTCAATGGGAGTCGACCGAATCGAGTCGGGCAGCATACGGCCGCATCGTACTCGCTCGGTCGGACTGCGGGAGTCCGGCTCGGTCGGAAATCTCTCCGGATCCGGCTCGGTCGGAGAGATTTCCGGCCCGAATCAGAATCGGCCCCTTAGTCTCCAAAGACCTCCAGAGGACTGGGACAAACCTGCCAAGTCAATAAGATGAAGGGACGTTGCTTGAGAGCCAAATATTCAGGTTGCTGCCATTTGGAACTTTTTCATAGCAGCAAATCAGTTTCAGCTGAACATTGTGGCCTGTTTGGCTACAGCTTGCAGCCTTGCCCCGCTGGAGGAGTCCGAGCGCCATAAAAGTGACTAAGTCTGAACTTAGAAATCTTCACCGAGTGAAGGTGTTAAAGGTATCCAACTGGCAAGTGACTGTCCTTGGGCGTGAATTTTGAATTTCACTCTCATCACTTTCCCACCAAAAGTCAGTCACTTCCCCAGGCCTTTATCAAATGGCTATCTGGGCTTGCAGAGCCTTTTTTGACCACAGTCTGCTGCTTTGTCCTGATGAGGATTTTTTACTGTCATTTCAGCGACAGAGAGTCAAAAGGTAAAACTTCCAGTCAGGGTGAACCTGGTTCCTATATCCTTGTTTTTGTATCCTGTTCCTCCATTGCAATTGCCCTTAAATCGCATGTAGGTCTCGGTCAAGTTCAACCAGAAGACTGTGGTTGGTGCATAACTCTTTTCTACACTATGTTTAAATCTATATTTCCGAATCCCCTTATTGGGTTTTTGTCGTTTTGTGTCATTTTGTTTATGAAATAATTCTTTTTTTAATTAAATTGAGTGGAACTTTTATTGCGTTGTGTTATAGACTTTTAATTGTTTTGATTTTTCTAAATATTTTCTTAAGTTCAGTCTGTCTGCTCTGTGTCATAGCTTCCAGGGGTTGAACTCAAGTTTAAATTACAGATACTTTACTGAACTTAACAAGAATAGTTACTCTATTAACAGTGATGGACTACTATCCGCCCCAACTAACAGTCCACTTTCTCACTTTATCTTTTATGCAGAAACGATTTACCTTCAAAGACGCGTATAGCTCAAACCCATTGTGCAAGAGTGCAACTCAGAAACTACATTTCTGTTTACCGTAACCTGTACTTTGTGACTTTTGTGCCCAGCATTAAACCATAATTGTGCTATTTTGCTTCTTTAGTCAGTCATGTACCTTTTTGTTCATGGCAGACTTGTGATACATATGGATATCTCTATCTGTTTCCTAAGCCAACTATTTTTTTGTTGAGAATAGGAGCATCAATTGACTAAGGAATATGGGCCAGATGTATCAAACCTTTTACCGGTAATCGGCCCATTTGCGAACGGTAAAAAGCTTTTTGGGATGTATCATCCCAAAAGGCATTCGCAAAATAGGGAATCACAATTTTTTGCGATTACCTATTTTGTGAATGCATATAGGGAATCGCAATTTGCGATTCCCTAAATGCAATGGAGGAAGCAGGTAAAAATTGCGACCTTGCTTTAAGGAATCGCAAATTACCACCAACTTCAAGTTGGTGGTAATTTGCAAATTCCTAGAAAAATGCACATTTTTGCATTTTTCTAAGTGCCATGTGGCGCACACACATGCCCTTAGGGCATGTATGTGCGCCACATGTGCACACTTACCTTTTTTAGGGGTGCATCTGGGTGGCCTTTTGGCCCCCTATCACCCTTGTAATTGCAGTCGCAATTTGCGATTACCAATTTGGTAATCGCAAGTTGCGAATGTCTTCCTATTCATTCCTATGGGCCTCTAGGCCCATAGGAATATATAGGAATCGCAATTTTTTTTGTGAACCCTACATACATTGCATTTGTGATTCCATAATAGTGAATCGGTTAAATTCGCTATAATGGACTCGCAAAATTCAATGTTGATACATCTGGCCCTATGTGTCTTCTTGTTTGTTTTTGCCTTGCTTTAACTAGAGCTTGTTGCGTTCCTTTCACACGTGAATATCAGTATCTGCTGACCTCATCACCTCAAAAGGGTGTTGCATTGATTAATTGCCAGTGCTTTTTCTAACTACTGCTAGTTCATCCTTACCCTTGGGCCTCGAATTATTAAGCTTTTCTGTTGAGGTTGCATCACTTTTATGGTGCATCCTCGAGGAAGAATCCTTTTAGATTTGCTAAGTCATGCAAAGCCAATTTGAATGACTTTTCATGGTTTAGTAAATACAAAGTAACACAAGGCAGCACAGAGCATCGCTTGCGTTACTTTGTGTCAGGAAGGTGTTCAATGGATGGAGCATGGGTATTACCATGCATCCACCCACCCACGGATTTTGACCCAATCCCAGATTTACTAAGGATTGTTTTTGTGCAGGAAGGTATATCTTCTGGCACAAAACAATACTGCCTGTGACACAAACTCCCTTGCACCATGGTGCAAGGATGCCTGCATTGGCGCAAAGGCAGCACATTGTACACCAGCGCTAGGAAACAGCAGAAATGTTCCATATCTTAGTATATATGGCGCATTTCTGCTTTTTGCCTTTCACGCAGCGGATCACAGCAAATTTGCTTGCTGCCCTGCGTTGCGTAAAATGTTAGTAAGTATACCTCTTAATCTTTTCCTTCCTCATTTACATCTGATGCAGGTGTATTCTAACAGTGCCTCCCCATGGTCATGGGTAAAATTATCCTCTTAAAGACAAAAATGAAGGTCACTGGATTCTGGGGTCTGTGCACTCTGGAGATAACAAAGCAGAATTTGTTTTTACTCCACATGTATGTCACTGAGATCTTGGGTTGTACAACGTTTTTACAGAACAAGTGTAATCTTACTTACTTCCTGATGTTTGGCTTGCCAGTAGGTGGTAGAGTTTCTGCTTTTCCTTCACCAATCCACATATGTAGATTTCTTTTGCAAGAAACTCTCCTTAATAATTCACAGGTATGTACGGGAGTTTATACCTTTTTTTCCTAGTGAGTGAATCTGAAACCTTGTGCTGGTAACTTAGAGCTTTTTGTAGTAGAGTGCATACTGTTTTTAGCTTTTTCTCATGATTGGCGATGTTAGACCTAGCATCTTTTAGCGTGTTTCTCCTGTCTTTTTGCTTTCTGACCTCCTGGTTTTGACTCTGTTTTTGCTGGTTTATTGATTCTGCGCACTTTCTCACTGCAGTCCAGTGTTAAAGTGCAAGTGCTCCTATTTTAAATTTTATTATGGATTGGTATTTCCATGATTGGCATACTTGATTTACTGGTAAGTCCCTTGTAAAGTGCACTGAGAGTACCAGGACCTGTAAATCAAATGCTGCTAGTGGGCCTGCAGCACTGATTATTCCACCCACCGACCTGCCATTGCAGTGTCTGCGTGCAGTTTTTACTGCCATGTCGATTTGGCAAGTGCATCCACTTGCCAAGCCCTAACCTTCCCTTTTATTACATGTGAGTCACCCCTAAGTTGGGCCAAGGTACCCCTGTGGGCAGGGTGCAGTGTATATTTAAGGTAGGACATGAACTGGTGTGTGTGTGACATGTCCTGATAGTGAAATACAGTGTATTTCGTCTTTCACTATGGAAAGGCTATCTGTCCCATAGGATAGAATTGGAGTTACTTACAACATCTTATAAGTATAACTCCCCATTGGGACAAGGTAGAAAGATGGAGTTTAGTATATCTGTATTCAGAATATAAAAATGCATCTTTTAGTAAAGATGATTTTTATATTGTGTGTTTAAAAATACCTCTTTTAGAAAGTGGGTATTTTCTTGCTTAGCCATCCTATGTGCCTCTGCTGGGTTGTGAATTGACTGTCTGGCTTTGGAGTGACAGGGGCTGGGGATGTGCATTCTCTTCAGAATAGACCCGGGCTGCATTTTGAGTAGTGGGAGGAGATATCCTTGCACCTGAATGGGCCTGGTTTGCTTTAGACAATGCTGTCTCCACATCCTGCTGTGCAGCTGGGCCAGAGAGGACCAAACTGGTTTGAACTGAGCACAGACACTCTATGCCCAAAGGAACAAAGGGAAACTGAGTATAAATATTGGGGCCCAGACCCCAGAATTTAGAACTCTTTTGGATCAAGGAACCTGCCAAGAATAAAGTATTCAGACCGAATATCGAGTTGGAAATGTTGACTTACACAAATATCAAGTTGGAAATATCATGACACAGAAATATTGACAGCAAGAATATTGTGGTCAAGAATATCGAATTTAAGGTAAGAAATATCCTTTTAAAAATATAGAAGTCATAAATATCGGTAGCAAAAATATAGTTGTTTAAAATACCTATTTTTTTTTTAATTAGTGTTATGTATTTTAGTTTATATTTTAAATGTATGTGATGTATGTTTTTTGGATAAGTATTGTTTCTGTTTTTTAATATATGCGTTACATTTTTAGTAGTTATCAATTTTATTTTAAGTAAATTTTGCGTTTTTTAGTTCGGTAGCGGGTTGTGTGTTTATAGGGGAAATAGGGTGGGAAGTAATTTAATTATAATAAATGTATGATTCTTTTTTATTTATTAATATTAACTTAATTGAGATCTTATAGTGTTAATTGTGGTAAGTAATTTATTTTGTATTAATTATTAATTGGCTGTTAATAATAATTCATTAATTGATAATTAATTATGGTAATTGTGTAATTCTTTTTGGTGCAGGTTGTGGGGTTCATAGGGGTAAACAGTGGGAAGTAATTTATTTTTGATTCATTAATAATTAGTTGTTAATTTATATTAATTAATTGATAGAAAATTCATCATGAAAATTGAGTAATTCATTTTAGGTGCAGGTTGTGGGGTTTATAGGGGTAAAGGGTGGGAAGTAATTTATGTTTAATTAATTATAATTAGTTGTTAATTTATATTAATTAATTAATTAATAATTAATTATAGTAAATGTGTGATTTTTTAGGTGTGGGTTGTGGGGTTTGTAGGGGTAAAGGGTGGGAAGTAATTTATGTTTAAATAATTAATAATTAATAATTAGTGTATCATTAATATTAATTTATTCATTGATATTTAATTAGGGTAATTGTTTATATTTGTTTGTGTGTGGGTTTTTCTTTTATAGGGGTAATGGGTGGTGAATAAGTTAATGTTACTTACTTTATAATTAGTTGTTAAATGCTATTAGTTTTTAATTGAAAATAAGTTTTAATTGTGTAATCCATTTTTTAACAGTTTAATTTTAGCTGTGGGTTGTGGTGATCACAGGGGTAAAGTGTGGGAAGTTTATGAATTTTTATGAGTTTTAATTTGTTTTTTAATTAATAATAATTCTTTAATTGGTAATCAATTATGATAATTATGGAAGTACATTTTAAAAATAATTTAGATATGGGATGTGAATTGTGTGGTGTCATAGCCTAAGGGTAGGAAATATAAAAAAGTAAATTTATGTAATAATTAATGTTTTTGTTTCTAAATAATTTCTAATTGAAAATATTTCTTTGGTTGAAAATTATTTTTTATTTTATTTAATATATTATTTGTAGGTATTTGTCATATGTATTTAACATTATAACATGTTTATTTTTAATATTAAATATATTTGTATTTTCATTTTTAACATATTTATATATTTTTGTTATTTATTTTGTTTTTAAACATTTTTGTTGTTGGTAATATTTTGTTTGTTTTTAATTTTGAACTGACTGGAGTGCAAATATTTATTGTTACCCCTCCACAATCTAACAGTTTCCCTACTGTTGCACTGATTGGAGTGGGAATAGTACATTTTATGCTGCCACTATCCAACACTTTCCCTACTGTTACAATTATTGGAGTGGGAATAGCAAATTTTAGCCCTCCGCAATCCAACAATTTCACTACTGTTGCACTAACTGGAGTGGAAATATTAATTTTTTCCCCTCCGCTATCCAACAATTTCCCTACTGTTGCACTCATTGGAGTGGGAATAGTAATGTTTACCCCTCCGGTATCCACCACTTTCCCTACTGTTACGCTTATTGGAGTGGGAATAGTAATTTTTACCCCTCCGCTATCTAACACATTCCCTACTGTTGCACTGACTGGAGTCGGAATAGTACATTTTATCCCTCCGCTATCCAACACTTTCCCTTTTGTTGCACTCACTGGAGTGGGAATAGTAATTTACACCCCTCTGCCATCTAACACTTTCCCTACTGTTGCACTGACTGGAGTGGGAATAGTAAATTTTATCCCTCCGCTATCCAACACTTTCCCTATGGTTACACTCACTGGAGTGGAAATAGCAATTTTTACCCCTTCGCTATCCAACACTTTTCCTACTGTTGCACTCATTGGAGTGGGAATAGTAATTTTTACCCATCCGCTATCCAACACTTTCCCTAATGTTGCACTCACTGGATTGTGAATAGTTATTTTTATCCCTCTGCTATCCAACACTTTTCCTACTGTTGCTCTGACTGGAGTGGTAAATTTAATTTAAAAAGTTTGAAATAGTATAATGTTTTAACTTATAATAGAATGTTTTTTAATAGATTTTATGTTAGGTGTATATATGTGTATATGTATATATATATTTTATATAATTTTAAAATTATAAAATAAATTAAAATTAATAGTTTATTAATTGTTTTAAAGTATATCTATATATATATATATATATATATATATTAATTATTGTGCATGTGTGCTTAATTATTTTTGATTAAGTTTATTTGTTATATTTGTTAAAATGTACATTAATTCTACTTTATTTTTTAAATTAATTTTATTATTTAATATATTTAATATTTATTATTTTATTTTATTTATATATAAAAATCGATATTTTGTACAACTATATTTTTAACATCAATGTTTTTTTCTCTATATTTTTGTACTTATCTGTTTAAGTATACAGAGTCGATATTTTTGCATTCTCTATTACATCTATATTTTTTACATCGATATTCTGACAGTGAACCCAAGAAGAAGAGCTGGAGAAGCTGTAAGGAGAAACTACCACTTTGTGCGTGCTTTGCTGTGCTGGCCTGCAGTAGCTGCTTCTGTCTTAGGCAGAGAAAGGACTGGACTGAACTTTCTGCAACTTCTTTGTATGAGATTCTCATCAACAGCAAAGACTTCAAGTTCATCTGCTACCAGCACTGGGAACCAAACGTTTTGTGCTGCAACAGAAGTAAAAGCAACACGATGCTGTTACAAATGCCGCTGCCGGCTCCATGTCATGAAGGCACCGCAGAGGGCATGTCGGCACCTCACACCACAACCCTGTTCTCACCGCCGCCGCCACCGAGCTGCTGCTTGCACCAGGTACCTGTGGACACTGCACTCCGCACTGCCTCACTTCATGCCGCAGCCCTGGTATCACTGATGACGCCGCTCCACGCTGACATCGATGCTGCTGCTTGCACCGTAGTTTGAGGGCACCGCTCGTAAGTTACACGATGCACCACTCTCCTCCCACACCGCAGCCTTGGCCTACAGACACCGGCACCATCGACTCCAGTTCGTCAGCCGACGACAGCGCTTCTGCAACAATGATGCCGCTGCTTGCACCATGACCTCCCAGCATTGCTATGAGCACCTAATCACAAAGCACCCAGCCCTGGTCTCACTGACGCCCCTGGACAATTGTCACCGAGCCGCTGCCTGCACCGCAACCTGAGGGCACCGCATGCCACACTGCTGCGGTTCGCACCGCAGCCCCGGACGCCTGCCGACACCGGTGCTCCCAACTTCAACTGCAGGGAGTTTGATCTGCAACACGTGTGACTTCAAGGGCCCAACAACCCCTGCACCAACCTCCTGAACCAACACCTGCACACGCCGGCTCTTCGGAGCTCAACGAGAGGTTGCCAACGTCCTATATTTCTAAAGGTACTGTTTTGAGGGTCTTCCCGATGCCAAAGCTGGCCAGTGACGCTGCGGTCAGCCAGAACTGTTTGGATTTGTTGTCCACGACATCATGAAAGCCCTGGACGCAGACTTCAAGGAACTGCATTTCAAGTCTATTTTTGAGTTTGGATATTTCTGAGAACTTTATGGTGGATTTTTATCGTTTTTGGTCTTGTTTGCACAGATAAAATGTTGGTTATTTTTCTGAAAACTGGTGTGGTGTCCTTTTGTATTGTTCTCACTGTATTACTGTTGGTCATGTGCAAATGCTTTACACAATGCCTCTGAGATAAGCCTGACTGCTCGTGCTAGGCTACCAAGGGGGTGAGCAGGGGCTATTTCAGTAGTGTATCTTTCTTATCCTCACTAGTAGGAAGAGCCCCTATTTGGAAAAAGGTGCAAACCATAGCCACCTAAATACCCCAATTCTAACAGCCCAATACAAATTATACTTGCACAGGTGTTGGATGTAATGGTGCAGGGGTGCTGCAGCACCCCTAAAATAATCATGCTGGAGCCAAAAGGTGAATGAACAATAAAGACACATTTAAATGTTGTGCTTATCAGGCCTCATTTTCTTTGTTTCAAAGACAGAGGTCAGGTGGTAAGCTTTGTAGTCTGACTTATTCTCTTATCAGGGAGAGTGGTGTTTACCTTTCTTTCTCTGACTGCAAAGTGGGAAGATTTTGTAGAAGGAATTATGTGCAATTCTTGCTTGAGTACAGGGAGTGTAAAAGGAAAGGCTGTAGGATGCCATTGTTTCTAAGACACAGCAAAATTTAAATACAAGTAAACAAACTATAAAAATATTTAGGATTATATCAGAAGTTAGGAAAGCCCAAACGAGGCACATTTATGTGTTATGTATTTAGATCTGAAGAGTGATGGAAACAAAGATTTCAATGGGATGAAAACAAATCAAACTACTTTTACTTGGCAATGCACAAATGGTAAATATTTGCTGAAACCCGATTTGCACACATTATGATTTCAGTGCTATATATTTTTAGCAGTATAACTGTGTGCCTGTGAAAAATTTGTAGCCAATTCAATGGAAATTATGCTGTCTGTAAATGACAGTGTGCTACCACTTGATGCTTCAGTGATATAGTTGCAATAGTGTGCTCCATAGTGCACCATCAGCTACATACTACACCCTTACCACTCTCCTGCTTAATACAATTGCTGAACTTTTTCTTTGTGTGACACTTGGATTTCTTACTGTCCCTATGACTTCAGTGAGGTAACATTGATGGCAGCACCGCACTAGGACAATTGTTCCAGCACTACTATGTACTTGTGTAAAACATGCTTATTAGAGTCAGGATTGTCATGTTTCAGTAACTTAAGGGTAGCTCTGCACAACCATTCCCAGCCTTCATTTAAGACTAGAGACAAAAGCATAAAAACACACTAGTGCAACTAACATTTGCACCAGAAATGTGTTGTTCTTTTGTGCCTGATTTTGACATCAATGCAAAAATTGTGGAATGAAGTATGCAAATATTTTTAATGCCCATTTTTTGGACATTACTACCCATTTTTCGCTTATTCGGTCACAATTACAACCAGACAAGTAGGCGCTCTTTTCATTTAAATAAAAATTCTTGTAGTGTAAAACACAGACTCATAAACCATAAATGTATTACAGTTTCTTGTTTTTGTAAATCAGTTAATTGAAGAGCATGACAAATAATACAGATTACAGCTCCAAACACAGAGATTTTCGGTATAGTAATTGGAGCCATCTCCAGACCAGAAACCTTCGATTTGCAAAATAAGACCTCCCTCAACTGAGAAAACAGAGATAGGCGGAAGAAGGCAGTGGGTGCAGGAGGGAAAAGAGGAAAGAATTCTAACCTTCAGACTCATGGCCTGTGAAAGTAGTGTCAACATAATACACCTGTATGGTCTTCGGTGCAAGAGCTGCAAGATCTACAGGAGCCTGATACATTTCTCTATCCTCTAAGAAATCTTGGGCTTGGCGTGGCTGAGTAATATGGAATTTGCTACAGTCATGGGTCAATCTAAGCTTGGCAGAGACACATCAATTATTCAGCTTGATGATTAAAGTTTTCCTCTTAATGGCTTGCAGTTCCTATTTCTCTTTTACATTGCTTGCTTGGTATCACGGGACACTAGTGCTTCACATAACTTGAATTTCAAGTACTTACTCTTAGCAGAAGCTTTTGTCACAGTTTTTTTCTGAGATGATGTCCATGGTTCAACCAAGAACATCCTATCACTGGATGCCCTGACCTCAGGACTTTTGGCCTAAATTATCACCACTTTGCACACATCCTGAGGAGCCTCTTGAACTCAAAAACTGATACATGAGAGGACTTAGATACTTACCCTCAGACAGGGGTGGTATCCCCATAGTTCTGACTTTGGCAGCCCTTGAGAGATAATCTAGGCAATCCTCCTTCCAACTCAAACCAATGTACAGAGATGATTGGAAAGTCATTCAAGTCCTCACATAAGATGGCGGCATCTCCCTGCAAGCCTACTTTGGTATTCAGACTCTGAAGTTTCTGTAACATACCCAGAACTTGCCCCTTAGTCTAGTTCATCTTTGTTCTAATTTCTTCCAGTATTTCTTCTGGTGAAGAGACCTTCCTACTAATGGCTGAAGTTGCAGCATTCCTCTCCTGTGTAAGGACATGTAGGAATATAGTTTCTGCCCGGGACAAGGAGGGCAACCAGGAGTTCATATCTCATTATTGTCTGCTCTCTTGAACTTTGTTTTACTTCCTTCACTATAGCACATAACATATCTGTTACCCTCTCCTAATCATTCTGTGTATTCCTTTAAATGAACTTAAAAAATATATATTTCCTCTTAACAGAGCTTCCAATCTTTCTTGAATTTGGGAAAAAAAAATTCCTTTGCATACCTGCTACTCTCACTTGTACTTACGACATTGTGTTGCATTAGAAAGTCACAGATGGGCTTCTGAAATCAAGTAAGGTTTTACTTATGGGATTTGGCATCACATAGTAAACTGACGTTGGACCTTTATCTCTTACCCATAATAATTGTAAAAAGGCATAAAGTTTAAATCTGTTTTAAATTACTTCAGAAAATAGAGCCATTATCGGTGCCTGAATGTTCAAAACAAGGTGCATTCCAGCTCTGGATTTCTAAACATCGAGCGATCTGTGGTCCTTTTCCTCAACCGCAACTAATGTTCTGATGCATCAAGTGGCAGTGCACTGTCATTCATAGACACTTATATAGCACGTTGCCATCGTATCAAAACTATTATGCGCGTTTACTATGTAGCAAGATCAAATAAACAACCTCACACAATAGATTTCACAAGGAAAGAAACAGAACGCTGAAAGCTGGTTCACAAACTAAAAAAAATTCACTCAAGGCGAACTAACATCACGGGTCAATGGAGAAACAGAATGACTTCCTATATAGTATCAGGGGTGTAACACAGGCCCCCGCAGCCCCCGCGGTGCGGGGGGCCCCGAGCTCCAGGGGGCCCCCTCAGCACAGTACCTTACAGTGCCACCCGACACCTACCTGATGAACGAGCACAGGGATTAGACAGCATGAGGACCAGAGCAGCTGTCTGTGTGGTTCCTGTGCTGCAGCCCTCGGGAGTCTACAGTCTGTGTTTGTTCTGTTTGTTGAACGCAGCCCTTCACTAGTAGAAGCAAAATGGATTTGGTGTCGTTTGTGGCGCAGGGAGCCAGTAAATGTCTGGATGTTCAAATTGAGACCTGTCCTTGCCGGGCTTGAATTACAGCCTAGAAAGAAAGGCCGATGTTGAGGACTGTTTTGTCTTTGCAGAGCACACCTGACTTTTTGGACTTAAGGAGATGTGGCTGCTTTGCTGGATCACTGGCACGCACGCCTCCATACTGCGGCCCGGTTTTACTTCTGGGAAACTACAGACCCCTGTCACTTTTCAAACATGTAAAAGAAACATGTTTATCGTGCAATGTTTGGTGACTTACTTGTGTAGACTTACGTAATTGGGCAGACACAGTTTCGAAGGTAAAATAATAGGCTATTTCTGGGCCAGTTTTAGCTCGCCAAGGCGCTGAAATGTGGCTCACTGCACGGATTTAATCCATTCTACTCGCGTCTGTGGTTAAGGACTACTAAGCAGCACTGGATGTGCATAGTGTTTTTTTTATTCTACTTGAAGCCTGTCACTTTTATCACCTGTTTGCTGGTCAACTTAAGGTATCCAGTCAGTGGAGTCCGTTACTGCTGCATGGGTGACGTCCAGACTGACATGGTGTTTCTAAGGCGTGGAAATCAACCCCTCTTGTTAGCAGTACAGAATCACTACTAGACAGAGGCAGGGAAACTCTCCCTCCTCAAAGAACCTTCTCCTAAGTGTGATGCTTATTTTGTGATCCGACCTAAGTACTAATATGTCTATTTGCAAAATAAGGAATGAGAGGGGGGTACAGAGTGACACGCCTAATTATTATTCAGTGGGCAGATTGCAAATTATGATTCCCTCGGTTTGGCTACCTTCAGTGATGGTGGCCTGCGTAGGAAAGCAGACCGTTAGAGGTGTGCGAAATTTACTTCATTTGCTTATGTGTAATTACGAGAAATTTAGGAAAGATTACTCAAAATGAAAAACTGGCATTTAGAGCTATATTTTAGGATGAAATGTGTCTTCATTTCCATTTTTGGCAAAAGGACATATTTGGTGCTAAAAATAGTGCAAAAAATGCAAGTGCTGCAAACAGCACTGACTCACATTCCTGTTGCTCTCGAAGTTCTCATGTGTTCGCACTAATTTTTTCTCGCAAACTGCATATAATTACTTACCGTGGAGTAATAGCATAATTTCTGGAATTTTGAGTAACAAGCTGTGAGAGTCACGACGGTCCGGCGGACCGGAAGAGGAGCGGAGCGGATCAAGACACACTATCAGCGCCAGAAGAGCCCAGTGGTCTAGTGGCTGTGGGGAGGATCCGAGAGGCCCACCCGACGTCATCAGGAGAAGACAAACAACAATGATGGCGGTGGAGATGGGGCGGAGAGGAGAACAGAGTGACGGAGGCGACGAAGAAGAGTGGAGAGCGAGTCGAGTCTGAGGAGGAGCGCGGAGGAGAGAGAGACGGAAGAACCGAGATCCCTGGAATATCGTACACTGCGAGAAAACCCGGCGGCCCAGAGAAGGGAGAGGATGCCCCAGGTCCCAACGCCATGGCCCAGACCCCGGGTCGTGGCACAAGGCGAGTACCGCTGAGGGGTTCGTTTTGCTGGGGTTGGTGGGGTGGCACGGAGAATTAGGGCACGTGTGGTTTTCGTTATTTTTCTAAAACGTAGAGACCCTCACACTTTGTTCCTTCCCTTGCACGACGCCTGGTGGTGGTGGCACTTCGTTAGTTTACAGAGGTCCTAGAGACTAAATCCCGGTCTGTTGTTTTCCCTTCTTTTTTTTGAGTGCCCTGGGCTGAGGGAAGACGGGACGCCCCACGGATGGCGCTGGTACCGAACCTTGAGAGGCCAAGGAGGAACGTTGCGAGAGAGAAGAAGTCTCAGCTGTGTGTTTTTTTTGCGCTCTTGCTTTTGGAACTTTTCCTTTAGTTGTGACATCAGGGTCTTATGGGACTAACGAGCCGTAAATCCCAAAAGCGGTTACCACATAGAAGAATAAAGACCTTTAAAAACCTTTATTGTGCGTGTCCGGTGTTCCATTCTGCCCCGAGGGCCATTAAGCCGTTTACACAAGCATAACATAAAATTACTGAAATTATGTGATACTACACCCGCATAACAAATTTTAACCACCACCCCTGTGAAAGAAGTTCAAAATGGATTTCATTTTTCAAAGTAGCCCGAGTGGGCCTGGACCTCTTCCTACAGCTCCTGAAACTGCCACCATGAATCGCAAAGGGGAGAAGGATCCAAAGAGGACGACCCATTTGCTTTGCAAATCAGTTACTATGACTTGGGGGTCAGTAACTTGTCAGTGGTTTGTGACCAGAATAAGTGTTGCAAACTATTGATACCTTTGTTACTGATTCGCAGTTAGGAATGGATGCCTCAGACCCACCCATTCAAAATCAAAAATCTGTAATCATTCCTAAAAACATTTCTGAACCGCAAAATGGCTTTAGCAAATTAGAAACATGTTTTTACCAGTCGCAAGCCCTCTGATTTAGTGAATTGGGGTTTTTTCAACCAGTAAATCCCTTTATATATCTGGCCGAAAAATATGGATACCAATTTTAAAAGCTTGTGAGAAGCTTCTAGTCCCCAGATCGGACATTGATTCTACCAACCCTTTTCTATTTGACATGTATAGTGTTATTGATGTTGTCTATAAAATGTGAATCATATATTTTAAATATTGTGGTTGTTACTGCCATCTTGCGCTTTCAATTTTTTTTTTTCAACTAACGGATCTGAGGTACAGGGAGAATGCTGGTTTAAGGGATTTGTTCGGAATCACTGCAATTTGTCCATACTCTGCTTTCCTTAATAGACACGTAGACATCAGGCATCAATCATCTTGTTGCAAATCATCTTCGCTTATTTTAGGATAATATCTGATCTCAATTTCCAGTTGTATGTAATCTTGGCCACATATTGTCTGAATCCCGTCCTGTTATTCTTACTATACAAATCTGGGGCTTCTGGCCACCCTCACTTCTCCATTCCAAATCCCTGCACTTGTATAATCCCACTACACTTGTCATGATGTGTCCACACAATACAACATGGCTGTTAATGGGGAGCGCCTCATTTTTAGAACATCTGCACTTAAGCGGCTAGCTGTTGTACTAAACACATGTTGTTTCATAGGGTTTTCACATTACTATTCTCCAAGCAGTATGAGTTAAGAGCTATTTTTGCAGTGAAATAAAAAATTCAGTGATGCCATATAATTACATTTTTATCTTCATTGTTTTGTAAGGCTCCCCTAAGACGAGTTTCAGGTATTTTGGAGAGATCTGTGACCCTTGTGATTGGTAGCAACTCAACCAGGCTCAGATATACATCTTTTCAATTGCTAGTTGTGTTTTACTTAATGATTAAGATTGTGTAAGAAGTGCTATGTAACAGTGTAATTTCAGTGTGGATAACAAAATCCAGCATTCCTCTGATATCACAGGTCCGGAAGTAGAGTGTAGCTGACTTACCAGTAAATAGATACATTTTTATACCCTTTAAATGAAACTTTCCTCTTCCTAATCTGTTCAGGTGTTCTTCAACCCACTTGTGAGTCAAAATTAGTGATTTAAAATAAGCCTGTAGATATTTTTGTTATTTCAGTGCAGTTGATGTCGGCGAGTACAGTGCAGCTGGGTATTTTTGAATAAAAATATGTCTAATCTTAGTAGCACTTTTGCTACACTAGGCTTTTCCAATCAGTGTAGACATTGGCCCTGTGAATTATGTTGGCATGGAAGGAGACAACTGAAGTCCCTGGCCTGTCCTTTTCCTGCCATGAGATGTAGAACCTAAATCTTGGCCAGAAAACCAGAAAACTAGCCAGCAGACTCAATATGAATATTTTCCCAATGAACAAAAGACCCAACTGTATGGGAAAAGCATTCTAGTACATTACACTGCCATCAAGATGATGGCAACTTGTGGGTAAACAAAAAGGGAAAGGTGGCTAGGGGTTCAGTTAGTGACAGAAACACTCCTCTCTAACTTCTCAGACACTCTCTCATCCCCACTTCCCACCTCCAGGCTGAATCCCCTGTAATGACTGGTGTTAGGCACTGCCAGTTTGTCCTTTCTCCGGGTCGGTGTGTGACCTTAGAGGGTGCTACTTTTGTAAAGCAGTCTTACCCCTCTTTAAAAAACTTGAAGTACGCATTCAAAAATGTTAACCCGTGGTCTTTTCAGAAGCCTGCTTTTTCTCGGCTTGGCATTACTGGACATGAGCTCCAATACCCATCAGATTGGAAAAAAATGCAAAATGTTTTTTTTCATCATAACCAACTGATGCTGATAGAATGATGCTACAAAACGCTACAAAACCCTACAAACCCTTCCCCGTCCACAGACACACTGAGTGTTGCTCTTCAGAGGGATCATTGTGCTATGTAGAAGGATTCTTTTAGAATAGTGCTTTTAAAATAGTGCTGCCTCGAGGCATTACAGCACCTCATATCACCTCATACTACATGGTGGCACAATTCATGATAATAAATAAGTGATGGTATGATCCTGGAGAACCCGGCTTATGCATCAGAAAATGGGCCAGGCAGGGAACACCCCTGTGGCATCTCCTATATGGAGGGATTTCTTCTCCTTCTCCTCCACCCACTACTAGAGTGGTCTTCAGACATGGTACAGTACAACTAAAGCCCTGGGGTGTAACCATAAACTTTCCAAAGAAGCACCTTTATGGACCGGAGATTGGCTCCGACAAGTGGCGGAACTTTGGGTGTTCTGACAATGGGACACCACAGGGATCTCCAAACTGGCGATGCCATGGCCAGCACAGTATTAAAGTCCTTTGCAATACTACAGTAAGAATTTGAAGTACATCGCTCCCAATATTTCAAATATTTAGATTTGTAACATGCCCTGTGGCTCTAGATTAGGAGCACGGACATGATTTAGGGATCACCAGGGGTCGCTGCTCCGACCATTGGCTTCCCCCTTGCGACCCCTGGCCCTGCCTTTGTGCACCCCAGACCGCAGAGGTTGTGAAATCAGTGCCAGGAACACAGGGACAGCTCGCCTTTATGGATGTTGGTTGTGTCTCCACTCTCCTTGTTTTCTATCTATAGAAAATGGAGTACAAATAGCAGTTATATGACAGCTGAGGTAAGTAAAAAAAACATTATTTTAAATGTATGCTGTGTGCGTGCTTACGGGTGAGTGTGTGTTTATGTGAGAGAGTATGTATTATTGAATGTGTATGTGTAAGCAGAGTGTGTTTATTTATGAATGTGTGTGTATGTGTAAGCACGTGTGTGGGTGAAAGTGAAGGCCAAAGGGCATGTGATGTTACTTCCGCTACCCCTAGCATGTTGGTGAATTGGCATCCTTGATTAGGGGCGACATGAAGACCTCCATAACTTTGACCCTTTTGAAGATAAACTCCCAACAGAAGAGTTCCAGATGCATACATTCTTGAAAATTTATAGAACATTAGTGAATACATTTCTTGACACCTTTTCCCCACCTCCATGAGGGGAGGGAGAGAGATCTAGGTTCGCTCTTCGAAGGCGATTGGAGGGAGGCATGTGCTTCCCTGGGAATCAGTCTTCGCATCACATTTTAGGAGCATCCAACTAACTTACTTTCATTGTACATACCTTACCCAAAAGAAATTGTGGGAAATGGGTCTGATGAGTTCCCTGCATAGCCACACATGGGGATTTTAAACATAGGGTCTGGGGTTGTGGGGTGGTTGCTGCTTTTTGGAAAGGGCTCCTGCTGATGCTTGAAGAGGTGTTGGGCTGGTCGCATGACAAGCACCCTAATTTCTATTGATCTAGACAGAAACCTTTACAAACTCAGACTGTTACTGATTGGTCTCTTGGTTGCAAATGAAGAACCTTCCTCGAAACTGGACAGATGTTTGCCCTCCTTCATTGAAGCACTGGAAGAGGGGTATTAATTATTCCATGAATCTGGAAAGGCCAGTCTATATGGCCAAGGGGTGACACCAAAATCTGGAATGAATGGGCTCCTTATAGAGGACGTGGACTGAGATCCCTGCCCAAAAAACGTGGATGTTGAAACGCAGTGGCGTAACATTAGCCCCTACAGCCCCCAACGTGCGGGCGGGCGGGGGGGAGGGGGGGTGGGCTTTGAGCTCCAGGGAGGCCCCTCCAGCACTTTGTGACACAGAGCTCCTGACTGGCTCTGGAGCATGGGGGCCCCCACCAGGAACTTTGCCGGGGGGACCCCTTAAGTTTCGTTACACCACTGAATAGTATTAAGTGTCATTAAAGCACAATAGTTTCAAATTGAGGCAAAATAAACCTATGAAATATTTGAAATTCTCAGGTACGTGCAGCCTCAAAATTACTGTAAATGGATTAATTTACTCTAGGATTGTTTGGTAAAGAACACAACACTTCTTTATTGGGTGATGAAAACAGTCAGAGTATCATACGCCACAAGTCAAGCACTTGCGCAGCTAAAATAACATAAATCTAAAGGAAAGCAAGGCACGCCACAATATGATTTACATTCATCCCCACCAAACAAACAGGTAATAATCACAGTCTTAAAAAATTATTGACACCATCTCACTGGCTATTTGGCCTTCACCCCATCAAGGCAGTCAAAGAACACACAAACGCCCATGAGACAATAATCAGAGTTTTTGGTGATCTTTCATTTGATTGTATCTCCTTACTAAGTTTACTAAAAAAACTCCAATGTCAGTACATATAAATCAGCTGCCAGCAGATCAGCGTGAAACATACCATTAAAAAAGTTTTACTGAAAAATTCAACCAAATACTCACAAAGGGAACGATCAACCGTGTAGTAGGAAAGCAACCAGTCTGCTCGAGGCTCGCAGACCTCAATTTTACGCTTTAAACAGACCACAACTACCATTCTGCCGTTTGCACGGCCTGCAGGTGCTTTAAGCTATCTTTATTAGCCGTGAATACACTGGAAGTGATGGATTTGCTTGCACTGTGTAGCAAGAGGTGTTTGTATCTGTGTCATGTACTCCATATTCCATTCTTAGTGCCAGTGTCCCTCTGTCCCTAAGATTGCATTTGTGTCTTTTTGTCAGTGTCAGTGTCACTGGGCCTGGGTTTATCTCTTCTGTTATTGTCTCACTGCCTTTGCAGCAGGAAGTTTTGCTATACGATTGGTGTCAGTGACTCTAGGTCTCTGATTCCAAGTTGTGCATTGCAGCATGGGGTATTTACTACCCCTTGAAAATACCATTACCCTGGGGTGAGATATTTACAAGGTGAGTTTTCAACTTACAAATTGAGGCAAAAAAGACAAATCAAACGTCATTGTGTCGCACGATCAGTGATTCCTATTCATCTGTCAATGTTGGTGTCTCTCTGTTCCAATGTGTGTCTCTGTCCTAGTTTCAGAGTCTACGTGTCCGGCTGTCGGAGCTTAGTCTTACTGTGTCATATTCCCCTTGTTCCTATTTTATGATTTTATCCCAGTGTCTCTTGTATGCTTGATTCTCAATAGTGCTCTAGCCTCTGTCCCAGGATGAATGATTTATATTTTCCTGCCCATTGGTGCTGGGACAATGTTCTAATTGGGGATGCTGGCCAGGGGCATCAGCTCACCAGAATAAAAGTGGTTCTAAAAGATCCTGGTGTTAGCAAAGGAGCGAGTGCACCAAAGGAACAAAAAACCTATAGGGGTACTGTGTGTTTGTTGGATGGCGCAAGTGGAGGAGATGGTAGTCTCAGACATTTTTGCAAAGATATGGTGCACTGGTACATCATATAGTAATACTCTTAAATAGCTAAATAAATTGTTCCAATTTTTTTTTTCAAAAACAGTTATTTAAAAGAGGTAATTATTAAATTAGAGTGGCTTTATCCAATAAATGTGTATTGATTTGTTTTCTCATCCCACTTCGAAACTTGCCTTCCACCAAATTTCGCAATTACAATCCCAAATTAGCTTAATTTGTACTAAACTTTTAAATGAAACTATTTTCAACATTGGTGCCTTCCACATACCTAATTCTTGCATCCTCCACAGCGACAAAAGTTAGCAATGCCATCTCTTTGAAGCCATATAATCTAAAGTTAGGTATACATTACAACTAAACGTGCAATGGGCTGGTAAAAGTTGTTTTCTGATCTCATGTTATTTACGATTGACCTTTCCTTGGTTTTGAACAAAGAGCTAATGCCACTCTGAAACGTAGTACTCATTATCTTATATTATCTTTCCGATCTGCCCTCAGTTCTGGGAGTGGTGCCGGGCCTGCTGCACCCCTAGTTCCAGCGTGCGTGTCCCTGTCCCTTTGTTTGCATTGTGTTTGCTCTCATGGTGTTAGCATCTCTCTGTTCTACTGTTGGTTTCTTTAAAAGTATCAGTGTAAAAGTTGTCTTGTGTGAACTATCACTTTTCCAGTTTCAGAGTATTTGATCAGTGGTGTAACGAAACTTAAGGGGGCCCCCCTGCAAAGTTCCTGGTGGGGGCCCCCACGCTCCAGAGCCAGTCAGGAGCTCTGTGTCACACAGTGCTGGAGGGGCCTCCCTGGAGCTCAAAGCCCACCCCCATCCCCCCATCCCCCCCGCCCGCCCGCACGTTGGGGGCTGTAGGGGCTAATGTTACGCCACTGCGTTTCAACATCCACGTTTTTTGGGCAGGGATCTCAGTCCACGTCCTCTATAAGGAGCCCATTCATTCCAGATTTTGGTGTCACCCCTTGGCCATATAGACTGGCCTTTCCAGATTCATGGAATAATTAATACCCCTCTTCCAGTGCTTCAATGAAGGAGGGCAAACATCTGTCCAGTTTCGAGCAAGGTTCTTCATTTGCAACCAAGAGACCAATCAGAAACAGTCTGAGTTTGTAAAGGTTTCTATCTAGATCAATAGAAATTAGGGTGCTTGTCATGCGACCAGCCCAACACCTCTTCAAGCATCAGCAGGAGCCCTTTCCAAAAGCAGCAACCACCCCACAACCCCAGACCCTATGTTTAAAATCCCCATGTGTGGCTATGCAGGGAACTCATCAGACCCATTTCCCACAATTTCTTTTGGGTAAGGTATGTACAATGAAAGTAAGTTAGTTGGATGATCCTAAAATGTGATGCGAAGTCTGATTCCCAGGGAAGCACATGCCTCCCTCCAATCGCCTTCGAAGAGCGAACCTAGATCTCTCTCCCTCCCCTCATGGAGGTGGGGAAAAGGTGTCAAGAAATGTATTCACTAATGTTCTATAAATTTTCAAGAATGTATGCATCTAGAACTCTTCTGTTGGGAGTTTATCTTCAAAAGGGTCAAAGTTATGGAGGTCTTCATGTCGCCCCTAATCATGGACGCCAATTCACCAACATGCTAGGGGTAGCGGAAGTAACATCACATGCCCTTTGGCCTTCACTTTCACTCACACACGTGCTTACACATACACACACATTCATAAATAAACACACTCTGCTTACACATACACATTCAATAATACACACTCTCTCACATAAACACACACTCAGCCGTAGGCACGCACACAGCATACATTTAAAATAATGTTTTTTTTACTTACCTCAGCTGTCATATAACTGCTATTTGTACTCCATTTTCTATAGATAGAAAACAAGGAGAGTGGAGACACAACCAACATCCATAAAGGCGAGCTGTCCCTGTGTTCCTGGCACTGATTTCACAACCTCTGCGGTCTGGGGTGCACAAAGGCAGGGCCAGGGGTCGCAAGGGGGAAGCCAATGGTCGGAGCAGCGACCCCTGGTGATCCCAAAATCATGTCCATGCTCCTAATCTAGAACCACAGGGCATGTTACAAATGTAAATATGTGAAATATTGGGAGCGATGTACTTCAAATTCTTACTGTAGTATTGCAAAGGACTTTAATACTGTCCTGGCCATGGCATCACCAGTTTGAAGATCCCTATGGTGTCCCATTGTCAGAACACCCAAAGTTCCGCCACTTGTCGGAGCCAATCTCCGGTCCATAAATGTGCTTCTTTGGAAAGTTTATGGTTACACCCCAGGGCTTTAGTTGTACTGTACCATGTCTAAAGACCACTCTAGTAGTGGGTGGAGGAGAAGGAGAAGAAATCCCTCCATATAGGAGATGCCACAGGGGTGTTCCCTGCCTGGCCCATTTTCTGATGCATAAGCCGGGTTCTCCGGTATCATACCATCACTTATTTATTATCATGAATTGTGCCACTGTGTAGTATGAGGTGATATGAGGTTCTGTAATGCCTCGAGGCAGCACTATTTTAAAAGCACTATTCTAAAAGAATCCTTCTACATAGCACAATGACCCCTCTGAAGATCAACACTCAATGTGTCTGTGGGCGGGGAATCAATAAATCAATCAATGAATTTGTAGAGCGCACTACTTACCCGCGAGGGTCTCAAGGCGCTGGGGAAAAAAGGGTGGGGGGTGCCGCTACTGGTCAAACAGCCAGGTCTTGAGTAGCCTCCTGAAGGTCAGTAGGTCTTGGGTCTGTCGTAGGCTGAGTGGGAGGGTGTTCCAGGTCTTGGCGGCGAGGTGGGAGAAGGATCTGCCGCCGGTGGTTGTCCTTCTAATGCGAGGGACGGTGGCGAGGGAGAGTTCGGCGGAGCGGAGCTGGCGGTTGGGGATGTAGAAGAAGAGTCGTCTGTTGAGGTAGGCTGGGCCGGTCTTGTGGAGTGCCTTGTGAGCATGGATGAGGAGTTTGAAGGAGATTCTCCTGTCGACGGGGAGCCAGTGCAGGTTCCTCAGGTGGGGGGTGATGTGGCTGTGGCGTGGTACGTCAAGGATCAGGCTTGCGGAGGCGTTTTGTATGCGTTGCAGTCGCTTGATGAGCTTGGCCGGGGCTCCCGCGTAGAGGGCGTTCCCATAGTCGAGTCTGCTACTGACGAGGGCCTGGGTGACTGTTCTTCTTGTAGCTGTCGGGATCCACCTGTAGATCTTGCGAAGCATGCAGAGGGTGCTGAAGCAGGAGGAGGAGACCGCGTTGACTTGTTTGGCCATGGAGAGCGTTGAGTCAAGGATGACTCCCAGGTTGCGTGCGTGGTCGGTGGGTGTCGGGGCTGCCCCCAGTGTAGTTGGCCACCAGGAGTCATCCCAGGCTGAGGGGTTGGAGCCGAGGATGAGGACCGCTGTCTTGTCCGAGTTCAGCTTTAGTCGGCTGTTCTTCATCCAGTCGGCGACGGCCTTCATTCCTTCGTGGAGGTTGGATTTGGCGGTGAGGGGGTCCTTGGTGAGGGAGAGAATCAGTTGAGTGTCGTCGGCGTAGGAGATTATGTTGAGGTCGTGCTGTCTGGTGATGCGTGCGAGCGGGGCCATGTAGATGTTGAACAGTGTTGGGCTGAGGGATGATCCCTGGGGTACGCCGCAGATGATCTCGGAGGCTTCGGATCGGAATGGTGGGAGGCGGACTCTCTGGATTCTGCCGGCGAGGAAGGAGGTGGTCCATTCCAGGGCCTTGTCTCGGATCCCTGCGTCGTGGAGGCGTGCGCGTAGAGTGCGGTGGCAGACAGTGTCGAAGGCGGCGGAGAGGTCCAGCAGGATGAGGGCTGCGGTCTCACCGTTGGCCAGCAGGGTCCTGATGTCGTCGGTGGCGGCGATGAGGGCAGTCTCAGTGCTGTGGTTGCTGCGGAACCCTGACTGGGATGGGTCCAGGATGCTGTTTTCTTCGAGGTATCGGGTTAGCTGTCTGTTGACGATCTTCTCGATGACCTTGGCTGGGAACGGAAGCAGGGAGATGGGCCGGAAGTTCTTGAGGTCTCTTGGGTCCGCCTTGGTTTTTTTGAGTAGGGCGTTGATCTCGGCGTGTTTCCAGCTCTCTGGGAAGGTTGCGGTCTCGAAGGAGAGATTGATGACGTTGTGCAGGTGGGGTGCGATGGAGATGCTGGCTTTGTTGAAGATGTGGTGCGGGAAAGGGTCTGACGGGGAGCCGGAGTGTATCGTGCTCATGGTCTTGATGGTGTCATCGATGTTCACGCTGGCCCAGGCTGGCAAGGGGTCGTGGTCGATGGTGTGCGGCGGGTCTGGTGCATCGGTCTCAGTTGGGGCTGTCTGGGTGTTGAAGCTGTCATGGATGTCGGTGATCTTGCGGTGGAAGAAGGTGGCGAGGGAGTCGCACAGGGCTTGCGACGGCGGGATGTCGTTGGTGTTGGAGCTGGGGTCGGAGAGTTCCTTCACGATGTTGAAGAGCTCCTTGCTGTTGTGTGCGTTGTTGTCGAGGCGGTCTTTGAAGGAGACCCTCTTGGTGGACCTGATGAGGTGGTGGTGGTTACGGATGGCATCTTTGTGGGCTGCGTGGCTGTCCGGTGTCTTTTCACTGTGCCATTTCTTCTCTAGTTTCTGGCAGGTACGCTGGGAAGCTAGGAGTTCCGGGGTGAACCAGCTGGCTCTTTTGGTGGTGTCACTGTAGGTGAGTTTTTTCAGCGGGCGAGGGTGTTGGCACAGTCGTCTAGCCATCGTCTGAGGTTGCAGGCAGCGTCGTTGGTGTCGGATGGGTCGGAGGGTGGGCTGAGAGCGAGGTTTGCCCGTAGTTGATCTTCGGTGACTTTGCTCCAGCAGCGGCGTGGGATCTGTTGGGTGCGGTGGTGTGTGGTGGGTTTCTGGAAGGTGAAGTGGATGCAGCGGTGGTCGGTCCAGAGGAGTTTGGTGGTGTGGCTGAAGGAGACGTGGGAGCTTGAGGAGAAGATGGGGTCGAGCGTATGGCCGGCGGAATGGGTCGGTGTTGTGACGAGCTGTCTTAGTCCGAGGTTGGCGAGGTTGTCGATCAGGGTGGTGGAGTTGCTGTCGTTGTTGTTCTCCAGGTGAAAGTTCAGGTCTCCGAGGAGGATGTAGTCGGTGGAGGTCAGGGCGTGCGTGCTGATGAAGTCGGCGATGGAGTCGCTGAACTGGGGTCGGGGTCCAGGGAGTCTGTAGACGAGGGTGCCTCTAAAGGTGGTGTTGGGGTCCGGGTGGATCTGGAAGTGCATGTGTTCGGCGGTGCAGAGAGTGTCGTCGATGCTGGTCGAGACCCTGATGGTGTTCTTGTGGACGATGGCGATTCCTCCTCCTACTCCGTTGATGCGGTCTCTGCGGGTGATCTTATAGCCGTCTGGAATGGCTATGTCGATGTCGGGTGCGGAGGAGTCGTTCATCCAGGTCTCTGTCAGGAAGGCGACGTCTGGTGCTGATGTGTCGAGCAGGTCCCAGAGCTCAACGGCGTGTTTGTGTGCGGAGCGGGTGTTCAGTAGGATGCATCGGAGGTGGTTGAGGTCCTTCTTGGCGGGGGCTTCGGTGGCTCTGAAGCTGGTGTAGCTGCAGTTCCGGCAGGTGAAGGGACCATGAGTGCGTTTCGGGGCGGCCTTGAAGCAGTTGTGTATCCATCCGGGGTTGAGAGCGTGGAGTTTGGTGGCATCGTATCGGCGTCGGTCGTCGAGGCTTGAGCGGGGGCGCGAGGACCAGGGGTTCTGGCACTGGGCGCGGTCTAGGCGCGGACAGGCGCAGACGGGCTTGCCTTAGGCGCGCCCGCTGTGCAACGGGGGCAACGAGGGGTACAGAAGGCAAAGATGGACACAAAATACGGGGGCAACGAGGGGTACAGAAGGCAAAGGTGGACACAAAAAATGGGGGCAACGAGGGGTACAGAAGGCAAAGATGGGCACAAAATACAGGGGCAACGAGGGGTACAGAAGGCAAAGATGGGCACAAAATACGGGGGCAACGAGGGGTACAGAAGGCAAAGGTGGACACAAAAAACGGGGGCAACGAGGGGTACAGAAGGCAAAGATGGACACAAAAAACGGGGGCAACGAGGGGTACAGCAGGCAAAGATGGACACAAAAAACGGGGGCAACGAGGGGAAGCAAAAGGCAAAAACGGGCACAGAGGCCCGTTTTTAGGGAAGGGTTTGTAGGGTTTTGTAGCATCATTCTATCAGCATCAGTTGGTTATGATGAAAAAAAACATTTTGCATCTTTTTCCAATCTGATGGGTATTGGAGCTCATGTCCAGTAATGCCAAGCCGAGAAAAAGCAGGCTTCTGAAAAGACCACGGGTTAACATTTTTGAATGCGTACTTCAAGTTTTGTAAAGAGGGGTAAGACTGCTTTACAAAAGTAGCACCCTCTAAGGTCACACACCGACCCGGAGAAAGGACAAACTGGCAGTGCCTAACACCAGTCATTACAGGTGATTCAGCCTGGAGGTGGGAAGTGGGGATGAGAGAGTGTCTGAGAAGTTAGAGAGGAGTGTTTCTGTCACTAACTGAACCCCTAGCCACCTTTCCCTTTTTGTTCACCCACAAGTTACCATCATCTTGATGGCAGTGTAATGTACTAGAATGCTTTTCCCCTACAGTTGGGTCTTTTGTTCATTGGGAAAATATTCATATTGAGTCTGCTGGCTAGTTTTCTGGTTTTCTGGCCAAGATTTAGGTTCTACATCTCATGGCAGGAAAAGGACAGGCCAGGGACTTCAGTTGTCTCCTTCCATGCCAACATAATTCACAGGGCCAATGTCTACACTGATTGGAAAAGCCTAGTGTAGCAAAAGTGCTACTAAGATTAGACATATTTTTATTCAAAAATACCCAGCTGCACTGTACTCGCCGACATCAACTGCACTGAAATAACAGAAATATCTACAGGCTTATTTTAAATCACTAATTTTGACTCACAAGTGGGTTGAAGAACACCTGAACAGATTAGGAAGAGGAAAGTTTCATTTAAAGGGTATAAAAATTTATCTATTTACTGGTAAGCCAGCTTCACTCTACTTCTGGACCTGTGATATCAGAGGAATGCTGGATTTTGTTATCCACACTGAAATTACACTGTTACATAGCACTTCTTACACAATCTTAATCATTAAGTAAAACACAACTAGCAATTGAAAAGATACATATCTGAGCGTGGTTGAGTTGCTACCAATCACCAGGGTCACAGATCTCTCCAAAATACCTGAAACTCGTCTTAGGGAGCCTTACAAAACAATGAAGATAAAAATGTAATTATATGGCTTCACTGAATTTTTTATTTCACTGCAAAAATAGCTCTTAACTCATACTGCTTGGAGAATAGTAATGTGAAAACCCTATGAAACAACATGTGTTTAGTACAACAGCTAGCCGCTTAAGTGCAGATGTTCTAAAAATGAGGCGCTCCCCATTAACAGCCATGTTGTATTGTGTGGACACATCATGACAAGTGTAGTGGGATTATACAAGAGCAGGGATTTGGAATGGAGAAGTGAGGGTGGCCAGAAGCCCCAGATTTGTATGGTAAGAATAACAGGACGGGATTCAGACAATATGTGGCCAAGATTACATACAACTGGAAATTGAGATCAGATATTATCCATGCTAAAATAAGCAAAGATGATTTGCAACAAGATGATTGATGCCTGATGTCTACGTGTCTATTAAGGAAAGCAGAGTATGGACAAATTGCAGCGATTCCGAAGAAATCTCTTAAACCAGCATTCTCCCAGTACCTCAGATCCGTTAGTTGAAAAAAAAAATTTTGAAAGCGCAAGATGGCAGTAACAACCACAATATTTAAAATATATGATTCACATTTTATAGACAACATCAATAACACTATACATGTCAAATAGAAAAGGGTTTGTAGAATCAATGTCCGATCTGGGGACTAGAAGCTTCTCACAAGCTTTTAAAATTGGTATCCATATTTTTCGGCCAGATATATAAAGGGTTTTACTGGTTGAAAAACCCCCATTTCACTAAATCAGAGGGCTTGCGACTGGTAAAAACATGTTTCTAATTTGCTAAAGCCATTTTGCGGTTCAGAAATGTTTTTAGGAATGATTACAGATTTTTTATTTTGAAGGGGTGGGTCTGAGGCATCCATTCCTAACTGCGAATCAGTAACAAAGGTATCAATAGTTTGCAACACTTATTCTGGTCACAAACCACTGACAAGTTACTGACCCCCAAGTCATAGTAACTGATTTGCAAAGCAAATGGGTCGTCCTCTTTGGATCCTTCTCCCCTTTGCGATTCATGGTGGCAGTTTCAGGAGCTGTAGGAAGAGGTCCAGGCCCACTCGGGCTACTTTGAAAAAAGAATTCCATTTTGAACTTCTTTCACAGGGGTGGTGGTTAAAATTTGTTATGCGGGTGTAGTATCACATAATTTCAGTAATTTTATGTTATGCTTGTGTAAACGGCTTAATGGCCCTCGGGGCAGAATGGAACACCGGACACGCACAATAAAGGTTTTTATAGGTCTTTATTCTTCTATGTGGTAACCGCTTTTGGGATTTACGGCTCGTTAGTCCCATAAGACCCTGATGTCACAACTAAAGGAAAAGTTCCAAAAGCAAGAGCGCAAAAAAAACACACAGCTGAGACTTCTTCTCTCTCGCAACGTTCCTCCTTGGCCTCTCAAGGTTCGGTACCAGCGCCGTCCGTGGGGCGTCCCGTCTTCCCTCAGCCCAGGGCACTCAAAAAAAAGAAGGGAAAACAACAGACCGGGATTTAGTCTCTAGGACCTCTGTATACTAACGATGTGCCACCACCACCAGGCGTCGTGCAAGGGAAGGAACAAAGTGTGAGGGTCTCTACGTTTTAGAAAAATAACAAAAACCACACGTGCCCTAATTCTCCGTGCCACCCCACCAACCCCAGCAAAACGAACCCCTCAGCGGTACTCGCCTTGTGCCACGACCCGGGGTCTGGGCCGTGGCGTTGGGACCTGGGGCATCCTCTCCCTTCTCTGGGCCGCCGGGTTTTCTCGCAGTGTACGATATTCCAGGGATCTCGGTTCTTCCGTCTCTCTCTCCTCCGCGCTCCTCCTCAGACTCGACTCGCTCTCCACTCTTCTTCGTCGCCTCCGTCACTCTGTTCTCCTCCCCGCTCCTCTCGCCACCGCCATCATTGTTGTTTGTCTTCTCCTGATGACGTCGGGTGGGCCTCTTGGATCCTCCCCACAGCCACTAGACCGCTGGGCTCTTCCGCCGCTGATAGTGTGTCTTGATCCGCTCCGCTCCTCTTCCGGTCCGCCGGACCGTCGTGACTCTCACAGCTTGTTACTCAAAATTCCTGAAATTATGCTATTACTCCACGGTAAGTAATTATATGCAGTTTGCGAGAAAAAATTAGTGCGAACACATGAGAAATTCGAGAGCAACAGGAATGTGAGTCAGTGTTGTTTGCAGCACTTGCATTTTTTGCACTATTTTTAGCACCAAATATGTCCTTTTGCCAAAAATGGAAATGAAGACACATTTCATACTAAAATATAGCTCTAAATGCCAGTTTTTCATTTTGAGTAATCTTTCCTAAATTTCTCGTAATTACACATAAGCAAATGAAGTAAATTTCGCACCCCTCTCAGGGTCTGCTTTCCTACGCAGGCCACCATCACTGAAGGTAGCCAAACCGAGGGAATCATAATTTGCAATCTGCCCACTGAATAATAATTAGGCGTGTCATTCTGTTACCCGCCTCTGATTCCTTATTTTGCAAATAGACATATTAGTACTTAGGTCGGATCACAAAATAAGCATCACACTTAGGAGAAGGTTATTTGAGGAGTGAGAGTTTCCCTGCCTCTGTCTAGTAGTGATTCTGTACTGCTAACAAGAGGGGTTGATTTCCACGCCTTAGAAACACCATGTCAGTCTGGACGTCACCCATGCAGCAGTAACGGACTCCACTGACTGGATACCTTAAGTTGACCAGCAAACAGGTGATAAAAGTGACAGGCTTCAGGTAGAATAAAAAAACCACTATGCACATCCAGTGCTGCTTAGTAGTCCTTAACCACAGACGCGAGTAGAATGGATTAAATCCGTGCAGTGAGGCACATTTCAGCGCCTTGGCGAGCTAAAACTGGCCCAGGAATAGCCTATTATTTTACCTTTGAAACTGTGGCTGCCCAATTACGTAAGTCTACACAAGTAAGTCACCAAACATTGCACGATAAACATGTTTCTTTTACATGTTTGAAAAGTGACAGGGGTCTGGAGTTTCCCAGAAGTAAAACCGGGCCGCAGTATGGAGGCGTGCGTGCCAGTGATCCAGCAAAGCAGCCACATCTCCTTAAGTCCAAAAAGTCAGGTGTGCTCTGCAAAGACAAAACAGTCCTTCACATCGGCCTTTCTTTCTAGGCTGTAATTCAAGCCCGGCAAGGACAGGTCTCAATTTGAACATCCAGACATTTACTGGCTCCCTGCACCACAAACGACACCAAATCCATTTTGCTTCTACTAGTGAAGGGCTGCTTTCAACAAACAGAACAAACACAGACTGTAGACTCCCGAGGGCTGCAGCACAAGAACCACACAGACAGTGGCTCCGGTCCTCATGCTGTCTGATCCCTGTGCTCATTCATCAGGTAGGTGTCGGGTGGCACTGTAAGGTACTGTGCTGAGGGGGCCCCCTGGAGCTCGGGGCCCCCCGCACCGCGGGGGCTGCGGGGGCCTGTGTTATGCCCCTGTATTTGATTCCACACTCATTGTTTGTGCCTCCATGTGCCAGTGGAAAAGTCCTATTTGTTTTGCCAGTTTCTTTCCATCAGTGTTTATGTTTCCCTACTCATTCTCAGTTCCTTTTTACTTCTGTGGTAGTTTCTGTGTCCTATCTCTATGACATATCATTTAAGTGTTCAGCTCACCATTTCCTTTTGTTTTAATTTAAAACATTTTCACCTTCCTGGTTGGGTGTTGGTTCCTTATGTCATTGTGTCCTTTCCTCTAGTTTTCTTTTCTGTGCCCCTGATTCCTTTTATGTGAGTATCATGTGTTTATGTTTGTGCACTCTTCCCTATTTACATACTTATCTTCACACTGTTTGTGTTCTTGATACCTAGTAACTTCGTCTCTCTCTCTCTGTCCATGTCCTTGTGTCCCAGTCTTAAGATATAGAAGCCTTTGTGTAGAATGGTGACTTTCATCTGGCTTTACTAGGTGAGTGATGTTTGTGGGCAGGTTATTTGGGCAGCCAAGACAGAGATGTATTTCAAAGGCCATGTTTCCAAATATCATGTGGTCCTTGAATGAAACAGAGGTGGGCAAGAATCGCATTCCATAGTCCTATGATAAGGACTAGAGAAACTAATAAAGTCTATTCTGGCCATACTCCAGTAGACCAGCATCAATTAGTACAAGTAGTGTACATTGATGGTTATAGCCATTACTTTCTTATTTCGAACAATCCCAAAGGGTGTCTCAGTGCCAGGTTGTCAGCAGTTAACTAGTCACAGAACATAATGCTTCATCCTAAAAGCATATGTTGAGGTACCAACCAGCAAACCAACGAATTAGCATAATGAACTATCAAATGTGTACCTTTGCTTTAATAGTCCTTCCTCTCTTTTTGTCAACCAGTTTATTGTAGACATTTCTGAAACATATGAGTTCAAAGGTTTATTTCTAAAGGAATATATCCTGATTCAGAGGGTTTGTACTGATCCTGGCAGGTAATTTGGGTGGAATTAGATTTTTTTTCTCTGGGAAGATATCTAGAACAATATTGCTGCAATCTCTGTGTATAATGAAGAAGGCCTTCAATCTGATTTAACAGTTGACTGGTAATCAATGGTGGGTTCACAGACTGGGAAGTTGTTATTTAAGGGTCAACGGTGCAGCATGTTTCTAGAACCTTCTGTTGGGCTCCACTGTATTCTGCCAGTAGGTTTGGTTAGACCTAACAATCTCAAGCCGCACCACCCTCGGTTTTTTCACTGTGATAGTCTGTATGATTGAGAACTGACAGTATTATGGCACACAATCTTTGAGTATTCTAGGTATTTTAGGATTTTCTATGATGTGTGCAGGAGAAGAATGAATGTCTTGACTGTGTTGTTGAGGTTTATAGCTTGTCTAGGATTTGCAGACTTGGCTAGAGTGGCATGCACCTATGCTGGTTGTCCCATGACACATTGTGGTACTCCAGCCACATTGCTACATTCAAGGATAACAGTTTTGTCAGATTTTAATTTGAAGTGGCTCTTGGTTATCAGGATCTTGAACACATGGAAAGAGTTTGACAGAGCGTTGGTATTGTTTGATTCAAGGTTCACACTGTAGCGCTGCACCATTGATTATATTTTAGCACATTAGGCCAAATGAGTGAGTAAGCACAAGTTAGGCACTCAAAAGAGGTGGGAAGAATTTCATGCTTTAAGGGTCACTTTGTAGGCATTAAATAGAGGTGGGAGGAGTTTCAAGCTAAAAGGAACATACTAAGGTGTGTGGCAAATCTTGGAGCAGAGAAGTGTAAAGTGTCCAATTTGTGATCTGTCTGTGAGGAAATAATTTGACTGTGGCTATAACAAAGCCTTTTACACACAGATGATTGCAAACAACACCAAAGAGGAAAGATGAGATTCAAATGATGACAGAATCTTGTATACATCAAGTCTCGATTTCTTAATTGAAAGTGTTATTTTTTACTGAGTCAAATGCTGCAGCTAGGCCTATGTGAATGAGCATCTTGGCTCCAATAATTTGTCTTATGAATTTGTTGTAATTTCAGATAAATGCTATAATGGTTTTGGTATCTTGCTTTGGTTGGCATCCAGTAATTAATTGGTCTATGGTTGAATAGATGGTGATTATATTTAATGAGCTTTGTGATGCTTGAGATGGACCTATAGCTGGTAGGATCTTAGGAGTGCAGGGATGCTTCTCTTATTCACATAGATCTGACTGTTTCTAAACTCAGTAGGTCAATGCGGTCAATAGCGAGTTTATAATTAGAGGAATGAATATAAGATGTCTTCTATAGACCACTGAACTAAAAAATATAATTGTTTGTTCCTTATATGTGGTTTTTAACTAGGTGGAACCAACGTTGGGTTCCTTCACATAGAAACTTGGACCTACGTATCAGTGGCCAAATAGCGTTTTGATTCAAAAGAATAACGCATCAGAGGTAAGCACTGTATTATGCAGTGGCACTAAAATCTTGTGTATACAGGATGGAAAGGCATGTATGTATGTATAAGTGAGCGATTGGTTGAATAATTGTTATAAAGATAACTGGGGCACTGTTATTTTCAAGAGAAGGATTGTGTTGGCATCACAAACCGCAGATGGTTTTTTTTCCCGGTTTTTTCGTTGTTTTATTCAACAATTAGGAGTTAGAGAGCAACAATGGTTGTGTTCACAACTGAGTTTTTAATTATTATTATAATTGTGTTTTAGTATTCATTGATTTAATATATGTGTTTATGTTATAGATAGTGTTTTAGTATTCACTGATTTAATATATGTGTTTATGTTATAGATGTTTTAATCAGGGAGAGTACAGTTTACTGTGGTCTTGAAAAAGAAGGTTCAACCATACTTTACCTTTCGAAACGCGTCGACGCTTGTTTACCATAAACTCACCGCTCCAAATCTACTCCAAATGTTGATGAATTATGTAACATTGGTGTGATTTCTGTTTAACCTTCGGTATAGGTTATGGTACCCAATGACAAAGTCTTCTGTCTCCATTAACTCTCGTGTGGTGTTTTTTAACACATTTTTCTTTGTGATATTGTCATTTAATTTGCTGGTTTTTGAGGGAAAAAGAAATCCTTTTTTTCTCTTTGTATGAAATGTTTTTAAACCTTGTATTATATTTTTAATAAATTGATTACCTGAATGTACAATCTGTAGGTTTTTGTGCCAATACGTGAACTATTGGTTTTAACAGTGATCCCTTTGGTTAAATGATATATGCTTGCCGGTTGAAAGAGGACTACGATTGTGGTGAAATGTTGTAAAGTTAGGTTTCAATCACTCCCAGAGGACGTTCTTTGTTGTGTTTCTAAACTCATCCAAAACATTGCCATTTTAAAGTGTGGTATTGAATGAAGCGTTGATGATCTGGAAGGTGACTGAAATGCTGAGAATATCTGTAAAGATGATTTAGGACAATCAACCAGGGGGGCTGGCCATCCTTTTAGACCTGCTGTGTTAAAGGCAAGTCCAATCACCAATGATAACAGGCCAGTCCTAGGGCTAATTCTAAATGCCAACAAAAAGACCTTTCACATGTACGCATAACAGAAACCCATGAGACACCTCTGTACCAACATTTAGACCAACATTCGAGTTAATCACTAAAAGATTTGAGGGGTCCTCCAAATATTATTGGTAACTACAAATTTGAACGAGCTAAAGGTGGTCTGTAAAACACAATGTATCACTGGTCATAGAAGTCGTCTCCCTTGCAGAAAACCCATTAGGTTTTTAAAAGAACCCTCACCCACCAACGTAGTTGGTGGCCCGCTTCATCATTGGGTTCCCACCTAGGGGGCCGAGTGCCTACTAGGTCTGCTTCGACGCCTGTTACAGCGTAGCGTTTTTTTTTTAGAGTGTGAGTATAGTGAGTACAAACCTTAAAACTACCTCCAGGATACTAAATCAAGCGGTGAAGACCAAATTTATTAGGAAGCTCCTGGGGCTGGGTTAAAAACAGAGTTGGACATGACAGAGGAGAAATGATCTTGCACATTAAAAAGTAGTGTGGTTTAGACTACTTTTGGATGTGCAAGATAATTTCTCCTCTGTGACGGAATAATCTACATGTGCTCGGTATCTCGGAGGGGGCAGAAGAGAATGACCCTGGGACTTTTATCTTCCATTTGATTCAACAGGCATTTCCTAATCGTGGTGAGTGGGATAATAAAACAATAATAATAGTAGGACTTGTAGAGCACATAGCTACTTCAGAACGAAGTGTCCCAGTGCTAAAGGTCCAAACACTTGTGTGCCGCTAGCTCATCAGAACTCGTTGAGTCAGTTCAACCTGAACAGCCAGGATTTTATCTTTTTCTGGAAGAGAGATTTTGAGGGGGCCTAATAGATAGTGAGGAGCACAAGTCCAGTGTTTGGGTTTAGGTCGATAAAAGAACTGCCACCAAGCTGCACTCTTTTGACTTTTGGGATGCAGCACAACCTGGCCCCAGAAGATCTGAGGTTCCTCTGTGGGGCTTAGTGTTGAATGAGAGGCTGCAAATACTGTGGGGCACTGTTCACAAGAGATTTGTAACAATAGCACACAGCTTTGAATGAGAGCATCTGCTTTACTGGAAGCCAGTGAAGCTTCGAAAGTGTAGACCCCATGGAGGCGTGTTTGGAAAGCTTTAGCAGCAGGCATGACTCTGCATTCTGCACTCGTTGGAGGCTCTTCATGAGAGACGGAGACAAGCCTAGGTGCAACATGTTGCAGTAGTTCAGCCTGGACATGATTAAAGCCAGGACCACTATTCTTTTTGCAGATTCTGGCGAAAAGTAGAGGATCTTTTTAAGAGTCTTTAGGATCCCGAAACAATTACCTGCCAGAGCTGAAATTTGGCTGTCAAAGGACAGCTTCTGGTCGGACCAGATACCCTTTTTGACATTTACCAAGTCACTCAAAGCCACTTTGTACGGCTTTTCATGGTTTAGGTAATATAAAGTAGCAAAGGGCAGTATAGCGCACTGCCTTGCGTTACTTTGAGTTGGGGAGGCGTTCGATGGGTGGAGCATGAGCGTTCCTATGCATCCACCCACCCATGGATTTTGATGCAAACCCAGATTTACTAAAGTGTGTAATCCTGGGATTGCGCCAAAAAGCTATGCCTCCCGGAAGCAGGTTTAAGGAGGAGAAATATATTGTTTTCTCCTCGTTACTTTCTCTTTCTATGCATGCTGCATTCTGCAGCGCATACAAAGAGGGAATTCCTTCTAAGGATTGTTTTTGTGCAGGAAGGTATCCCTTCTGGCACACAACAATACTGCATGTAACGCATACTCCCTTGCACCATAGTTCAAGGGTGCCTGCAATGTCCCAAGGCAGCACATTGTACACAGCGCTAGGAGACAGCAGAAATGGGCCATATCTTGGTAGATATGGCGCATTTCTGCATTTTGCCTTTCACGCAGCGTAGCACAGCAAGTTTTCTTGCTGCCATGATTTGCATGAAATGTTAGTAAGTATGCCTCTTAATCTTTTCCTTCCTCTTTTACATCTGATGCAGCTGTACTGTAACCTTGACTCCACCTGTTCATGGATAAGACTTCCCTCTTTAGGTTTAGTTGCATGTTTAAATATATTGCGATTAGGATTATTCACCTTGTAATAAGTAATCATAGTAGTTCGAACTTGCAGTGTTACTGCCCGTTTCTACCTTTTTTATTCCACATTATCACTTTAAAAACCACTCCCTGGTGGCTTGGAGCGTCAAGATGGCGGTCACACTTTGAGAGTGCTCTGGACCCCTCTGTCATCCGCTCTGAAATCCATTGCCATCAGTGCCCATCCTCTCCTCTAACCCACTGCCTACAGCTAAGCAACATCCCAGCGACCTACCGGTGTCGAAGACACTCCGCTGAACTCGCCGTGGTGGCGGAACTGCCGCATGGTCTTTGAATGGCCTTGAGCCAAAATGGCAACACCCATCGGGCTGTGACCTGGGCCTGAGCGCTGGCACCTGTTGCCCGCTGGCTTCCCTGCCGAAAAGCAATCCATCCCAGCTAGGCTCGGCGGACGTGCTGGAGGCTCTGCTGCTGTGCTGAGGCAGCGGGCGACTCACTGGGCGAGGGCAGCTTTCGGCGCTGTGGGCCCGGGTGGGGGCCCGCGCTCTCCGCGGCCTGCTGGAGAAAGACCTGAGGCCCCCTCTCTGATCAGACCCTCGCAGCCTGGTACACTGGCCCAGACCTGAGGCGGCCGTGCTGAGTCCCCGCTGGCGGTGGATTCCGGGGGGGGGCTGAGGTCCCGGGCAGCGGAGAACCCCAGAGCGGCCTCTTCCTGCGCCCCGGCACTAGGATCCTGTGGGCCGGAGGCATCCTCCCGGCCCTGACCCTGACTGCAGCTGCGAGAGGCCTGGGTGTGGAGTCGGCCCCTGCGGCCATTCACCAGCCTGGGCGACGTGGGAGATCCCAGTTCACTGGAGCGACAGGCTGGATGCGCCCACCAGCTGAGCCTCCGGAAATGCGGTGAGTTGAGTGGGCTACGCCGTGCAGAGGTGGGGAGGCCCATCCCTTTGGGCCTGCTGATCCTGGTGCGGGCACGGCCGGGCCCCCCGTAGCCCTGTGATTACCTGCGCTCACAGCGAGATTGTGCCTACCACCGGGGAGATCGGCTGTCGCGGTCAGGCAGCAGAGACCTTGTGCAGGGTTTCCTCCCCCCCACTCCCCTAGCGCCTAGCCTTCTGCTCTGAGGCACCACAGACCCTGAGAGGTTATCGGCCCTGGGGTGCGTGTAGTCCTACATTCATGTGATCCTGCTGGCATTGCGAGGATGCTGTAACAACTCGTATCTTGGGCCTCGGTCCTCAAATTTCACTGGCAGGAGACATCCATTCTGCCACCCGGAGTGACTCGAAGCAGCAGCACCTGGGCGGTTGTGGTGGGGGGACCGACTGCGAGATCGCATGGTGGTCTGAGGGACCCCCCATTCCCCCTGCCCTGTTGGTCCCCCGCTCTCCAGGTATTGATTGAGAAACCCCCGCCCCCCCTGCCCCGGCGGGGCCCTACACCTTGGCAAGGCCCTGGCAACGACTAGCGACATACATACCGGATCTGGGGCAGGCTCCCGCTGTGTAGCCCAATTGCGGGGGGTCCCCCGGCCCACTTGTTGTTGCAGGCATCCCCCACACCAGGAGGTCTGTGCAGGCCAGGCCTGAACAAGAGCCGTTGCGTACTGGCCGGGCCTGGGGCGGAGAGCACCGGTCCGGCGGAGAGGTGGGCCGGGCCCCGGAGCGAACGGACAGGGGTAGTGATATCTTGCAACACCCCCTTCAGACGTTGCTCTCATAGTTGGTCCTCGGGGGCCCTTCTTGGACCCGGAGTCGTGGGGCGCAAGCGCTGACAAGCCACCAGACCCTACCTGGCGCAATAATAATACCTCCTGGGTGAGAGTAACACTCTCCATCTGAACCCCTGCCTGGGCCCTGTGTTGTGCCGCGCCACCACCCGCCCAGTTGACGTCTAAAATGGGGAGAGATCGGGCTCCCAAGGCATCCACCACCCAAACCCAGACAAAAATGGACCAATATACCACGAGCGAACCAGGTCCGGTTGAAGGGGCGACTGGAGGCCCACCTCTCCCGGGCGCTGATCTCGCCACTATCCTACAAGCTATCATGGCGTCCCAGGCCTCGGTGGAGAACAAAATCGGGGAGATTCGGGTGGACATGGCCCTGATTCGCCAAGACCTGCGCAGCGCTACAGCTCGCATCTCGGAGGCGGAGTCCCGCGTCTCTGCCGCTGAAGACGACATCCGCCAACTGAAGGATCAAGTAACCCACTTGCGAGCTCATACTACTGAATTACACAAAAGGGCTGAAGACGCCGAAAATCGGTTGCGGCGCAACAATCTCCGCCTGGTAGGATTCCCGGAAGGGGCCGAACGAGACCAAACGGCAGTCTTCCTTGAGAGCTGGCTGACATCATGGATGCCCAAGAATGTACTGTCGCCGTGGTTCCCTATCGAGTGGGCCCATCGTTCTCTTGCGCCTAAACTACCACCCGAAGCCCCACATCGTCCCATCATTGCCCGCATTCTGAACTTTAAAGACAGAGATGCTATCCTGAGTGCGGCCCGGACTCAAGGCACCCCAAAGTTCCAAATTCAGACAATTATGATTTTCCCAGATTACACTAAGGAGGTTCAGGCCCAGTGGCACTCATATACAGAGGTTAAGCAGAAACTTCAAACCTTGGGCCTCCAATATAGACTTCTCTTTCCAGCCCGTCTCCGTGTTGTGTTCCAAAACAAAACACATTTTTTTGAATCACCACAATCAGCCTGGACCTGGCTAACTGAAGAACGACCCCTCCGGACCCATTCCACATCCTCGCCTATATCGTCCAGATCACATGTAGCTGGTCCGCCACCCCCCAGACAACACAGGAGATGCACACAGTCACATAGAGGCCGAGGAACGCTTAAGGGGACTTCCGTATTGCCCGACGTGGCGGCTCAGACACCTGAAGACACCACCGGGCCACCGAGCCCCTCTCCCCGCCATCAAGATAGGTCGACGGCCAGCCTGTCCCCCGCACGGTGTCCTTCCAAGACTGTAAACCCGGCATCCACAGACTCTGATCTTTCTAGAAGCCCTACGATTTGAGGCTCCATGCCACCACCGAGAGGCGAAACTGAGAGGTTCTAACGGGAAGAGACAAGAGTAACACTTCCCACGGCATTGAAGAACACAGAGATAACTGTCAAAACTAATAGTGCATCCGACAACATTGAGGGGTCCACCATGCAATCCTCACCTAAACGTTTTAGTTTAGTCTAACTAGTTATGTTTTACTTTGCAGGGCAACAGATGCTTCCATTCCAGAAGTATAGGGTGGGGGGTAGCGGGGGGCAGGGTTGGGACCGTTGTCCTTTGTTTAATTTTATGTTGGGATTTACCAATGTTTCTCTTTTTCACTGTTTGCAGCACCTCGACACTTAGCCATCACCTAAGCACCACGATCACGCGCCCCATAGGGCGAAGAACACAATCGCATCTCCCTATAAAATTGCACCGGTCCCCTGGAGTCTCAATGTCCGATTTTCCATTCCCCCCATACTCCTGGCATGACACGAACATTCACTAGGGGTAAACCCCTTCATATTTTGTCTTGGAACGTGAATGGACTGCTAGACCGCATTAAACGGACTGCAGCCCTTAAATATGCCCAGAGACACGCCACAGATATACTTATGCTCCAAGAAACCCACCTCCTGGGAACCAAATGCCCCTTCCTGGCAAGGTATGGCTTTGATAGGGTGTGGCACTCTGGGCTTGAGCGAGGGTCCCAAGGGGTTGCGGTCCTGCTGCGCCGAGGCCTTCCTTACATGCCCAAACACATCACCACAGATCCTCAGGGCCAATTCATTAGTTTGTCCGGGACAATAGAAGGGGCCACCCTTAACCTGGTATCTGTATACATCCCACCAGCTACGCTCACCTCCTCTCTGCATCACCTCGCTGACATTATTACAGCCTTATCCATGGGTCAGACGGTGATAGGGGGGGATTTTAACACAGTCATGACACCCCTTCTCGACACGACTGGCACACCCACTCCCACTAGAATAACAAATGCAAAGAAGCTGGTCAACTGGGCAGCTGCCCTAGGCCTATGTGACGTCAGGAGAATCATGAACCCCCGTAGTTCTCAATATACTCCTACTTCAGCGGCACATCACACGCACTCACGAATTGACATGGTCCTCATGCCTGCCTCCGAATGCCAAAAGGTATCAGCCGTTACCATCCTTCCCCGGGGGATCTCGGACCACTCAGCCCTGTTTTTACACTTAGGCGAAACCCCTGATATGCCTCGCCCAGTATGGCGACTAAACGCATGGTTCTTACAAGATAAGGAGGTTAAGAAAGCGATAGGGGAGGAACTGCGTCAGTACTTCCTTACTAATCTGGGATCGGTCCCCTCCCCATGTACCCTCTGGGAAGCAAGTAAAGCTACTATCCGAGGCGTTGACAGAGGCCAGGTCCAAACGCTCCAGCTGGCCCAGACCATTCATCTAAGCCTTCTTGAGGCACAGGCGAAACGGCTCAAAACAGCCCCAAACAAGTCCCCAGGCGAACAGACGGACAGGCAACTTGTGGCCATACGTTAAGAAATTAAACACATCTCTCTAGAATCAGCCAAGATGCTGTGGTGTTCCTCGGTAGCCCGAGTGTACGGATGGGGTGACAAGAAGGGAAGGCTGCTGCACAGCCTAGTCTCCTACCCCTTGGTCACTAGGCGCACGTCACCTGCAATTGCACAGGCCATTGCAGAATACTACGCCCATCTATACTCCGCTCACAAACCCGAGGCTCTCCTCCCAAGAATACTTCATCAGGCAGGCGTCCAACTCCCCTGCCTCGTGGACGCCGAGGCTGCTGACCTCGATCTCCCCTTCACCTCGGAAGAAATACACAACGCAATCTCTTCATTAAAAGCGGGGAAAACAGGATGGCCTCCCGCAGGAATACTATGCCGCTTATCGGGACCTACTGGTCCCCCAATGTGTCGAATTGTACCAGCATGTTGCAAAGACCGGGTCTTTTCCCCTGGAGACTGATGTGGCAACCATAGTGGTGATCCCCAAAACCCAGCCGCCCTCCGCTTCTTGTGCGGACTACTGCCCCATTTCCTTGATCAACACCGAGGTGAAGATCTATGCCACGATACTGGCTGAGCAAACTAATTCACCCAGACCAATGTGGCTTCATGCCAGCGCGCAGCACTAGACATTGCGTGCGACTCCTCCATCTGGCTCTGGGGCATCGTCAACACCCCACACCCTATCTGACGCTCCTCCTTGTCGACTTTGAAAAAGCCTTTGATACCGTGGACTGGTTCTACCTGGAGGAAGTTCTAAAGACGATGGGCTTGGGACAACAATTCAGACGCTTCATACAAGTCCTTTACTCCAACCCCACAGCCAGAGTGCTCACTAACGGAGCCCTGTCAGAAGCATTTGCCATCCAAAGAGGCACGAGACAAGGATGTCCCCTCTCACCTCTCTTATTTGTGCATGCAATGGAGCCCTTGGCATGCCTCATTCGGTCGGACTACTTGATTAAGGGATGGACTTGAGAGAGCCACCACATCGACAAAATCGCCCTGTACGCAGGCGGTGTCCTGCTTTTCCTGGCGGACCCGTCCAACTCTGGCCCCCGATGTCTCCAGACCCTCCAAACCTTTGAGAGTGCCTCGGGACTCCGGCTTAACCCAGCAAAATCGACCCTAGTACCACTTCATCCCTCCAGAGAATGCTTCGACTGGCAAGCATCCATCCCCATCAGGAGACAATCCTTCAAATATATAGGGATATGGATTGCCCTGCTCCCCCGCATTGGAATGGGCGCTCAATATTACCCCGCTGGTTAACAAAACCAAAGAGGACCTCAAGCGCTGGCAGACCCTGCCGCTCAACCCTTTGGGGAGAGTGGCCCTGTTTAAAATGATGATCCTCCCACGCTTCCTTTATATTATCCAGAATACTTCCTTTCACTTCCCGCTCAGCTGGTTCAGGGAGATGGACAGTGTGGCCACGAGATTCCTGTGGGGGGGGGGGCGAGACCACGCATCACCCTTGCCCGATGTCGGATTTTGCCCTTTGATGGCGGCATGGGCATGACTAACCTACACCTATACTATATAGCTACCCGACTTTTGGTCCTACACAACTGGTTTACCGGGGGCTGGTCTGACCCAACCAATAAAATACAACTCAGAGACCTGGAGTTTCCCCAGATTCAAGCATTCCTATACGGAAGCCCAATACCCACAGCAATGCCACCGATCACTAGGGCGGTCCTCGTGGCCTGGCATACGGCTCTACGACACACGTTGGGACCAGAAACTAAGCCAACAGACGCCTCTCTGGCATGGCAAATGGCTGGGAGAGGTGGCGACACTCATGAGATTCACACGGTGGGATCATATCGGCATATCACTGCTGGGAGATGTTTGGGTGGGGGACCACATCAGATCGTTCCAAGATTTGCAAGAGCGCTACAATCTTCATACCTCGCAATTTTATAAGTACCTGCAGCTACGTCATGCCCTGGGCCCACATATCTCGGCGGGCATGACACTCCCTGAATTCAGCCCACTAGAAGCTCAGGTCATGATGGGTAGCCAGGGGAAAGGCGGGGTGTCTCGGATATACCGTACCCTGATTAACAATAGCATGACATCACGCACCCCACTCCGGACCCGATGGGAGGGATGGGTCAGCCCCCTGGAGGATGAGGACTGGCGCAACGCACTCATGGCCCCTAAACCATTACAACCTCAGCCAGACTCCGCTTAATTCAACTATACTACTTACACGTTGCCTATCTTAGCCCAGAACGCCTTTACAAAGTGGGCCTGCGCCCCTCTCCGGGTTGCACGCGTTGCAGCCATGACCCGGCGGCCTTCTATCACATGACCTGAACCTGTCCCCGCCTGGCCTCATACTGGGCTGCGATAGAGTCCGAGCTCACACACATCCTGGGCTGGCAAGTCCCCCATGATCCCATACGACTTCTTCTAGGGGTCATGGACGGCCTAGACAGGTCCCGATCAGACAAGGTGCTCCTGGGGACAGCCATCACAGTAGCCAAACGCGATATTGCCACCACATGGGCACAACCCAAGCCTCCAAGTGTAGCCAGGTGGCGCCAGGGAGTGGATTGGTGTGCCGCACAAGAGAAACCCCTATTTGAAGCCTGGGGATGTCCCGCTAAATACTGCAGCGTATGGGGTAAATGGACGAACCAATTAAACTGAGTATAACTGATCCTGTTTATGTACATGAATGTATAATTTGTACGTCGGGGCTGTGGACTGGAGTGCATACCTGTTTCTAATTATACAAAAGTGACCTGTGCTGCCGTAAATATAATGGTCAAATGTGTCCAGCTGCTTCTGTATGTTTAAAAATCAATAAAAGTGTTTATCCAAAAAAAAACACTCCCTATGATAGTAATTAATTATTTAGCATGCTGCTTGGTTCTTGCCATAATTGTTAAGTGGTGTTTAGTGCCTGTGCCTGAGCTGTACTACATCTAGAGCAACATTTGTCTTGCTCCAACGTTCAAGTCTATTCCAGCCACGTGTTTCATTCCTGCTTTCTTTTTCCTTTATTCCAGTCTCTTTAGATGAGTTTACAGGTGGTACCTTTTTGAAAGCTTACCTTAGCCAGTGCATCATGGCTCTGTAGGCTTTGAGCCATTAGATGGATAGAGAAACAGATCATTGTGATCATCTCTTTAAGCAGAGGCAGCGTAGCAGGGACACTGAGTGACATGGCAGTAATGATCATTCATCTGCGAAGCCTTTCTTGCAGACCAAATACCATCTCGCCTGAAGTTTACTGATAAGTGAAGGAATTTTCTTCACTATTTAAATCTAAATCCAACCATTTTAACACAGACCCACTACCAAATTGTCTGGGAATAGTCCATAGTCAGCACTAGATTCTATGAGTCTGGATATTCATATTGTTAATTGAGGTAATGGAAGATAATTTAAATTATTTTTATTTAAAATGGGACAACAGAGGATCACTGATGCAAATAACATCTCGACAGTTAATAAAGCAAACAAGGAACAGTTCAGTTATCCTCAAACAAAAAACGTGATTATGAAATTGGTATGGAAAGGAAGCCTCAAGGAGTTAAAATTCTTCAGGGACCGTACCCAAGGGGATCTGAAACCGTCTTAAGAGAATATTTAATGCCGGCAGGCTGCAGAGAAACTCTTTAGTTTTTTGTTCAGGTGCTTGAAACATTTGTTTTAATGTTTCTTTTTTTCCCCCCCCATTTTCTTCCGTGTAAGCTTGTGTAGACAGCTCTCTAAACCCCTCTCCCTATTCCTTGAATAAACACCAAACTCATGAAAACCAGCATTAAACATCATCCCTTTTCAAATAAAAAACACTGAGAAACCAACCAAAAAAAGAAGAAACCGTCGCAACCTCCAGAACTCTATAGTAAGTTATATAACCATACCCTTGAGGTGTTGTATGCTACTTCAGTGATGCACAGCAAACTAGTCAATGTGCAATAAAGAAAAATCTGGAACGAAGTAACACTAGTTATTTGTAATCTGAAGAGAACTTTGAATGGGTTGCAGCTACTAAGGTAAGACCCAGCCCTTGCTTCTACGTAGAAACACAAATGATGTAATTATCCTCACAAAGACAAAAATACAGGTCACTGTATTCAGGGGTCTGTGCTCTGTGGAGCTAACCACGCAGAATTTGTTCTTATTGCACATGCATGTGACCGAGATCTTGGGTTTTGCAAGGGTTTTACAAAACAAGTGTAATCTTTCTTACTTCCAGCAGGTTGTAGAGTTTTCTGCTTTTCGTTCACCAATCCACTTTTAAATTTCTTTTGCGAGAAGCTCGCCCTAATAATTCACAAGTATGTACTGGAGTGCATACCTTGTTTTGCTTTTCCTAGTGAGTAAATCTGAAACCTCATTGTGCTGGTAAATCCAGAGCATTTTGTGCTAGAATGCATACCGTGTTTAGCTTTTTCTCACAAGTGGCTGAATACAAATTATACTTGCATATGCGCTGGATTTAGTGTTTACGTTTCTTTCTCTGACTGCAAAGTGGGAAGATTTTGTGAACTAATTATGTTAAATTCTTGCTGGGGTACAGGGAGCGTGAAAGGAAAGGCTGTAGAATGTCATTGTTTCTAAGCCACAGCAAAGTTTATATGCAAGTAAATGAACTGAACAAATATTTAGGATTCTATCAGAAGTTAGGAAAGCATAAACGATGCACATTTTTGTTTGATTTATTTAAACTGAAGAGTGATGGAAACAAAGATTTCGATGGGATCTGAACAAATCAAGATACTTTAACTTGGCAATGCACAAATGGTAAATATTTGCTGAAACCCGATTTCCACACATCATGATTTCAGTGCCATATATTTTTAAGCAGTAAAACTGTATGCCTGTGGAAATTTAGTAGCCAACTCAATGGAAATTGTGCTGTCTGTAAATGACAGTGCACTTCCACTTGATGCTTTAGTAATACATTTGCAATAGTGTGCTCCAAAGTGCACCATCAGCTAAGTACTGCACCCTTACCACTCGCCTGCTGAATGCAATTGCAGCACTTGTTCTTTGTGTGACACTTGAATTTCTCACTATCCCTATGACTTCAGTGAGGTAACATTGATGGCAACCCCCAACTCTGACAATTGTTCCAGCACTACTTATACGTGTGTAAAACATGCTTATTAGTCATCATTGTCACGTTGCACTGACCTAAGTGCAGCTCTGCACAACCATTCCCAGACCTTAATTTAAGACTACCGACAAAATAAAAAAAACACACTGGGGCAACTAACATTTGCACCAGAATTTTGTTGGTCTTTTGTGCCTGATTTTGACATAATGCAAAACATGTGGGATGAAATATGCAAATATTTTTACGCCCATTTTCTGAACATTACTACCATCATCACCAACTTATTTACGCACTTCATAAAATGCATAAAAGTACACATATAAAAAATTTGCATAAAAGGTACATTAAAATTAAGCGTGCAATAAGTTCAAGATTAGGGGCAGTACCAGGCCCGCAATAATAGCCTTTACATAAAAGGTTGACTCAGAAAATGCAATCATAAATATTAAAAAAGACAAATACAAAAAAGTGATGTCTAAGTGCTGTAAGTGAGGTGCTGAAAGCCTTACAAGTTCTCATGGCGGCCAGTAAAAAGGAGGCCAATGCATAATAGACCAAGGGAGTATCTGATTAATAAAATAAGGAAAGAGCTGAGGCCACAGAACTCGTTGAAAAGTTTCTTAAGAGTGGAACAATGAAAACCTTCTTCTCAGCTGTGTATAATGAACAAAAAATTACTACCAATTTGTCGCTTATTCGGTCACAATTCCCACTAGACAAAAAGGTACAAAGGACAAGTGAGCGCTATTTTCATTTAAGAAAAAATTCTTGTACCTTAAAATGAAGGCTCATAAACCATACATTTACTACAGTTTCTTGTTTTGTAAAGATATTAATTGAAGAGCATCACAAATAATACAGATTACAGCTACAAGTACAGAGCTTCTGGGTATAGTATTTGAAGACATCACCAGAGTGGAAACCATGGATTTGCAAAATGAAACCTCCCTAAAGTGAGGGAACAGAAGGAGCTGACAGAAGGCAGTGGGTGTAGGTGGCAAAAGAGTTAAAAATAGAGAGTCATGTCAAGAAAGAATTCTAACCTTCAGTCTCATGGCCTGTAAAAGTGGTGTCAACATGATACAGCTATATGGTCTTCGGTGCAAGAGCTGCAAGATCTACAGGAGCCTGATACATTTCTTTATCCTCTTAGAAATCTTGGGCTCAGCGTGGCTGAGTGAATTTCTACAGTCATGGGTCAATCTAAGCTTGGCAGAGGCCACATCGATTATTCAGCTTGATAACTAATGTTTTCCACTTTATGGCTTGCAGTTCCTATTTTCTCTTTCACATTGCTTGCTTAACATCAGGGTACACTCTTGTTTCACATACTCTGAATTCAAAGCACCTACTCATAGCAGAAGCTTTTGTAACTGTTTTTCTCTGAGATGGTTTCCATTGTTCAGCTAAAAACGTCCTATCACTGGATGCCCTGACCTCAGGTCTTTTGGTCTAAATTCTCACTTTTTGCACACATCCTGAGGAGCCTCTTGAACTCAAAGACTGGTACACAAGAGGACTTAGATCCTTACCCTAAGACAGGGATGGTATCCCCATCGTCTCGACTTTGGCAGCCCTTGAAAGATAATCTAGGCAATCCTCCTTCCAACTCAAGCAGAAGTACAGAGATGATTGGAAAGTCATGCAAGTCCTCACATAAAATGACGGCATCTCCCTGCGACCCCACTTTGGTATTCAGACTCTGAAGTTTCTGTAACATACACAGAACTTGCCACTTAGCCTAGTTTATCTTTGTTCTCATTTCTTCCAGTTTTTTTGCCGCTGAAGAGACCTTCCTACTAATGGCTGAAGTTACAGCATTCATCTCCCGTGTAAGGACGTGTAGGAATGTAATAAGGTTTCTGCCTGGGACAAGGAGGGCAAGCAGGGGTTCACATCTCATTATTGTCTGCTCTCTTTTACATTGTTTTACTTACTTTACTATAGTAAATAACATATGTGTTACTCTCTCTTAATCATTGTGTGTATTCCTTTAAATTAACTTTTAAAAATTATATTTCATCCTATCAGAGCTTCCAGCCTTTCTAGAATTTGGGAAAATCGTTTTCCTGTGCATACTCGCTACTCTCGCTTGTACTTACGACATTGTATTGCATCAGAAAGCCACAGATGGACTTCTGAAATCAAGTAAGGTTTTACTTAAGAAATTGTGCACCACATAATATACCGGCGTTTGACCTTCATCTCTTACCCCCATTAATTGTAAAAAGGTATATGGGTAAAGTTTAAATCTGTTTTAAATTATTTCAGAATATGTAGCCATTATTGATGTCTAAATGTTCACAACAAAGTGCATTCCAGCTCTGAATTTCTAAACATCAGACGATACCCCATTAATTGTAAAAAGGTATATGGGTAAAGTTTAAATCTGTTTTAAATTATTTCAGAATATGTAGCCATTATTGGTGTCTAAATGTTCACAACAAGGTGCATTCCAGCTCTGAATTTCTAAACATCAGACGATCTGTGGTCCTTTTCCTCGATCGCAACTGATGTCTTAGTAATTATAAAGCACTTTGGCATCGCAACAAACCGCACAGAGATGTGTTGTATTGTTGTTACCACAGCGCAACCCTGCACTTTCCTAATCACACAGCTTGGTGCAGCAAGATGGTTTGGGGCACTGCGCTGCACCACATGTCTATGAAATATGCCCCCCCCTGTCTCACCTGGACCCATGCACATTAACCTAGCTGGAAATCCTTAGCATAGAATTGGTTTCCCAGAGGAGAAACAACACACCTGAAGGTTGGAGGATATGTGGGCCATGGGAAGTACCTACACATAGGGACAATTCAAGAGCTAAATCCATAGTATCCTAGATCAAACTACATTGCATGCAGCAGTCTTGGCATCAAGGGTCAGAGCACACAGGTGTCAGCTGCCATGGTAGGGACGGCCTGAACTCCTCTCATCTACTAAATATGACTGGGTGTGGGGGTGAATGCAAGTGATGTTCACCAAAGGACCATGGGGCAAATATACAATGAAATGGTGCAGCGTGTCGACAAAAACTAATCTGCTGCGCCAAGCTGCGTCATTTTAAAAATGCAGGTATGAACTGTATTTACAGGAATATGTGCCAGACCTGTGCTCAGCCCTGCACCAGTGCAAAAAGAACAGCTGTGCGCCAATGCAGGCACCCTTCCACTGTGGGGCAAGGATGCCTACGTTGGCGCTAGCCTGTTCTTTTTGCACCGGTGCAGGGGTGAGCACAGGGGTGGCACGTATTCCTGTAAATATAGCCCATCCCTTCCTGCACATAAGCACTCAACAATGGTATTTTGTCTTTTTATGTCTGCTGCAGAAAGCAGCACACATAGAAACAGAAAAAAGGAGAAAAAAAGAGTATTAAACTTCGTTGGCCCTCTCTAAAGCCTCATTTTGAAAGGCGTTAGTGTTTGGTGCTGCCTCAGATTTACGTTTACTTGTAAATCTGGGGCAGTGACAAATAGCAATGAGTGTTGCTTGGGAACCCCTCCAGCAAAACACATTGCACGCCCCTTTGATGCAAAAATCTGTGTCAAAGGGACGAAATTTACAACGTAGCGTTAAGACATGCAAAGTGGCTTAGTGCCCCCTTGTAAACATGGAGCAGGGCATTTCATGAAAGGAGTGTTGTAAGAAGTGACGCTCTGGTGGCGCAATGCCCTTGTAAATATACCCCCATGTGTGTCAAAACAAATGATGGTGTTGGTGGGCTCCTGCTAGTGCAGTGCCTAGTAGATGCTTGCTGTGCTCTTCATACTGCCACTCTGTCTGACTGGGAAGAATGCTCTGCAAGGAGGTGAGAAAGGACATGTGTACTGCAAGGTACCCTCACAAATACAAATAAACTGCTGTGTCTGACTGGGTCACACTTGTGTGGCAGCTGGCTAGGGATGACAGACAACAGCCCATTGTGGTACTACATTCTATATGTCATGTGGACCTGGATGAAGATGTGGTATGTGCCAGGAGTAAATCTGGTCCAAAAATGTATCACTGTGCTACATATACAAGTCGGAGGATGTCATACAGGGAACAGTCAAGGGATAGGGAGAACAACTTTGTCACCACAAAGGACAAGAGTCTGGGAAGGTCAGAGGCTGAAGTGAATGGGCCCAGGTGTCTTAGAAAACTGAGGTTTTTATTTTTTATAAGAGACAGTGGTCCCTGCGCAGAGATACAATAATAATAGTAAATATAGACCCAATCAGTACTATATTTCTGCCATTATCCAGCCGGATAAGGGCAATTTTATTATGCAAATAAAAGAATTAAACAAAAAATGTGAATAAATTACAGTGGGACACAAGCCTGTATCCAAGAACTAACATAGCAAGGGGAAACGAAGAAAAAGGCTCAGGCAACATGTGGTTGTCTATGAGAAGCGATCATGGTACAACAGACAACAATACAGCAAGGTCACCCTTACACATAAATCCTTTTAGACAATAGCAGTGTATAAGGTCGACAACATGACAACGTTTCGATCCTTTACAGAAAGATGTAGGATCATCATCAGGACATTATAAATAAGATGCCTGAAAACAATTGCCTGTGATTACTGCGTAAAAGGGAGGAAAATATGGGGAGGAAGAGGGAAGAAAAAGGATAAAAAATAATGACAGAGAGTGAACATGGGCCATAGTCAGTTGAAGCACATTGTGTTTACTCAATATGACAGTCACGTTGTGGGGTTGTTTAATTAAAAAAGGGGGGCTTTATCGCAGGGCCATTGATTATTTACACAGAGATGCAGTATTGGGGAATAAGGAGGTACTGAGGAGTATAAGCCACGTTAATTGTAGCCAGAGGGTAATAGCGTCATGCTGTGAACGGTGCCAATTGTGGAAGTGAAGATTACGAAGGCAATGCCTAAGCGTGGCGCGAGAAGCGGCGATTATTAGTGAATAGAAGAAATTGTGACGCATAAGGCAGAGGCTATCAATCGTGCGTGAACAGATGGCATAAAGACTAGTCCCGGTGAAAGTTGACAGTGCTGGAGGGCCTAATTACCTCAAACAGTGACGGAGAGCACTCAGTAGTGCTAGAGTCGACGGAAATGGATCCGTGTGGTGAAGAGAAAACGGGCAGCGATCTGTGGACCTGATAGAAGGAAAGGATTATGGAGTGTTTGAGGACTCCTGTGGGCTCGAAGTAGGAAAGTGCGGACAGTTTCCTTACCTAATAGGGCACTATGGCAGTGATAGCTCCTTCAGGATTAAGGGATAGATGCATGCGCCATTGTGGTGCTCATTTTCGGCGATAACCTGGGCGCGTGGTGAAAATCAGGGCGGTCAACCCGAGGAGGCGCGGTCCGGAGGCTCCACGAATGTGGAGTGCTGGGAAAAGGAACCAATAGTTGCTCAATCGGATAGCAGTTTAAAAACGGTGAAGGTTGCTCGTCTAAGAGCGGGGCACTTACTAGTAGGCTGCCAGAAAAATGACTCCAAAAGCTCCGGGATGGGATTTACGGGAGCCGAGAGGAGTCAGGGGCTTAAATGGTGTTTATGCGCGGTCAGGTGACCGGAAGGAAGTGAAAATGAAGCGGCCATCTTAGAGTGGTGAATGGTGAGCAAATTGGTGAATAATACGCTTAACCTGGGATGCGCAGTTTATTAACGGACTATGTGTTAATTACAGTAAATCATGTATAACACATAACGGCCACAGGCTGTACAAATTAGAGCAGACATTTCATGATTTGTTAAAAAATGGGAGAGAGTGTCTTAGAAACATGGTTTCTATGGTTCGGAGGTTCAGTCAATCATAGAGCTGCAAGAAATAAAATTCATTATAATAGCGTAGTCCAGTCCTCGAGGCGGTTCAGGCCTGTGTGGATGCTGCCAGTGCGCAGGATCCATTTCAATTCTTCTTTGTTTAGAAGTTGTGAAAGATCAGCACCGCGTGGAGGCAGTTTGATGACGCTAATGATTGTCCAGCGTATATCATCTTCAGTGTGACCCATAGCTTGGAAATATTCAACCAGAGGGGCATTGGGTGTGTTGCAGCGCAATCTACTCCGGTGCCGGCAAATCCTGATTCGTGCCTTTTGCTTGGTTTGGCCGATGTAGATCTTGTTGCAGGGGCATAGGATTGCATAAATTACGTTGCTGGTGTTGCAATTAGAAAATTCTTTCATTTCAATTCTGATTTTACCAAACAAAAATTCTTTGCATTCAATAGTGAATTTACAAACAGTACAGTTGCCACATTTAGCATGCAGGGGCATATTTAGAAGGGCATTGTGCCACTGAAGCATCACTTTTTAGGATTATTCAGTGGCTTAATGCCCTGCTCCATATTTACAAAGTGGCCTTAAGCCACTTTGCGTGGCGTAATGCCTCTTTATAAATATTGTACCCTTTCATGCAGGTATCTGCATTAAAAGTGGATTGAATTTGGTGTTTCTGTGGGCATTCCACTGCAACACCCATTGCTTTTTGACTCTGCCCCGGATTTGTAAGGATCTGTAAATCTGAGGCAGCGCCAAAAGCTAATGCAACAGAAAAGCAGGTTTTAGATTGATGCAACGAGGAGAAATGCTTTTATTCCTCCTTGTTTTTGCTCTTTCTATGTGTGCTGCATTCTGCAGCACACATAGAAGGAGCTAATTGCCTTTAATGATTGTTTATGTGCAGGAAGGTGTCCCTTCAACTAGTTCACCAACTTCGATGCCAGCGTAGCTAAGGAGGTCAGACTCCCTGCCAACCACATTCGCCCAGTGATGTTTGAGCTGATGGATGTTCCGGTACACTCCAAACAGCCTCAGTATCTGTTGGCGTAAGCTCTCCCCCCGTTGCGTCCGCACCTTCATGGGATAGCCCTGAATCACACGTCTCCCATTGGCTACCATTTTGGGCAGGTAATCGGTAACAAGCCACAGGAAGCTGCCAAACTCCTGGTCACTCATGGGGCAAACCCTACCCTTCCCAGGCATGATCCCATCCAAAGATAAACACCCAAACAAAACAGAACACCCCAAAAAGCCCACTACTACCCCTATGACAAAAATACCCCAGACAGCACACAGGACATTACACTACAATGGACAACTAAACAGCACAAAAAAGACTTGAAGGACACAACAGGGACAGCAGACATAACAAACCAGCTCCAAACACACCAAAACACTCTCCAGCACAGCCAAAATCCAACCACTCTCAAACTCTGACAGTAAAACTGTGATTTAAAATAAAAATGAAAGTAACTTCACCGTTCCTGGTCTGCAGCATTCAGCATCTATGACAAAACGTCCCTTTATCCATAACATCACTTCCTGGGTGGATGTGTCATGTTTTCAGCCGTTGCATCTTTTTATTGATGCTACTAGTAAATGCGTCGATTTCACACAAAGCCTGACAAGGAACCATGCGGTTATTTTGCCGCATCGGCTATGAAGCGACATTTTTTTCTGACACGGTGACTGCAAAAATCACGCTTTAGGCTCATGCGTCTGTTATTTTTTATGCAATACGGCAAATGTGTGTTGTTTGGTGTGTTGGAATGTGCAATGCATGTAATAATTTTCAGTGATTGCTGTGTTTGGTGTGAATAGTGGAGTTGACTTGTTTGCTGTCCTTGCATGTGTTTACTATATGTGTTGACAGTGTACATATGTGTGAGTTCATGCTGTTCCGGGATCATACTATGCATAGTGCCCAAACCCTTTGGTAGCGCAAGGGCACACCTTACAAGTGGTGCCCCTGTGATAAATGAGTCCTAGCATCCATCCACATTGCGTTAGCTTCCCCCAGGGATGTAACAACTAGCACTGCCATGGGGTCAGTGCACTCACATCTACGACATCGCAGCCTACTTCCAATCAGCGCCATGTTCCACAGTGGAGGCATCAGGCTGTGGCGAAACTTTGGAGGGTTACATTTCCCTTGCAGGCCGGTGCTGCGATTGGCTGCACCCACCTGGAAGGGGATGTATCGATCGTGCCACATGATTGGTTAAGTATAGGCTATTCATATTCAAGGGTCATACCCCAAAGGAAAGTAAAAGTGTCATCATTTGTGGCCAACATGATTCTCACTCATGCTGATGGTGCTATGCTAAATAACCATGCATACCTTGGCATGACCTCCTACATATTGCTGACTAAGGCTGCATAAATCACACCATAAATACACTATGCATCAAGGCAGTGTCGCTTGTGCAAAGCAGTGGGTGTTCATATGAAACACTGTTGCACTGGCAAAGTATAGTATGTAGGATTTGTAGATGTGATATGAGATCTCCTAATTGATTTCATATGTGGATATAGTTATTGATGTAGCATATGTAGAATGCAGGTTTGGGACTGTATTCCCATGCACATATAAGTGGAACACTTCACAGTCATCATACAATGAGTGGACTCTACTAGCTTTCACAAGTATGAGGCTGTAAAAATGGCTAGCTGTAGGAGAGACACACACACAGTCAAAGCACACTATCTACATTATCACACCATGTTAATTGTGACTGGCAATGGAGGCTATTTGCTATAGCTAGTTGGCATGCACACTATTTTGTTTGTACCAGATGATGTTCAATGCTGTTTGTTACACATAGCTACATACATTTTCTGTGTGACAATTAGTAGGAGGTGCAATGTGAATGTTTTGAAGTTTGCTGTGACTATGAAATCAAAATGTATACACAGTGGTAGTCCTCATACATTTAATTTCATGTATATGTACACAGTTACATCGGTCATAATTTTGTGACATCATGTACATCACTCATGCTTCTGTGAAGAAATTGTTGATAATATGATGGCTCCGCCGTGTTGCGGTTACTTATGGAACTGTTTGATGATGCTCCTCACCTTCCTCATCCTCATTGTCTGGCGGTTCCTGCTCCTCATTGCCATCAGCCCATGATATATTTGTCCTTACTCAAATATTGTGCAATATGCAGCACACAATAATAATTTTGCACACTACTGGTGGTGAGTAGACCAATCAAATGTCCGCTCGACTATGGACTGGGTCCTGCATAGGGCATTATTGTACCTCCACTGGGCTTCCGTCTGGGGGTTTTTTCATGACCCCACGGCGGCAGAGCATATCCTTGGTCAGCTGCAAAGACAGGCACAATTAGTTAAGAGTATTAGCAAGGGATGGCCCCTCATTCATGTACATTCTGTTATGTGTCCTGAATGACTCATACACCTTGCTTACTGTAAGAGACGTGCTATGACATTGTGTGGCATACACGCAAGTAGGACCTGGAAATACCTGACACCGTGCTACAGATACAGGTGTGCTGTCCTCTGTGATTCATTTACTATTTGTGAGTGCCAAAGCCATGTCACCAGTAAGGAGAGTCAAATTTCCATTGAGTAGACAAAATTATCACGTTCATCGATTGTGTCTGTTATTAGCTACTATTGCATTCCTGAACTGATACATGTCTGATTTTACAAGAAGTAGCTGTAGCGGGTGATGTGGCGTATTCAGTCACACATATTTGGGATTGAAAGTTGCAATCAATGTTGTTCAATGTGCACTGCCATGGGTAGGATAGTGTGTGGATATCAATGTAGGACATGATAGTGTACACATGGTAGTGCACAGTGTCCACTATGGTGACAGTACACAAGGGGTTTGAGATATGTGTTAATCTTGCACTGTACAGTGCAACTAGTAGACTAACTACACTACAGTGCTACACTGCTTGTAGACAGTGAAGGCCAAATTTTCCACATGATTCAGTGTCCAGGCTTTTGTGCCTGTGCTTGCGGAAACTGTGCAACATTGCTCCTTGACATGCACGTTATTCCCAAGATGACTGTGTTGTTGGCAGTCATGGGAGATGTAGTTTGGGCATGAGGCTGCACCTTGATGCACAGGCTGGAGCCTTGGAGGACTGATAGAGTGGTTTGTGCATTACAAAACCATGTGCACATAGGATTTGATGTGTTTATATGATGAGTGATGTAATGTAGCGTGGTAGACATGATCTTGCGAGGTTAATATATGACAAGTTTTCTCAGTTTCACAGGTCCCAGATACATCACATGCCTCATGACCATATGATTTACATGTGGACATACAGACTGGAGATAGGGAATCTCTTCCTTCAACAGGGTGTTTAGACACAGTATTTCACATGGTGTTGCATTAGTGAGGCTCTTTGACACTATTGAATGCACACACAGGGCCTCATTTAGCCGTTGTTGCCACTGGGCAGCACTGGATATCACCTGGTTGCACTGATATGTACCAAAGTGAAGGGGTAGAATGTGCCATATTCCTAACATACATCACATCCATGGTTTGCCTGCATACGCACCATCATATGGTAGTGCACCATGGTGCACATGTGTCAGCTTAGTGTCCTGAAATAACGTAATGCTTTAAGGGACACATTCCTTCACCAAAAGCAAACAATCTCTGCAATTTTCTCCTTCTATGTGTCCTGTAGAACGCAGGACACATAGTAATTGGACGTGACAAAGAAACATGTAATTATGTATCCTCATTTCACTTCCCCTTGGGAGGCACACTATTTGCACACAGGCCCAGGGTCCCTGAACATTGGGTGTGTGGAAATGTGTGAGGTCTTCATTTGGTGTTGCATGGGAAAGGCCACTACAAGGCCCATGGTACACATCCTTAACAAAGGGTGTATAAATGCTGCACTTTGCTGTGATTTGCCTTATTGCATACCTATGAGGCCATGCAGTGGCATGCAGACAGACTTTGCATTGCCTCATTGATATGAGTTGGAGATCTGCTTCACCAGAGCATCATGACCAGTGATACTCCATCAGCGCAGTTCACATGTGGCCCAAAGTGGCGTAGACGGTCTAAACATGTTTGACTTGTAAGATTGTGTTGCATATATGCCATGTAGTATCGCACAAGTATGTAGGCCCACAAAAACTACATATGCACTGTCTCATTCAGCCCTAGACTAATATGTCAACGTATTCCAACATCACTGACTGTCATGTGGTCTGTCATGTGCTTGAGAAGTACTTACCAACCATTAGGCCATTCCCATAAGTCCCATTCTGGAAGCGCTCATTAACGGTGGAATGCCGGAAGATGAAGGAATCATGAGCACTGCCTGGGTACTTTGCAAGGACATTAATGAAGAGGCCCAAATGTTCCACAATTGCCTGCACATTCATCGAAAAGGTGTGCTTCCTATTGCTGTGCAGGTGTTGTGAGAAGCTGGCCTGGTATATGATGTCCACTAATGCAAGTGGGTACCTTGCACCAGTCCAGACAACCCTTATGGTGATTTAGGAGGTCTCAGACAACCTTAGAAAGCTATCCAAGTGGTAGCTGTGGAGAGCAGCCTTCAGGCTTAGTCTTGAAGGAGTGTAAAGCAGCTTGTTTACCAGAATGCAATTTTATAGTATGGATTAAATAAAAAGGACCACACAAAGTATTTATAAAAATATGTATTTATTATATAACACTATCTAGTACGTTACAGTATCCCCTACCCGGAGATAGACACAAAGCACACAATACCTTAGCAAAGAAATCACAGTAAATAGCACTAATACACAGTGGGCCCCAAGGGGTGCCAAACCATTTACTAAGAAAGTGGTATAAGAACCACGACTCGAGTAAGGACAAAGTCGAGAGGACGTAGAATTGCTGGGGACCCACAGAACCACCCAAGGTGAGTAGATAGGGACCCCCACGGAGAGCTTGTGCAGTGTGTGAACACAACCACGTGCTCCGTACAAGAGTATGTGCAAGTTGCGGTAGGATTTTCAAGGATTAGGGACCTTTCCCAGTGGACCCTGAAGAAACCCTGTGGAAGACAGAAGGTTGGAGAGCCACCCCACCCGTGGATACCGTGGTACCCAAGTTACCTATCCCAGAGAAGCCGGGTGCATAGGTGTGAAGTGGCACTGGAAACCGCAGTCGAACCCAATGGAGGACTTCAGGAAAGTGCTGCTGCTGGAAGAGAAGAAAGTGTCCGGAGGAATCCAAACGTGGATTCTGGAAGAGGAGTACCTGAAAGCAGAGGGGACAGTGTCTATGTTACTCAGGAGTGACCAGGAGACTTGGAAGACGGATGCCCTCCGATGTCGGGTGCTTCAGGTAAGATGACGGTGACCTTGACTCCGCAGCTGCGAGGACCAGGCAATGCTGAGAACAACCAGGACCCAGATACAAGCTGTCCCATGAAGGATGTTGAGTACTGAGGAGTCGGTGTCCAGCGGGAGTGCCAACAAGTCTTGGCAAAAGCAACCCATGCAGGAAGTCAAGAAGGTGCACGGTTGGGACCAGCAAAGTCCAGGAGACTCACCACAAGCAGGGGAGTCAGGGCAGGCCCCGAGCAATCAGGGGAGCCCAAAAGAAACAAGTGTGACCCTCAAGTGGACCCAGAGGCCGGAGGCACTCGAGTCGCAAGAAGACCTCAAGCAGCTCACCAAAATATGCAGGCCACGATGCACACAATGTCGTGTGGCTGAAGAATCTAGTCACTGGAGGTGCTCGAGGTTGGGGCTACTTGGAGCCCAAAGATCTTCTTGCAAAGATGTCAACAAGCCTCTGCAACTGCAAAGGGACATATTACACAGGGGTTCAGTAATTGCAACCCCCACAAGGACTACTGCTTCAAACTTGGTGAGGGGGTAGAGCAGGCCTAAGGAGCTGAGGAAAACCACTACCTGTGTTGCAGAGCCCACAGAGTCCAAAGGAGCTTGGGATCTGCCGACCTGTCGTCTTCGTTGTGGTGCTTGTGAATGCAGGGGAGTGACTCCTTCACTCCAAGGGAGATTACTTCGGTTGTCCTTGATGCTTCACAGGCCTTGGAAGGTTCCTGTATGATGCACAGGCACAGACAATGCAGCAGACTGGAAGGGAGACGAAGTCAGGCCCAAACCAAGTCTCGTAAAGTCCAGAGTGCCCAGACGGTAGAAGTGCAGTGGTTTCAGTTCTGAATCTTATCCCATGACAAATCTATGGACCTAGACCCGGGTAAGCCCTTAAGTACCCTAAGGAGAGGGTTGGAAAGATTCACGGGACCCTCCCAGGGGAGGGTCTGGACAGGGGAGGGGTTACTCCCATGTCCTTCATCCAGTTTCGCGCCAGAGCGGGAGACAACGGCTCCCAAGACTGGTTTGAACTGGAGTATGCACAGGGACATCAAATGTGCCCCTCATGCAGACTTTCAGCCACTGGCAAGCGCACCCACCCAGCCCTAATACACTAAATCCTGTCTGGGAGGTGGTCACACCTCCCTGTGACAGGATGCCTATTGTTCTGCCTTCCCCTGCTCGAGCTTGGCTCAGCAGCAGGAGGGAAGAAATGTGTCTCTGGTTGGCAGCAACCATTTTGTGCTGTCCAGGGCTAGAAGGCTGGTACCGGGAACACTGAGAACTTTATTCGCTAGCCTTTGGAATGTGGCAGGTGCATTCTTCAAACCAAAGGGCATCACAATAAATTGATAATGCCCACTAGGGGTTGAAATGCTGTTTTTGGTTTGGCATCTTCAGCTAGTCTGATTTGTCAATAGCCAGCAGGCAGATCAAAGGTGCTCAAGAAGTTGGCTGAGGCCAAAGTGTCTATAAGCTCATCTGCCCTAGGAATTGGATGAGCATCAGTCCTAGTGACAGCATTGAGTCCTCTATAGTCAACACAAAACCTCATCTCTCTCTTACCACCCTGGGTGTGAGGGTTTGGTACCAAGACTACTGGACTAGCCCAAGGGCTATCTGAGGGCTCAATTATTCCCAACTCCAGCATCTTTTGGACCTCTGTCCTGATGCAATCTCTGACATGGTCAGGCTGCCTGTAGATTTTATTATTGACAGGTAGGCTCACACCTGTGTCCGCTTCATGGGTACACCAGGTGGTTGGACTGGGTGTCAAAGAAAACATATGTCTCTATTGATTGAGGACCTTCCTGCAATCAATGTGCTGTTGGTCAGTGAGGCTGCCTGCCAAGGTTACACCATCAACTGACATATCATCAGGGTTTTGTGAGAGGAGATCAGGGAGAGGGTCACTCTCTTCCTCCTGCCCCTCACCAGTTGCCATGAGCAAGCCCATGTCAACTCTGTCAACAAAAGTTTTTAGCCTGTTCACATGGAGCACCCTATGGGGCTCCTGGGAGTGGAGTGCCAATGTCCACCAGGTAGGTGACCTCAACCCTTTGGTCAATGATAGTGTGGGATCCACTCCACTTGTCCCGGAGAGGTGCTCGAGCCACATGTTCCAACACCCACAATTTCTGGCCTGGCTGGTAAACAGTCAGGACAGCCTTTTGGTCATGCCAAACTTTTTACAGTTCTTGACTGGCCTCCAGGTTTTTACTTGCCTTCTTCATGTACTCAGCCATCCTGGAGCGGAGACCAAGTACATAGTCCACTATGTCTTATTTGGGAGGTTTGAGAGGTAACTCCCATCCCTCCTTCACCAAACACAAGGGACCGCAAAATGGATGCCCAAACAGAAGTTTAAAAGGGCTGTAGCCAACGCCCTTCTGAGGGACCTCTCTGTAGGCAAAGAGAAGGCAGGGCAGAAGAACATCCCATTTTCACCTAAGCTTTTCTGGGAGGTCCATGATCATGCCCTTCAGGGTTTTGTTGAACCTTTCAATGAGGATGATAGGGTGTGGTGAATTTGTAATTCACACTACACTCCTTCCACATTGAAGTAATATAACTTGACATGAAGTTGGTACCTCTGTCAGTTAAAACCTCCTTAGGGAAGCCCACCCTGGAAAAAATTCCAAAGAGGGCCCTTGCCACCACAGGAGCTATAGTGGTCCTAAGGGGAATGGCTTCTGGGTACCCAGTGGTATGGTCCACCACCACTAGAATATAGCTGTGACCAGAAGCTGTGGGAGGGTTCATGGGGCCAATTATGTCAATCCCAACCCTTTCAAAGGGAACCCCCACCACTGGAAGTGGCATCAGGGGAGCCTTTGTGGTGCCACCTGCCTTACCACTGGCTTGGCAAGTAGCACAGGAGCGACAAAACTCCTTGGTGTCTTCAAAAATGTGAGGCCAGTGAAAGTGAGGGTCACGCCTGTCCCAAGTCTTACTTTGGCCTAGGTGTCCTGCCAGGGGAATGTCATGTGCTAGGGTGAGTAGGAAGGCCCTAAACTTCAGAGGTATAACCAAGCTTCTGGTAGCACCAGGCTTGGGGTCTCTACCCTCTGAATAAAGGAGTCCCTCATCCCAGTAGATCCTGTGGGACCCACTGATATTCCCAGCAGCCTCAGCAGCAGCTTGCTGTCTGAGGGGTTCAAGAGAGGGGCAGTTTTGCTGCTCCAAACTCAAGTCTGCCCTGGAAGGGCCCTCTGTCCCCAGGAACTCAACATGATCAGGCTCAAGCTCACTTGGGACAGTTCCTTCACAGGGACTGAGATCATCTCCCTCAAGAGACTGATCCCCACTCTGAGTCTGGGGGGAAGACACAGCCTCACCCCTCTTGCTCCTTCTCTTGGAAGTCACCTGGTCCATTGTTCCAGGATACAGGGCCTGTTCTGTGGATGTCAGTTTGGCTTGTGACCTAGTCACAGTAATCACATCTGCAGAGATGCCCAACATTGCTGCATGAGTTCTAAATTCAACCTCAGCTCAGGCTGAAGTTTCCAAATCATTGCCCAACAAACAATCTACTATTAGGTCTGAACTTACCACAACCTTCTTAGGGCCAGTTACCCCTCCCCAGCTGAAATTAAAAACTGCCAAGGAATGGTCAGTCCTGACATTGTTTGCATTGGTCAATTGGTACATCTCACCAAGTATGATCTGTCCAGGAGACACAAGTTTTTCTGTCACCATGGTGACACTGGCCCTTGTCTCCCTGTAGGCCATTGCCTCTGTTTTATTGATTAAAGGCTGTTGTCTGTACTTGCCCAGGTTACTGGGACTGACAAGTAAGGTAGCAATATCCATGCCACCATCACAGATCAAAACAGCTTGAGCTGGAGTTCTGAATAAGCCAGAACCCATCTCAGATCCCAAGGTTAACCCCACTAATCCCTTGTTTCCTGTACCACCACTTGTACTTGTGCAAGGTGGAGCAGTTGCCTTAGGGGCAGTTGTGGTAGGAACAGTTTCCTTGGCTTTTGGACAATCAGCATCTTTTGTCCAATGGGTGTTTACCTTACACAAGTAACACCAAGGTTTCTTTTTGCCTTTTTTCCCTTGTTGGATTGTGACTCCCCTCAAATGCAGGTTTTTGGGGCCCTGATGAAGACTCTTTGTCTTTACCCTTGTCCCCACCCTTATCTTGAGCTTTTGAATAATTTTGCTTCTTCTGGTGACCACTATGGTTCTGGTTTTTCTGCTTCACCCTCGTTCTGACCCACTTATCTGCCTTCTTTCCCAAGTCTTGGGGAGAAGTCAGATCTGAGTCCACCAGGTACCGATGCAATAGCTGAGTTTGGCAATTATTAAGGATCAGCTCCCTCATAATTAAATTGTACATTCCATCAAAATCATGCACTTTGCTGCCAAGCAACCAACCTTCCAGAGCGTTAATAGCACTATCCACAAAGTCTAACCAGTCCTGATTTTGTGTCTTCTGGGTGTCTCTGAACTTAATCCTGTACTGTTCAGTGGTTAAGCCAAATCCATCAATGAGAGCACTCTTCAGAATTGAGTAATTGTCAGCATCCTCTTCTCTAACAGTGAGGAGCTTATCTCTACCTTTGTCAGCAGAGGTGAGCCACAAGATAGCTGTCCACTGCTCTTGAGGGACCCTCTGAACTTTACAGGCCCTCTCTAGAGCAGTTATCCATTTATGGATGTCATCCCCAACATGGTAGGGAGGGACAACCTTGCTCAGGTTCCTATTGTCAAAGGAATGTTCCTTACTTCTAGGGACACTGTTGCTGCCACCATGTCACTCTAGTCACAATTTCTTCCTTGCCTTCTGGACTTCTAGGGACTCTCTGTCAAGGGCCAACTGCTCTTTCCTGAGCCTAAGCCTAGCTTTCTCAAGTTCAAGCATTTGGTACTCCCTATCCAAAGAGTTCCCTCCTTTACTAGAAATGGAGGTCCCTACTGACTGTCTAGAAGCATTGGATTCTGCAGAGGATGATCTAGACCTCCTTGGCCTTCTCTACACCTTCCCAGGAGGATCAAAGAGGGCATCCTCTTGTCCCTCTGTGTTCTCCTCTGGGAGGTCTGAATTGTCCAGGTGGGAGCCATCAGGCTCCCCCTGGTCAGGGTTTGATTCTAGGTCAAAGAGGGGATCCCTTCCTGTCCTATCTTCATTCCCTGGCCCACCCACTCTGTCCTGTTCATCTGACCCAGAGGCTTTCCTCAGGTCATCCAAGAGTAACACCTTTACAAGGCGTTGAGTGTTGGCACTTCTCCCTGTCTTCAGCTTCCTAGATGCACGCAGTGCTTTCAGTTCTTGGAACGAAAGTTCACTGTATCTATTAGGTAGAGAGCCACTGGCATCTCCTTTAGTAGACATACTAAATGAGGTGTGGTGTTGCACCTACCTAACCTAGTGGGAGCTAAACTCTCTTAGGTTGGAGAAAGGGTGTGCTAGACCCTTGACTTACCCAACCCCAAGTTAAGTAGAACTTGCTATTCTAAGCTTGTATTTATATATGCCTAGTACTAGTGGTTTTTCAGTTAATCAATACAAAGATTTATCTGGTAAAACAATGCAGGCTTGAATCCCAACCGCTGCACACCAATGTGAGAAGCTGGCCTGGTACATGATGTCCACTAATAAAAGTGGGCACCTTGCACCAGTCCAGACAACCCTTATGGTGATTTAGGAGGTCTCAGACAACCTTAGAAAGCTATCCAAGTGGTAGCTGTGGAGAACAGCCTTCAGGCTTAGTCTTGAATGAGTGTAAAGCAGCTTATTTTACCAGAATGCAATCTTATAGTATAGATTAATTGAAAAACAACCACGCAAAGTATTTATAAAAATATGTATTTATTATATAACTCTATCTAGTGCGTTACAGTATCTCCTACCCGGAGATAGACACAAAGCACACAATACTTAAGCAAAAAAATCACAGTAAATAGCACTAATACACAGTGGGCGCCAGGGGGGGACCAAAGCATATACTAAGAAAGTGGTATAAGAACCACAACTCGAGTCAGGACAATGTCAAGAGGATGTAGAATTGCTGGGAACCCACAGAACCACCCAAGCTTAGTAGATAGGGACCCCACGGAGAGCGTGTGCAGTGTGTGAACACGACTGCGTGCTCCGTACAAGTCTATGTGCAAGTCGCAGTTGGATTTTTAAGGATTAGGGACCCTTCCCAGTGGACCCTTAAGAAGCCCCGTGGAAGACAGAAGGTTGGAGAGCCACGCCACCCGTGCATACTGCGGTACCCAAGTTACCTATCCCAGAGAAGCCGGGCGCATTAGTGTGAAGTGGCATCAGAAACCGCCATCTAACTCAATGGAGGACTTCAGGAAAGTGCTGCTGCTGGAAGAGGAGAAAGTGTCCGGAGGAATCCAAATGTGGATTCTGGAAGAGGAGTACCTGAAAGCAGAGGGGACAGTGTCTATGTCACTCAGGAGTGACCAGGAGACTTGGAAGACGGATGCCCTCCGATGTCGGGTGCTTCAGGTAAGATAACGATGACCTTGACTCCTCAACTGCGCGGACCAGGCAATGCTGAGGATGACCAGGGCCCAGATACGAGCTGTCCCATGAAGGATGCTGAGTGATGAGAGATCAGTGTCCTGCGGGATTACCAACAAGCCTTGGCAAAAGCAACCCACGCAGGAAGTCAAGAAGGTGCACGGTTGGGACCAGCAAGGTCCAGGAGACTCACCTCAAGCAGGGGAGTCAGGGCAGGCCTCGAGCAATCAGGGGAGCCCAAAATAAACAAGTGTGACCCTCAAGTGGACCCACAGGCCGGAGGCACTGGAGTCGCGAGAGGACCTCAAGCAGCTCACCGAAAAATGCAGGCCACAATGCACACGATGTAGTGTGGCTGAAGTTTCTGGTCACTGGAGGTGCTCAAGGTTGGGGCTACTTGGACCAATAATGTCAACAAGCCTTTGCAACTGTAAAGGGCCGCTTTACCCATGGGTTCGGATATTGCAACCCCCACAAGGACTACTGGCTTCAAACTTGCTGAGAGGGTAGAACAGGCCTCGGGAGCTGAGGAAAACCACCACCTGTGTTGCAGAGCCCACGGAGTCCGGAGGAGCACGGTATCTGCTGACCGGTCGTCTTCGTTGCGGTGCCTGGGAATACAGGGGAGAGACTTCTTCACTCCAAGAGAGAGAACTTTGGTTGTCCTTGATGCTTCACAGGCCTTGGTAGGTTCCTCTATGATGCACAGGCACAAACAATGCAGCAGACTGGAAGGGAGACGAAGTCAGGCCCAAACGAAGTCCTGCGAAGTCCAGAGTGCCCAGACGGTAGAAGTGCAGTGGTTTCAGTTCTGAATCCTATCCCACAATGAATCTAGGGACCTACACCCAGGTAAGCCCTTAGTACCCTGAGGAGAGGGTTGGGAAGGTTCAGGTGGCCCTCCCAGGGGAGGGTCTGGACAGGGGGGAGGTTACTCCCATGTCCTTTGTACAGTTTCGCCCCAGAGCAGGAGCCAACGGCTCCAGGACTGGTTTGAACTGGACTACGCACAGGGACACCAAATGTGCCCCTCATGCAGACTTTCAGGCACTGGCAAGCAGACCCACCCAGCCCTAATACACTAAATCCTGTCTGGGAAGTCGTCACTCCTCCCTGTGACAGGATGCCTATTGTTCTGCCTTCCCCTGCTCGAGCTTGGCTCAGCAGCAGGAGGGCAGAAATGTGTCTCTGGTCGGCAGCAACCATTTTGTGTTGTCCGGGACTTGAAGGCTGGTACGGGGAACACTGAGAGCCTAACAGAGGGCTCTTTCGGTGCTTGGAATCATACCTCCCATGGTGTGGGGGTATGATTCCAAAATGTTTGATACCATACATGATAGGATTTATTGCAGCCGTTTTCGAGATGATCATCGTGCGGTCATGCGATGCCCCTCTATATAGTATATGGCTGCTTCACTGACAACCCGGAAGAATGGACTCCGTAGGCTGCAGGGGTGTCCTGCTCATGCAGGGCACCCTCTCACTTAGAATCAAGTACCCTGCCGACAGGAGTGTAAAGGCCTGCTAGAGGGGTGACATAGGTTTTAAGTGCAGTGACCCTCAGATATAGTAAACCTATATCTTTAGTAAGTGGTGCATGCACCAGCTTACACAGGCTGCAATGGCAGGCCTGTAGTTCCATTTTGAATGGTCTCTCAGGGGTGGCATAATGCATGCTTCAGCCCATAGGAGACCTCTGGGGTACGTATGCCCTGGGTACATGGGTACCATATACTAGGGACTGACAAGGGTACCCCAGTATCCAATCTGGGATGTATCTAGGTACTGAACACAACAGTTTAGGGAGAAAGCAGATAGACTGGGGTCCTGATTAGCAGGATCCCAGTCAGACTAGTCAAAAACAGCATCACATCAGCAAAAAGTGGGGGTAACCATAAGAAGCAGATCCTACTTTCCTACAGGTGTGATGTAGCTGCTGGAGGCACAAATTCCACATGGGTGCAGTCCTTTGCCCCCAACACATATGGAAATCCTGCAATGGCATAAAAGCCTTGCTTGTTTACCTGTTGTTGCTGCGTTGTGTTGGAGAAGAAGAGGTACTGGGGTGTGAGGCTTATGATGGCATTCAGGACGGAGGGGACGAATGCTGAGAAGGATGGCTTGGATACTCCTGCCACTCTGGCTGTGTTTGGTTTGAAAGTTCCAGACGCCAGCCTGTGTAGTACAGTCAGTAGCTGTTGGTGCAGCGCTGCGATATTGGCTTCAGCCTTGATGCAATCTGGTGCAGGAGGCGGACAATGGACTCCCACCTCAGCCTGTAATGGGCAATGACGTCCTCTTTCCTGAGGTCAATGAGGGTAATGCTCTGGCGGTATGTCCGTTCCCTTCTTCTGCACTGTCTCCGTGGTTATGGTTGTGGTGATGGTGATGGTGGAGGTGGTGGTGGTGGTGATGTGTGTGGTGGTCTTCTTGGTGCTCCGAGCTGCAGTAGAAATTAGTTCATTGTCCTATAGAGCTTGCCAGAGTGTTTTGGATATGTTCTACTTTTATACCAGTGGCCATGCATCATTTTTACGCCTGCTTTTCCGTAGCAGTAAAAACTGCAGCTATTGCGACTCTGCACCTGTTTTCCCAAGGTAACGCTGTTTCCCAAAATCGTTGTAAATACAGCTGCGTCAGCTTTGCAAGGTTTTTTCATGGGGAACGCCTACCTTGCATATCATTAGTGATAACTGCTAAAACCTGATCTGGCACCAAAAAATAGGCGCTGGGTGTGAAAAAGTGACGTTAAATGCCTCTAGCATTAATTTGTAAATACATCGCCCAAAAAAAGGTGCTGTAGCATCTAAAAATTGATGCTACAGTGGCAATAGCTCCTTGTAAATATGCCCCATTCATTAAATGTGAACTAACATCACTTTGCGCTCCAATGAAGAAACATAGGGGCTTATTTACAAGCCCCTTGTGCCACTGGTACGTCACTTTTTCCCATATTAAAAGTGATGCATTGGCGGCACAATGGGTTTGTAAATAAGCCCCAGAGTGACTTAGTAAATGGTATAAAATGTCATTAAAACACAAACATTTGAAATGGAGGTGAAATCAACCTATAAAATATTTCAAATACTCAAGTACGTCAGCCTCAAAATTACTGTAATTGAATTAATTTCTTCCAGAATGTGTGGGGAAAAAAGCAACACCTCTTTATCAGGGGATGCAAACACTCAGAGTATCATAAGTCACAAGTCTGGCACTTGAACAGATAAAATAACATAAATCTAAAGGAATGCAAGGCACACCACAAAATGATTAACATTTATCCCCACCATACACGCAGGTAATATTCACAGTCTTAAAAAAATAATGACACCATCTCACTGACTAGTTGGCCTTCACCCCATCAAGGCAGTCAAAGAACATCCAAATGCCCATGAGACAATAATCAGTTTTTGTGATCTTTCCTTTGATTGTATCGCCTTACTAACTACACTAAAAAAAACTCCAATGTCAGTACATATAAATCAGCTGCCAACAGATCAGGGTAAAACATAACATTACAAAGGTTCTATTGAAAAATCCAACCAAATACTCACAACTGTGTAGTAGGAAAGGAACCAGTCTGCACGAGGCTCGCAGACCTCAATTTTATGCTTTAAATAGACTGCATCTACCATTCTTCCATTTAAACGAGCCTGCAGGCGCTTTAAGCTGTCTTTTTATACCCATGAATATACTGGAAGTGATGTATTTGCCTGCACTGTGTAGCAAGAGGTGTTTGTATCTGTGTAGTATACTCCATATTCCATTCTTAGTGCCAGTGTCCCTCTGTCCCTAAGATTGCATTTGTGTCTTTTTGTCAGATTGTCAATGTCACTGATACAGGGTTTATCTCATCGGTCATTTTCTCTCTGTATCTACAGCAGCAATTGTTTTTATACGATTGGTGTCAGTGACTCTATAGGGCATATTTACAAAGCTATGATGCAGCGCCATGCTGCAAGCAATTTAGCAACGTCACGCTGCGTTATTTAAATAAATGCAGGGATGCATCGTATTCAGAATAATACAGCGCACCCCTGTGTTTTCCCTTTTGCCCTACAAAAAAATCTGTCTAGCGTCAAAGCAGATACCTTGCGCTATGGTGAAAGGGTGCCTGTGTTGCAGGGATGATTGTTTATGTGCAGGAAGGGACACCTTCCTTCACATAAACAAACATTAAAGGCGATTTGGTCCACCTATGTGTGCTGCAGAATGCAGAACACATAGAAAGAGTAAAAAACGAGGAGAAATAAAAGTATTTCTCCTCGTTGTGCCACTCTAACACCTGCTTTTCAATGGAGTTCATTTTTGGCGCGGCCTCAGATTTACACAGCCTTGTAAATGTTGGGCAGCGTCAAAAAGCAATGGGTGTTGCGGTGGAACGCTGACAGCAACACCCATTGAACGCCCCTTTCACACAGATACCTGCGTGAAATGGTACGATATTTGCAAAGTGGCGTTAAGCCAAGCAAAGTGGCTTAGTGCCTCTTTGTAAATATGGAGCAAGGCACTGCGTCACCGAAACGTCAGAAAAAGTGATGATCCCGTTGCGCAATGCCCTTGTAAATATGCCCCTAAATCTGTGATTCCAAGTTGTGCATAACAGCATGTGGTATTTACTAACCCTGGGCGTAGTTCGCGAAGTAGCGCTACGCGAAGCTACGTGAAGTGCACCTCGCACTACGCGAGCTACGCGTAGCTACGCGAACTGCGTAGTGCACTGTGCAAAATGCTGTTCGCACTGATTGCACAGTGCCGGATGCTTGTCCGCACTGTGCAATCATTGAAAACGGCATCTTGCACAGTGTGAGCTGTCTTTACTGCCGCTCGAGTAGATTTTTACTCGAGCAGCAGCTTTCTCAACGCGGACTGGTAGTTTCTCATCGCGAGCGGTCGCGAGCATGCGCAACCACTCGCAATGAGAAACCTGACCTCCCCGCGTTGAGAATCTCGCCGGGAGGTTTATTTTGCACGCTCGCGATCGGCAACTTGATGTTGCTGATCGCGAACGAGGAAAAAGTCTCGCCGGGATGTCATTTTGCTTGCTCGCGGTTGCCAACTTGACGTTGAGGACCGTGAGCAAGCAAAAAATGACCGCTACGCTACGCGTGTTTGCAATGTGCTACGTGCGATTCGCGTAGCGCGAAGTAGCGCAAACTTCGCAAACTACGCGAGCGTAGCGTAGTGCTTTGCCCAGGCTTAGTATTTACCACCCCCGGAAAATACCATTACTCTGCGGTGAGATATTTAGCAGGTGAGTTTTCAACTTATAAATGAGGCAAAAAAGACAAATAAATTTTTAGATCTGAGCTTGTAATCTCTTTCTGCCCTTGTGAATGGCTTTTTCCCTGTTTTCATGTCTCAATGACAGTGTCATCGTGTCGCAAATTCAGTGGTTCCTATTCAACTGACAATGTTGGTGTCTCTTTGTCCCGATGTGTGTCTCTGTCCTAGTTTTAAAGTCTATCTGTCCTACTGTCGAAGTTTAGTCTTATTAGTGCCAAAGCCCCCTGTGTAATAGTGCCCCTGTTCCTGTTTTATGAGTTCATCCCAGCATCTTTTGCATGTTTGATTCTCAATAGGGCTCTAGCCTTTGTCCCAGGATGAATAATTTATATTTTCCTGTCCATTGGTGCTGGAACAATGTTCTTATTGGGGTGCTGGCCAAAGGCATAAGCTCACTAAAATAAGAGTGGTTCTAAAAGATCCTGGTGTTAGCAAAGGAGCGAGTGCACTAAAGGAACAACAAACTTTTAGTGGGTACTGTGATTTTGTTGGATGGCGAAGTGGATGAGATGGTTGTCTCAGACATATTTGCCAAAATATTGTTTCAATGGTACACCATGTATTAATACTTTTAAATAGCTGCATAATTTGTTCCAATTTTTATTCCAAAAGAGTTATTTAAAAGTTGTAATTAATAAATCAGAGGGGTTGTATCCAATAAATGTGCATTGTAAACTATACATGACAACCATATGTGCAGTAGGTAGTTATAAGTTGTTTTCTGATCTCATGTCATTTACCATTGACCTTTTATTGCTTTTGAACGAGGAGCTAATACCACTCTCAAACAAAGTCCTCATCATCTTATATTATCTTCTGATCTGCCTTCAGTTTGGGGAGTGCTGCAGCGCCTGCTGTACCCCGAATGGCGTAACATTGTGCCCGCAGCTCCCATGGTGCGGGGTGCACTGAGCTCCAGGGAGCCCCCTTCAGCACTGTGCACGGGTGGCAGGCCCCTGGCCCGAGAACTCCTGACTAGGTCGGGAGGCCCTCTATGTACTTTTGCAGGAGGGCCCCCTCAAGTTTCTTTACCAATGTGCAACCCTAGATCTAGCACACTTGTCTCTGTCCCATTGTTTGCATTTGTGTTTTTAGTCATGGTGTTAGCATCTCTCTGTTCTACTGTTGGCTTCTCTGAATAAAAGTGTAAACGTTGTCTTGTGTAAGCATATCACTGTTTCAGTGTCAGTGTATTCAAATCCACACTTATTGTTTATGTCTCCATGTGCCAGAGTTGCAGAGCCCTATTTGATTTACCAGTGTCTTCCTTTCAAGGTTTATGACTCCCTATATATTCTCAGTTCCTTTGTACTCCTGTGGTAGTTTCTATGTCCTGTCTCTGTGACATATCATTTACGTGTTCAGCCGACTGTTTCCGTTTGTTAATTTTTACACATTTTCACCTTCCTGGTTGGGTTTTGGTTCTTTACGCCACTGTGTCCTTTCCTCCAATTTTCTTTTCTTTGCCCCTGATTCCTTGTATTTGAGTATCTTGGTGTTATATTTGTGCACTCTTCTCAGAGATATTTTTCAAAGGCCATGTTTCTAAATGCTATGAGGTCCTAGAATAAAGCAAAGGTGGGCAGTAATCTCATTCCATAGTGCTATGACAAGGACTAGAGAAATTAATAAAGTCTTTTGTGGCCATATCCAACAGACCAAGCATCAATAAGTACAAGTTATGTACATTGACTATAATAGTTATTACTTTCTTATTTCAAACAATCCCAAAGAGTATATCAGTGCCAGTTTGCAAGCAATTAACTAGTCACAGAACATAATGCTTCAACCTAAAAGCATGTTTTGAGGTACCAAACAACAAACCAATAAATTAGCATAATTAACTATGAAGTGTGTACCTTTGCTTTAATAGCCCTTCCACTCTTTCTTGTTCACCAGTGTATTGTAGACTTTCTGATTCATATGCGTTCAAAGGTTTATTACTAAAGGAATATCCTGATTCAGAGGGTTTGTACTCATCTTGGCAGGCAGTTTGTGTGATATTTGATTTTTTTTCACCTGGAAGAAATCTGGGCCCTTGTTGATGTAATCACTGTGGATAATGAAGAAGGCCTTCAATCTGAGTTAACAGTTGACTTGTAATCAATGGTCAGTGTACAGACCTGGGAAGATGTTATTTTATTGTCAAAGGTACAGCTCTTTTCTAGAACCACTTTTTGGTCTCCACTTATTTCTGCCAGTAGGTTTGGTTTGACCTAACAATCTCAAGCACCTTCTCAGTTTTATAACTGTGATAATTAGTGTGATTGAGAACTGACAGTATTCTGGCACACAATCTTTGAGTATGCCAGGTATTTTAGGATATGCTATAAAGTGTGCAGGAGAAGAATGAATGTATTGACTATGTTGTTGAGAGTTATAGCTTCTCTATGATTTGTAGACTTGGCAAGAGTGGCCTACACCTATGCTGGTCGGCCCATGACACAGTGTGGGACTCCAGCCACATTGTTATATATGAGAATAACAGCCCCGGCACCAAACGAAAGGTGGCCCCCACTTCTGGACAACGACTTTTCATAAAATGTGGCCTACTTCCTATCAGGGGAGTTCTTTTCCTTTCTCTTAATTTCCTTTTCTCTTCTTTTCTCTTCGTCATTCTTCTCCACTTTGTAGTTCACATTTCCTTTTTGTATCAAGCGGGAGGACAAATCCAGACTGAGACAAGGCCCAGACACAAGACAGCAGCAACCCGAGGGCTGAGCTGACGATAGACTGCTGGATTACGCAGCCTTCACAGTACGGCTACTGAGTATACCCAAAGCACATGAGGTGGGAGAATCGGAGGACAAGGAAAAGGTGGATCTTTTGGGGGGTGAATTGTCGAACCTACTGATGTGAGAAAGAATTGCCTGCAGTGCAGTCCTGTTCTGTGGAAGGGAGCGGGTGTTGTGCTTGTTCCGGTCGTGCATCAGTACACATGAAAGTCGAATTCAGCCGTCAGAATAAGAATTAAGAAAAAGAACAAACTCAAGGAGAGATTTCTATCTAGAGCAAGAAACCTTGAGATGTAATGGATGGGACGCTTTCTTTAGATTCTGCCTGCCGCATCGCCGGGGACCAGGACTACGGGTCCCAGCATTCTTTGCGGCTCCCTGCCTGCCGCCAACGAGCCACAGCTGCGCCTGGAGGCGCTTTAAATCCATCTCAGCCCTCCTGCAGCGCGGGACGCTTTCTTTGGATTCTGTCTGTCGCATCACCGGGGACCAGGACTATGGGTCCCAGCATTCTTTGCGTCTCCCTGCCTGCCGCCAACGAGCCACAGCTGCGCCTGGAGGCGCTTTAAATCCATCTCAGCCCTCCCGCAGCGCCAAGGGTGGGCCCGTCCGCGCCCGTCCGCGGAAGAGCGAGGCAGGCCGGGCCCACTTTCTTGGTTGGTGGACTTGTGGGGCGCTTGGAACCTGATCATTTTAATCATCCTTGCCTCCCTTGAAAAGAGCAGCCTAAGTGTAGATTGCTGGATTCCACAACCCTAAGTTATTAATTGCGTGGGGGCTGGGACATCATTATGGGAAAACGGAAAGCAGCTGATGGAGGGTTGGGAGTAGCCCACAAAAGGAAAGTGATAAAGAATGCTGCGAGATGCAGCCCAGTTGGTAAAAAAGGGGTACTTGAGCGTATCGACAGCCTATTATTAGATTGTGAGGTCATACTAGACCCAGCGGGCCTGAGCAAGCCTCTAACACCAATTGACCAGACTGATATTTGTAACTATGTTGAATCCAGGCGTATTCCTACTATGTTTAAGAAGTCCCTAAGCGCAAGTTCAGGCACCCAGCAGCCAATTATATCTGTTCCTCCTTCTAATCAAACCTCTTGCGATGATACTGCCATGTCGCTCTTAAAGGATTTCCCATGTAACAATAGGTTTACAGTGTTGCAGGCCCAGATTCACCCCGTCCCAGATGACCCTTCCAATAGCTTGGTCAGCTGTGTAGCAAATGACAGCAGGTTGACTGGCCTATTGAGTGATACCCCAGTGTTTATACCAAGCTCAGAGCCCCCACTTATTACTCCAGGGATCCCTTTAATCCATGGCAGGTCTCCCAGTCCAGTGACTGATGCTATCACTGGCATGGATTCTCTTGGTAAGCCTCTCGAGCTCCAGATATTGGACTTGTCCCAGATAGTAAAGGACCTAAAAGACCTGGTCAGTAGTCTCTCTGACTCCTTATCTACGACCCTTTTTGAGATACATGATATGAAAAAACAAATGAGCTTTCCCTTATCTAGTCCAGCAGTAGACTCAGGGGGAGCAGACGGTGTGAGATTGGTTAGAGTGCTGTCTGAGGGGCCATTAGAGGGGTCCGCTGGTCCTGGCAGGAAGGGAGGGGGGAGATTCCATCCACAACCATATCGTCAAATTGGGCTGTCAAAAACAGCACACACAAGAGACGCTGTGAATAGGGGAGCAGGTCTGCGACATCGTCCCAACTTTGATATAGCCATTGCACCCCTAGTCAAACCCTCTGTTTCTTGGGCAAAAACACCTAATCTCACAATAAACATGGCTAGCACCACCAAAAACACAAAGGCAAAGGTGGTATATTTGACGAGTGTCCCTAAACTTTCAGCTAATTCCGGAAGAGAAGATGAGACCTCCCTAATTAACAAAAGTATCCAATGGATTCGGCATGTAAGAGGGTGTCGGTCTATCATCAGGGAGGGCATTAAAGGGGCATATAGATGCCTAACCAAGGGAGGGTCCACGGATGCTATAGCACTCACATTCTACCACCAAGAGTTAGCTGGAAATTTGATGGCATTCGATCTACGTACCCACCATCAAACTAATTCCAACATCCGTATTAAACACTCACCCCCCGAGGCAATTCCATCAGCTCCCCCTCCTTCTGTCTCTCTCTCTCTGACACTAGATCATCCCCTCTTCGGGAAATTGATTGACTACCACATTCCTGCCCTTGTGTAGGGAAACAACCACCCTCTTTGACCCGGGAAGCGAACTACACTTCCCAACCAGAAAGCACAGCCCCTGACTATGAATATGTATCTAATTTTCCAGCACATAGCCCTTGTGGACACCTAGACGAGAGAACCTTATTGGGGAAACTAACTAATGGGGTTGGTACACAATTTGCACTCCCACCTGTATTACACCAAACGTCATTTATGTCATGGAATATAGCAGGGCTTAGGTCCCAAACTCTCTCCGAGTCCTGGAACAATTTTATAGAGCAGTATGATATCTGTTTGTTTCAGGAAATGTGGTCTGTTGCTCCGACCTTTTGTCCAGGTTATTTAAATTTCTACGCTCTTGCCATCACTGGTAGCAAGGGGCGACCTTCAGGAGGTTTAACGACCTGGATACGCCAAGGTACGTGCCTTTCCGTTCAAGAGCTCCCCTCAGGTAAACCTGACATCCTTGTCATTCGACTGATGTGTAGTCCCTTCTGCATCCTTGACATTTATAATATATATGTGAGAGGGACTAGAGGAGGGAGGAAATCTACTACCATAGAGGCCCTAGACGACCTCCTGGGCGCAAGATCGGGGGAATCCTCTGTTATAAAAGCAGGTGATTTTATTACCACCTTTGAGCCGCTGGACAGGGACGACAGCGACCTTTCAGAGGATGAGGACGCAGCCTGGGGCATTCCTAAACTGGAGTTAGTCCCAATAAAACGCTGGACTGAAGCAGGAATACAGTTGAAGGCATTTAGTTTAGAGAGAAGCCTTAGGGTGGCTAATGGCAGAACCATTTCTGACAGAAAAGGGGCCAATACATTTAACAATGGGCTCCATACTAGTCGTATTGATTATCTCCTCATTGACTTAACTCTATGGCACACCCTAATTGATATGGCCGTTATATAACGGGTTGAGAGTGACCATAATCCACTCTCCGCAACTCTCCCTCTTTTGCCATCGGATGATCCTGTTTGTCCAGCTAGCTTGGCGACCACTAGGGACTTATTGGTCAGTAATGACATGAGGAGACTTAAATGGTCCAAAATAATTAGTGATCCGTAGGCATTGTCCATTATCGGCAGGGATGTTGATGAGGCAATTGTTGCTCTTGAGGCCCTTTGTGCTAGTGCTCAACCAATAGGCCTAATTACTACTATCCATGCCTCACTATTTGATAAAGTATGGACCCACTTTCAGAAACCTTACAGTAAAAAAGGCTCTTTTAAACAAAAGAGGCAAACCTGGTACAACAAAGAATGCAGTAGAGCTCGTAAATCCCTAGGGGTAGCTATTAGAACAAGAAACCCAGACTCTGTTAGGGAAGCCAGGAATGCTTACAGAACTGCACAGAGTAAAGCCAAAAGAGAGTGGGATGAGAGAAGGTGGCAGGAATTGAAGGCAGCTTGCACAAGAAGTAATCTCCAACACTTTTGGGCTCTTGTGAAATGGGGCAGTGGGGCACATCCTCCCCCACCGGAAAATCATGTAGCCCCTGATCAATGGGTAAAACATTTTTCTCAGCAGTACTCAACAGATGACGCAGGGACCTCTGAACCTCTACTAAAGATACCTAGTCAGAGTATGTGCCTGGTATTTGAACCCTCGGAAGTAATGGTTGCCTTAAATGCAATCACGGGGGAAGAGCTCCGGGTATTGACAGCATTCCCGCAGATGTTTTTCTACATGATAGGGAAAAGTGGTGCAGGGACATAACACTGCTAGCAAATGGTCTATCCCAAGGGGCCCCCATTCCTGAATTCATGGAAGGGTGCCGAGTTTATACCAGTTTACAATAAGGGGGACAGATCACAGCCTGCAAATTACCGGCCCATTAGCCTCATCGATTCCATTCAAAAGGTGGTGGCTCGCCTTGTCTTGGGAGAGATTCAGGAATGGATTGATGATAACAGCATTTTAACTCCTCATCAGGCTGGTTTCCGGGCCCACATCAGCACTATAGACCAAGTTTTTAGATTTATTCTGATATACTGGCAGATAGTGGTGCTTGGTGAAGGCAGTATATACGCAGTTTTTGTTGATTTAAAATTGGCTTTTGATCTAGTGTCTCGTAGCAAACTGTGGGAGATGCTGCGGGATCTAGACATGCCGGATAACTTATTAACTTTTCTACTGCGCCTTCACGAGAGTAATTTTTCTCACATATGTTGGGGTGCTCAGGGAGAAGTTACGGATCCATTCCGGATTGATAAGGGAGTGCGCCAAGGGTGCGTCTTGGCACCCACGTTGTTCTCCCTTTTTTATTAATGAGGCAGCTGAATTTCTAGCCTCAACACCCACTGTTGCCCCATCCCTTGCTGGCTCTAAGGTCCCAATTCTTATGTTCGCGGACGACACCCTTATCATTTTCAAGACCCCTAGTGGATTACAGCATGCTTTGGCCTTGTTCGAAGATTTCTGTAAACTCAGAGGGCTCAAAATCAATGCAGACAAAACAAAACTAATGACTTTTAATAAACACCGATCATACAGGGGGAAAATTACCATGGAGGGTGTGGCACTAAAGGAAGTAGATGCATTTAAGTACCTAGGTGTCACCATGGAGAAAAGGATAAAATGGAGATCCCATATTGAAAAAATGGCATTAAAACACAGACAGCTAGTGGGTGCTTTGAATAAAGAATTTAGCTTGTTCCTTAGTAAACCCATCAGTCCTGTATTACAGATATATAATGCCAAGGTAATTAGTTCAGTTCTATATGGCTCAGATCTATGGGGGTATGGAAATCTTACACAGCTGACAATTGCTGAAAACAAGTTCCTCCGTGGGAACTCCAGTCTGCCTAAAAGCACTCCTTCACTCCCATTGCTTAATGACATGGGAATGTATCCACTGGCAGACATAGCAAGGCTTCGTCCCTTATTATATTGGCGTCGAATCTGGGTCACACCGGAGTTAACCACCTTTGTTAGTGGACTCAGGGATGTCCTAGATGCAGATCGCCACCATAAAATAGGGTGGCTCAGTGATATCAAGGCAGCATTGACCACAATGGGCTTGAACAATTTATGGGAGAACCTGTGTAACTTATTGTCTGTGCCCAAAGCTGTACTGAAGAGCAAATACTGGGACATGGTGGGTCAAAACATCAGCTGACAGAGTGATAGCACTACATTGACTGGGAGGTTCTTGTTAGCTAAACCTCGCCCCCACCTTGAACCATATTGGGATACTATCTCCAAGCCCTTCGATCGAAAACTCTATTTTTAATTTACAGTCGGTACCCTACCCTTAAAATCCTTTACTTCGAAATGGTCAGATTAGGGAGAAAGTAAGTGCCCACATTGTGATGAGCATACAGAAACATACCCACATATTCTCTTTGTATGTCCTGCTTATGCTATCCCGCGAAAGATCTTGCTAGTGCGTATTATTAAGAACTTGGGCACTAGGCAAAGCAGCGAAGCTTTAAGAATTTTGAGGACCGATTCCTCGCTTCGCTATGCTATTCCACTAGTCAAATTTCTAAAGTGGGCTTGGTGCATCAGATCAAAAATTCTATCAACAGAGAATAATCATGCATTTCTGCTACCAGGTCTTCCCTTTGCTGAAATACCAATTAGATCTCCACATGGTACTAACTGAATCCCACTGTGTGAAACTTTTACTATTTGCACTTTATAGTGTGTTAATAACTTTTTAACTTTTTATTCCCATTTTGTCATGTTTGGAGTTTTATTATACGTCTGATTTTATCAACCTGATATTTTATTGGTTACCAACTAGTCGGTTAATTTTGTCCTTTGAGGTTTATGCCACTTTCTTGTGTTGTGTTATTTTATCACATTGTAAATCAAGCTATTACTGTATATAGCGTATGTTACGTGATCCTATGGTGGTATTAATGATGAGACTGTCGATTTTTAACAATTTTTTTTATGAGGAAAGGATTGTTTGTTCTTAATATCTGTACTCACTGATACATATTGACTTGTAAGATCTATTTAATAGTTAAATTATGCATACTATGTTGTACTTGATTTTATGACAATATTGTCGAATAAAGCTTTTTGAAGTGAAGTGAAGAAAAACAGTTTTGTCAGAATTTAATTTGAAGTGGCTCTTGATTATCAGGAGCTTGAACACATGGAAAGAGTTTGACAGAGTATGGGTATTGTTAAATTTTAGATTCACACTGTAGAACTGTACCATTGATTATATTTAGGTCATTAGGCCAAATGAGTGAGTAAGCACAAGGTAGGCATTAAAAAAAGATAGGAAGAATTTAAAGCTTCAGGGGTTACTTTGTAGGCATTACATATAGGAGGGGAAGTTTCAAGCTAAAAAAACATACTAAGCTGTGAGGCAATTCTTGGAGGAGAAAGTGTGAAGTGTTCGGTTTGTAATCTGTTTGTGAGGAAAGAATTTGAATGTGGCTACAAAAAAATCCTTTCATACACAGATGATAGCAAACAACACCAAAGAGGAAAGAGGAGATTCAGATGATGACAGAATCTTGTACACATTGGTCCTCGATTTTTGCATTGAAAGTGTTATTTTTCACCAAGTCAATCAATCAATCAATCAATCAATCAAATGAACTTTATTCGGTTTCTGTATAAAACCATAAAAGTATTCTAGAACCGTACATAATGTTGAATATAATCTGAAACGTGTTATACATGCAAAAATCACTTAAATAGCAAATCTAGCTTTAAAATTCATACAATACATTACAAATTTTTATAGAATGCATATAAAAGAAACATTAAAACAGAGGGGCAGAAAACAGAAATAAGCACAGAATCCCTGACTAAACTGGTTGCATCACCAACATGCCTAATAGGGCACTATACCGTCGTTTAAAAACCTCTATCAATTAGTCACAACAGCCTCTAAGCTTCACCACTGATTTAAAAAAGTTAAGAACAAAAAAACCGGTATCACCAGACAACAATTGTAAATAGATAAAAGCTGGTTGCACCCGCTTAAACTCCAATCTTTTTAAAATAGGTATAATAAAGGTTTTCCGGGGAGTCACATAATACTTACAGAACAATAAAAATTGAAGCATGTCCTGTGGAGACTTACCGTAGCATCTAAAGGACTCTAAAATCTGACCTCTACTACACCCACATGGCTGTGCCAACAAGAGATGGAAGAGATCAAAGTGAAACGCTCATAGGTACTGAGAGGCCCTAAAAGGTATGACTCAGTCGATTGTACAGTTTTCAGAATATTACATTTACGGATACTGGGTTTCCTCAGTTCACACTCTTCCCTGCCTAGTTTCCTCTGTTTATAAAAAGTCTCCCGCACCCAGCCCAGGTCTTTCTTGGTCACTGTGTCTGGGTTAGTAAATAAATTGGCTCTTCCCAGTCTTTCAAAACTTCTCTTTATATAATTAAGCCACAAAATGTGGTGAGCATGGTCAAGCGCCATGCACTCCTTCAAGATCAGTTTGCTTAAAGATGGACCGTCATTCAACCAGGTCTTCATCCATAATGTTAAGGGTCAGAGAGCCAACAAGTCAGAAATGTAAGGCACCCCCAATTCTTCATGTACCACTATGTTAGATGTTCCCTGGGGCACGGATATAAGGCGTTTCAAAAAGGTATTCTCAGCCACTTGTAGCTCATCATTAGCAACATAACCCCATATTTCGCTACCATAGGAAGCTTTAGTGACACATTTAGCCTGATATCACTGTAGGAGTGCAGCAATTGGTCTCCTACCTAACCGTGAAGCAAAATTAAAAATAGCCGTGTTAGTGCACACTAAGTCTCCCCTCCTTCTCTGTTTTAGTGGCCTCCATTTCATCTTTTCGTCTATCAGCACCCCAAGATACGAGAAAACATCTGTACGGGGAACTTGGGCAAATCCAACCATAAACTGATAAAGCTTTCTGGAACGATGTCCCACCTGCATCACATAGGATTTGGGATCGTTTATTGACAGGTCCAGATCCACCATAAAGGAGGAAAAGGAGTTGAGCAGCACTTGTAGCCCTCTTGCGGTCCGAGACATGAGGACCGCGTCATCCGCATATAATAAAACCGGTAGGCCGTGCCGACCCACCTGAGGGTAATCTACCTTTGTCTCCAATAAAGCTGATTCCAATTTGTTGATATACAGATTGAACAAAAAGGGAGCTAGGATACACCCTTGGCGTACTCCTCTTTTTATTGAGATCTTACGGGAAACCCTAAGATCTTGTCAATATCTAACCTCAGCCTTTGTATCTCTGTGGAGGTCCTCCAGAAAATTAACAATATCCCCTTCCACCCCAATGGCCAACATGGTCTGCCAGAGCTTTACTCTGTTCACGCGATCGAACGCGGATGACAGATCCATGAAGGCCAGATAGATAGTACCGGGGCGAGCAACCGTATATTCATTGAGGATCATGAATAAATTTAAAGACTGGGGTATGGTAGACCACCCAGGATGGAACCCGTACTGGACATCGGTCAAAATATAATTTTCCTCTGCCCAGCTTGTTAATCTATCTAGGAGAACTTGACCCACCAGCTTAACCACAGAGTCCAGCAAGGATATTGGTCTGTAGCAATGAGTGTCATCTCGATTACCTTTTTTGAATACTGGCACTATGGTGGAGATGGCCCAGGATTCAGGGGGGGGGGCAGTTTTTACCGCTGCATTAATAACTGCTGTGAGGACGGGTGCCCAGAAGTTTGGTTCAGATTTATAAAGATCCGGCGGGATGCCAAGTCAAATGCTGCAGCTAGGCCCACGAGATAAAGCATCTTGGCTCCAATAATTTATCTTATGAATTTGCGGTCACCTCAGATAAATGCTATATGCTCTATGGTATATTCGGTTTGGAATCTTGCTTTGGTTGGAATCCAGTAATAAAATGGTCTACGTTTGTGTGGAGGTTGACTATAGTTAATGAGGTTTGTGAAGCTTGAGATGGGCCTATAGCTGGCTGGTTCTTAGGAGTGCAGGGATACTTTTCTTATGCACATACACCTGAGTGTTTCTAAACTCATACAAAAAATTGCCATTTCAGAGTGATGTATTGAAGGAAGGGCTAATGATTTGGCACGTGACTGAAATACTGAGATAATCTGTAAAGATGATTTAGTACAATTAACCAGGGGGGCTGGACATCCTTTTAGACCTGCTAGTGTTAAAGGCAAGCCCAATTACAAATGATACCAGGCCAGTCCTAGGGCTAATATTACATGCCAACAAAAAGAGCTTTCACTTGTACGCATAACAGAAACCCGTGAGACACCTCGGTACCAACATTTAGATCAACATTCGAGTTAATCACTAAAATAGTTGAGGCGTCCTCCAAATATAATTGGTAACTACAAATGCAGCTCATTTAGCGTTTGTCTGCATATGACTGACTCAAAATATCTTCAAGTAGGTAACTCAAAGATTAAATTGAGAAATTGTTTTTTACGGGAATAAGATGTTGCAGGGGTAAAATGGTGTCCGTCAGACAGCTCGTGCTTGGACAGAAGAGTGAGCCCAGCATGAGTTTCATTCTACTGCCCTGGAAGATCATGTGTTTTCTTTAATCCAGCCTCCTTACCTTCTTTGTAAAGTTTAATGGTGTGAATGGTGTTCCCGGTGACAATATTCACAAAGTTTACAGATTTTGAGTTCTCTGTAGATATGACTTGCCGCTCCACCTTCCTTGCAGCACCTCAATACCTCTTTGGGTCTTAGCATCTCCAGATGAACGGAGGACTGTTACTATCCATGATAGATTCTAAGGCCCATGGATGCACCATCAAGACAGCAACAGCGTCCTGTGGTCCTAAGGTAGGTACGGTGCGCCGGCCGAAAAATTCATATCTACTCAGCAGTTCCTTTGCTTGCTCAGGCGTGTCAGCAGCTGCCTTAACTTGCCAGGTAGTCTCTCTTGGCCACAGCAGCTTGGAGGCACATTTCACTGTGGGATCTTTTCAGTTTGATACACTCGAAGAGCTGCTGTGTTGATAAGAAGGCTCCACAAGATGCTCTGGGGCTGCTACCTCTGTTTTCGTTTTGCAGGCTGGAAGCACAGAATATGTGCACCTGACCTTGTGGCAGGAAATCAGAATGCAAGCATTAAGGAGATAACCACATTTGTTTTACTCAGACTGGCACTGCTACTGATTAAGTTGTTGAAAAGCTGCTTTCTAAAATTAAAGATATATAAGTGCAAAATATTCCTTAAATCATGCAGTAGTCAGAGTGGAATTTACTACAGAGTCTATGAAAACCGCGATGCTGGAATTACCAATATATCATGTCCCTCCTAACTTTACCTCAGAAAAAAGGCCAGCCTCCAAATTCAGTCACAGTAGTTTTAGTAGTACTGGCAATCTTGCATTTAGTGATACTTTTGTTAAACTCTTCTACTATTGCCAAACTCTCTGTACTAAAATCTATAGCTAAGCTTATCCAGGAAAATAGCATCGGTGAAGTGGTTGAATTGAACAAGGATTCAGCAAGTACTGCCAATTCAGGGGCAATGAGTATGAAGGAAGCAGAGGCATTTCTTGTTGTTGTCTGATAATTCAGATGCAGAGTCTGACATGGGCAATACTTTAGATTCTGATTTGGATACTAGTTTGGGGGGAGCAATGGATAAGCTGGATGAAATGAGGAAACGACTCCAACATCTTCAGTAGGATCAATCAATCAATCAATCAGGGAATTGTAAGCGCGCTACTCACCAGTGAGGGTCTCAAGGCGCCCAAGGGGGGGGGGGTCCGCAGATCTGTTTAGCCGAAGAGCCAGGTCTTGAGGGTCTTCCTGTAGGTGTTCAGGGAGGGGCCGCATCTGATGTTTGCCGGTAGCTCGTTCCAGGTCTGGGCTGCAATGTGAGAGAAGGATCTTCCGCCTGCTCTGGCTCTGTGGATGCGTGGGTTTTCGGCCAGTGCGAGGTTGGAAGATCGGAGGTTTCGTTTGGGTACGTGGAAGTTGATTCTGTCATTGAGGTATTTGGGTCCGTTGTTGTGTAGGCATTTGTAGGCGTGAGTGAGGATTTTGAAAGTGACTCTTTTTTCCACAGGGAGCCAGTGGAGACTTTGTAGATGTTGGCTGATGTGTTTGTGTCGGGAAATGCCGAGGACGAGTCTGACGGCGGTGTTCTGTATTGTCTGGAGTTTGCGGAGTAGGGACTTGTTGATGCCGGCGTAGAGTGCGTTTCCATAGTCCAGTCTGCTGGTGATGAGTGCGTGGGTGACTGTCTTCCTTGACTCAGGGGGATCCACTTGAAGGTCTTGCGGAGGATGCGGAGGGTGTTGAGCAGCTGGAGGTGACGGCATTGACCTGTCGGTTCATGGTGAGTGATGAGTCGAGTACGATGCCGAGGTTCTTGGTGTGGTCTGAGGGGGTAGGTGGGCTTCCGAGGGCGGTCGGCCACCAGGTGCTGTCCCATGCAGAAGGGGTAGTACCGAGGATGAGGACTTCTGTCTTCTCTGCGTTGAGCTTCAGGCAGCTGTTGGTCATCCAGACTGCGACGTCTTGCATTCCTTTCTGGAAGTTGAGTTTGGCAGTGGTCGGGTCTTTGGTGAGGGTGAGGATGAGCTGGGTGTCATCAGCGTAGGATACGATGTTGAGGCCGTGTTGTCGGACGATGGCTGCTGGGGGGGCCATGTAGATGTTGAAGAGGGTGGGGCTCAGTGATGAACCCTGTGGGACTCCGCAGGTGATTTTCGTGGGGTCGGAGAGGAAGGGTGGGAGTCTGATCCTTTGGCTTCTTCTGGTGAGGAATGATCGGATCCAGTCCAGGGCTGTTCCTTGTATGCCTGCGTCGTGTAGTCTGGCGACTAGTGTGCGGTGGGAGACGGTGTCGAAGGCCGCTGATAGGTCAAGTAGGATGAGGGCTGCGGAGTGGCCTTGGTCCAGGAGGGTGCGGATGTCGTCTGTGGCGGTGAGTAGGGCGGTCTCTGTGCTGTGGTTGCTTCGGAATCCGGATTGGGACGGGTCGAGGATGGCGTTCTCTTCAATGGATCGTGTCAGTTTCCTGTTGACTGTTTTCTCTGCGACTTTGGCTGCGAAGGGGAGGAGAAAGATGGGCCGATAGTTCTTGAGGTCGGTGGGGTCAGCTGTGGGCTTCTTGAGTAGGGGTCTGACTTCTGCGCACTTCCAGTCATCTGGGAAGGTGCCTGTTTTGAAGGTGGTGTTGATGGTGCGTTGTAGTTTGGGTGCGATGGCGACCGCAGCTCTGTGGTAGATGTGAGGGGGGCAGGGGTCGGTGGGGGCCCCCGAGTGGATGCTTTTCATGGTCGAGGCGGTGTCTTCCGCCGTGATCGGTGTCCAGTTGGAGATGGTGGGCTGGCTGGTGTTTCTGGGGGGCAGGGGGCCGTCTGTGGTGCCTGGTGGATGGTCGATGAAGTTGTCGTAGAGGTTTTTGATCTTGAGGTGGAAATAGGTTCCAAGCTTGTCGTAGAGGTCTTGGGATGGGGTGATGTCTGTGGCTTCGCTGCGTAGATTGGTGAATTCCTGAATGACACTGAAAAGTTCCTTGGAGTTGGTGGAGTTGGCCAGGATTTTGTTGTGGATGAAGTTCTTCTTGGTGGCTCTGATCTGGTTGTGGTAGTCCGTCATGGTGTCCTTGTAGGTGGTGTGGTTTTCGGTTGTCTTGGTGTTTCTCCAGTTCTTCTCCAGGCGTCTGCAGGTGCGTCTGGCTTCTTGGAGAGCGGTGGTGAACCAGGTGGCTTTCCTGGGGCATTGTCTGTCGGGGTTATGTAGCGGGGCGAGCTCGTATGCGCAGTTGAAGATCCAGGTGTGGAGTTCTCTGGCTGTCCCGTTTGCGTCGTTTGCGTCGGGTGCCCAGGTGTGGTTGTCTCGGGTGAGGGTGGAGTTAAGTTGCTCGTCGGTAACCTTGCTCCAGTTCCTTCGAGGTGGGCGTGGGGCTGGTTTGGGTGCCTTGGGTTTGTTGATGGCGAACTGTAGGCAGTGGTGGTCGGTCCATGGCGGCTGCGTTGTGTGGCTGAATTGGACGCTGTTTCCTGCCGCGAAGATGGGGTCAAGGGTGTGTCCTGCTCTGTGGGTCGGTGTGTTGACGAGTTGTTTAAGTCCTATGCTGGCGAGGTTGTCACGAAGGATAGTTGAGTTGGGGTCCCTGGGGTTCACGAGGTGGAAGTTCAGGTCTCCAATGAGTATGTAGTTTGCTGAGGCGATGGCGTCGGGTGCGATGAAGTCGGTGATGGTGGTGGCGAAGGGTGTTCGGGGGCCGGGGGGTCTGTAGATGAGGGTTCCTCGGAGTGTGGCTTTGGGGGTGGTCTGGATCTGGAAGTGCAGGTGTTCGGCGGAGGGGAAGGTTTCGCTGGAGGTGGTGAGGTGGAGGGTGCTCTTGTGGGCGATGGCGAGGCCCCCTCCTGGGTGGTTGGGGCGGTCTTTTCTTTGGATCTTGTATCCGTCTGGGATGGCGGTGCTGATGTCAGGGGCGGAGGATGCGTTGGTCCAGGTCTCCGTGAAGAAGGCGATGTCGGGCGAGAGAGAGTCGAGTAGGTTCCAGATTTCCATGGCGTTTGTGTAAGGAGCGTATGTTGAGGAGGATGCATTTTAGGGTGTCGCTGGTGCTGGTGTTGGCGGTGTTGGAGGCCGGGGTGGTGGTGAGGGTCTGGCGGCAGTGAAGGCAGGAGAACTGGCTGTGGGTCGTGTTCGGCGAGGCCTGTTGGCATTCTCTAAGTCTTCCAGGGTTGAGTGCGAGGAGGGTGGTGGTGTCGTAGCGATGGGTAGTGGGAGGTCCGGGGTTCCTGGCGCTGGCCGCGGTCGGGTCGCGGACGGGCGAAGACGGGCTGCTAATACTGGAACTGGAACTGAACAGGCACCACCTCAACAACGTGTTGCTAATGAGTTAAGTGCTTAGGAGTCACATACAAAAAAGCACTTGCTGCACTGAAAGCATCTCATTCTAAAACGCAAATAGCTATTCATAATATGGAAAAGCAAGTCCACATGTTGAGCTCTAGAATATCAGAAGTAGAACAACAGACTTCTAATTTAAAAGATACACACAGCATCTTATTATAAACATTTGTTATTCAGTGCCAAGATACCCTTTTGTTATGTTATATGCTGTCACGTTTTGGGACACAACAATGTAACTAAAGACCTTTCCCAGAAATTGGAAGATTTGGTAAATAGAATGAGACGGAATTATCTACATGTGCTTGGTATCCCAGAGAGAGTGGAAGGGAATGACCCTAGAATTTTCATCTTCCATTTGATTCAACAGGCATTATCTAATCTTATTGGCTGGCATAATAAAATAATAATAATAGTTGTACTTGTAGAGTGCATAGCTACTTTGGAAGGAAGTGTCCCAGCACTAAAGGTTCAAACGCCCATGTTCCGATAGCTCATCAGAACTCATTGAGTCAATTTGACCTGAAAAGCCAGGTTTTTAATTTTTTCTGGAAGAGTAGTTCTAAGGGTACCTGACGGATAGTGAGGGGCAGCGAGTCCAGAGTTTGGGTGCTAGGTAGCTAAAAGAACTACCACAAAGGTGCAATCTTTTGACGTTCGGGATGCAGACCAACCTGGCCCCAGTAGATCCGAGGTTCCTCTGTGGGGCTTAGGGTTGAATGAGAGGCTGCAAATACTGTGGGCCACTGTTCAAAAGAGCATCATAACAATAGCAGAAGGCCTTGAACCAGACCCTCTGCTTCACTGGAAGCCAATGAAGCTTGGAAAGTACAGACCTGATGGAGGTGCGTTTGGGGAGATAGAACAGCAGGAGTGTGGCTGCATTCGGAACTCGTTGGAGTTTCCTCATGTAAGACTGTGACACCCCTAGGTACAACACATTGCAGTAGTCCAGCCTGACATGATAAAGGCCTGGACCACTGTTCTTTTTGCAGGTTCTGGCAAAAAGCAGCAGATCTTTTTGAGGGTCTTTAGGATACCAAACAATTCCCTGCCAGAGCTGAAATTTGGCTGTCAAAGGACAGCTACTGGTCAAACTAGATACCCAGGTTTTTATCCCTGGACTTGGGGTTGGGTAGAGGGTCAAGAGTTTCAGGCCGCCAGAAGATCAACAAGATGTTGGGATTTTTGCCCAGGATCAAGATCTCAGTCTTCCAAGCATTCAATATATTGACTCTCAAATTCATAGGACCTATTGTTTTTCATTTCATAAACCTACAAATGAGAAAGCAATCATCGTCCTAGAGCCATGCTAGTAATAAAACAAATTCCTTTTAGACAACTCCTTTATCAAGCTGCATGCCCTTATAGTCTAGGCAAGTGGAGTAAGCTGTCCTTCTTTGTTCGCTCTGACTCTAGTCAAGCCATGGTTACAAGATGCTGGCAGCTTCATCATCTAATCACTCAACTTCAAGAGTGTTGGACTTAGCCCTCTCTTCAGGGTCATCCCCAAACATTTTGCCTTCACCCTCCTGTTTTCTGAACCTGTTTTTTGGCTTTTAGGACTCTATGCACTTTACTACTGCTAACCAGTGCTAAAGTGTTTGTGCTCTCTCCTTTAAGCATGGTGATATTGGCTTATACCCAATTGGCACATTTAATTTCCTTGTAAGTCCTAAGTAAATTGGTACCACGTGTACCCAGGGCCTGTAAATTAAATGCTACTAGTGAACCTGCAGCACTCATTGTGCCACTCATTTAAGTTGCACTTTAAACATATCTCAGACCTTCTATTGCATCTTGTGTGAGCAGTGTTATAAAGAAATAGTTTTATTGTTTTTTTGCATGGCATATAACATTGCAGACAGAACAATCAGATAGGCGTACTTCGTTCCCAGCTGTGTGAGCAGTTTTCAACAGCCATTTTGCCATGATAAAATACATGTTTTGCCAGGCCTATATCTCCCTTGTTAATACATATGTCACTCCTAGGGTAAGACCTAAACAGCCCAAAGGGCAGGGTGAGTGCATTTAAAAAGTCGGACAGGAACTTTTAAGTTTTACATGTCCTGGTAGTTAAAAACTCCTAAATTAGTTTTTCACAACTGTGAGGCCTACCCCTTCAATAGAATAACATTAGGTTACCTTATTTAATTTAATAAGTAATAGCTTTCAATTGGCAGCAGGTAGGAATGTTGACTTTGGTCTGTAAAGAATTGTAATTTGAAACCCTCTTTAATGGTAAAGTTGGACTTTAAGTCTAATACTAAAAATTCCACTTTTAGAAAGCTACGCATAAATAACAAGGTGAATGAATTAATCTCAGCCACTGGCAATTGCTTGGGCCCCATCCCAATCCATCCTTTTTCGCCAACCATGCCACGTCAGTTTGAACCCAGCAAAATGCAAATCAGTCTTGACCCTGCTCCAATGGGAACAGTCAAGTTCTAGGAATGACAGTCTAACTAAAGGGGAGCTATTCTATCATGCAACAAGACAAAAGCTTGTCTAAAATCACTCCTCTGGTAAAAATGGATGATGGTCCATTATTAGAATCCAGAGAGTAACCGCTGCTCTTACAATATGCTCACTATATGGTAGTAATCATAATGACCCTTCAATGTTTCAACAATTGACAATGCAATTGGCTAGCTGGGAAGATCTTTTAATAGTCTGTGAGGATTTTAATTTGACACTAGACTCACAGGTTGACTCTATGCAGAAGGGTATTGGTAGACATGTGCATCAGCCTTGTGCTACTGTTCAACATCTTATAAAGGTATTTGGTCAAATTGATAGTTGTCGTTATACCGGACCTCATTCTAAAGCTTTACTTACTATTCGGTACTCAATAAAGAAATACGACCGCCCGTGTTGAGAAATCTTGCCGTGAGGTTGATTTTCCACGCTCGCGCTCGCCAACTTAATGTTGACGATCGAGAACGAAGAAAAATCTCGCCGGGAGGTGGATTTTCCTCGCTCGCGCTCGCCAACTTGACGTTGACGAACACGGGCGAGGAAAAAACTCTGCTCCGCTATGCATTGAGATCTTTAGCGAGATGTTTTCTCTATTATTTGATAAATCCATACTTTTTCTGTTTTAAGTTCAAATCCATATTCTTCTCTTCTTGGGTCTATTCAGGCTCTAGTTTAGATCACACTTATGGTACTAACGTAATTTCTCACTGAGCTATGACTCAGTTGATATATACCAGAAATTAATTTATTGTATGGCCACATTGAAAATGTAATATATTTCAGGTACTCACAACATTCATCTTCTGACTCTTCCTGAAGAAGGCATGTTTATAGGCTGAAACGCGCGTAGGATAGAGATAACGATGATTATCAGTGAATGAAGAATTACGAAAGAGATGATCATGATCACCAGTGAATGATGAACTTAGCCACAACCTCAGTTTTTAACTTATACATATTGTATGGTTTCTATGTGTAATGTATAGATTTAGTTTGATCCGGTTTGTTAATTTGTTCCAAATGTATATATGTAGATATGTTTATGCTTTTCTAAACAAGGATCAACCGGTGCACCAATAAGTACTTGAATATTAAATAGTAGTCAAAAGAACTCAAATTCAGTTACAGAGATGTATTTCCAAATCTTCTTTTTTATTCACAATTGATTCAGACGTGACATGCATGTGCAGTGAAGAACAGCCAACGTGTTTCGTCCAATACATTGGACTTCTTCAGGGCATGCGCGTAGTATTCATACACATGGTTACAAGGCCACCAATTTTCCCATCAAAATGCGAGGAGGAAACAGTGTCGTTTTCAGTAGGTTCAATCCAAGTCAAATATTTGAAAAGTATCATCATTTACGGGCCGCTGAGAAAACTTTCTATGCGGCCACACGCCGAACAGATGTAGGGGGATTGCTGATCTAGCCTTGAAGAAGTCACTGAGTGACAAAACTCGTGTTGGCTATCTTTTCCTGATTCCAATACAAGCTACGCTCAACAACCATTCGGCTCTTGTGTTCAATTATAAAGTGAATAACTATATGATGATAAAATATTATGAAGATTTGAAATTGTTCTTTTTGACAGAGATTGGGAGCGTTTTGGTATATTGTTTTATCATACAGTTTATGCTGAACCACCAAATAGTGCTGGTGTACCTCCTGAGTCACCAGCTTATGATATTGCCACCGCGTGGCCTCCAAGTAAGTTGCTTGTTTGCCCTCATCTACCCAGGACATCTCCAACTGAAGGAACCATTGCTCCATCTGGAGCGTCCACTCCTTCCTACTTTTCTTCCTGTGGGCAATCATGTTCTGTGCCTTGTGCCTGAGCATCGTCTTGTAAGCCTCCTATAGGATGACCATAGAGACCACCGACCCCTTGTTTTCCTCATAATATATCTAAGTGTCCACCCTCAGGGCTTCAGTGACCTACGCATCCTGCAAGGCCCAGGCATTAAGCCATCAACTCCTCGGCTGGCTGCCTGGCTGAGCTCCTAGTCGGACCAACAGGGGTGAGTGGTCCGATATCCCACAGGCCCAATACTGCACCTCTCTCACCCACACCCTCTCCGGCAGCAGAAGGAATATATAGTCTAGATACGTCAATGTCCCATAAACCCCTGGAAAGGCAGGAATATTTTCACTTGGCAGGGTGTAGGTATCACTACATATCCCTCCAGCCCAGGGGAACTGGTGAAGCATGCCAACACAGACAAGGCCCGCGGTCATGATGGATAGAGTGGATGTGGTTTCAGTTCATAACTGCATTGAAGTCACCCTAAATAAGATGCATATCACAGGCTGCATCCAACAGGTAGGGCCCAAAGGCTCCAATACCTGCAACTGGAGCTGCAATGGGGTGTATACATTAATGATAAGGAGGGATTTCCTGCCCCACTCACTGCACATTGCCACATAATAAACTCCCGGGTCCACCCACTGACACTCAATCACAAAATGCGGAAACATTTTGGCCAGGATCGCCAGTCCACAGTGAGCCTCTCGTGAATTCTGTGTGCACCAATACTGTATATTTACCCCTTTGAAGGGAATGGCAAGTGTTTCCAAGTAAATGTGTTTCCTGGAGGAGCAGGAAATTAGGAGAAAGTCTTTGAATGTATTGCTTGGCCACTCCCAATTTTATATTACAACCCAACCCATTGACATTCCAAGAAAGGAACGCCACCGCATCAGTATCGGGCTGAGTCACCCAATGAGCAAGTGGAATTCTCACTTGCAACTGGCAGCAGGCATCCCATCCGGGGCTTCCATCCCGGTACTCACCAAGGCAGCTGCAGGCAAATGTGTGACTCAACAAACTAAACGAGCAATCTGAACTACCCGCCAACTCACCCACCCCACATTTCCTGCACATAGGTTCTGAACTACCCACTCCCCCAACATGGGAAAGGTGTGTTGCCAACCCCATCCACTCTGAAGCACACAACACACGCCCTGCCTCAGCCTTACAGACTGCATGAACAACAAACTAAGGGAGAAGACAGGGAAAGACAAACGTCATTCAATTCCAAGGGGTCTCCTTCAGCCCAGGATCCCAAATCAGCCTCTGTTCACAACAGTAAACAATGACATTAGGTCACTTAGGGTTCTCCCCACTAGATAGCACCACCCCATATGACAGCAAATGAAAGAATCATCATGATGGGACAGGCAGTGGGCCCCCTCGGGCGCAGCCATCTCCATCGTTCCCTAGGACCCTGCCCCCGCCCGGTCTTCATTAGCAATCCCCTGCTCCACCTTGGATTCTGAAGAGGCCCCACACTCACGGGAAGTGGTGTGGGTCTTCCTAGATCTCGTACGCCTCCTTCATTGCAACTGTGGGCTCTGACAGAGGGCACCCCACTGCACCTCTGACAGCCCAGCTTGCCCTCATGAGGTAAGATCCACTCCCATGCCTTTTCGCATGTGTCAAAGAAATGAGCTGTAGGGTTAAAAATTACGTTCCGCTTGGCTGGAAACAACAACATGTAAGGGAGGTAATGGCCCAGAGCTTCTGTCTAACATTGTCAGAGGAACATCTTTGCTGCTGCACTTCCCTCATATAGTCCATGAAAAACCTAATACAAGTGTTCTCAAAATGTAAGTTAAGGAGTTTTTGGGCTTCATGAAGGGTAGTGTTTCCATCCAAGTAATTAAACGGGTGAGCAATCAGCTGTCGTACCGGTGCCACAGCAAACTAAGGAGAAGATGCATTATCGGGGATCCAAGACCGCACCAATTTTTTTTAAAACGGCTCTGTGTCAGACGCTTCCACCCCCTCCGCAAATCCCAGAAAGTGAAGATTGTTCCTTTGTGATCTGTTCTCTGCAGCCTCTGCTCAGGCCTCCAAGACTGCCATAGAGGAGAGCAGCTTATAAACCTGCTTCTCAAGTGTCACCACCTCATCCTCCCCTGACGAGACACTGGTCTCTGCTTCAGTGAGCCATGTTCTGAAGGTCCTGGCACAGGAGAGAAACATCAATTCGGATTTCACCCAACTTAGACTCCATCGCCTCTGAGGGAACCCTGAATTGCCCAAAGGATAGTAGTGAGGTCAGGGGGTTCCTGTCCCCAATGTCTCAAGGGGGAGTCGGGGTGAGGTCTGCACCCCCTCGGACCATGGAGGTAAATCTGTCCATCTTGGTCTGTATCTGCGGAGGCGGCAGCAGCTTACCCCGTCCAATGATCAAAGGGAGCGTGACATATATAGGCAAATACGGTTCATCCAGCCACCATTAGCACCCAATATCCTCTGGTCCCTCCACTCGAGATCCGCAGAAAGGGAAAAACAGCGGGGGCAGCAGAACCAGGGTCTGTTCCGCTGGTCACCAACCAGCGGCGAAGCATCGACAGGTCCTGGCCTGCTTTCCCCAGCGAGGGGAGCACAAGCAGCCCAGACCACAGCTCCCATCCTGCACCCCCCGGGCACTACCTCCAGAGCCCCTGGGTCAATCCTCACTGGGGGGTGGTGGGTGAATATGACTCACCACCATCTCTAGGGCCAGTACTTTCCACAGGTCCCCCGGTGGACCCTGACCCACTTGCCCTCACAAGCAGCACAAGCAGCCAGGGCCAAGGAACAGCAGCCCCCGTCGGGCAAAGACTTCTGAGCCTCCAATCCAGTCACCGTTGATACAACGTTTTCGGGGCCCACTTGCTTACCATTGGTCTTCCGATAGACCTTTTTAACCCGACCGAGAGGTGATGGGAGTTAGCATTTACATTGAATCAAATTTCACTTAACTGTTCTAGAAGGTTTATTTCAAATTGATAATCAAGGTCAAATACATCACTCTTAAGACCATGCTACAAAGGTAGAGAATAACAATGGGAAGTCCGAACATCCTAAAGAAATTGAGGCAGACTAGTATTAAACAAACAAGCAATTTAGTAACAGCAATACAAAAGAGCAGCATCAATATTTGGTGCTCAGAAAATAGTCTGACTCTCTCGCCTATACATTAGTTATCTAAATCTCCTAAATCCAGTCCAGCTTAAAGGGATGGTTCAGTAACCTAAAATCTCAAGATCAGGGAATTTCCATGAAGGAAGTTAGAACAAGACAAAGCCAATCAAGTAGAAAACTGTTAGTATTTCAGAAGCTCGGTCAATAGGCTTCAAAGGGTCAGGAATAAGTGTTAGCCTAAGACACACTTAAGAAAGAATCAAGGGAAAATATACAGTTCTAAAGCTCTCAAACTCCATTCAGGTAGTGGGGTATCAAGGAAGGTGTCTGCAAGGAATCCACAGGAGAGACCTGCACAGAATCTGCAGAAGGGTTCAGCAAAGCAGTGCTGAAGTCAGGAAAGTTCAGAAGGGGACTATAGAGATCTGAAGTCAGATGGGATCTGAAGGGAACCTCTGAACTCAGATGGGTGAACACTATGTTATATCTCACAAACTCTTAGGGTAACACCCCTTATACGTGTCATCAGGGGTCCATTGTTCTCATCTAATTCTCAGTTTGCAGACTGCAACATGGATAGGTTATCCCACACTGGACATGGGAACAACATCTCTTTCTCACACACAAATTAGTTGAGTTGCAACATTTGCTCAATTTTCCTTTCAGTTAATGCTCTGGTTCCCCATGAACTTTCATCAAGGTCTTCTTCTCAGGCTCTTTCCCCTATCTCTAGTACAGCAATGTATCTACACTAAATTAACAATGCATGTGAACACCTGCAAGAAATGTCACGTTAGCAGAAAATGGAAAACAGTATTTTATGAAATGCAGCATGCTGAAATACAGGCCTAAATTGTCAACACAAGTTAAACATTAACTCAATGGTTCACATTTAATATGCATATGCACATTTAATCACGAATAAATATATGTTTCCAGTACATTGTATTGAATTTATGTTACATGTGGCATACATTAAATCTTCAAATTAATCAAGTATAAGTATGGCTAGAAACTACATTTAGATATGTGCAACATTAGTGCACACGTTTCATAAACTTTATCGTTTTAAGTAAAATCACATTCTACATATATGAGGATTATTTTAATCTAGTTTTCAAGTCATTCAGTGTTATCCATGTAGTATAGCACACGTTTATATAAGTTGAATTTCATCTTCACAGACAGTACATTATATACTAAATGAGGAAGGTTTTAACTTCATAGGACTTCAATTAATAGATTTATCAGCATGATTAAAACACACATATAAGTATATTCTCTAATTCTACAGTAAATGCACTCTAATAATTGTTAACTGCAAAATTTTCACTAATCATTGACTCAAGTAAGAAACATGTGCTAAATGCACGTCCATGTCACGTATCTGTTGACATTTTTGTGACATATTTGTGACATGTAATGAGAGGGCAACTTTGTGCTGCACCACCATCTAAGAGTTTCAATGGAGGTTGAGGGTACCCAAGCACACCACCTCCACTGAGGGGAGCGTCTCTTATAGCTCAGATCACTGGGCCCTCATGCCAAGACTCACCCACTCCTCTGTGACATAGTGAAGGGGGACAGGGAGCGACTCACCTGTAGCCTGACATGCACACTGCAGCTGGTTCTGCAGGTCCCCAGCTCCTCTAGAGAACCGGGGTCTCACCACTCGCACCGTCCAGCCTCCTGGAGGCTGCAGAACCCTCTAATTCAGGCCCAACAAAAAAGGAAAGGAATTGCCCCTCTCCCCGGGTCGCACAGTCCGAGAGGAAGCCAGACTCCCTCTTTTCAATGAGCCCACTCACCGTCTGGCCCTCATTGTGGTTCCTGCTCTGCCCAATCCCAGCAAGGACACAAGCGCTCCACCCAGTCATCACCAGGACTGGCTCTGCGCACCCCGGCACCTACCTGGGTGTTACTGAAGCGCTGCCTCGGCTTTCATCCTCAGGAGGCTAACCTTCTGCTGCAGGGGCTTCACGCTGCCACCAGGCCAAACAGGGTAAGCAGTCCCCGGCCCTCTAGGCCCAGCCACACAACCAAGGAGGAATCCGGGCAGGAGGGGCCGATAGCACCTGGCCCTGAATCCACGAAGTATTCCCAAAGCGCTGCCTAAAGCATCCCGGGCTCAGGCTCCCATCTTAGGGAGGCCTCCCACCCCCTCGACTGCTCCACTCAGCACCCAGATCCAGCCAGGCAATTGAATCTCAGCCTCCCGGGCCTCCACCACATAAGGAGACAACACCCCGGTTAGGGGGGGCCCAATCGAGATGAGAGGCCAAGTATGTCAACAGCTGTCAATGGAGGCCAGGTACAGTGTAATACTGTGACCGCCATCATATCCACCTGGCCACGCCCCTAGGCGGTAACAGTTTTTAGACATGCGTTGTCTAGAGGTGTTAAGAAAATATTTGTGACAGATACTACCCACAGCGGTTGAATGAATACAATCTTTGATTAGTGTGGCCAGTTGACTTGAGGTGTAATTATTTTCAATGATTGGCTGGTGTTGTATACATAAACATAGGATGAATTAGATTATTTATATATTTAGATATCAGGCTCCTAATGCTTTTACAGCTCTTTCATTGCAGCACTGCTATGTAAGCTATGATGACTAATTGATTTTTTTTAATTTTATGTTCATTCTTTTATATTTGTACCATTTTCTCACAAACTGCAATAAAAAGAGACATCACACAAACTTGCATCTCCAAGAATTTTACCTGCATGATCTTATGCCCTTGTGAATTGGTATATGTAGTTAAAACATCCAGGTCAGTCAATGACCACACCATTGAACATTTACTACAGATATGCAAAATGCACCCCTTTGGTGTACCATTTTCTGAAGTACAATCATTCAGCAGACTCGCTAAAATTGACAGCACCAAAATAGCTTTTTAAATGGATTTCACAGTGACAACATGGCCAGGAAGAGCCTGTAGAGGGCTAGACTGTCAGGAAACTGCGAGGCCAGGTAGTCACTTGTCCTGCCAAAGATCAACCAAGCACAATGTCTTCTGGGTCTAAGAGATGTATTATCTCTGTCTGTACTTGTAAATACCAAAAAAGCCATTCTCAGAGGTTTGAAGAAATCTGGGCTTTAGCCACTGGTCTGGAATAAAGTGGCATTGACCTAAAGGGGTGGGGGATTCTCTGATTTCACAACCATTAAAATCATTGTTCTAACTGATGCAGTTCCAGTCATATTGTGATGTGAACAATGGCTTAGTGGACCCCCAACTTAAGCAGCTTACGTGGGGGCACTCACTGGGCACAATCGGCTGTTGTTAGAAATGGGGGTCTCTAGTTGACAGAGGTATGCACCTTGTCCAAGTATGGGCCCTTCCTTCTCGTCATGGTAAGGGGATTAAACATCCAAAATAACCCCTGCTCACCCCCTTGGTAGCTTGGCACAAGAAGTCAGGCTTATCTCAGAGGCAATGTGTGAAGCATTTGCATATAACACACAGGAATACAGTGAAAACACTACAAAAGGACATCACACCAGTTTTAGAAAAATAGTCTATATGTATCTGTGTAAAACAAGACCAAAATGATAAAAAACTAACATACAGTAATCAAAATACAAAAATTGCAAAAATAGACTTAAGATACAGTTACTTGAAGTTGATAGCTCTGTCCGGGGCTATCAGGGCGTCATGAACAAACAAATCCAACAGTTCAGGCCAACCACAGCGTCGCGGGCCAGATATGGTGCCGGAAAGACCTGCAGTGCGTCATGGACCCTGTGATGAACTCCGCAGAGGCATCGCTGGCAGGCATTGGTCCAGGAGGTCAGTGCAAGAGTTGTCAGGCCCTTAAAGTCACACGCATTGCGGATCAAACTCCATGAGGTTGAAGTCAGGAGTGCCGGCAGGCATCGGGGCTGCGGTGCAAAGTGCAGCAGTGCAAAGAGCGGTGTCCTCAGATTGCAGTGCAGACAGCGGCTCAGTGATGGCATCCAGCGGCGTCGGTGAGACCAGGGTGAGAAGTGGGGGGGGTGCTCATTGCGGTGCTGAAGCGCTTTCATCAGTAGACAATCTGGAGTTGATGGTGCTGGCGTCGGTGGGCCAAGTCTGCGGTGTGGAATGGGGTAGCGCATTGAGTAACTTATGAGCGGTGCCCCCTGGCCACGGTGTAGGCAGCAGTGTCTATGTCGACATGGAGTGTCATCGTCAGGGATACCAGGGCGGTGATGTGAAGTGAGGTGGTGCGAAGTGTAGTGCCCTCAGGTCATGGTGCAAGCAGCCCCTCGATGGCAGCATCAGTTGGCATTGTTGGTGAGACCAGGGTTGCAGTGTGAAGCGGGGAGTGCTCTCTGCAGTGTCAAAAGGTCATGGAGCCAGCAGCGGCATCATTGATGACATAGGGTTGCATTTTCATCTGTTTCAGCACAAAACACATAGTTCCCATTGCTGTTAGCAGATGAACTTGTAGTCTTTGCTGTTCCTGAGACATCTTGAACAGGCGGCAAGCTATACCTCAAGCCCTCGAAGAAACTCAGGAAAATAAGTCACAGAAAGTCCAGTCCGGTCCTTTCACTGTGCGAGACAGAAGCAGGCACTGCAGGCCAACACAGCAAAGCACACAGCAAAGTGGTAATTCCTCCTCACAGCTTCTCCAGCTTTTCTTCTTGGCAGGTTCCTTAGTTCAAACGAGTTCTAAAGTTCTGGGGTCAGGGTCCCAATATTTATACTACTTTTCCCTTTGAAGTTTTAGGCAGAAGTCTCTGAGTCAGTGAAAAACAGTTCTCTCCTCCCTGGTCCAGCTTTACTATAGGAGGTGGAGACAGCATTGTGCAGAGTAGACACACCCTATTCAGGTGCTAGTGAAAACTCCTCCCACCACTTTAAATACAAAAAAGGTCTATTTAGCCTGGCTACGAGTCATCCGGAAAGGCAGGACACACCTCAACCTCTTTTGTGACTGCCTAGTGTGAATGCACATCCCCAGCTCCTATCACTCCAAACTCAGACGGTGAATACACAAACAGGCAGAGACACACAGAATGGTTAAGTAAGAAAATGTCCACTTTCTAAAAGTGGCATTATATAACAGACAATTTAATAACCACCTTTACTAAAAGATGTGTTAATAAATCCTGAAATTCAGAGAGCCTAAACTCCATTTCTCTATCTTGTCCCAATGGAAATGTACACTTGTAAGATGTTACAAGGCAGCTCCCATGTTAGCTTATGGGACAGACAGCCTTTCAAAAGTGAAAAACGAAATGCACAGTATTTCACTACCAGGACATGTAGAACACACTACTACATGTCCTACCTTTCACAACCTCTGCACCCTGCCCATGGGGTTTCCTTGAGTCTACCTTAGAGGTGACTTACATGTAAGAAATGGTAAGGTTAGGACCTGGCAAGTGGGTGCACTTGTCATGTCAAAATGGCAGTAACAACTGCGCGCAGAGACTGCTGTGGCAGGCCTGAGACAGCTTTGAGAGGCTACTTGTAAGGGGGGCACAACCAGTGCTGCAGGCCCACTCGTAGCATCTGATTTACAAGCCCTGGCACACCTGTGCACATTACTTGGGACTTAGTAGTAAATCAATAAGCCAATCATGGAAACACCAATCCATCACACAATTTACACGGAGAGCATATGCACTTTAGCACTGAATAGCAGTGGTAAAGTGCCCAGAGTCCTAAAACCAATAAAATATCGGTCAAAAAGCTAAAAGTCTGGGGGTAAACACACTAAAATACCAGGCCTCTAGCAGCTGTTGATATGGTTTACACTAAAAATTAACTGGTTGTTTATGGGGCTCTTCTATTGGCTGGGCTGCAGATAAAATGCTCAAAAATTACTCTGTTAGGGAATACCATAACAGAGGGATGTGGGAGGTGAGCTGTCATGCGCAGGGATGAAAACAGAGGATGAGAAATTATGAAACTATGAAAATAGGAGAAAACACAGACAGGGCTAATGAGAAAAGTGTGCTTCAGAAAGAAATGTAAAAAAGCAAGGATGAGAGACAAAAGAGGGCTAGAGAGAGGAAAGAACAGTAGTAGACAGGGTTAAAGAAAGGAAGAAAATGTGAAAGGAAATAAGGAAGCAAAATAGAATAGAATAATTAAAAGAATGGTGACGAATGGATGGAAAGATGAAAGGATGCCTTCCAGAATAAAAGGGTGAATGGTGGAAGGATGGAAGAATGGAAAGACAAGTAAGAGTGAAAATATGACTGGGTGAAAGGATGGAAGGGTGGATGGAAAGCAGAATGAATAGACAATTTAATAGATAAATAGATAAAATGTGAATGAATGGATAGTAGATTGATGGAAGGAGGTTGAAAGGGTTAAGGGAGCACTCCTAATGTGTGTCAGGTTTGCTTGCTTTGTGTGGTCTGTTTGAATAGATGTATGGTTCAAATCAGATGCATTTTAATTTTTCTGGCTGCTCCCTTGGATTTCAACCCCAGTCAATACTGTCAGGCCCCTCAAGTCTCTCACAAATCCCGCCTAGCGTAGCCGCAGGTGACCACTTTGCCCCTCCCCCCTGCTATGGAGCAGATCTGCAGATGTCGGCAGTCGAACGAGGAGACGCCGAGATGCTGGGCTCGCGGAGCCGATAACCCGGAGGCTCTTTTTTGTTTTTTGGCGTCTTTGACCTGCGTTGGCCCCCATGTTTGGAGAAGGGCTCTCAGAAAAGAGGCGGAAAGAAATTTGACAAGGACGATCTTTGCATTGGCTGAAGGCATTTCCCACTGACAATTGAGGTGAGCTCTCAACGGACCAGAGGCATTTTGTTTCCCAGAGGGGGGTCCCTTGACTGCTGCAGGGAGCTTTTCAGAATCTCCCGGTTGGTCCTAGGTTTGGATGCTTGGCACTACAAAACCTGTAGGAACTGTAGGAACCTGCATGAAGGATTAACTACTGATAAATTACTGACAGCTGCTATTGAGCTCGACAGCACTGAATGCCAATCTGTAGGTGCCAAAAAACTACGTGTATCTGGATGCTAGTGGGATAGCTTTTCTTCCTTATAAGAAGTGGGGGAAAAAATATTGTGGTTTGGCTTCCTGGTCCCCTGTTATGATTGGGAAGCATTTAAAGATTGCCAATGTAATGGCTCATGTTGACACAAATGTGGGTCTTAAGTCAAAAACTTGCATGACCCAGATGAAGACAGCTTCAGCGACCGCAAGAGCTGAACGTTCGCAAAAAGCTCGTCGAGGCTCAGCTCCAATATCAAGCCCTCTGAGAACGATGTGCTGAAACTTGGGATGGGGCTAAAGGTGATCAAACTCCGGAAATGTCTGAAACCCCTCAGCAGGAAAAGTTGACCGTTGAATTAGGGGCTGAGGGGTTAGTTTCGGCCCAACCTGGATTAGCCACTGGTGAAGGCATCTGGATAGCGGTGAATTCAGAGGAAAGGATAAATCAAGAGACCGCAAAGGAAGACTCCTCCAGCATGCCTCTAGGCAAAATCAAGGAATATCCATTATTTTTTAAACCCAAAACACCCTCTTTGACTGCTCAAACTCCAGCTTCAGAGCAAGAAACTGTTGGTAAAATACAAGAGAGCATGCCACTAGATGTTCAAGCTCTAACTACGCCTCTCAGGCTCCAGGAGCAACAGAAAGGGGCTTCAATGGATGGCCAGCCTCTAGCCTCTTTGGTGGATAAAATCGCAACGTTAGGACAGCAAGATTTGGCTCGGCTAGCACCGGTAGAACTCTTAGGAAACTAGCTATCAGAGGTCTGGACCACTATTCAGTATGACATTAAGACCATGTTAAATCTCATTTTGGATGAGATACGTGATCTGAAAGCAACGCAAGCACACAAGAAGAAGCAGTCGGTAGCTATCCGGCAAGATTGCAAGGAGCCTAATCCAGGATATCCCACCGTCAAGATCAGATGACCTCAATGCAGCACCAGGCTACTTTAGATTAAAAAAAACAACTACTTGAAAGCAAGTTGGAAAAGCTGGAAAACCACTCTCGATGCTCTAATCTGCGGCTGGTCGGGGTCCCAGGAGGTTGTGGAGGGCCACAAATGCATCAGTGGGTCGAGTCATTCATCAAGGATAATGTGCTGCCCGAATTCTCTGGAGATCTCACTATCACTAGAGCACATAGAGTCCCAGCTCAGCCATTCCTGAACTCAAAGCTACCACGAACAATCCTAGTCAATTTTGCAGATTTCCAGGTCAAAGAACAGATATTGACTGGAGCTATTCAAAAGAAGCAATTTTCAACTCGTAAAGTTCCCAGCTGCCGCATCTTTTCCAATATGTCAGCGGCAGCGACTCGTCGCCGGAAAGAATTTGTCAAGCTTCTTTACCTGTCCAAGGCACAGTGGGCTCAGGTGGCTATAGCTCAGCAATCAAAGTTGCGTGTTTTGGTGCAAAGGAAATTTCACATGTGAACAAATCTCGACGAGGCACAGGAATTACTGTAGAAAATTACTACGGAAAAGTAGAGAGTCAGGAATGACTGTTGCGTATCTTTCTTTTTTCCTTTTTGTCTTTAAAATGATTGGGTTTTCTTTTCACAGGGGATGGGGTGATAGGTCACAACAGGGTGCAATAGCATGGCACCCGGTATAGGGGTAATTCAGGTTGGGGAGACAGGGGGTATGGTGGCCTATTCCCCAACTGCCAGGGGCGGGAAGCGGCATGGGGAGTTGATGAGGGTGTTGGTGGGGGGTACAGAAGGTGGGGCCAGGGGAGCAAAATTGAAGAAAGAGCAGAATTATAGAGGAAAGAGTAATCACGAGAGTAGAATAATTCGAAGGAAAGCAACGAAGGTGTACACAATTTCTTGGTTTTTGGTTATTGGGCTTATTTGTTGAAGTGAAATGGATCTTAAAGTAAGGATAATATCGATGAATGTTAATGGAGTGTCCAATAGGAAAAAATATGTTGGGTTGATTAGATGGCTAACCTCTTTTTCTCCTCAGATTATGTATCTTCAGGAAACCCATTTAAAAACAAATACACCCAAACTTTTATCCCCAAATATTACTCAAAGGCATTTTTCACCTCTGTTGGGTTAGCAGTCAGGAGGGTAGCTATCTACTTCGGGCAAGGGATCGATTGGGAGATCTCTTAAGTTTTTAGAGATGCCCAGGGAGGTGGATCTGGGTTACTGCTGGGGTAAATGGGAAATTCTTAAATTTTGTAAATTGCTACCCTCCAATAGATGATGATCTTAAAGTTCTCAGAAGGATTAATGAGTTGGTCAGAGGGGCAGTGGGTCCTATAATAATAGGGGGCAACTTCAACTTTATTCAAGATCTAAAAAGGGACACCTCTAACAAAACAAAAAAACAACTCAAGCCAAAGACAAAAAAAGTATTGTATTGTATGAAACAGGATTATCATTTAATAGACCCATGGCGTAAGGTGCATCGAGACGATGCACAAATTACTGCTACTCCCACCGATTTCAGACAGCTTCCCGTATCGATTTCTTTCTTATCCCTTGTTATATTAATTGTCTAAGTGCTGAAATCAGAGCCAATTCATTTTCAGACCATTCATTGGTTATAATAGAGATTAAAGTGGAGGCTGAAAGGCGGAAGAAATCCAGGTGGCAGATGGATCGGCTCCTCCTTTCGAACCCCAAATGGGTAGAGGAAATGAAAAAATGGATAAAGACATTCTTTCAGGAGAATAAGGGTACAGCAGCTCTGTTTTCAGTATGGGGGGCTTTTAAGGCTGCATTGCGGGGTCAGATGCTGGCTTTCTCGGCCTCGCAGTCCAAGATGCGGAGGGTACAAATAACTAAATTACAACAGGCAGTTGAAACTGCTTTAACACGGAGGAATAGTGGCAGGGGGCAGCGCTTGGAAGCTGAGGAACAATTAATTAGAGCTAAGCAGGAGTTCAGAGAATTTTTTATTCTCAAAGAAATAACTAGCTCACAGACATTTCAGCCGCGTGTATACGAGGAGAGCCAGGTGGTGGGGAAACTGCTAGCCTGGTCAAGCAGAGTTAAGCAGAGGCCACAGTAATAACAAAATTGGAAGAACCAGAGTCAGGGGTATTGACTACTGATAAGGAAAAAATTGCAAAAAAATTTTTGGGCCACTATTATAAGTTCTATGCAACAAAATACACGGCCTCAAATGCAGCGATAAGTCAATATTTTGAGGGCATTAAACTTCCGCAGTTGACAAATGAACAGACAGAGGAAATGAGTGCTGAAATTACATTAACTGAAATTAAGAGTGCCCAAGCCTCAATACCGGGTGGAAAGACCTCATGAAATGATGGCCTACCAATGGGGTTCTATAAGGCATTTTCAGAGGAATTAACACCTTATTTCGTAGAGCTTTTTAATTTTGTGAAAGCGGGGGGTGAGGTTCCATCTACTTTTAAAGAATCTACTATAGTTAGTTTCGTTAAAAAGGACAAGAGCCCTAAAAATGTCAACTCATAGAGGCCGATTAGTTTGCTGTATGTTGATTATAAAATATTAATGAAAATTTGGGCAAATTGATTTTCTCCAGTAGCACAGAAAGGTAATGCACAAAGACCAGACGGGATTTGTTTCAGGAAGTTATATGTCATCTAACACTGGGTTTTTAGTCCAAGCACTTGATTTTTTAATTCCAACAAACTTCCTGTAGTAATAATGAGAGTCGATGCTGAAAAAGCATTTGATCTAGTTAATTGGGATGCTCTCTTCTCTGTCCTTAGAAGGATGGGATTCCCAATACAAATAACTCAAATGTTAGGCAATTTATATCAAGGGGCCCAGGCTCAAGTCTTCATAAATTCTCGTCTAGCAGGAAGGGTGGATATAAAGCGAGGAACTCGCCAGGGATGTCCCCTATCCCCTGCATTGTTTGCTCATTTTTATAGAACCACTTGCTGCTGGGATGAGGGCTAATCTGCAGATAAAAGCGCCTCTGGAGGGGATGCCCAAATTAAAACTGTTTGCAGATGACATTATTCTTTACCTCAGGCCAGGGGAACATAATATAAAGACAACACTGACAGAATTCACGCAGTTTGAATCTATTGGGGGATATAAAATCAATCATAATAAAACTGAAATCCTGCTACTTAACGCAGGCAGTCAAATTCTTCCAAGTTTTCTGAAACGGCAAGCCCGATCACCAGACCCAATTCGATATCTAGGGATCTATGTTACAAACAGATATGAGGAACTTTTCAAACTGAATTATGTAGTGATGGTTACAAAGATCAGAAACTTATTAGATAATGGACTTTTCTTCCACTTACACTAATTGGCAGGGTAGCCCTTATAAAAATGTCCATTTTACCGCTTTTAATATTTTTATTTTCGAATGTACTGATAAAAATTAATATGTGGTATTTTAAGGAGCTGGAAGTAATGTTTTGTCAATTTATTTAGAAGAAAAAGGCAGAGTAAGACTTCCAGTACTTCAGCTCGACATTAGTCAAGGGGGGATGGCACTCCCCCAGATTCGAACTTATTATGAAGCTACTTTTTTGGATATAATGGCTCGAATGCTAGATGACAAGGAATCACTGGATAGGTTTTTTTTGGGATAGGATGGTGCAGGAAGCAGAATCTCAGGTTCCAGTTTTTATCAAAACCGCTAAACTCCATAAGAAGACTCAATACAAAACATTACAGGAATTTGAGGTTAGAATACGGTCATTTTATTCTCTGAAGACGCAGACAGCGGGATATGAGTACTTGAAGCTTACAGAATGCAAAATGTTAGGCTTGTATATGCAGAATATCCAGATAAGATTTTGGGCAATTAATGGTTTTAGGGACCTCTGTCACTTTATAGTAGGGGGAGATGTCTAAAATGGCATGAGATTCAGGTTAGGTGTGGAACGAGCTGTAAGCTGTTTTTTTAGGGTTCTCTCAGATTATTCAATTCTCGAAAAAATATTGCTCCCCATCAAGCTCTGCCCCGGTGCCCGTATTAACAGCCCTTTATAAAGCTAAGCTAAGGGGGGTTGGAAACTGGTATAGACTTTTGCGGAGCCAAAGGGAAAGCTCTATAGTAATAATCTTTCTAGACAAAATCTCCCAAGAAACACATTGCATTTTTTCAGAACTAGAGTGGCAGGAGATTTCATTGCATGGCAAAAAAGCATTAAGAGCAGCACATTTTAAAAGAATGTCATTTTTATCCCGCTGGATGTCTTACTATACACCAAGAGCTTTACATAAGATGCATCCAGAAATAGAAGACAGGTGCTTTCGTTGCCAGCAAATGGGGCAGGGAGGCTGGCTCCATATTTTTTTTACTTGTTCACTCTTAACCCAGTTTTGGGAGGAAGTGTTTTCCGCCATCAATGAGGGCTTACAGAGAGAATAAAAACCGGAGGCTGAGATAGCACTGTTTGGGCTTGTAAGGATGAGCCCAAACGTTCTAATCTCCAAAGGAGAGAAAGCATTTATAGCGATATCCTCTTTAATGGCACGGTCCCTGATCCTTCAGAATTGGAGGACAACTAAAGTTCCAGTCTATTTAAACTGGCATAAAGAAAAGTTACGTACCAAAATATTTGAGAAAGCTTATGCAAAAAGGGTAGGTGCTATTAAAAACTTCTCAGCAGTTTGGAAATATATGTATACAGCAGAAAGTAAAATGTATAGCACCTTAGACTGAGGCGGGATGGTCAACTTCTGTTCCTATATAAAGTCTACTGCTTTGGGAAAGGAGGAAAGGATATATGGATTATTAAGGAAAAGGAGAATCAAAATGTTATTTACTGGATTTTATGCATAATGATGAAACTAATGGTTTAATCATGTAAAAGCTGCTATGCACTGCACTTTAATATCTGTATTTTGGATAGGTGGCAGGTTTGCGCTTTTATAAGAGAAACTGGATTTTATGTAGAAAGATGAATCTAATAGCATGATCATGCCAAAGCTGCTCTGCACTGCACTTTATTATCTGCATTTTGGATAGCCGGGAGGTTGGGGCCTGTATAGAACGTAGCTGTGGAAATCGATCGATTTCTGGCATAAGTTAAGAAGAAATATTTAATTTTGTAAGTTATAAACAGCTATATTTATTGTGATTTTTTTTTTCTCTTTGATGTTGTACGGCTTCTGGTATAATTCTGCTCAATAAAAAAAGTTTAAAAAATAAAGTCTCCCACAAAACCATTTGTCATAGATTGTGTATGCCTTCAGACCTGTGGAAGAGGCCGCCACTGGAAAACCTCTTCTGTGACCAGTTCATTCTGAGCATAAGGTACCTTATTCCATGGACATCTAACCGACACTCAAAATGAACTGGCACCATAACCATCCACACTCTGAAACCAAGTTCAATGGCTACTGAGCTCTGGATTCTAGGTCATTGTGCCCTTAGTAACAGGCACTCATTTTCCCACCATAAGTAATCATCTCCAGACATTACTCTTCTTCAACAATAAGATATCATTTTAGTTGTGAAATACAAAGTGGACACTTCCTTTTTTGGGTGGTGGGCTTTGTTGTACAATTCTTGGGACATGATGGAAGGTGTAGTGTTTTTGTACCAGGTGGAATGGCAGCAATCAAGAGTGCATTCCAAAACTCTTGTGAACATTAAAACATAGCCATTGAAACACCCGACACAGTTAACTGAGCCTTTGCAGTGTATTGTTTGCTTCTTTGAAGAAAGCTATTGTATTACTGTGCCCAAGTGCTTTTGAGCAGGTCTGTGAGTCCTTAAACGTTCACCCAAAGACAAACATGAAGATCACTGTCAATCCAATTTGTAGTGCTCAGCACCTAGGAGCTTTAATCAAAGTGGAGTTGGACTGCTAGTCCAAAAGGTGATAGGCATTGATGGCTTTCACTGTGTATCCTAATGTTATGAGTAGATCATTATTCTTATGTGTAATTAAAGCTCTATAGTAAAGAACTTACTCAACATAAACCCTATGAACTGCTATGATGTCTTCTACTTTAATTTTTTTTATCTAACCATACCACATTGCCATGGGTAAACCTGGGCTGATCTGCCTCTCAAGCCTTTGAGAGTCAAGTGCAAAAAAGGAGTACATGGTCATCCAGTCGGAATTTTATTGCAACAAATAGTCCAGGCATATGTGATGGGTCTAAGACATCATAAAGTGTGACCTTTATATATCAGCCCAAGAAGGTGCTGTGGAGGTAGTCACCCACAATATACAAAGAGACACACAGAAAATGAACAAGTGATGAAGGACATCTTTTGCAGAATGCAACTAAATAGAGCAAAGCATAAAGAATACTGCAGAAATAAGTATTTATCCACGTTCACAGTGATGATTTTTCACTGAGCTGAGGCAGAGGCATTCCCCGGTGACATCTATCAACTAGAGTGAGAACTTAGAATTCCAGTTGACAATGAGGTTTTAGAGAAATTTGGAATTGTCCAGCATGCTTTATATCAAGACATATTATATAGCAGAAGTAAGAACTGGATGATTGTAATGTATTGTCCAAGACATCCAACTAAGTTAATGGTGCAAGCAGAGACCTTTTAATTTGTGTCAGTAAATGTATATGGGATAAAGTACCACCTGCACACAGTATAAGGATATTGGAAGACAGCAAAGAGTTCTGTGATCATATGTTTATCCATGTGTGGTGATTGACTGCATTTTTGGTTTGAGATGTCTGTCTAGCCACATGATGCCACGTTTGCTGTATATGATGTTCACTAATGTTTTGTGATATGCATGTTTATTCACACTTCTATTTCACATGTGGATTAAAGAATCCAAAATTTAGGCAATTATGGCCTTAATCCTTCCAGACAAATGTGGTTTTATTACTATGTGCCTTTATGTTATTGTAATGGTTTAATTACTTACCTGTAATCTTCATTACTCCAATTATCATTTTCTTGTACCAGTACTTTCAAGTGTGTTCCATCTCCCATGCCAGGCACCACGTGACTCAGCTAGAAACAACAGATATTTAACCCATTCTTTCACCTAGACTTATCCGTCCTGGCCCCTCCCCTTACCTGCAGAATATATCAAGGATATCATATTTTTTGTCATGGTCAAGGTTTAAGGAATCAAGTTTGTCAGTGGGAGAGGAGGAAAGGTTGTAGGTAATGGTAAGAGAAAGGCCTAAACAGAGTAATGAAGTTTACCAGAAAGTAATTGACACATTACTTCCTTCTAATTTCACAACAGTGCTTACTTTTATGAGGATTTACGAGGAGCAGTTAAAGCAACTCAAAGATGACACTGCTTCAGGTTGATGCAACACATCGAATATTGGATATTTAGTAGAGTGGTGCAAAAACAGGAGAAAAACAAAAAAGTCATCCAGGAACAACAGCCACTAAATACTCTGGATCAAAGTTGCAAGGATCAACTACTCCCAACGTTCAAACTATAACGGGATGCAAAAATGGATGGCATGACTGAGGCAGATGCCCTCTAAACAACCAACATAGAAACTCCACAGGCCTCAGCCCAAGATGCAACCATCCCTCATAATGACCTTCCCTCAATTGCATCTGGAAGGGCAGACACCTGGGAAACCTATGCCATAGAAATTAGTGTCTTAATCCATCAACTCAGGGTAGAGAAGGATGCTTTAAGTCGATGATGAAAGGCACCAAAATTCACAAAATAAAAATCAGATTGTAGCTTGATATCTTGAAAGATAAACCTGAACTCCTCTGACTACATCTAATGTTTAAGGTTTCGTCTTCTAGCTGATCTGGAACCCATGTTTGACTGTTCATTAACATAATATGTTCGTGTTTTGCTGGAGCTAAATTACTGGAGAGGAATGCACCAACCATTTGTCCTGGTAAAGAGTGAATAAAATTCCCCAGTTGTGAAAAAGGGCTTAAAGAGGGGCTAGTAACTTAAAAAAAAACCTTGGTGCTGATGTTAGTCCAAAGGGAAGTAGCCAGAACTCTCAAAATTGGCTGACCACAAAGAACCTGAGAAATCTGTGGTAAGGAAGAGAGATTAAGATGAGGAGATAAGCACCTGTAGGTTCAAAGCCATCATCCATCTCCTGTAGAGGTTTGCGGCATTTTGCACCGTAGCATCTCAATCTCGAAATGTTCTGCTTCGGGTAAAGATTAAACCTTCTTAAATTTATTATTAGTCTGAAGTTGCCCAAAACCTTTTGAACCAAAAAGCCATTGGAATAAAAATCATGTTTGTCTTTTGGGACTGGGCAGATTGCTTTCTTTAAAGGCAGTTCTGCAATGTAAAAACATTAGCATACCATGGGCTCTCGTTGACTCATCCCGTGCTCATAACAACCTGGCACATAAGAGCTGCTCACACCCTTCTAAGCTACTAGACCCGCCAACCGAAGGCAAAGTTGAAGAGAATTGAGAAAACCCCACTTGACTGAATTATGCCTCTAGCAGGTACAAGCAGCATAGCAACAGCTTCAGAAAGGAGATAAATACAGCTGTGCGCTCTCTGAATTACTTACACACTCCATCTACCACAGGATTATGCCAGGATGAGAACACATTTGGAAGGTCCCTGCATCCACTCAGCAGGATAAACTGGCTTAATAGCTGACATGAACCCCATCTTTACTATTTGTCATGTATCCAGTTCCTGGCAGAGAGCCCAATGTGCTGCCATACCTCACTGGGGACTGGAGATAATAGACTGTCAAACCACGCACCTAGGGAGCCCAACAACTGCTTTAGTCTTACCTGGGGTCAAGGAGCATAGCTGGGGCTTTGACCGGGACCTGCTAGGCCAATGAAATGTCTGTCTGCAGGAAACCGACAAAAGGAACAGGAAGTGTTGTGGGCCTTCCCTTAAGTTATTCTCCAGGTAAGGTGATAGGCATGGGGAGGGCTAAGAGGAAGATGGGTTTGAGAATTTGTTGGTTTTTAGCTGGGTCAGGTTGTGCCTGGTGTAGGGTGTTGGATACTCGTAAAAGTAAGTACTGGCATGAGCAAAGGATTCAGAAGGTAAAATCTATGTCAAGTTCAATGCAAGTTTGGAATTAATAGAAAGGCATTTCAAATCACCAGAAAATGTTTGACTCACACTGTTTTCTTTCTTTTTCTTTCTGCTCTGATAGATAATATGCAAAGAACAAATAATACCTTCGTAACTGAATTTGTGTTCCTGGCCTTTTCAACAATTCCAGAACTTCACGTTTTGCTATTCACAGTGATTTTTCTTGTATTTATCGGAGTTATTGTGGAAAACATTTCTCTAATGATTATAATAATGATTGATAACAGTCTTCACATTCCCATGTACTTTTTTCTCTGGAACTTTACCTTTATTGAAGTTGCCTGCTTAGTTATCATGATACCAAGAATGATGATCAGTCTTCTTACAGGGAACAACAGTATTTCAAAGACAGGGTGTGCAGTACAGATGTTTTTTTTAGATTTTATGGGGTTCTCGGCATTTTTAGTAGTAGTAGTTATGGGCTACGATCGCTATGTGGCTGTAAGTTCTCCGTTACGGTATAATACCATCATGACCAACACTGTCTGCTTGAAGCTAGTTTTGAGCACTTTTCTTATAAGTTTTCTGTGGGTTCTGCCTTCGATCCTTCTTGTGTTCTCAGCTCCTTACTGTGGTCCGAACGGAATCAATCACTTCTTTTGTGATGTTGCACAGGTATTAATTCTAGCCATAGATTGCACAGAATTATTTTTTATCTATGAAATTGTATTAAATTTGACTGGTGTGATATCTTTCAACATTCCATTTTTTATTGTTATGTTGTCTTATATTTACATTGTTTCGGCTATCCTAAAAATCCGGACCACAGAAGGGAGACGTAAAGCTTTCTTTTCCTGCTCTTCCCACCTCACTACTGTAATTGTCCAATATGTATGCTTTATTTTCATGTATTTGCGACCAAAATCTAGCTTTCTGTGGGACAAAGACAGATTCTTTATTATAGTGTTCACGTTTATAGATGCCTTTTGCGTTCCCCTGATATTCAGTCTGCGAAACAAAGCTGTAAAGAGTGCCTTTAGGAAAGCAGTGTCCAGAAGCAGAATTTTCTTTGTGTGTTAACTCCTTGCATGTCATTCTTTTTAAACTTTTAAGATTCAGAACTGTATTTGTTTTTAGAAATTGTTAAACTTGATAGTAAATTGATTGACTATTAGGGTTTATAAAAGTGTGTTTTCCAAGAATTCATCAAAGTTTAAGCAATTAATTAAGCGTGTGATTGAGTACAAGGTGGTAAGGCCTCCTAAGTTACAGTTATGGTCAAAGAAGTTAAAACTGGATCAACATTGAAGGACTCATGAGTCAACCAGAGTAATCAGATGACTGTAGCTCACTTTTGTGATGCTGGGCTTGCCTTTTGCAAGTCACTCTTGTGATTTGTACTATTTCATTTGAGTTCATGGAACAGAGAAAATAATGCACCAAACTGTTAAATAAAAGAATACCTCTACAAACAAGGAACACTATTCAAAAAATGGAAAAGTAAGGGCGGTGATGTATGCCTCTGCCTAAACACCTTTTATGTTTTTTTGCAATTCACAAACATTCCCAGAAAGGCACTTGGAAAGCTACATCAAGCACAAGGTTCCAAGTTTACTTCTGCAAATAACATATGTCATTTTCGCCTATTCCCTTGTGCGGAATTCGCCATAGCAAAAAAAGTGTGCATTGGAGGAGTTAAGTCCTCTGTGCAAGAGCACACTTTTTTTTCTCTGCAGGCAAATCTTTTTCCCCTATGGAGGAAGCCCTTCCTCTACAGCCCACCAAATGTAGAGGTGATCAATACTTCTCCCCACTATGAAAGGGTAGTTAAGCCTGCCCTTTTCTAGGAGTAAATCTCTGACCATATCTGAGTTATGAGGGGGATGGAGGGAAGTTTGGGTATGTCCACAAATGTGCATGTTTGCGGGCTTTTCCAAAATACCAAGGCAAACCATGAATTCGACAGCCTTTTTCCCAAAACCTGTATGGGAATTACAAATGCGGATTTATCTGCATTCCTAGCTGACAAGTTTGCACTAGTAAAACTAGCAATCTTTTTGTGAATTCAAGTAAGACATAAAAAAGTAAATTATTTCATACATGTACGTTTATCACTAAATTTACCTTTTGAACAGGCCTCAAGGTTTCAGGGTGACAATGCACTGGTCGAAAAATAACAGGGCAGAATTCTTTGTGCCATTTTACCCGCCTATGTAAAAACCTTTTAAAACTCACTGAAGGTATGTAACATATTGGTAACAAATGAGGCAAGCACTGGCAAAGCCAATGGGTCTAGAGTTGGCTTTCAGGTAATTCTTGTTTTGCCTTGTCATGGTTTTTGTAAAACTTTATTGTTTGAGAGTGTACCTGGCCCTCATCAATCTAAAAAAAAAATCTTTGTTACAGAAAAAGATATTTTTCAGGTCTCAAAAAACCACACATTACCATTGTACTCCCTGGCAGGGAAGGAATTACTTTGTGGGTGGATGTGTTCCTTGTGGAAGGGTGGTATGCCATAACTCCTAGTGAAGTCAGCCAATGGCTGAAGTGGTCTGATACACCGCCCCCTAATGCATGCCAGAGTGGGTGGAAGAAAAGTGTGAATGACACCAACCAACAACTGGCTGAAACCCCTACAAGTAACTATGTTATACACATAATTTCAGCAAAAATCAAAACGTCTTGGCTAACACTGTCCTAAAACAGTCAATCAGTCTCCCATTGGCTGCAAGCCTTTTACCTATGAGAAAGAAAAAAAGACAGAAAGAAAGAAACAAAGAAAGAAAGAAAACCACACAATACCATTGACAGAAAGAAAAAAAGAACGTAAAAATGAAAAAAGGCAAAAAAAAAATAAGGAGAGAAGGCAATAAAGAAGTACGGAGAAAAGAAGGAAGGCAAGAAGGAAGTAAGAAAAGAGGAGGAAAAAAGAACAGAATAGGAGCAAAGAAAAGGTGAAGGAAACAGGGAAAGAAAGAAAGAAAAGAGAAGGAAAGGAAAGAAAGAAGGCAAGAGAAGAAAAGACAGAAGGAAATACAAAGAATACAAGAGAGAAGGAAACTGAAAAGGGAAGAAAGGAAGGGAAGAAGGAAGGAAATAAGGAAGGAAGGAAGAAGGCATGAAAGAAGGCAAGAAAGCAGAAAAGGAATAAAAGAAGGAATGAAGGAGAGAGAAGGAAAGAAGGAAGGAAAGAGAAAGAAAGACTAAAAGAAAAAAGAAGAAGAAAGGAAAGGAAAGGATGAGATAGAAATGGGAAGAGAGAAAAAAGGGAAAGAAAGAGAGAAAGAAAGAGGGAAGGAAAGAAGGAATGAAGAAAGCCAAGAATGAATGAATGAGAAAAAAAGAAAGAAAGAAAAGAAAAGAAAGAAAGTAAAAAGAGAATAAAATAAGGAAAGAATGCAAGAGTTAAAAGAAAGAAAGAAGGAGAAAGTAAGAAAGAAAGAAAGCGAGAGATGGAAGGATGGAAATAAAAAAGAATGAATGAAAGCAGACAGGAAAGGAGAAAAGACAGAAAGAAAAAGAGAGCAAGAGAAAGAAAGAAATAAAGAAAGAGAAAGAAAGAAAGAAAGAAAGAAAGAAAAAGAAAGAAAGAGAGAAGGATAGACAAAAGGAAATAAAAGAAATGAAAGAGTGATGGAAACAAAAAGAGGAAGAAAGAAAAGATGACATTGTGAGAGAAAGGAAGGAAGGTAGAAGGCACAAAAGAAGGTAGGAAAGAGAGAAGGCAGGAAAGAAGGAAAAGGAAAGAAAGAATATAGGAAGGAAGGAAGAAAGAAACAATATAGGAAGGAAGGAAGAAAGAAAGAAAGTAGGATGTGAAAAGAAGAGAGAAATGGGAAGAAAGAAAAAAATGAAAGAAAAAGAGAAGGAAATAGAGAAGGAAAGAAGTCAGGAAAGAAGGCATGACAGGAAGGAAGAAAGAAAGAAAGAAAGGAAGGAAGAAAGAGAAAGAAAGAAAGAGGAAGAAAGAGAGGAAGAAATAAAGGAAGAAAGAAGGTAAGTAGGATGGAAAAGAAGAGATGAAAATGGGAAGAAAGAAGAAAAGAGAAAGAAAAAGAAAAGGAAATAGAGAAGGAAAGAAGTCATGAAATAAGGCATGAATGAAAGAAGGAAGAAAGAAAGAAAGAAGAAGGATGGAAAGGAAGAGATAGTAATGGGAAGAGAAAAGAAAAGGGAAAGAAAGAGTATAAGAAACAGGAAAGGAAAGACGGAATGTAGGAAGCCAATAATAAAAGAATGAGAAAGAAAGAAAGTAAAAAAAGAAAGAAGAAAAGAAAGAAAGTAAAAAGAGAGAAAAAGAGAATAAAATAAGGAAAGAATACAAGAGAGAGAAAGAAAGAAAAAGGAGAACGAAAGAAAGAAAGAAAGAAAGAATGCAAAGATGGAAATAAAAAGGAATGAATGAAAGCAAACAGGAAAGGAGAAAATATAGAAAGATAAAGAGAGAGAAAGAAAGAAAGGAAGAAAAGAGAAAAGGAAATAAGGAAAGAATGGAAGAGAAAGAAGAAAGAAAGAAGAAAAGAGAAAGTAATAAAAAAGAAAGGAAGAAAGGAAGGAAGGAAGGAAGGAAGAAAGGAAGGAGAAATAAAGAAGGAAGGTTGAAGGAAAGAGAGAAAGAAAGAAAGAAGGAAAGAGAAGGAAAGACAGAAGGAAATACAAGGAATAAAAGAGTGAAGGAAACAGAAAAGGGAAGAATGAAAGGAAGGAAGGAAGGAAGATATGAAAGAAGGCAAGAAAGCACATGAGGAATAAAAGAAGGAAGGAAGGAAAGAGAAGGAAAAATGGAAGGAAAGAGAAACAAAGAAGGAAAAAAGAAAGAAAGACTAAAAGAAAAAAGAAGACGAAAGGAAAGAAAGAGCTAGAAATGGAAAGAGAGAAGAAAAGGGAAAGAAAGAGAGAAAGAAACGGGGAAGGAAAGAAGGAATGAAGGAGGCCAAGAATGAAAGAATGAGAAAGAAAGAAAGAAAACGATAATAAAATAAGGAAAGAATGCATGAGATAAAAGAAAGAAAGAAGGAGAAAAATGAAAGAAAGAAAGAAAAAGAAAAGGGGAGAAAGAAAGAAAGAAAGAAAGACAGAAGGAGAAGGAAATACAAAGAATACAAGAGAGAAGGAAACTGAAAAGGGAAAAAGGAAGGAAAGAAGGAAGGAAGGAAGAATGCATGAAAGAAGGCAAGAAAGCAGAAAAAGAATAAAATAAGGAAGAAAAGAAGAAAAGAGAAGAAGGAAGGAAAGAAAGAGAAAGAAAGAAGAAAGACTAAAAGAAAAAAATAAGAAGAAAAGAAAGGATGAGATAGAAATGGGAAGAGAGAAAAAAGGGTAAGAAAGAGAGAAAGCAACAGGGAAGGAAAGAAGGAATGAAGGAAGCCAAGAGTGAAAGAAAAAAGAAAGAAAGAAAGTAAAAAGAGAGAAAAAGAGAATAAAATAAGGAAGAAAGCAAGAGATAGAAGAAAGAAAGAAGGAGAAAGAAAGAAAGAAAGAAAGCAAAAGAGATGGAAGATGGAAATAAAAAAGAATGAATGAAAGCAGACAGGAAAGGAGAAAAGACAGATAGAAAAAGAGAGCGAGAGAAAGAAGGAAAGAAAGAAAGAAAAAGCAAGAGAAAGAAAGAAGGAAGAAAGGAAGGAAAAAAAGAAAAAAGAAAGAGAGAAGGAAAGACAGAAGGAAATAAAAGGAATGGAAGAGTGATGGAATCAGAAAAAGGAAGAAAGAAAGAAAAGAAAAGATGACATTGTGAGAGAAAAGAAGGAACTTAGAAGGCACAAAAGAAGGTAGGAAAGGGAGAAGGCAAGAAAGAAGGAAAGTTAAAGAAAGAATATAGGAAGGAAGAAAGAAAGAAAGAAAGAGAGAAAGAAAGAAAGAAAGGAAGAAGGAAGAAAGAAGAAAGGAGAAGGAAAGAAAGGAGGAAAGAGAGAAAAAGAAAGAAAGAAAGAAAACGAAAAAGGAAATAATGGATGAGAAAGAAGAAGGAAAGAAGGACAGAGAAAGAAAGAACAAAAAAGAAAGAAAGAAGAAAGGAAAGAAAGAGAAAGAAAGGAAAGAATGAAGGAATGAAAGACAGCAAGAAAGCAGTAAAGGAATAAAAGAAGAAAGGGAGGAAAGAGAAAGAAAGAAAGAAGGAAAAAGAAAGAAAGAAGGAAAAAGAAAGAAAGAGATAGAAATGGGAAGAGAGAAGAAAAGGAAAAGAAAGAGGAAAAGAAACGGAGAAGGACAGAAGGAATGAAGGAGGCCAAGAATAAAAGAATGAGAAAGAAAGAAAGAAAGACATAAAGAAAAAAACGAGAATAAACTAAGGAAAGACTGCAAGAGATAAAAGAGAGAAAGTATGAAGGAGAAAAAAAGAAAGAAAGAAAGCAAGCACAAAAGAAGGCAAGGAAGAAGGAAGGAAGGAAAGAGAAGGAAAGAAGGAAGGAAAGAGAAAGAAAGAAAAAAAGGATTAAAAGAAAAAGAAGGATTATAAGTAATAAAGAAGAAGGAAGGTAAGGAAGAATTAGAAATGGAAAGGGAGAAGAAAAGGAAAACAAAGAGAGAGAAGGAAGAAAACAGAGAAGGAAATAGGGACTGAAGGAAGCCAAGAATGAAAGAATGAGAATGAAAGAAAGAGAAAGAAAGAAAGAAAGAAAGAAAGAAAGAAAGAAAGAAAGAAAAAAAAGATGGAAATGAAAAAGGAATGAATGAAATCAGACAGTAAAGGAAAAAAGAAATAAAGAAAAGGAGACAGAGAAAGAGAAAGAAAGAAAGAAAGAAAGAAGGCAAGAGAAAGAAAGAAAGAAGGAACGAAGGAAAGAGAAGGAAAGACAGAAGGACAAAGAAGTAAAGGAAGAAAGAAAGACAGAAAGAAAGAAAGAAAGACATAAAATCGGAAAGAATAATAGAAAGAAAGAAGGAGTGAAAGAAAAAAGTAAAAAGAAGATAACTTAATACAGACCAGGTTCAAATGGACACAATCTGATATGATGTGAAATAGCAGCAGCCAGAAAAACAAAACACTCCAAAAGGAATTTTCAACAGCATTGGCAGGAGATGGGATCTAATAAAGATGGAACATGCATTGGAAGTGCCCTGCTATCACATCGGGCCCTAAATACAAATGCCACACTAAAGTAATTATAAAGTGAAAACAAAACAAATGGCACTGAAAGAAACTAGCTTGACTGTGGGACTGCTCCTTGTGAGAGAGCAAAATGCAGTCACTCTAAGGGAAGCTAACAAGTGGCTTAAGTTGGCTGGCCGACTGCCCCATGCTATATTCTGTAGTCAGCAGAAGCCAGATGTGAATGACACAACAACAGAACAATAGATGAAGAGAGGTGGCTGAAAGACTCTATATGTAATTAAAGTATACATATTTTAGTAAATTCAAAAGGTCTTGACTAACACCAGACCTGAAAATATTTCCACCTGTGGCTGCTGAACCCCTGTCCTAACAATTAATCCTGGTTTCAACTGTGTCACTCCCATTTGAATCTTATTCAACTTCCTAAGAAGTGAAATACTTTTATCTACTTTAGTATGTCCCTTCCTGGCCAACCCATCTCTTTCTCCCTCCTAAGCAGCGTATCCCTCTTCTTTAATGTGTTCACCCTCAGCCTTCCCTATTTGTAAGATAGATGCCTTGAGCATAATGGTGTCCCAGACAGTGCATTCTTTTCCTCATGCAAAGATAGGAACAACTTGGCAGACTACTCTACCCAAGCAGAATGAGACCAAACCAATGTCCGTTATCTTCGCACATAAATGTTGGCAAGGTTTCCATTCAAAATCAATACTAATTTGCCATATAAGGCTTCATTCTATTATCTCAAAGTAAGTTCCTTCAAGAAATTGGTGTGCTGTTGCTCCCAAATATATTGATGCACAATCTACTGTTATCAGCACAAGTAGTCAATCCATTATGGTTTATAGCAAGGTTGTTTGGTCATATGCAACTCCAGTAATATTAGTATTGCATCTATGTCAATATTCTTGGCGGTAGAATGGGCTGAGGCTCTGTTGCATTGCCCTTGCTGTCACTGATCAATCTCCTCATTCTGACAGAACCCTGATGCATTCCACATGAGCTTTCCCTGCAGCACCGAGTCACTCCATCATCTGATGGCAACCATAGGAGAAAAGGGTCCCTCTGTGCAGCAACTTATGGCTGAGTTCAATAACATCAAGTAATATACAAGCTGCTAGAAAGCTAGAAAGCCAGCAGTGACAAATATCTGCTTTTTCTGCGCTACCCCAAAGGTTCCCCCCGTGGAAAGAGAGATTGCTCCGCCAGTGCCTATGGCTGCTATTGGTAAGTTTATGTGTATTGACAAAAGCAGATACAAATGTGTTGGAGGTGTAGTCATCATTTTCACAGACACAGCAGCTAAAACACAAAGAGCATTGTAAGCTCCCAAACACACATGGAAGAGCTGTGACAAAGTGGATAACTAGTTGAGTTGGTTAGTGCCCCATAGGTAATAATCGGCCTGATTTTGAACTTGTTGGCCGGGTTACTCCTGTCACAACAGTGACGGATATTCCGTCTGCCAAAATATAAATCCCATAGTATGTAATGGGATTTATATTTTTGCAGGCGGGATATCGTTCACCATTGTGAAAGAGTAACCCATTTGCCAAGAAGTACATCCGGTCCAATGTCACTATTATTGTTAGTTCCAGTAAAGGTTTCAGTAATTTAAATTTGAAGTCAACCCCTGGCAACTATTGTACAGAGCAGACAGGCTTACCTTAAGAAAATGTGTAAAGCATTTAGAAGAACTATAACAGCTAAAAACTCAAAAACACAGAGCAAGAAAAAACCCTGATCCAATTGATAAAAATAGAGAATATTTTAATCAACAAAATGACAACCCAATGACAAAAATTCAAAAAGGGGAACCAGAAAAATGATTTTATTTTATTTTTTAAATAAAAATTGTGCCAGAAAGCATTAAGAACCAACAACTGTCATTTGGTTGCACTTGACCATTACCTAGGCACGAGTTAAGGCCGACCATAATGGAATGTGGGATAGATAAAGAGACAAGGTTTGTCCTATTTTGAAGTGATACCTTCTGACAGTCTCTGAAATGAAAATCAAAAGTATTCAGGGAGGCAAAGAAAAAGGCTGTGACTGAGATTGTTTCCACTAGGGCAGATAGCTGCAGGAGAAAGTCCTGGTGAAGCTGTTGACTTTTGATGTCAAAGCTCTGAGTAGGAGAAAAACAAAATGTGTACCTGAGGAAGGTCCCTCACCGGATGGTTACTTTGGTGCATTTGTCCGGTGAAGTTTCTACCTTTGGAGATACTCACTTTTTTGGGTCCCAGATTCCTCCAGTAGGGCAAAGCTGAAAACTGTAGCTGAACATGGCACCACAAGGCCTGATACATTCTCTTCAATGGTCTGCAGAAACAGATTTGCTGATGCGGAAAAACGTCAAGCAGGAGCAACCTGAATCTTTGGCCCAGCAGCAACAGACCTTCGTCTGATTGACTTGGCGTGTTTGTCCTGTTTTTCTGTCAGTTCTCTGGGCAAAGAGTCTTTCTAAAAGTTTCTAAGTCTCAGATTGTAGAGTTACTCATGAGACCTGCACTCTGACACCAGCCAAGGGTTCTAAGACCTCAGGAACAGCACTTGGTTGCAAGGACTCACTCCGACAGAAGCTACCAGAAGGGTCAAGGGTAGGTCTAGTTGGAATTGGTCAACCGAGTTGTTCCAGGAAAGTGGGCTTTTTGCAGTTTTTGTGGCCCTTAGGGTTCACCTCAAAGTTGCATTCCTTCTTCTGTCTTCCACTGGTTGAATATTGTTCTGAAGAAGGTGCCAAGGGGTGCCACATTGAAGCCTGGCACTAGCTGTGGGTAGTGATGACTCCTAGCCCCTCCCTAACAAATAGTTGAAAAGTTCCTAGAGGCAAACTTACCCATTTTTGCAGACGTTCCTGTTTGCCTGGCAGCAAACAATCTCACACTGCACTTCTCTACCCGAAACCAATATGGCAGAACCTTTCCTCCCTTTTGCAGAGCTCCTATGCTTACCATAGAGATACGGCTAGGAAAATAAGCAGCCCATCTTTTGTCAACACTCAAAACTGGTACTGACCACAGATCATCTTCCACCAGGGTGACAGTTAGAAGCTCAAGCAAATGGCCTTCTGGAAGCTTTACGAAGGCTAAAGGTAACTTTTAAAAGCACCTTTTGTGAAATATTTATTACAAATTCAACTTTACCAATGTATCGTAATTGTAATAAACGTTTTAAAAAGTCCAAGAAGTAACTTTTATATGGTTACTAGCCGATGACAATATTTAATTTTAATGTTAACTCCAAATACTGTGTTATATTCCACATAGGTACCCAATATAGGCCAGGGTAACATCCCAACCTTTCACCTATATTCGTCCCTACACTACATACATAACTGGCAGCTAGGACTGACTCTTTACCTAGTTACAGTACTGCTTACAGAACGTGGGGTTTTCCCTGAACAAATAACCTCATACATTATGCATGAGGATCCTTGGATTCTCGGAAACTCAGCAGGACGACCATCTCCTGCATAATAACTATGTACAAGGTTTATTCCAAACGTCATCCTAAGTCCGACAGTGGCACAGCAAGGTAGAACGGCTGGGGATACCTTCGGGTATATAAACATCACATCTTGCTGAGATATAGAGAGGAGATCAGGACTTCCATGCCGACACACTGACGCGAGAAGATGAAGCCCCTGCATGCAGATACTCCAGCTCGCAGTGGTCTGACATCCCTTGCGGGGTGCCCAACCTGAGACCTGTACGGGGTTCTACAGTTTCTCACTTCAGGAAATGGGGGTTGACTTTATCCTAGAGGGATTCTTGGCTTAACCCCTACATACATGCTAGGTACACTTAGGTACATCTAGTTAGGGTAGCATCGTAGGAGTACTCATTTTATTGTCATGTATTTTATATTCTTGCCTGTATTCAAGGTTATAGCAAGATGGTAGAACTCTACCATCCATTTACTTTCCTAGTGCTTCTAATCATCTATATCTGTTACTGTCTAATGATTGTTTCAGCACACCTATTTTACACTAGAATAACAACTGCTCAATAAATACTTATTGAAAATGTCCCTACCGTTTATTCTGTGTATCTCTCTGAGACTAAGTGAGCACGAGTGAGTGAGCGAAAAGTAGTACACTGTTTCCACGGTCCTGAGGGATCAAGGTTGTCATGTTCGATCGTTGCCAAGAATTATTCTCTCCTCTATAAGAGGAGTTTCTAGAGGCACTGTGAGCTAGCTGGTACACAGGCCAACATACCCGGTGGGGGTGTCTAGAATCAGTCTGACACCAATCCTACAGTGTATGTTGTCTAAACGTGCAGATCCTGTATAAGTTTTAGAGGAACTACACAACAACTGTCCTATGGAATAGCCAACACTGCTACACTGAAATAGCTTTCAGTGTAAGGACATGTTTTACGCTAAACCAATATATATACTACTCTTAAATACCATGCACAATGACATATGAGCACTTAAGGCTAACTTGGTGGTGACTTATTAATTAAAAGAAGAGTTTAGGCTTGTCCAAGGCAGTTATTTTGACAGATTGAATTTGCAATTTAAACCTGCACAGCCAGGCTGCCGGTGGCAGCCTGCAGTTATGCATTGCATTTTCATTTTAGTTGCAGCACAATGTGTACTGCAGTCCACTAGTGACATTTAACTTACAGGCCTCGGGCCCACTTGGTACCATAGGCTATGGACTTATAGGTAAGTTAAGTATGCCAATTAGGACTGTAGCAAAATCAACATGTTTTAGGGTCAGAGCACACGCACTGGGGCCTGGTTAGCACAGATTCAGTGCTCATAGTCAAAAAATCTGCCGCATAAGTCCAAAGAAATAGGGTGGTTATGCCACAAAAAACTGCATTTGCCTACAAGAGCTACCACACTTTTATCAGCAGTGAGCATTGCTTTCGCCTATACAAAGGTGTGCATGTGTGTCTCTGTGTCTCTACATGCATTACCTGTATGCAAGGATGCCTGTGTGTGATGTCTGCCTGGATAGATGCCTTTATGCAACAGTATGATCGGGTTGTTGTTGGCTTTGTGTCTTCGTCTATGTGTACCTGTGTAAGCCTGTAAAAACTTTGCTCTGTCTGCATGTGTACATATATGTGTCCATGAGCCCCTCAGCATGCCATTTCTGAACAGCATTCCTGGCCTTTTAAGTGGCGTACAGCATGCTTGGCTTGCAATTGCCTCCACCCCAGCCGTAGATGCCTGCCATGTGCCTAGGATTTGGGCTAGGCTTTTTCTAGGGACTAGTACCCGCTTTTGAGTTTTCATTGAAATCCGTGAGCAAGCATTGTTGGGGCCTCTGTTTTAGTAAACTGTTGAGTTGATGACCATGTTAAAGGTCAGTGTGCATTAAGGTTTATTGATATGTTTTCTGTCAGTTTGTTTCTGCAAGATTTGGAGGTGCCTATGTTTTATTTTTCTGTAAAGGTAATGGTGTAGTTTCTTGTTTTTAAGACTCAGTTCTGAGAAAATTGATGTTAAAGTTGATAGCTCAGTGGCCAGACAAACTAGATATATCTATGAGATGTAAGGTATAATAGTTACATTCTAGGATGTTGGAGGCTATATTTTTGAAAGATGATTTTGGAAAGGGCTTCTAATTCCACGCTATCACACATGTCCAAGAATTCTTGGGCCAGATGTATCAAGCCTTTTTGCATTCGCATACGGGCAGATTTGCAGAATCTGCCCATTTCAAACGCAAAAATTGCTTTTCCAATGTAGCAAACCTAATTTTGCGATTCGGTAACCTGTTACTGAATCGCAAAATGGGTTTGCGATTCGATGTTAGGAAGGGGCGTGTTTAGAGCGTCCCTTCCTAATACCGAATTGCATCTGTATGTGTGAATGTTTTGTGACCACAATTGCGGTCGCAAAACATTCGCCTTTTTACCACCTACTTCAAGTAGGTGGGAACCCATTCGCAAATGGGAAGGGGTCCCCAAGGGACCACTTCCCCTTTGTGAATGTTTGTAAAAGCATTTTTAACAGCAGGCAGTGGTCCCACGGACCACTGCCTGCTCTTAAAAATGAAAAGAAAACTTTTCATTTATATTTTTGTAAAGCATCTTGTTTTCCTTTAAAGAAGGGCTTTGGAAAAAAAAGATTGCTTTATTTAAAAGCAATCATGGACATGGTGGTCTGCTGATTTCAGCAGGCCACCATCCCGTGATTTTGCGATCCCTAGTGGGCCGCAAATTGCGACCTACCCCATTAATATTCATGAGGTAGGTCAATTGTGACCCCCTAGGAATCGCAAAAGGTGTACTATACACCTTCCCACATTGCATTTTGCGATTCCCTAATTGCAAATCCTTGTGATTCACAATTAGGGAATCGCAAAATGCTATATTCATACATCTGGCCCCTTGTGATTAAGGGACAGAGTAGTCTAACCAAAATCTGATGTCTCAGTCAACGATCATGTTTTTGAGTGTGATTGATTTCAGTGCTAGAAATGCTGATCAGTCATAAAAGAATAAATTGGAGGGACCTGGTGGGCAGTAGCAAGTACGAATTTTGCAAATTGTGTTAGTGGAAGTTTATATAGAGCACATGGTCATTTTTGAACGAGGTGCTAATTTGGAAGGTGATTCAAAATACATGCAGTTCCTCCTCACCTTACTATATCCTTCTTTAGTGTGAATGAGGATGTGTTAGTGGGGTACCATATGCTTGGAAGCTGGGGTGGAAGTGCTTATGATCCAGGTCTTGGTACTGAGTAAGTGTATTCCCATTTTTGGCATTTATTATTCTATTGAATTGGTCATCACTAAACACAAAGGTCTTAAAGTGATCCATGTTACCCAATTTGGGCATAAGTACACACAGGACTAGGAGGCTTGCTCCTAATTGTGACTCTCCAACCACAAGGGTTGAGCACTTTGTTAAAAAAACAAGAGAGGGGCCCCCCCTTAACCAAAGGCACAGCGCACCAAATTGACAACCAGTCAAGATGAACGATTTCACTTTGGATATATATAATAAACAAATCAGTATCACTTCCCAAAATCATTCATCCGACATTCAACCGATATCACCAGGAGATTTGAATATATAAACAAATGTATAAATTTATTTTAAAAAAGAGAAAAGCAGGTTTCATAAATTAAACACAATGTACAATAAATATGTGCAAAACAAGTCTATCCATACAATTTGTATGTACTGTGTGCAAATTCAAAACCACATTCAAATTGTACTAACTCAAAATTACAAGCTAAGAACATTAAAATTCATATTTAACACAAGACAGGGGAGAATACCATAGACATTCACATTTGTCATTTCAAACCACTAATCTAAGAGATTTTATTGATTCTGAATATAGCTTTTGGTTTTGTTTTCTCAAAATTGCTTCATGATAGATTTCGAGTTGGGAGAAACATCAACTCTTTTCCTGAAGAAGGTGGTTTGGATCATTTAATCCCACCGAAACGCGTCGCAGAAATATTGACACTAAGGGCATCATTATGATGGCGGGCGGACAAAGTCCGCCCGCCACCGTTCGGTAAACGGGACCGACCGCCAGAGGTGCGGCGGTCCCGCTGGGCCCATTAGGATGCGACCGCCAGGGTGGGCATATTCAACATTGTGGCGGGCGGTGCTCTAAGCAGCACCCGCCACAATGTTGAAAATGCATGTTGTGCATTGGCATGCACAATGTGACAGGCACCGCGCGGTACCTGCCACCTTGTCCATGCCAATGTAGGGGGGTACCATGGGTACCCCCCCAAGTGCAGGCCCCCCATCCCCCCACCCCCGGGGGCCTGCAACGGGCCCCCAAAGTGAACTCTGCATGCCTTTCCATGGCGGAGTCTCCGCCATGGAAAGGCATTCCTCCGCACACATCATACTATGGATGGCGGTGCCTGCAAGGCACCGCCACCATGTTATGGGCCTTTTCTGCCCGGCAGGCAATCGTGACGATTGCCTACCGGCGGAAAAGTGGCGGACGGTCTTTCCGTCCGCCGCGGTGCACCCCGCCATGCTAATGTGGCGGGTGGTAAATGGATGTCCGGCGGGGTGTTTTGGCGATCAGCCCGCCATGCTAATAGGCCCCTAAATCGACGCAACATTGGTTGTAACTAAAGATCCTTCTGTATATAGTGGTTTAACCGATGATTCTTGTTTGATTAGTGGTTTTAAATGACAAATGTGAATGTCTATGGTATTCTTCCCTGTCTTGTGTTAAATATGAATTTTAATGTTTTTAGATTGTAATTTTGACTTAGTAAAATTTGAATGTGGTTTTGAATTTGCACGCAGAACATACATATTGTATGGATAGACTTGTTTTGCACATATTTATTGTACATTGTGTTTAATTTATGAAACCTGCTTTTCTCTTTTTATAAATAAATGTATACATTTGTTTATATATTCAAATCTCCTAGTGATATCGGTTGAATGTCGGATGAATGATTTTGGGAAGAGATACTGGGCCCGATTCTGATGCGGGTTGGAAAAGCTTCCCGACCGAGGGCCTGATTCTGATGCGGTTAGGAAGGCCTCCTAACGGCATTTGCTCCTTCCAAATCGGATCGGGAACGTGTCTTCCCGACCGAGGGCCCAATTCTGATGCGGTTAGGAACAAATGTTCCCATTGAAGTCAATGGGAGTTCAACCAAATCGTATCTGGAAGCATCCGGATGCATCCTACTCCGCCGGTCGGACTTTCCCGATCCGAGTGGGTCGGACACCATTTCCCAACCGATTCCGTCGGGAAGCTTTTCCAACCCGCATCAGAATCGGCCCCACTGTTTTGTTTATTATATATATCCAAAGAGAAATCGTTTATCTTGACTGCTTGGTACTGAGTAGACAAAGGTTGTTGTTGATGAGGGGAGCATGTCTCTTTTGTGGCAGATCTGGGGTTGCTAACTCAGCTTTCTAACAATAGTTATATTTTGGTTTTAGTATTTCTATTATTGCATCACTGTTTCAGATGTTTGTTCTTTGGGTGGGGGTTGGGTTTCAGATGGCGAGGCTTTGCATAGCCACATTAGGTGTGTTGTTGATGGTGGTAACTTTGGATCGCAGCTGTGTTAAGGGATGGTGTGTTTTACTGAGTAGATGGAAACATTGCACTCACTGTTCTAGTGAGATTGGATTTGAGGCTCTGATTTTGTTGTGATGCGTTTGAACAGAAATCCTAGTCCATGTCCTGGGCCCTTCTTAGCCTCAACAATCCTAAAAAGTCTTAGCCCAGTTGCAGCTTTCTTTAGGAAAGTTTTTGGGGACAAGTTACTCAGGCTGATCTTGATATGTCTGACTCCAAAGGAGCAGGTTCTGGTTCTACCTACCCTTGCTGTGTGCTTGCGGTGTGCTCTAGTTATTCTTTATCCCCTTTAAAGGGTACTACAGTTTACAGCAAAATGAGGAGAACAAATTTGCTGACCCACAAGCAGAAACTGATAGGCAAAATACACGATATATGCCCTTAGACACTTTCAGTTATCCTACTTTCTAGCCAAACATATACCTAAAAAGTATCTCCAAGCTCCTCTTCCCTAAACACAACACAACCATGGAGACAGCATTGCCATAAATGCAATCCCTCTTCTAATCTCGCCTTAATCTCAATAATCTCTCCTGTACAATCAGAGGTGTTCTAAGCTTTATTCTTTCTAGAGTAGCAGCCCCTTTTTTGGAGTAAAGCCTAGACCAGTACTCTTAGCAGATCCCTTTTTCACTGTGGGTGTGCCTGTTGGAGACCATCATAGAATATGTTTGTTCCTCTTCTTCTAGGAGACTAGTAAACATGGCTTGATTGCCATGAAGCAGATTATTTGGTTAGTGATAGTCAGATTGGTACCAGCCAGAGTGCTGACAGCATGCTGTTTTTTTAAACCAGGTGGCCCATATTTTGCCTGTAGAATGCTTGAAATCCCATCTTGTTTAATGTTTTTGTCACATTTCTTGAGCAATATCATGCATTGCTTCCAACAATAGTACATGAAGGAATATTGAAGTGAATGGTGCTCCTGGGTCTACTAGTGTGTGTGTGCCCTGGGTGAATGTGCATAGTGAAATAGATCTAGGAGGTCATATTTTCCCTCCACATTGAGCACAATTAGCAGGTCACGAGATAATAGGTGTTGGGAAACCTCACAAGGAATCAGGATACAAAATATGTTGCACTAAACCTGACAGAACATATAGCTATTTTGATTCATGTGTTGTGGTGTGTGCCACTGCTTCTGTGGCCTGGGGTGTATGTATTGGTTCAGTTCATTCCTGTAGATGTGTCACTTCCTGTGCCACCATTTGTCTAATCTATGATACCTGACATCTGTTTACAAACCGTACTTTATTAACGTATGTGTGCATAACAGGATGTGGATGATGGTCCCTGTTCAACTGGGTCTAACTTTACAGTCTGGTCATCAACTTATATTTCAGTCTCTATTTGTTCACTCCCAACCCCCATTGACACATCTGTGATGCCAATTACAAGCTCCTCTCGCAGCAGCAATTCTGATGGTAGTCCTACAACTGTCTCTAGCAAGACCTGGGTCATGAGAAATTCGGTAAGTGGACATAATATCGACTTTTTTTATATCGACATACATTAATATCGGGTTTAGAATATCAACAGTACTAAATATCGATCTTAAGTATATTGATGTAAAAAATATTGTTTTTTTGTGTTGGAAAAAATATTGTTGTATGAAATATCGATTGCAAAAATATCATTATGTTAAAATATTGTAGTATTTTATATGTTGTTATATGTTTTTTTTTTTATAATAGTTAAAAAAATTTATAACATTTTAAATTGTATTTTAATTTTTATGAGCGGGATGTTGGGGTTATAGGGGATGAGGGTGGGGAGTGTTTTAAAAAGTGTTTTTAAAAATTTTTTTAATTAAAAATATTTGTAAATTTAATTTAAATTTGTTGTTTTAGGAGCGGGATGTTGGATTTATAGGGGATAAGGGTGGGGAGTGTTTTAAAAAAGTTTTTAAAAATTTGTAAAATTTAAAGTCATTGTAAATTTAATTTAACATTGTTGTTTTAGGAGCGGGATGTTGGGTTTATAGGGGATAAGGGTGGAGAGTGGTTTTAAAAAGTTTTAAAATGTTTTTTTAAATTTAAAATAATTGCAAATTTATTTTAAAATTGTAGTTTTAGGAGCAGGATGTTGGGTTTATAGGGGATAAAGATGGGGAGTGTTTTAAAAAAGTTTATAAAAAAATTGGAAATAATTCTAAATTTCATTTAATATTGTTGTTTTAGGAGCGGGATATTGGGTTTATAGGGGATAAGGGCGGGGAGTGTTTTAAAAAGATTTTTAAAATTTTTTAAAATTTAAATAAAATGTACATTTAATTTAAAATTGTAGTTTTAGGAGCGGGATGTTGGGTTTATAGGGGAAAAGAGTGGGGAGTGTTTTAAAAAAGTTTTTAAAATAATTTAAAAAATATGTAAATTTAATTTAAAATTGTTGTTTTAGGAGTGGGATTTTGGGTTTATAGGGGATAAGGGTGGGGAGTGTTTTAAAATATTATTTAAAATTTGAAAATGAAATGAAATGATTTTTAAAATAAACAATATTGTTTTTTAGTAGTGTTATTTTGTGTTTATAGTGAATTTATGTGTGGAATTTCTGTATATTTTTGAAAAAATGTTTAGTTAAAATCGATGAAATAATTTTTATAAATACACAATTTATAATTCAAAAAATTAAAATTTTTGTGTTGATATGGGATTATTTTGTGTAGTTTTTAAAATATATATATTTTTATTAAAAACAATATATATTTAAAATTTTAAATTTGCACAAATTTAAATAAATGAGAAATTATTTCATTTGAAATAAATTATATATCTTAAATTGCAAATAAAAAACAATATTTTTTATTATTTTGAAAATAATATTAATTTGTAATATTTCACAAATCTATATATATATATATTCACTGAAAAAACCATAGGTTTCAGGCACGTTATAGTTAGAAATTAGCATTTAAAAAACCTTAGAAATTCACTGAAAAAACCATAAGGTTTTAGGGACAGTTATAGTTAGTTGGACATTGCACTCGTACAAAACCCGTGAAATTCCCCCGTTATAGTTAGTTCAGGTAACTATAACTCGCGCCCCGCAATGCACTGCTGATGACGTCACATATTACATCACTCATGACATGGTCAGTGACATCACTGATGACATCACTGATGACATCTCAAATGACATCACTGATGACATCACTGATGACATCATCCAGTGACTGTGTGTTTCTGTAAAGTTTAAATATGTTTAATATATATAGGGAAAGGCGTATTGAAGAATGAGTGGGTGTAGAAGCGCCTGAATGGATGATTTAGTAGGTGCGTGACTGAGTCTATAAGTGAGTGATTAAACGTATCTTACTGGATGCATGGGTGAGTGACTAAACTGTGTGAATGTCTGTATCCGTCTGTCTGTTGTTGTGTAAGCAACTGCATGGGTTTCTGACTAGCTAAATGAGTGTCTATATGGGTTATGGATTGGTTCTCTGAGTATCTGTATGGGTGCCTCAGTGTTTGTGTGGGTGGGGTGTGTGTGACTCTGTGCATAGATGTGTGAGTGGGTGATTCACTGGGTGCATGGTTTCAAGAGTGCGTCTGTGATGGACTGTATGGGTGGGTGAGTGTGTGTATGGGTGTGTTAGTGATTGAATGTATATCTCAGTGGTACATGTGTGAGTAAATACATATGTGAAAGGCAGTATATATGTGTGTTGGAGTATATAAATGGCTATAAGTGAGAGTGTGTGATTGTGAGAGTGGCTATATGGATGAGTGTGTGCTTGCATCAGTGATTGCATAGGAGCGTAAGAATGTGCTAGTATTTTTATGAGTAAGTGAGCTGGTGTGTATAACTGTATAGGTGAGTAAATTGGAGTGCGATTAATTATTTGCATGACTGACTAGGTGTGTGAGTACCACTATGGATGAGTTGCGTTGTGTGAGTGTTTATATAGGTGTATGAGTGCATATGATAGTCCTGTACTGAGTGACTGTAAGTATGAGTGACTGTACGGGTGAGTGAGTAGATGTGTGTGTGTAGACCTAAGAATCAGTGAGTGGGTATGTACTTATTGGTATTGGAGTGTGTATGGTTTTGAGAATGGCAGTCTGTAATTTAGAGTGGGTGTATCAAAACTTATATTAGGTGTGAGAAGATGCATTAAATTCTCACATGGATGATGTCATCAGTGATGTCATCAGTGATGTCATTTGAGATGTCATCAGTGATGTCATCAGTGATGTCACTGACCATGTCATGAGTGATGTAATATGTGACGTCATCAGCAGTGCATTGCGGGGCGCGAGTTATAGTTACCTGAACTAACTATAACGGGGGAATTTCATGGGTTTTGTACGAGTGCAATGTCCAACTAACTATAACTGTCCCTAAAACCTTATGGTTTTTTCAGTGAATTTCTAAGGTTTTTTAAATGCTAATTTCTAACTATAACGTGCCTGAAACCTATGGTTTTTTCTGTGAATTTCAAAGGTTTTTTAAATGCTAATTTCTAACTATAACGTGTCTGAAACCTATGGTTTTTTCAGTGAATTTCAAAGGTTTTTTAAATGCTAATTCCTAACTATAACATGTCTGAAACCTATGGTTTTTTCAGTGAATTTCAAAGGTTTTGTAAATGACAATTTTTAAATGTATTAATTGTTATATTTCTTTTTTCATACTGATTTACTACATTTTTAGAAACAATTTTTTTTACATATTTTATTTTTTAAATTAGATTGTAATTACATTATACATTACAAAAAATACTTTCTCAGAATGAATTACTTTAGTTTAAATACTTTGCACATAGGCAATAGACTTTTAAGTACAGTAGTTACAGTTGTTGCAATGGGCAACACATTTTCAAACACAATGCAACATTCAGCTCAATGTGCATTTCTAGTTAAATGCAATTAGTTACTTTATGGATTACTTTTTCTAACCACAGGACTGGATCCTAGATTCAGTCCTGGGACATCTCCTGTAAACAGTTGAGTAAAAGCGTTTTGATTACAGTAGTGATTTTTAAGGAATATTATTGTATTTTAAAAGTTGACACTTTGAAACTTTTTCTCATAGAATCACCAATGTTATCCTATGGAAGGAAATTCACTTAGCAGGTAAAAACTGTTATCGTTACTTTTTCTTACTCAGTGTTGGATCCTGGATCCAGCACTGGTGCATCTCCTGTAAACAGTTGAAAGAATGCGTTTTAGTCATACAGGCGATTTTTAAGGAATATTTGTAGTTTGTGAAAATCGACACTTTGAAACTTTTCTGCTGAAAACCAGACAATGGATTCCTATGGAAGAAAATATAAGTTACTGGTAAGTACGGTTAAAATTACTTTTGAGGATCAGTACTGGGCTGAAAGATGCAGCACTGAGGTCTCTCCTGATAACAGGTGAGTAAATCGGAATTCGTATTTCGGCTGATTTTAGAGGAATATTTTAAAGTTCCAAAACTCCACACTTAGAAGAATTTCCAAGTGAAACCAGTCAATGTTAGCCTATGGAAGGAAATTCAAGTTACTGGTAAGTACGGTTAAAATTACTTTTCAGGACCAGTACTGGGCTGAAAGATACAGCACTGAGGTCTCTCCTGATAACAGGTGAGTAAATCGGAATTCGCATTTCGGCTGATTTTAGAGGAATATTTGTATGTTTCAAAAATCAACACTTAGAAACTTTTTCAGCAAAAAGCAGGCAATGATATCCTATGGAAGAAAATTCAAGTTACTGGTAAGTACGGTTAAAATTACTTTTCAGGATTAGTACTGGGCTGAAAGATGCAGCACTGAGGTCTCTCCTGATAACAGGTGAGTAAATCAGAATTCGTAGTTCGGCAGATTTTAGAGGAATATTTGCACAATGGTGAAGGGAGGGGGCGGGACCTGAGGTGACATCTGTGCAAACGCGCCCCGTGGCGCGTTTTAAGTTGGGGGATTAAGTCCCCTTGAATCATGAGGGTCCCTAGGGGCAAACTAGCCCACCAGGAACCTCCAGTATGCGACTGTTTGCACACATGTCACCTCAGGCCCGCCCCCTCCCTTCACCACTGTGCAAACGCGCCCCGTGGCGCGTTTTAAGTTGGGGATTAACTCCCCTTGAATCCTGAGGGTCCCTGGGGTGCAACTAGCCCACCAGCTACCTCCATTAAGCGCCACAGAGCTGCGTTGCAGAGAGGTGTAAAAGGGGCGTGGCCTCTGTACACCTCTCTGCAAGGCAGCCCCCTGGCGCATACTGGAGGTTCCTGGTGGGCTAGTTGGCCCCCAGGGACCCCCAGTATTCAAGGGGAATTACTTCCGCTTCTTAAAACGTGCCAGAGTACTGCAGGGAGGGGGGCGTGGCCTCCGGCACGATGCCGTTTTTTTTTTTTTTATGGGAGGGGGGCTGCGTGGCCCCCCTTCCCTTGGCCACTTTTGGCCCCGGGGACCCCATCCCCCGGGGCCTGAGCATTTTTTTGTTTTATTTAAAAAAAAAAACGGGAAGGAGGCCGCGTGGCCCCCTTCCCTGGGCCTCTATTGGCCCCGGGGACCCCATCCCCCGGGGCATGCCCTCTTTTTAAATAAAAAATATGGAGGGGGCTGCGTGGCCCCCCTCCTCAGGCCATCTAAGGCCCCGGGGACCCCATCCCCCGGGGCCGGCCTTGCCCTTATTTTATTTATTTATTTATTTTTTATTTGGGGAGGGGGGCTGCGTGGCCCCCTCCCGGGCACTATGGCCCCGGGGACCCCATCCCCGGGGCCTGGCCTCTGGTTGGGGACTGTGGGGGTCCCCAATCCCCCCACAGTACCGCCGGCTCCCCGCGTCCTATGGGAGCCGGCATTGCTTTTCCACATGGGGAGCAGCTAAGATGCTGCTCCCCATGTGGAAAAGCAATTGGTTTGCATTTTGAAAGAGAGAGCAGGTTTCCTGCTCTCTCTTTCAAAATGCAAACAAGTTTGCTATGACAGGGCGGGAGCCGCGAGGCTCCCGTCCTGTCATAGCAAACAGCAGTGTCCCGGGGTAGGCACCCGGGACACTGCAGGAGCCGGCCCTGGGGGTGGCGGTCCCCAGGGCCATCAAGGGCTCCAGGAGGGGGGCCGCGCGGCCCCCTCCCTACATTTTGAAAGCCCCGTGGAGGTGGTGGTCCCCGGGGCTTGGGGGTCCAAAACGGACCCCCATTTTCAATTTTCTTAGTGCCCCGGGGAGGTGGTGGTCCCCGGGGCGTGTGGGGGGGCTAGAGCCCCCCCACACAGGTTTAAAAAAAAAAAAAAGCTCAGAGCCCTCCCGCACCATTTATGATAAAGCCCCGGGGGGTGGTGGTCCCCAGGGCTTGGGGGGCCCTTAGAGGCCCCCATACATAAAATAAACCCCCCAGCATGCCCCCGGGACTTGGCCCACCCGGGGGCAAATTATATCGAGCGCGGGAGACCGCGCTTCGATTTATTTTTTTCCGGCAGGATCCGCGCACCCTGAGCGCATCCTGCCGATTTATTTACAAAAAAATGCTTTTTTGCCCAGGGGTCCTTGTGGGACCCCTGAGCAGGCCTAGGGGTTAGGGTGTTTCTACCCTGCCCCCTTTGTGCGCTTTGCGCACTTGTTTCTGTCCCTCGGTTCTACCGAGGGACAAAATGGCTGCCAACACTTCCTGAATCGGAATGTTGACAGCCAGCTGACAGCCAATTAGCATGCAGCTCGTGATCGGGACGGTGCGCGCAGGGTGCGCTGAGGGTACGCGGATCCGACGCGCCCATAGATATATATGTGACTTTACTTGTGAATTTCTCAGGAACTACTGAACGGATTTACACCATTTAAGCAAAAGGCACCAGTCTGAACCAAGGGCTACCTCTTTGCCAAATTTGGTGTAATTCCGTTCAGCAGTTCGGGCTGTAGCTGCGACTAAAGGTTCCTATGGAAAAATGAATGGGGAAACGCGTTTTGGGACCCCCCTTTTTCTCGGCCCCCGCTTGACGTATCACCCCGAGACTTTCAGGGTAGGAGCGGAGCGCCCCAACAAGTTGGAAACTTTCGCGAAGATTCGTCAACCGGCGCCAACGTTATTTCAAATAGAATGTTGCGGATTTCCTATGGATAATAGGTTCTAACTATAACTATCTACTGGCGACCGCCAGTAGATAATATATAAATTATGTTTAATAATTATATATAAGAATACGTTTTCTAATTTTTAAAATATTTTCATTTTTTTGTGTTTGTTATTTTATGAATATGTTTAAGAAATTGGATATTGAGTAACCTATTTAAAAATTGTAAGCTTTTGTAATTGTGTATTTAAAAATAAATATGTTTAGTGTACACCACATTTTCTGATTTAATGTTATTTGGAGTGGGAATAGTAATTTATATGTAGTGTTTGTACAGCAACTTCCCTGATTTAATAATAATTGGAGTGGGAATAGTAACTTATGTATGTTTATTGTCCAGCACCTTTCCTGATTTAATACTAATTGGAGTGGGAATAGTTAATTATATATGGTTAGTGTCCAGCACCTTCCCTGATTTAACAATTTTTGGAGTGGGAACAGTTAATTATATATGTTTAATGTCCAGCACCTTCCCAGATTTAATAGTAATTGGAGTGGGAATAGTTAATTATATATGGTTAGTGTCCAGCACCTTCCCTGATTTAACAGTTTTTGGAGTGGGAACAGTTAATTATATATGTTTAATGTCCAGCACCTTCCCAGATTTAATAGTAATTGGAGTGGGAATAGTAAATTATATATGGTTAGTGTCCAGCACCTTTCCTTATTTAATAGTAATTGGAGTGGGAATAGTAAATTATATATATTTAGTGTCCAGCACCTTTCTTGATTTAATACCAATTGGAGTGGGAATAGTAAATTATATATTGTTAGTGTCCAGCACCTTCCCTGATGTAATAGTAATTGCAGTGGGAATAGTAAATTATAAATATTTAGGGGCCGATTCCGATCTGGGTTGGAAAACTCTCCGACCGAGCCGGATCCGAAAAGATTTCCAACCGAGCCGGACTCCTGCAGTCCGACCGAGCGAGTATGATGCGGCCGCATGCTGCCGGACTCGATTCAGTCGGACTCCCATTGAAGTCAATGGGAGCCGGTCGTACGACGCGTACATGGGCTCCCAGTGACTCAATGGGTACGTCGCAAACAAGTGCGCCCCCTACAGTGTGTACGCGTCGGTGCAACTCGCACCGTACATGCATGTTTAGGGGGGACCCTTGGGTCCCCCCTGTGTTCGACTCGTACAGCTACGAGTGCAGGGGGGTCCGGCACGGACCCCCCCAAGTCCGGCTCTGGGAGCTTTTATGAGCCGGACGCTCCGACTCGATCTGGCTGTCCGACGCGTCCATCGTACTCGCTCAGTCAGATAACGTCTCCATTGCGTGGTGCGATTCGTTTCCGTACGAGTCGGTCAGAGCGGTTCGGATCCGGAAACGGTTCGGTCGGAACACACGCGTACATTCGCATCGTACTCGCTCGGTCGGACAGCTGTACGAGTCGGTCGAAAAAACGCGTACGGCTCGTACTTTTTCCGGTCGGATCCCGTTCGGAGAGCTTCCGACCGAGATCGGAATCGGCCCCTTAGTGTCTAGCACCTTCCCAGATTTAATACTAATTGGAGTGGGAATAATTAATTATATCTGGTTAGTGTCCAGCACCTTCCCAGATTTAATAGTGATTGGAGTGGGAATAGTAAATTATATATGGTTAGTGTCCAGCACCTTCCCAGATTTAATACTAATTGGAGTGGGAATAGTAAATTATATATGGTTAGTGTCCAGCACCTTCCCTGATTTAATAGTAATTGGAGTGGGAATAGTAAATTATATATATTTAGGGGCCGATTCCGATTCGGGCCCGAAATTTCACCGACCGAGCCGGACCCGGAGAGATTTCCGACCGAATCGGACCCTAGTAGCCCGACCGAACGAGTACGATGCGCACGTATGCTATTGGACTCAATTCGGTCGGACTCCCATTGAAGTCAATGGGAGCCGGTCGTACAACGCGTACGCGGGCTCCCATTGACTCAATGGGTGCCAGGCGAACAAGGGCGCCCCCTACAGCGTGTACGCGGTGAAGCGACTCGCGCCGTACATGCACAGGTAGGGGGGACCCATGGGTCCCCCCTGTGTGCGACTCGCGCGGGTACGTGTACAGGGGGGTCCCACACGGACCCCCAAAGTGCGGCTCCGACTGCTCTTTGGAGCCAGACTGCGCAAGTCGGTCGGACTGCTCGAAGCGCGCATCGTACTTACCCGGCCGGGGATCGTCTCCATTGCGCGGTGCGAGTCGTCTCCGTGCGAGCCGGTCGGAGCGGTCGAGTTCTGCGAACGAGTCGGTCGGTGATTTCTCGAGCGCACACATCGTACTCGCTCGCCCGGACACACGTACGAATCAGTCGGGAAATAGGGCTCCGAATCGGATCCGGTTAAGCCGAATCCGATTCGGAGCCCTACCGGCCGAGATCGGAATCGGCCCCTTAGTGTCTAGCACCTTCCCAGATTTAATACTAATTGGAGTGGGAATAGTTAATTATATATGGTTAGTGTCCAGCACCTTCCCAGATTTAATACTAATTGGAGTGGGAATAGTAAATTATATATGGTTAGTTCCAGCACTTTCCCGGATTTAATAGTAATTGGAGTGGGAATAGTAAATTATATATGTTTAGTGTCCAGCACCTTCCCAGATTTAATACTAATTGGAGTGGGAATAGTAAATTATATATGGTTAGTGTCCAGCACCTTCCCTGATTTAATAGTATTTGGAGTGGGAATAGTAAATTATTTATGTTTAGTGTCCAGCACCTTCCCTGATTTAATAGTAATTGGAGTGGGAATAGTAAATTATATATGGTTAGTGTCCAGCACCTTCCTAAATTTAATAGTAATTGTAGTGGGAATAGTTATTTATATATGTTGATAGGTTTGAAAACTAAAAAAATGTATGTAGTGTATAGTGGGAGTGTGTTTAAATAATACAATGGGTTAAATTAATAAAAAAAGTATTATATATATTTAATAAAGATATTATTTTATAAAGTACATTGATTTACAATATATATTTTAATACATATTCAAACATTAATACATTAATGAAAAAATAATGAGCCATGTAATTTTTAAATTGATATGTTTCTTTGGGGCCCATTACGATGGCGGGCGGAAGCACAACCGCCGTGCTGGCGGATGCAAAAACCACCAGTTACCGCCGGCACGCAGCAGTCCACACGCCCGCCCAATTATGATGCGAAAAGCAGGCCAAACACCGCCGGCAAGCCAGCAACACCGTCCGCCATCAAAGTGCGCCCGCACACGTAGCGGCGCAGCACAACTGACACATACCGTCCGACGAAACACGTCCCGCCCGGCGCATAAATTACGATGCCGCAAAGAAACGGCTCCCACGGCAAAGAGACACCGCACGTGAAAGAGAGGCGGAAACACGGACGCAGAGCACGGACAACGAGAAGCGGCACCCCGGGCATGAATCCAGCACTGCAGGCCCTTCCCATGCTTCTGCTGATGCACCACCAAGGACGCAACGTACCGCGGAGACGCAGGTAGGCACACACACAACAAGTGCACGCAAACAGCGCACACAGTGCAAGGGCGGAAAAAGCGGACAACCCCCCACCAGCGCGTGCACACTACACATCCACCATTGCATCCACATATGACACACAGGCCAAATCCTAACATCGCAGAACACATGTGTACACACCACCTGGGACTAGGAACCAACCACCCCGTCACGGCCCCAAAGCGCCGATGACGCCGCCACACATGCGCACAACGCAGAGGCCAACCGCAGCGCCATGCATGCGTCGCACACAGACACAGGGACTCAACCAAGCAGCACACACATCAGCCCCACCCCGAACGCACATGACACGTGACAGGCCGGCCACAGACATGTCCCCAACGCCCAATTCACGGACAACACCCAACGCCACACAACCGACGCACACATGTCAGTGAAGTCACGCAACAGCAGGACACACCCCAGTGTAACAAACATGGCGTAGCACACAGCGGCGGCAACACCAACTAGGAGAAGCAGGGCCCCTTCGGGAAGAGGAACGCCAGTACCACACTGAAAAACCCATACCACCCTGCACATATGAACAAGACACATGAAACGGAACACCAAAGAGCCCGGGGACCGACAACAGGTGGCCCAAGAATTACATCCACACACAAGGCCCAACGCAGAGCGGAAAGGCAGCCTGCCGCCCACACAAGGGAGAGCAGACAGCACTGAATGACCTTCCATTCCAACACCGAAACCACAGCCCTACGACAGAAGCCGGTGAATACAGCCATTGTCCAAGAATAGACCAACACAGGCATGCCGAGGAGACCGACCACAGGGCAGATAGCGCATATCACAGAAGCACACAACGGACGGGGAAGAAAGAAGAAAACACTCCCCCATGTCGGCCACATGCAAGTTAATTGGAAGGAGTCACACAGCACTGACCTTGAACTGTCTGAGAAGCATGTGGGAAGAGGGCCCGTGTCCTCCAAACAAGCCAACAGAACACAAGTCCTGTCTCCCCACGACTACACAGAGCTCACAGCAACCCCGGAGCGTGCACATTGCAGACTGCACACACAGCCGGAGCACGCCACCTCTACGAACCGCTGCGAAATGGCAACCGCAACACACCTACCCAACTACGCCGAACAGCTCAAGCTGTACCAAACCAACACAATACATACATTGGGATGCGATCTCCTGTCCCTGCTGAACGTAAGTTACCGACTGACTTACCGCATCACATTGTTCAGCTGCGTCATGCCCGTCTTCTACTGTCGGAGGTGTCCCTACCAGCATCCCGTCGAGATATGCCTCTCCAACCCGGCATGTCTGAAGGCGGACCTGCTACCACTACTCCTCCCTCTGGACGCACACGACAGGGCCTGCTCTGCCTATGGGGGCATGGCGTATGTGGCCAACATCGCACGCGCACTGAAATGGAACCACTGTGCCTCCACACGAAGGATCATCGAGAACAGCTACATCGAATGTCACCCAGCATGCCCCATCATGGTCCTCCAAGGGACAACCTACGAACAAGACCTTGACAGCCACCATCCGCTTCATTGGCTGGCAAACATGTACACCACCAATGACATGGAAGCCCTGCTGGACGGCATCGCATACCTGACAACCTGTAAATACGTCGGACCACAACGCAGGTTCCCCGAGTGACCTATGAAGTCCAACCCCGCACCCATGCTCAGCTTCCGCACGGACTGGCCAGTCACCACCACAACAGCCATACCAAACGACCGGCAACTGTAACCACACCATCAACGACATCGCCATGACATCGGATATGACCGGGACATGCACACTGTTCCCCATCACATCCAGGAACACCGCATGCATCGTGGGAGGCAGTGGCATGGGCTCTGTGCATCGCACCCACATGGACGGAACTGCACGAACAACCAGGACACGACATGGATCCAGCGCACATGGACACACACACCGCTCAGTGGACATGAATAGGTCGCCTGGAGTCTGTGGGTGCTGCACCCCTCCCACCCCGCCCGGGAATCCCATACCAGGACCTTTGCATGGACGACAAGTGCATACAACAACAACACGACCCCAGTGACTGTGACATGTCCAGTAACCACCACAGTGCAACAACAAGTGGCACGCCGCTGCATGCACGCAAGCACATGCCCTGATGTCATCTCACATGCACGCGTGCATGAGGAACAACCGCAGCAAACCTGTCACATGGAACTGAGATGGACTGTGCCCATGATGCCGAGCGGTCTGGTAGGCTACATGTATACCGTCTGTGTCAAAGTCCGCAGCTCCGCAGCTATACGTAAATGTACATTAGCACAGCCTTGGCCAAGCAGATGTAACCCCACACCCTATCCCATTTGTAATCATGCTCAGTATATCCTCAACATGTATTCCGCTGCCAGTAGTGTCCACTATACTGCATCACAGAGGACAGAAGACTCAATATAATGTTTGAAACCAAAACTGTCTCCGCTGACTCATTCCACAAGTACGAATGAGAGAGGATGAGAGTATGTGAAGTACACGGCAGTCGTGACATGACCATGTAGTCCACTGGTATTGGATGTCAACGCAAATGAGTAGCACTACTGTGGAAGACACACATGTGTCGTGTGAAGTCGTATGGATGCAGTGCTCAGGTGGGTGGGTGCGACGGGTAGATGCGCACATGCCAAGTTGGAGCACGCCGTGTTGGGAGGGGTTATGAACAGTACACCACCGCTTCCCTGGGCATTGTGAGAGGACACCTGTCGGGGGGGAGTGAACACGTGTGTGCACAGCAGCCGGGCACACGTACAAGGCGGTACCAGGCGCACCTCAGCCCACCCTCTGTGGACAAGCTGGATCCTGTTGTGCGCCCGCCATGCCCCTTGACAAGGCACACACAGCCCCAGTCGACCAGGTGTAACCCCAACATAGTCAATCTGCACAGGCGATACAGGGCACGGGATGGCAGTGGAGCATGGTGTGTGAGAGGTCTCCTCGCGCTCCTCCTGGTCATATCACGCAGGCAATAGAACCTCAACGTCTAGCATGGCACAAGTCACATGGAAGTGTAGGGGGGACGCACCACAGCACGAGCAGCACTGACGTCACGGGAGGTGGCTCGCACCATCCCATCCATTGCCCATCATACCAACCACGACACATGCCATTGCGACTAAGTGCAAGCGCGTGCGCCACCACCCCCGAGCCCTCCCCAGAGAGGCCAAAGAGTGAATGTGTGGGCCAACAGCCACAGACGGACGTGGCCTGGCCGCAAGGGCAGCCACAGCCACTGGGTGTCGCAGGTGGCGGATCCGGAAGGCGAAGACTGTGATGCATAGTCCATGCAGGCCGGGTCTCCATTTGGGGCACCACGCAGGTGGACGGCGTCCCGCCACACATCATACCCTGAGACAGCCCACTCGTGCAACTGGACCCACACATTCACTCCTTGCCCTCTCTGGTGCGAGCTTGGGGCTGCCTGTGCAAGCGCTAGCCTCGCAGGTGAGCATGCATATTGGGGGGCGAGGGGAGGACATGAGGGCTGGGGCGAAGATGACTGTATCACTGTCAGTTAGTACAAGGGATGACCCAGATGTGGAAAGGAAGAGACGTGTCCCGTGTGTACTGCAACTAGTCGCCAATCCAACTACCCCCATGTCCGGAATGTAAGCCCGCACCTAGGCCCGCCCATCCGCCACATCGAACATACCACCAGCACGACAACCTTCCCATTCGAAACACTGACTGGGGGTGGCGACCAGTGAACAATCATGTGTAGCCTACCCACGCGTACATGTGGGCCCTCCATGATCCATGTCACCTGCGGCAAAGACATGACATGCGCAATGAGGGAAGTGAGGAGAGCTGTCCGCCCCACGCGCAGAAGGTGCATCAGCTCCACAGACCCAGCAGCGAGTCCAGCAGGGGTCACATGTGCAGGGGCAGCTGTGCCTGGTGTGAAGGCACATGCATATAGACAGCACATCGACCAATGTGTAGTCTGCCCACATCCACAGTCCATCATCATGCGGACATAGGAATTGAACACAGGGCAACACATCTTAGTTGGTGCACCCACCGTGACCAACAATGCGCAATCATCGACGTACCCGCCCTGTGCATGGCCCCCACCCAACGGAGGCACATCCAGTGCCACCATCCCACACACACAAGCCTTCCACGGAACATGCTGTGTCCAATGGTCAGTACAGAGTCAGCGCCCATCTGGTGGATCCTGAACAGGAGACACATGCACACACATGCCAGCTCCCACTATGTACGTCTGCCACCTGGCACGTGCAATGTAACCTCTCACCTGTGACTGCAAGCACACAGCCGTCTTGGCATGGGGCTGTCAATGTGGACACCAGTCAATGTTTCGGGAGCTGTGATCCGTACAGTGCTGTACATAGGGTGCAGTGCTGACACCTACTACTGTCTCATATCCCCTCGTGCCACAGGTCCCACTTGTATTGGCCGCTCAGCCCGTGCCCACATCGTCGTCGTCGTGTGCCATACTCATCCAGCCTCGGAAGCAGTTCCATGCTCAGCAGACACTCATGTTGCCGTGGCGTTGCCGCTTGACGAATATGCAGTCAGTCCCCATCAGCACGCCCCGCAAGTCATTGGGGCCTAGATCCCCATGTGCATGCACATGGCAGTGGTATGTCTCACTTGCCATTGCCATTGTTGGGAGACCTGTGTAAGTGTATTGTGGCCGTGCCGTCCCAGCTTGACAGCTGGGCTGTGGCTCATGTGCTTGCTCAGTCATGTCAGTGATGTGTATGCGAAATTGCTATGTGCCGTGTTGCTTTGACATGTGTCCTCTGACATTTAACCCAGGCGGAGACCGAACATTGACCGCCCATACCAATTGCTGGCGGACATGGACGATACAGAGGTAATCAGGAAGTTTCGGCTGGACAGGCCAACTCTGCATCGACTGTGTGCCATGTTAGAGCCCCATCTCCGTCCCCGCAGGGTGTATCCGACTGCTGTCACCCCCACGGCTAAGGTGATGGCCGCCATGCATTTCTTCGCCACTGGGTCATTCCAGCACACAGTGGGCAGTGGAGGAGGGATGTCCCAGCCCATGTTCAGCAAGGTGCTGAGGGATGTACTGGCAGCCATGATGCTGTACCGGAACAGGTACATCCGCTTCCCCAGGGCTCGTGAATTGGCGGCAGTGAAGGGTGCATTCTATGCCCTTGGCAGAATCCCACACGTCGTGGGAGCCATTGACTGCACTCATGTTGGCCTTGTTCCACCACAGGCCACTGAGCACCTGTACCGCAACAGGAAGCACACGCACTCCCTGAATGTGCAAGTGGTGTGCCTTGCGGACATGGTGATCACCCACGTGTGTGCAAAGTTTCCAGGCTCGGCCCATGACGCACACATAATGCGCAACAGCATCTTGCCACGACTGATGGCCAATCTGCAACAGGATCGTGCCTGTATTGTCGGTGAGTATGTGGAGTGGTGTAGCGTGCTGGTTGTGCGATGCTGTCCCCTGTCCAGTTGGAATAGCTACGGTTCTCTGTGTCCCTCACACCCAGGTGACTCTGCGTATCCGAATGGGGCATGGCTGCTCAGTCCATTGAGGAATCCTCGCACCCCAGCAGACGATCGATACAATGAGGCACATGGGAGGACCAGACGTGTGGTCGAGCGTACCTTTGGCCTCCTCAAGTCCAGGTTCAGGTGCCTGGACCGCACCGGGGAGTGCACTGGCGTACTCCCCACAGAAGGTGTGCCAGATAGTGGTGGCGTGCTGCATGCTGCACAATCTGGCCATTCGGAAGCAGATCCCCCTCATTGTGGATGACGGAGATCAACCAGGGCCCCAGCCCGCAGACCAGGACAGCTCGAGTGAGGTGGACAGCGGAGAGGAGGAAGCTGGGAATGTGCGCCAGCAGCTCATCGCCCGCTACTTCACTTGACGGTGAGTGTCCATGTACGACGGATGATGTGTCTGTATCTGTGCAGGTGTGTGTGTGCTGTGTCAGGGTGGCCGTATGTTCACTGCGTGCAGTGTGTCAACGCTCCATGGCCAGGGTAGTATGCCACTGTTGGTGACTGTGGCATTGTGCCCTATTGCTCTGTGCGATGTGTGTACATTGCTTGTAGTTGTTGACATGTACTGTGTGATGGGTGTGTGACACACTCATTGAATGTGCTCCTGTTCTGTCTCCCACCCCTAGGTCCCTACAGGCCCTCCGGATTCCATTGCCATGCCACGCATCAGGTGCCCTTCCGCCCAAGGTGGCCGTTGTATTCCGTACAAATAAAACACAGGGCACAAACAGCAGTTAGTGAATAAGGTGCATTTATTACGAACTGTGACATGTGATTGTGTGTAAGGTGATAACAAAAGTGGTGCGTGCAGTGACAATGAGCTGTCGGTCATGGCTGCGTGATGATCAGGGTGTACCCACTGGTTCTATGTCCATAGTCCAACACACACATGCCATCCAGCTGGCTGTGTGGAGTGGGATCGTAGAGCAAGTCAATGCAGTGGCTGGTCAAGGAAGGCTGGCGGAAGGCTGGCTGGCTGCCTCACTTGCGACTGGAGCGTGCGAAGTCCTCCCGGGAGATCTGTTTCCTCTTCGGACGGCCCCTTCCACGTTTGGGAGGGGGTGTGTGGTGGCGACCTGCTGGTGGTGGGTGAGGTGTGCTCACTGGCTGTGGACGCAGGGGAAGTGGACACTGCTGGCCGACCCTGCGCCCTAGCAGGTGGTGGCGGAGGTGGTGTTGCTGGCCTTGCCTGTGACCCCACCGCCACCACCAGCTGGCCCATGAGGTCCACGAGTTGGTCCATACGGGACACGAATTGGCCCATATGGGCGTCCATGGACCTCAGCACCCCCAGCACCTCCCGCGTGTCAGTAGCAGACCTGGCCCATTGTCCTTGGGCCTCTTCATAGGCCCCAAGGACTCTGGCCATTTGAGGCAGGGCATGGCTCCCAGGGGAGGCTGGCGTTTCCCTGACCCTGCTCCTCCTACCAGTCCTGCTGCCACCGGCCTGCCCACTAGCCACATTGCACACCACGGTCCTCGCTGTGGCTCCCAGGGTGGATCCAGTCGGCCGGGCCACCACCTGCGCTGGGGCTGGTGCCAGCGAAGACGTGGTGGTGGTGGAGGCGGTGGTGGTCGGTGCGGCGATGGTGGCGGTTGCGGCAGTGGTAGTGGCCGCAACGACAGTGGCAGCAGGGGACTGGGACTGTTCAGCATCCCTGGATGATGGGTTGGTGGGTAGGAGGGGTCCTGGGGAGCGGCTGGGCCCTGCCACGCCAGATGGGCCAGCTTGGTGGTCCGTGTCCGAAGAGGTGGACAGATCCTCCAGATCCGTGTGTCCTCGTTGGGGGCTTGTAGGCTGGCTGTGCTGGCTGCTGTCTCCATCCCCAGCGTCCAGCAGTTCGTCACCTGTGGAGAAAATGAGATTTGTTATTGTGTTGCACCTGGCGAAGTATGTATTAGTCGTCTGACATTGGCAGTTCGTGCAATCTCGTACATGGGTTTCCCGGAGGCGAGTGTGTGGCTGTGGCATCTGTAGTTGTGTGTGCTAGGCAATGGGACTGTGTGCTGTGCACATGTGGCATGGGACGGATTGGCCATGCCGATGGGTATGTTGCTTTGCCCCTACTCATTGTGACTCTGGTGTATGCGGGCTCCTGGCCCATCCTGGGTCTGGTTTGTACTTTGCTTTTGGAGTTCATATGGAACGCTTAGGAACGCATATGGCAACATGGGGGCCATGCCCCAGATTCGCATTTGGGATGGAATATGCTTTTGGGGTTCAAATGGAACGCTTAGGAACGCATATGGCAACATGGGGGCCATGCCCCAGATTCGCATTTGGGAGGGGATATGCTTTTGGGGTTCAAATGGAACGCTTAGGAACGCATATGGCAACATGGGGGCCATGCCCCAGATTCGCATTTGGGAGGGGATATGCTTTTGGGGTACATGCTGTGAGCCATGGGTGCCGAACGTGACATGTGTTGTGGCAGCATGACAGTGCATGGTCTGAGGTGTGTGCATGCCTGACATGCCCTGCATATTTGCTGTCTGTTGTGGTTACTGGACATGGCATTGGACGCATCGTTATGAGTGAGTGATAGTTGTGTGCCAGCCAACGTATTGCAGTTGTCCCATCTCCTTGGTGTGCGTGCTGCCCTGTGCCATGTGCATCACTGCAGTGCTCGGGGGGGTGTGGCCCATGTTGTGTGTTGTTGCTCACAGTGTGTCGTGCGCTTAATTGACTTCTGGCACATGGTTGGTCATGGGCATGTGTCTTAGCGTGACTGCTGTATGTGTGGCAGCTGTGCGGATGACATGCCTTTCATGTGACTGGGGCTGACGGATGGGATGGATGGTATGTTGTATGTGCATGGTGTGTCTGTGAGTTTGATGGGTTCAGTGGTGTTCGTGTGCATTTCTGTTGTTCCGCTCTGTTGCGTCTAGTGTTGTTTGTCTTACATAGGCGTAGTTGTGGGGTGTGGGGTTGACAGGCAGTGGGGGCTACATGGACAGGACTTCAATGGTGTTTCGGTTGTGTGTGATGAGTTGCACAGTGGCTGCCGTGTGGGACTATATTCAGTGTGGCTTGTGCATGCAGACGTGGCTCCTTGGGTGTTGCTATGTCTGTGATGGGTCATGTGGGGTGTGAGTCTGCTGTTCATGTCCGTGTGCACATTGTTCACTTGTTCGTGACGGTGGGCGGTGCTGCGTGTTCGTGTGCTACGTGACATGTCCCATGTGTTGGTGGTGTTATGGTCCTCATGCCTCCAGTAATCCAGCCCTGTCCAGTTTCCCACCTGCAAGTTGTTCGTGCGTGCACTGTACTGGATGCCACATGGCTCTAAGCGGGGGTGCTCCATGTTGCAGGTCTGTGGGGGTGGGGGGTGTAGTGGGTCGTGGGGAGGCTGTACACCCACTGACACCGATTGCTGTGGACCGTGATGTCTGCCTTTCGGCTGTCGTTGTGCACTGCGGTGGCTGACACGTGGCTGTGGGGTGTGGGGGATGCTCCTCCTTGCTGTGCTGTGGGACTGGGGCCTGGTGTGTGTTGTACTTGGGCTGTCCACCGTCCCACCCACTGCACTTTGTGTTCCTGCCACTTACCTGTTACTTGTCGGTTAGTGCAGCTGTGGCGGACACATGGGTGTGGTGGGTGCTCGTTGTGGCGCTTCTGGCATATTTGGGGACCTGTTGGTGGTTACGTGGCTGGCTTAGTGTACACATGTCCCCACGCATCTTACAGTTGTTCGGTTTGGCCTGTGTGTGGTAGTGTCTGTTGCATGTGCGTGTGATGTGTTGTGTATTGTGTGCTGGACATGGGGGTGTTTGTCCCTGGGAGCTGTGGCATGGTGGTTGCGCATGTGTGTACATAGCGGTGTGCTAGTATACATTAGTTTGTACTTACCAGCCTCCACTCCCCCTGCTAATCCGGCGAGGATCTCCGGATGGATTACGACTCGCACCTTCTCCTCCCACGCTTTGAAGGTCTTAAAGAGCGCGGGATTCCCTCCGCCAGTGACGGCAGCCAGCTCTCTGTTTTTGCCCTCCTTCTTCTTGACCAGGCTCTTTACGTCATTCCAACGTTTGTTTATCTCGACTCTGTTCCTGGGCAGGGTCCCGACTGCATTGACCTGGTCTACGATCCGGGTCCACATTCTGTTTCTGGTGGCTAGTGGTGTGTGCTGGACCATGTTCCCATAGATTTGTGGGTACACCTTGATGATCTCGTCGACCATGACCGTCAGCTCCATGGGCGTGAACTTGGGCATCCTTTGTGGTGCCATGGTGTTTGTGGTGCTGGTGCGGTGTGTGTTGTGTAATGTGCAGGGGGTTTGTGGTGCCGGTGTTTGGTGGTGGTGGTGGTGGTTGTGATGTGTGCGTTTCTGTGGTGTGCTGCTGTCCTTGCTGTGTCACTGTGTCCTCTCCTCTCCTCTCTGGTTTGCAATGTAGCAAGGGGTTGTGGTCTGTGGGAGTGCTGCTTTTGTACTCACCTATGTGGGTGTGTCCTCATGGTCTGTTGTTTTCAGGTGTGTTGTGTCTGGGGTTCTGGCCTTTGTATTTTTTGTTTGTCCGGGGGGTGTTTTCGGGATGTGTACTGTGCTTGTGTATTTGTGTGTGCCTTGCTGTGTGGACTTGTTGGCCATGTTGTGTGCTATTGGTTTTGTGTGCGGATGGTTTCTGTGCAGGTACGTGGGCGCCATGGCTTCTGCCGTGTCGATTCTCATCGGCGTTGTTTGCGCTGGCGGGCGGTATATTTGTGGTTTTCCGCGCTCATGGCGGTGCGATCGTAATTTCACGTGCGGTGTGTCGGCCGTGTGGGCGGGCGGTTTTGTGTTGTCGTGCGTGTTTCCGTCCGTGGCGGGCGGTTTGACTCCGACTCGGACGATGGCGGGCGGTATTTTGTGTGATTTTTCCGCCGATGGCGGTTTTTGGTTTGTGTACTCATAATGGCGTGGTCGGTGTTCAGGCGGTGTGTGCGGGCGGATTTTTGCCGCTTCCATGCCTGGCGGATTTATTTACGCCGGGTATCGTAATGTGCCCCTTTATTCTTAAACAGATAGTATTGAGAAGAAAAAAATATATTTTTATTAAGTGCATTTAATGTATATTGTTACACAGAGAAAATAAATACAATCTTTATTTTTCAGACATACATTTGGTACATATGTATACTTTTATACATAATCATTTAGCAAATAGAGTTTAAAACAATATTACACTTTTTATTACAGTTAAGTATATTTTTTAACATACAAAAATTTAGCTTTATATTGCTTTTTAAACAATTAAAAAAAATAATACTTTTTAATAACACTTGTACATTATTATTTTGAATTGTGATTTTTTTTTACATTGTTATATATACTGTAAATTTTTATTAACATATCTGTTTTAACATGTTTTTATCAGAAACAGTTTTTGATATTGTATTATATTTTTTTAACATATAGGGGCCGATTCCGATGTCGGACGGACCGGAGTCCGTCCGACATCGGTCAGGAACTGTAACCGACCGACCTACTGTCGTCAGTTACAGACCTGCAAGTACGATGCGACCGTACCCTGTTCGGTCACACTCGTATACTTCACAATGGGAGCATGCATTCCGAACGGTATGCATGCTCGCATTGTGAAATGCAGGGGTGCAGTTCATCCCAGCACCCTGTGGCAGGCACCCCAAGGTGCCTGCCACCGGGAGCAGGGATCAAAAGGGGGGCACCATAGGTGCCCCCCAGGCCACCATTCAGTGGCCTCGCACCCATGGGGGCCCAACTAGGGGCCCCCAAAGATAGTTTCCGACTGCCTTTTTGTGCCGGAAAGACCGGCACAAAAAGGCAGTGGGAAACTGCCATCGTACTCCCTTGGTCGGAAAGAGGCGGCCAGGGGAGTACTGAAGGGTTTCCGGATGGCGGACGGGTTCTCGGAATGGCTCGGTCGGAAAGGAATCCGAACGGCACGTTCCGATGCGAGCCGAAGGGCTCCGTCCGTCGGTCGGAGCCCTTCCGTCCGACATCGGAATCGGCCCCATTATGTTAGATTTTAATTAATATTAATTATATGTGAAATATAAGTAATATTAATTACTACATGGATTTATTTAATACAAACATTTTTTATAATATGTATACATTTTTTGAACATTTTATTCACATAGTACATATTTTTAATAAACATTGTATACAATATGTATATTTATGGAATTATAATAATAATTATTCGGCCCTTACCTGACATTTGCAGTGTCCAAAATCAAGGCCCAAACAAACCTAGCTTAACATTAGTTTGTTGGAACATTGCAGGTCTCTCCTCTAAAACTCCCTCGTATGAATGGTCTGCATTCATTGACGATCACGACATCTGGGTATTCCAGGAAACCTGGGCTTTAGAACCAATCTGTCATCCAGGCTTCTTAAATTTTTATAAACCAGCACTGGGGGGTCAGAGGGGTAGACCTAAAGGGGGACTTGCCATCTGGGTTAGACAACAAGCATGCTACTCAGTGGAGGAAGTTATGATCGATAATGGGGATGTTCTAGCAGTTAAATTACGGACTGGGAAAGCTCTAGATTTAATGGTCATCAATGTCTACGCTAGAGGGACCCCTGGGTACAAAGGGTCCAGTACAGTTGCATTCCTAGAAGGTTTCTAAGATAGTCATAGGGGACGTAGCAACCTGATTATTGCAGGTGACTTTAATTGCACCTTTGAGCCCCTGGGCTATGAAGATGATGATCTCAGTTCCGAGGAGGATGTTCAATGGGACATACCGTCCCTTGACCTTCCTCCCATAAAAAAATGGTCTGAGTCGGCATTACAACTGAAAGGGTTATGCTTAGAACAGGGGATTAGGGCAGTCAATGGGAGGTCCAACTCTGACAGGCGGGGCACACACACTTTTAATAATGGGACACGAAGTAGCCGGATTGATTATATATTCCTTAATTTAGAATTTTGGTCGTCCTTAGAGGATATGGCAGTATATGATCGGCCTGAAAGTGACCACAATCCTCTGGTACTCTCTATGCAGGTCCCGGGTTTTCATAACTATGATTCCCAGGAAGTAGAAAAAGCCACCTGTGAAGTGGAGCTTACTAATGACTCCAGGAGAGTCAAATGGGCCAAGGTTGCAGTTAATGAAGGGAATTTAGAAAAGATGAAGGTATTAGTAGAGTACCACTTAGCAATTCTCCATAAATTTGATAATCAGGGGGACATAAACTCAAATATTGTGCAGGTTCACAATGTGCTGTTTTCTAAACTAAGGCCCTTTTTTACTAAAACGGTAACGAAATGAAAGAAAGAGCCCCGCCCAAAACAAGCCTTTTGGTATAACAAACTTTGTAGAGAGGCTTATATATGTCTATCTAGAGCAATTAGACAGAAAAATATGGGAGAAATCAAAAAGGCAAGAGTTGGGTATAGGCAAGTACTTAAACGAGCAAAAAGGGAATGGGATGAAAACCATTGGCAAAATTTGCTTGATGCTAGTAAGGAAAAGAATATGACATCATTCTGGCATCTTGTCAAATGGGGAAGTGGTGTATCTAACCCAGTACCTGTAAATCATGTGGCACCTGAGATGTGGATTTCTCATTTTGAAGCTCAGTTTGCCTCAAGTATAGATAGCATAGGCCAATTTACATTGCCTAAACCCATTACGACATTGCATTTTTCAAAACAGGAGGTCATAAAAGTTATTAAATCAGTCCCGAAAGGCAGGGCGCCAGGACTGGATTGTATACCGGCAGACCTGTTTATGCACGATGGGGATAACTGGTCGACCTATATCCAATTTCTAGCTAACGCAATTGCAAGTGGTTCCCCTATTCCGGAGTCGTGGTCAGGAGCTGAGATCATCCCGGTCTTTAAGAAGGGGATCGATCTTCCCCGGTAACTATAGACCTATAAGCCTCATTGACTGCATACAAAAATTATTGCTAGACTAGTTCTGAGTAGAATTCAGTTGTGGATGGACGAGACGGAGATCTTGTCCCCAATGCAGGCAGGGTTTTGGCCACACACAAGCACAATTGACCAGGTTCTTAGGTTTGTAACCATATATTGGAAGGTGGTAATTATAGGAGGGGCACACTATTCGCAGCCTTCATTGATCTCAAAACGGCTTTCGATTTGGTGCCCCGTGCTAAGATGTGGAGAGCCTTTCTAGACATGGGGATGCCACTAGAAATGTTGTCCGTCTTAGTTACCCTGCATAATTCCAACTTTGCCCAGGTACGTTGGGGCATTAACAGGGAAGTCACAGACAAGTTCTCAATCGCTAAAGGGGTTCGTCAGGGGTGTGTCCTTGCCCCGACCTTGTTTTCTCTTTTCATCAATAGGGTCGTGGAATATTACAAGGACTACCCCACAGATGCCCCCACCTTAGCTGGTATGAAGATACCCCTGTTGATGTTCGCCGACGATACTCTGATACTATCAAAGACCCAGAGAGGGCTTCAGACAGCCCTCACTAGGTTTGAAGAGTTTTGCAGCGACAATGACCTTGAGGTGAATGTGGAGAAGACCAAGTTTATGGTTCTCCATAACCGCAGGGCAATTAAGGGGAAAGTCTGTATGAAAAACGTTCAGTTAGAACAGACCGAGGTTTTCATGTATCTGGGAATTACCCTGGGGTAGGAAATTAAACTGGAAACCCCAGATTGATAGGCTTGTTCTTAAACATGCCCAACTGACGGGAGTATTAATGAAGGAGCAGAGACTTTCCTATACCAAACCGGTGGCTCCAGTTATAAAGATATACAAATCTAAAATTACCACCTCAGTATTGTATGGGGCAGAGCTGTGGGGATTTGAAGGTTTAACATTGTTGACTGTTGCACAAAATAAGTTTATAAGAAACTAGTTGACGTTCACTAGGGACCCCTGACTAATTAAAAACAGACACCCTAGCGACCGACCCCGTTTTTAATATATCAGCTAGGAGCCTGAATAAATTCTTTTTGCCCACTAGCTAGATATTTTTAGTCTCACCCACTCCACCCCATCACTGCACCACACATAGTCACTCACAAGTAGTGCTCCTACGTAGTGTCGCAAGTCGTAGCACGCCTCAGCCCGTAGCGGGTTGGGATGGCCCCTATGATGAAGCATGTCACCATGGGAAACCCTGGTGAGTGAGGGGACTCAAGAAAGGACATTTTTCCTTTACTAACTATTTTTCTGAATCTTATATTAGTAAATTTAATTTTCTGAAAAAACTGGCTAGGTTTCCATAACCGAGATTTCGGTGTTTTGTAATTCTTGATCATTTTTGGAGGGTGGACCTAGCATATCCCTCTTTCTCCCCTTATTTTACTGATTTTGTGATCTACAGCGCCCAGCTGTGGGAGTTATATCCTTCCTGAGGTTTACCCTTGACACTACCTTTTTAAAAAATAACCTTCTTGATAAAATGGCTGAAATCACTGGACTCACATTCTCAGAAGAGGAAATTGAAAGAACAATTGCCTCAATGCTTCCATTAGCAGGGGCGTCACATAGAGACTCAGACTAATCTAACCAATGTTGGGATGAATTATCGGAATTAAAAAGGAATCAAATTAAAACCTTAGTCCATGGTATCATGATGACTGAGTATTTAAGATCCAATACTGCCCCACGAGGATTGATTGTACACAATAAGCCTTTCATATTCCAGCAAGACAAAAATTTTAAAAAGGATTAGTCGCTTATTTCCTGGCACTGCACCAGGGACTGGCTGGTCCTTATCATCAAGACGGCTGCACGTTTATCGGAGGAAATGAAAGGAGAGATCCAAACACTAGAAATTCGCCTAAAGACCTTCCAAGGGGTTAAGGAGCTTAAGAAACGCCTGGAAGAACTTAATAAATCAATGACAGACTTTGAAATAACCCTGAAGGACACAAAATATACCAAATTCAAGAAAGACCAGAAATCCTTCTCACATGAAAAAGCTTACCCCTACACAAAGGAAGGATATATCCCGTCAGGGAGAAACGCGGGGTATAACACTGACAGTGATGGATCAGATACTGGTTCAGACAACTCAGATGGGAGCCTCAACCAACAGAACAGAAATAGGAACAGGCGATTACGTGGCGGACGCATGAGGAATCGGGGAGGATATAATTATGGCTGGCCTACATACCAAGGACCACCACCATATGGAGGCCCACCGCCTTTTTTCTACGGACCACCACCCCCCTTCCACCAACATCCGTATCAATATCAATCCCACACGCCATGGGATCAAGCACAACCAAATACCCCCGAAAATCATTCTTTTTTAGGAAGAGGCAAAGGCCCACAGAGGGGAAAATCAAGAAGAACCCAACAGGTCCAATGGGCTCAACCCCTGGAAACCTCCAGGAGCCATACCAGGAGTATGGGTCCACCAGACAACCCAACAACCAGCAACAACATGGTTTAGTGGTAAATCTGTCGGATACCAACCTAACACAAATAACAGTCTTAGAGAAAGGTCTGAGCTACGTACCAACTCCTACTCTGGACAAATTCAGACTCTGTAGCGAAGTCAATGAATTCATTAGAAAAATCAAACTTCAAGTTTTCTTCAAAGATAAACCTCCCACTAGTGATTTGGAAAGCGACACAGGTCTCCACAAGAAATCCAACTTTGTACCACCTTCAGTGAGCCTCCCTGTGGAACTGTTGGCCTTCGAAAAAGCTGTCATGAAGGAAGTATCTGAAATAGACCCTAGGTCTATAACAACCTACCATAATACAAGTAAAAAGGAACATGAGGCTATACAACAGCTAGCCTTGGAGAAAAAAGTTACCATAAAACCAGCAGACAAAGGCGGCGCCATAGTTCTGCAGAATACCACGACGTACCGAGAAGTGTGCCTCCAACTATTGGCAGACGCAAGAAACTATGTCAAAATAAAAGAAGACCCCACAGAACGCTTACGCGTGGAGATTGCCTATCTAGTGGAAGAATCTACTGCAAATGGTTGGATAACCAAAAAAGAAGGAGATTTTTGGAAAACAAAAAACCCACGAACCCTTACTTTTATACTATCCCAAAGATTCATAAATCTATGGATAGTCCTCCTGGGAGACCGATAGTATCGGGCATAGGTTCAATTCTTGAACCCCTCTCAAAGTTCGCTGATGCTTTTTAAGACCTATAGTACAGAGTACTAACACATACCTACAGGATACAAAAGCTGTCCTATGCCTTCTACAAGATCTACCCTTTGACCCAGAAATCAATATCCTGATGGGACTTGATGTTGAAAGTTTATACACAAGTCTACCGCATAAGGAAACCCTGCAAATCCTTGAAGAAGTACTCTTCGAGAATTCCTGGATATACCACACACCAAGACACGTGGTCTTAGGAAGCTGCCGTCTGGCCCTAACTGAGAACTACTTCAGATTTGAAGATACGTTGTACCGTCAAGTGCACGGAACTAGCATGGGAAGCACTTTCGCGCCGAGTGTGGCAGGTCTCTATGTCCACCACCTTGAGAAACAGAAGATCCTAAATCCTCACAATCCGTACTTCAACAATTTAAAAGTATGGAGACGTTACATTGACGATGTTTTTGTGATTTGGGAAGGCAATGAGACCGAGGCCACCAGTTTCATTAATTGGTTGAACCTACAGGATCCATTTTTAAAGTTCACCAACACTATGAGCAGGTCCCAAGTGGTCTTTCTGGACCTTAACATCACAGCGAACCAAGGTAGCCTGACCACAACCACGCATTTCAAACCGACTGCAAGAAATTGTCTTTTGATTTACGATAGTTTTCATCCCAAACAACTAAAAGACAATTTACCTTTCGGTCAATTTCTACGTCTAAGAAGAAATTGTACTGAGAAAACGGATTACTATACCCAAGCAAAGGATTTGGCGGAGAAATTGACAGCCAGGCAGTATCCTAAGCACCTCATATCAGCAGCCAAGAAAAGAGCAAGCAATAACAACAGAGATTCCCTCCTTGAACCCAGACTAAATAAAAACACACAAGAAAAGAGACCAATATGTATAACAACTTATAACATAGCATCTAACAAGGTGTCTAAAATAATCAATAAACACTGGCGGACACTGAACAGTGCCAACCTAGACATACCCAAACCAATGTTCAGTCACAGAAAAGGAAAAAACCTTAAGAACTACTTTGTCCACACTCGTCCCAAGATTAACACCAAATCTGATGGACAAAGAATCCTACAAACTCTGCCTACAGGACATTACCCGTGTAATAACTCGTATGTCACCTCACGTCAACAACTAAAAGAGTGACATTTAACAATCAAATGACATGGGAACTCCGCAGTTTCACTAATTGTAACACCACAGGTGTGGTATATCTGATTACCTGCACCTGTAATCTCCACTACGTAGGCATGACTACACGAAAAGTCAGTACTAGGATTGTGGAGCACCGTAGTAACATCAGGTGCAAGCGGGCGACAACAAAAATGTCAACCCATTTTATCGAAAAACAACATACACCTAACGACATGAGGTGGGTGGTCCTGGAACATATCAAATGTAATGACAACCTCGAACAGCGACTTCTAGAGAGAGAACAACGCTGGGTTTTTAAATTACGTACAGACACTCAAGGCTTGAATGATAATATTCCGTGGGGTCAGTTCTCAAAATAACAGTCTCCTCTGACATTACATCTAAGGGGTATGTTTTTTGAAAGAATACCAGTCACCCTGCAATTAGAAAAGTCATCTGATCAAATTCCCTCTTAACCAGAGGTCAAGCTATCAATCTCCTCTGGCATTACATCTATTGGGAAACTCCTGAGCAAATACCAGTCACCCTATATATGACACGCTAAGAGTCAGCCGATCAGTTGCAATTACTCTCCGTTCATAATCAAACACTTCTTCAGGGAGTGTAAATACAGCATTCATCTGTATGTTTGTTTTATATGAGTACGTCTTAATCACCTTACTGATTCCTCAATAGGCACTCGTATTAGACCTCTTTTGTATATCATTGTGAGGCTCATTGTATGTATTTGTTCGTCTTCCTTGTTTAGCCTCTAATCACCTTATACTCTTATCAATAGGCACTAACGAGTATTTTACCTTCCCATAATGATAGGAACTCATATTAGACCTCTTTTGTATATCATTGTGAGGCACATTGTATGTATTTGTTCATCACCTTTGTATTGCCTCTAATCACCTTATACCCTTCCCAATAGGCACTAATGAGTATTTTACCTTCCCAAAATGGCAGCCACATTGAGCCATAGAAGGCGGCCATTTTGTTCTATTCTTTAGTTTCCGCTCTAGTCTCCTAACCATGAATCAGCGGGAAAACACCCTTTAAAAACAAGCAGTAGGGACTCACTCGTTAATATGCGGTCGGGAGGGAAGCAGGCAACAGCCGGAGCAGTTTTCATTCTCAAGTAAGTTATTCTCTCCACAGCACCAGACCGGGCAGACAGCAGAGCCTCTCACAGTGCATCCCCCTTTTTTGCTACAAAGCTTTCATTATCGCTTTGTTTTTTCCTTTTCTCCTACAGTGGCGATGATCTCTCCAGCCCCTCTCAGACCATGAAGCACATTGTTGCTCCATAATTAGTATGTGTTTCATTATGTCACTGTATTTTCTTTGTCGTATTGTTTTGTCTGTACATATTAGTATGTTTTTCTAGGTTTATGCTCTTTCATTTCATTCTATTTCCTGGCAAATAAGCATTCACCTAATTGCCTGGCATGTCTCAGATTACTGACAATCTATTCACTAAGGGTAATGTCATGTGGTATTCCTTTCTTGGTTTTTAGTTTTTTGTGTTTAAACTAAGCTGGCCCTATAGTATAACATGACTATTGAGATGCCCATAGCTCTCATAACCACACAAGGATCTTATGGGAGAGCTCTTAACAACACACACCAGCAGTGAGTGTCTGATTATATATAGTTAATGTGCAGCATGGCGTTTTCACTTACCTACATAGCATGAAGTAGGTCTCGTATGCCGTTTTCTGTTTTAGATTCAATTGATCAGCATCAACATGGTTTCAATAACTATCTATACAGTACATAGACTGTACTTGATAATGTTTTTTATCCTTTCTCTATTACAGATACTACGTGATCAAAGTACTGTATGTATTAACTCTTGCCTGCTAGTATTTTGCAGCATTTTTTCCTAACCTTAGGTCACTTTGGAGTGGTACTAAACAGGACTGGACCCTGTTTGTCCTGAAGAAGAGCACTGGGGTGGCTCGAAACTAGTTGACGTTCACTAGGGACCCCTGACTAATTAAAAACAGACACCCTAGCGACCAACCCCGTTTTTAATATATCGGCTAGGAGCCTGAATAAATTCTTTTTGCCCACTAGCTAGATATTTTTAGTCTCACCCACTCCACCCCCATCACTGCACCACACATAGTCACTCACAAGTAGTGCTCCTACGTAGTGTCGCAAGTCGTAGCACGCCTCAGCCCGTAGCGGGTTGGGATGGCCCCTATGATGAAGCATGTCACCATGGGAAACCCTGGTGAGTGAGGGGACTCAAGAACGGACATTTTTCCTTTACTAACTATTTTTTCTGAATCTTATATTAGTAAATTTAATTTTCTGAAAAAACTGGCTAGGTTTCCATAACCGAGATTTCGGTGTTTTGTAATTCTTGATCATTTTTGGAGGGTGGACCTAGCATATCCCTCTTTCTCCCCTTATTTTTCTGATTTTGTGATCTACAGCGCCCAGCTGTGGGAGTTATATCCTTCCTGAGGTTTACCCTTGACACTACCTTTTTAAAAAAATAACCTTCTTGATAAAATGGCTGAAATCACTGGACTCACATTCTCAGAAGAGGAAATTGAAAGAACAATTGCCTCAATGCTTCCATTAGCAGGGGCGTCACATAGAGACTCAGACGAATCTAACCAATGTTGGGATGAATTATCGGAATTAAAAAGGAATCAAATGAAAACCTTAGTCCATGGTATCATGATGACTGAGTATTTAAGATCCAATACTGCCCCACGAGGATTGATTGTACACAATGAGCCTTTCATATTCCAGCAAGACAACATTTTTAAAAAGGATTGGTCGCTTATTTCCTGGCACTGCACCAGGGACTGGCTGGTCCTTATCATCAAGACGGCTGCACGTTTATCGGAGGAAATGAAAGGAGAGATCCAAACACTAGAAATTCGCCTAAAGACCTTCCAAGGGGTTACAGAGCTTAAGAAACGCCTGGAAGAACTTAATAAATCAATGACAGACTTTGAAATAACCCTGAAGGACACAAAATATACCAAATTCAAGAAAGACCAGAAATCCTTCTCACATGAAAAAGCTTACCCCTACACAAAGGAAGGATATATCCCGTCAGGGAGAAACGCGGGGTATAACACTGACAGTGATGGATCAGATACTGGTTCAGACAACTCAGATGGGAGCCTCAACCAACAGAACAGAAATAGGAACAGGCGATTACGTGGCGGACGCATGAGGAATCGGGGAGGATATAATTATGGCTGGCCTACATACCAAGGACCACCACCATATGGAGGCCCACCGCCTTTTTCTACGGACCACCACCCCCTTCCACCAACATCCGTATCAATATCAATCCCACACGCCATGGGATCAAGCACAACCAAATACCCCGAAAATCATTCTTTTTTAGGAAGAGGCAAAGGCCCACAGAGGGGAAAATCAAGAAGAACCCAACAGGTCCAATGGGCTCAACCCCTGGAAACCTCCAGGAGCCATACCAGGAGTATGGGTCCACCAGACAACCCAACAACCAGCAACAACCTGGTTTAGTGGTAAATCTGTCGGATACCAACCTAACTACCACACAAATAACAGTCTTAGAGAAAGGTCTGAGCTACGTACCAACTCCTACTCTGGACAAATTCAGACTCTGTAGCGAAGTCAATGAATTCATTAGAAAAATCAAACTTCAAGTTTTCTTCAAAGATAAACCTCCCACTAGTGATTTGGAAAGCGACACAGGTCTCCACAAGAAATCCAACTTTGTACCACCTTCAGTGAGCCTCCCTGTGGAACTGTTGGCCTTCGAAAAAGCTGTCATGAAGGAAGTATCTGAAATAGACCCTAGGTCTATAACAACCTACCATAATACAAGTAAAAAGGAACATGAGGCTATACAACAGCTAGCCTTGGAGAAAAAAGTTACCATAAAACCAGCAGACAAAGGCGGCGCCATAGTTCTGCAGAATACCACAACGTACCGAGAAGTGTGCCTCCAACTATTGGCAGACGCTAGAAACTATGTCAAAATAAAAGAAGACCCCACAGAACGCTTACGCGTGGAGATTGCCTATCTAGTGGAAGAATCTACTGCAAATGGTTGGATAACCAAAAAAGAAGGAGATTTTTGGGAAAACAAAAAACCCACGATCCCTTACTTTTATACTATCCCAAAGATTCATAAATCTATGGATAGTCCTCCTGGGAGACCGATAGTATCGGGCATAGGTTCAATTCTTGAACCCCTCTCAAAGTTCGCTGATGCTTTTTTAAGACCTATAGTACAGAGTACTAACACATACCTACAGGATACAAAAGCTGTCCTATGCCTTCTACAAGATCTACCCTTTGACCCAGAAATCAATATCCTGATGGGACTTGATGTTGAAAGTTTATACACAAGTCTACCACATAAGGAAACCCTGCAAATCCTTGAAGAAGTACTCTTCGAGAATTCCTGGATATACCACACACCAAGACATGTGGTCTTAGAATGCTGCCGTCTGGCCCTAACTGAGAACTACTTCAGATTTGAAGATACGTTGTACCGTCAAGTGCACGGAACTAGCATGGGAAGCACTTTCGCGCCGAGTGTGGCAGGTCTCTATGTCCACCACCTTGAGAAACAGAAGATCCTAAATCCTCACAATCCGTACTTCAACAATTTAAAAGTATGGAGACGTTACATTGACAATGTTTTTGTGATTTGGGAAGGCAATGAGACCGAGGCCACCAGTTTCATTAATTGGTTGAACCTACAGGATCCATTTTTAAAGTTCACCAACACTATGAGCAGGTCCCAAGTGGTCTTTCTGGACCTTAACATCACAGCGAACCAAGGTAGCCTGACCACAACCACGCATTTCAAACCGACTGCAAGAAATTGTCTTTTGATTTACGATAGTTTTCATCCCAAACAACTAAAAGACAATTTACCTTTCGGTCAATTTCTACGTCTAAGAAGAAATTGTACTGAGAAAACGGATTACTATACCCAAGCAAAGGATTTGGCGGAGAAATTGACAGCCAGGCAGTATCCTAAGCACCTCATATCAGCAGCCAAGAAAAGAGCAAGCAATAACAACAGAGATTACTAGTGATTTGGAAAGCGACACAGGTCTCCACAAGAAATCCAACTTTGTACCACCTTCAGTGAGCCTCCCTGTGGAACTGTTGGCCTTCGAAAAAGCTGTCATGAAGGAAGTATCTGAAATAGACCCTAGGTCTATAACAACCTACCATAATACAAGTAAAAAGGAACATGAGGCTATACAACAGCTAGCCTTGGAGAAAAAAGTTACCATAAAACCAGCAGACAAAGGCGGCGCCATAGTTCTGCAGAATACCACGACGTACCGAGAAGATGCTTTTGATTTACGATAGTTTTCATCCCAAACAACTAAAAGACAATTTACCTTTCGGTCAATTTCTACGTCTAAGAAGAAATTGTACTGAGAAAACGGATTACTATACCCAAGCAAAGGATTTGGCGGAGAAATTGACAGCCAGGCAGTATCCTAAGCACCTCATATCAGCAGCCAAGAAAAGAGCAAGCAATAACAACAGAGATTCCCTCCTTGAACCCAGACTAAATAAAAACACACAAGAAAAGAGACCAATATGTATAACAACTTATAACATAGCATCTAACAAGGTGTCTAAAATAATCAATAAACACTGGCGGACACTGAACAGTGCCAACCTAGACATACCCAAACCAATGTTCAGTCACAGAAAAGGAAAAAACCTTAAGAACTACTTTGTCCACACTCGTCCCAAGATTAACACCAAATCTGATGGACAAAGAATCCTACAAACTCTGCCTACAGGACATTACCCGTGTAATAACTGCAGCGTATGTCACCTCACGTCAACAACTAAAAGAGTGACATTTAACAATCAAATGACATGGGAACTCCGCAGTTTCACTAATTGTAACACCACAGGTGTGGTATATCTGATTACCTGCACCTGTAATCTCCACTACGTAGGCATGACTACACGAAAAGTCAGTACTAGGATTGTGGAGCACCGTAGTAACATCAGGTGCAAGCGGGCGACAACAAAAATGTCAACCCATTTTATCGAAAAACAACATACACCTAACGACATGAGGTGGGTGGTCCTGGAACATATCAAATGTAATGACAACCTCGAACAGTGACTTCTAGAGAGAGAACAACGCTGGGTTTTTAAATTACGTACAGACACTCAAGGCTTGAATGATAATATTCCGTGGGGTCAGTTCTCAAAATAACAGTCTCCTCTGACATTACATCTAAGGGGTATGTTTTTTGAAAGAATACCAGTCACCCTGCAATTAGAAAAGTCATCTGATCAAATTCCCTCTTAACCAGAGGTCAAGCTATCAATCTCCTCTGGCATTACATCTATTGGAAAACTCCTGAGCAAATACCAGTCACCCTATATATGACACGCTAAGAGTCAGCCGATCAGTTGCAATTACTCTCCGTTCATAATCAAACACTTCTTCAGGGAGTGTAAATACAGCATTCATCTGTATGTTTGTTTTATATGAGTACGTCTTAATCACCTTAGTGATTCCTCAATAGGCACTCGTATTAGACCTCTTTTGTATATCATTGTGAGGCTCATTGTATGTATTTGTTCGTCTTCCTTGTTTAGCCTCTAATCACCTTATACTCTTATCAATAGGCACTAACGAGTATTTTACCTTCCCATAATGATAGGAACTCGTATTAGACCTCTTTTGTATATCATTGTGAGGCACATTGTATGTATTTGTTCATCACCTTTGTATTGCCTCTAATCACCTTATACCCTTCCCAATAGGCACTAATGAGTATTTTACCTTCCCAAAATGGCAGCCACATTGAGCCATAGAAGGCGGCCATTTTGTTCTATTCTTTAGTTTCTGCTCTAGTCTCCTAACCATGAATCGGCGGGAAAACACCCTTTAAAAACAAGCAGTAGGGACTCACTCGTTAATATGCGGTCGGGAGGGAAGCAGGCAACAGCCGGAGCAGTTTTCATTCTCAAGTAAGTTATTCTCTCCACAGCACCGGACCGGGCAGACAGCAGAGCCTCTCACAGTGCACGCCCCCCCTTTTTTGCTACAAAGCTTTCATTATCGCTTTGTTTTTTCCTTTCTCCTACAGTGGCGATGATCTCTCCAGCCCCTCTCAGACCATGAAGCACATTGTTGCTCCATAATTAGTATGTGTTTCATTATGTCACTGTATTTTCTTTGTTGTATTGTTTTGTCTGTACATATTAGTATGTTTTTCTAGGTTTATGCTCTTTCATTTCATTCTATTTCCTGGCAAATAAGCATTCACTAAGGGTAATGTCATGTGGTATTCCTTTCTTGGTTTTTAGTTTTTTGTGTTTAAACTAAGCTGGCCCTATAGTATAACATGACTATTGAGATGCCCATAGCTCTCATAACCACACAAGGATCTTATGGGAGAGCTCTTAACAACACACACCAGCAGTGAGGGTCTGATTATATATAGTTAATGTGCAGCATGGCGTTTTCACTTACCTACATAGCATGAAGTAGGTCTCGTATGCCGTTTTCTGTTTTAGATTCAATTGATCAGCATCAACATGGTTTCAATAACTATCTATACAGTACATAGACTGTACTTGATAATGTTTTTTATCCTTTCTCTATTACAGATACTACGTGATCAAAGTACTGTATGTATTAACTCTTGCCTGCTAGTATTTTGCAGCATTTTTTCCTAACCTTAGGTCACTTTGGAGTGGTACTAAACAGGGCTGGACCCTATTTGTCCTGAAGAAGAGCACTGGGGTGGCTCGAAACTAGTTGACGTTCACTAGGGACCCCTGACTAATTAAAAACAGACACCCTAGCGACCAACCCCGTTTTTAATATATCGGCTAGGAGCCTGAATAAATTCTTTTTGCCCACTAGCTAGATATTTTTAGTCTCACCCACTCCACCCCCATCACTGCACCACACATAGTCACTCACAAGTAGTGCTCCTACGTAGTGTCGCAAGTCGTAGCACGCCTCAGCCCGTAGCGGGTTGGGATGGCCCCTATGATGAAGCATGTCACCATGGGAAACCCTGGTGAGTGAGGGGACTCAAGAAAGGACATTTTTCCTTTACTAACTATTTTTTCTGAATCTTATATTAGTAAATTTAATTTTCTGAAAAAACTGGCTAGGTTTCCATAACCGAGATTTCGGTGTTTTGTAATTCTATAAGATCATTGCTACATCTTCCTCCTTCTACCCCACTTACGCCTCTGTACCTTGATCTGGGATGCAATCAGCTTGAGGACCTAGCCCGTTTTAAACCTGTGGCATATTGGAGAAGGCTATGTGTTACCCCTGAGCTTTCCATGTATGCCCAAGCTCTTCTTGAAATCAGGCGGGCTGACTGCTCACGTAAAATCCAATGGTTTAGAAAGCTAAAGGATACCCTGAGTGATATGGGGATGTTTGGTCTATGGGAAAATCCTGATGGCACGCCCTTTCCCTCGAAGAGAGAGCTAAAGACAGCTTATTGGAACATGATTAAGATGAAACGTTTCTCAACTACAGTGAGTCCCACTCTGACGCGGGATTTCCTGGAGATCAAACAAGAGTATTTGTATGAAAGTTATTGGGATCTCATTACTATACCAAAAGATAGGAAACTATATCATCAGTTCAGAGTGGGGACACTTACAATTAAGGGGCCGATTCCGATTCGGGTCGGAAATCTCTCCGACCGAGCCGGACCCGGAGAGATTTCTGACCGAATCGGACCCTAGCAGCCCGACCGAACGAGTACGATGCGCACGTATGCCATCGGACTCGAGTCGGTCGGACTCCCATTGAAGTCAATGGGAGCCTGTCGTACAACACGTACGCGGGCTCCCATTGACTCAATGGGTGCGAGGCGGACAAGGGCACCCCCTACAGCGTGTACGCGGCAAAGCGACTCGCGCCGTACACGCACAGGTAGGGGGGACCCATGTGTCCCCCCTGTGTGCGACTCGCGCGGCTACGCGTACGGGGGGTCCGACACGGACCCCCAAAGTACGGCTCCGACTGCTTCTTCGAGCCGGACGGCGCGAGTCGGTCGGACTGCTCGCGGCGCGCATCGTACTTGCCCGGCCGGGGAACGTCTCCATTGCGAGGTGCGCAGTGCATCCGTGCGAGTCGGTCGGTGCGGTTGGGACGGGCGTACGAGTCGGTCGGCGAATTTGCACGCGCTCGCATCGTACTCGTTCGCCCGGACGCACGTACGATTCGGTCGGGAAAAAGGGCTCCGAATCGGATCCGGTTCAGCCGAATCCGATTCGGTGCCCTACCGGCCGAGATCGGAATTGGCCCCTAAGTCTTTTACAAGCAAATGGCATCCTTTGAACAAGGCTAATTGCATTATATGTCCCTCCTTGAGAGAAACAATTGCTCATGTCTTATTTGCTTGCCCGGCATATAAAGCACCTAGATGTAGATGGCTTAAACCAGTTTGTCTTAATCTTGGTACAAGGTCGGGCATAGAGGCTTTAAGGATTTTAAAGACAGACTCTTGTGAATCCATAGTAATTGCCCTGGCTAAATTTCTGGGATGGATGTGGGCTATTCGTGCAAAATTAATAAGAACTTTGTAGTAGTGTGCATCTTCTCCTAAAATTCTAATACTGAGGGGCCGAATCCGATTCGGGCCGGAAAACCACCCGACCGACTCGGTACGGGAATATAGTCCGACCGACACGTACCGGCGTTGCCCGACCTGGGAAGTACGATGAAATGCATGTGAATCACAACCGACTCGTACGGAACTCAAGGCGAACGACCGACCCGGACGGAAACAAGCTATCCGGCCGGGAAACCATGCGAATAGAACCGACTGACAGGCACCAGGAATCCACCCGAACGAAACTTACCTGCGAACTCCGACCCGCGCAGTACGATGCAATGGGTGCAAAATCAGACCGATTCGCACGGAGCCCAAGCCGTACGACCGACATGCATACAAAAGCCAGCCGAACAAACACAATACTCCGCGACCGACGCGTATGCCGCATATGAAACTGAGCTGAAACACAGCGGGAACGACTCGGAGAGGCGCGCACGAGACAACTGCAACGTCCTACTCGGTCAGAAGAACGTCTCTTACATGCACAATAATTACAAATGAAAAAATACAAAAAAGAGGGCCAAACAAGCAATGACAAAGCCAATAAATACAGGGGGGAAAAAAATGGAACAAGTACACCCCCCCAACTCCACCTACATAAAGGCCACAAATCTCTACCATGATCCTTTGCAAATTCCACTGACCTGCCAGCACAGAACACCATCAGAAAGCAAACACAGACACACACACAGCTCATCCAACACAAAAGCCACACACCATTAGCACCTCAACAAATAGCACCCTCACACACACCCAGCAAAACCTACACTCACACACCCTCACTTGCACACACACACACATCAATCACCACCACCACCCATCACCATGCCCCTAAAGAAGAATCCAAAGTTCCTAGATAGTGATTTGGCAGTCATGGTAGACGAGATCCTGAGGGTAGAGCCACAGTTGTTTGGCACATTGGTCCAACAGACCCCATGGCACAGAAAACCAAGATGTGGGCGAGGATCGTCGACAGGGTCAACGCACAATCACCATGTTTGCGCACACAGGAAGACATCCAGAACAGGTGGTATGATGTGCGCAGGAGGGTCAGGGACCTACTGAAGAAGGATTACCTCCTGAGCCAGCACACCGGCAGTTGCCCTCCTGCCAAACCAGTATACCTCAGGCCCTGGGAGGAGAAGGTGCGGGCCATCCTACCACCAGTGAGCGTATATGGACTAACAAACATCCCAGAGCCTGGTGAGTACACTACTAATATACACAATATTGTGTGACAATACACACACATCACTGTCAAGGGGATAGTCAAACCATGCACCCCTAGCAAATCAACAGCAACCAAAAGATAATCATCCCCAGATGTGTATGTTAGTCAGATAAACACAATACATGCCATGTCATAGTGATATGTAACTGTGTCATGACATGTACAAACCCAATACCAAATAGAGCTCGGCAGTGGCACAAATCTAACCAACAAACACTGTCAGATATTTATCCACCACTAGAACACCACCTCACAGGGAAGCTCACAGAAAGGAAGGAATCCTGTATATGCTGGTGAAGTCAGTGTAGCCAAGAGCATGATGGGACTCGTAGTAACAGATAATGGGCAGCCTCACATTTGGACCATCAACACCACTCTGAACCATGCTCACAACACAGGGATTGGAAAAGGACTGACAATATGGCTGACACTGGGTACTGCTGTGGGGAACACAAGGCCCTGCTGGGAACTGTGCACCAACAAACAACAGGACCACACTGTCAGCCATCTTGCCATTGCTGTCACACTCACACACAGTGAAGTCCACTCAAAAGGAAGAAACTATGGGCATGCTGGGAAGGGGGGTGTAGGCAATAGCATGATGGGAGTTGTAGTCACAGATATTGCTCACCCTCACAATTGGCCCATCAACACCACTCTGAACCATGCTCACATCACAGGGAGTGGATAAGGACTGACAAGATGGCTGACACTGGGTACTGCTGTGGGGAGCACAAGGCCCTGCTGGGAACTGTGCACCAACAAACAGCAGAACACCACTGCCTGACATCCTGAAAGCCAACTTGCACTCCCTGCAATGCAAGCACGTTGCATGGTGGGATATCTGGCTGGGTGGGAAGGAGGACTGACAGCACTGACCATAGTTACAAGCAGCTCTCCTCACACACCCCCTCAACACAAACTCCACATAACCCACCTGGGAGAATGCAATGCCTCACACACCAAATGAAGCTCCCACAAAGAACCACCACCCTGGGTAATGCTGTGTGAAGCACAGGGACACTCTTGGGACTTGTAGCCAAACAAATGCAAGGACAACACTGTCAGCCTTCCTGTCAGCACAGGCACACTACCCCACAGGGAAGCAGAGTCAAAAGGAAGGAAGTACGGGCATGCTGGGAAGGGGGTGTAGGCAATAGCATGATGGGAGTTGTAGACAGAGATATTGCTCACCCTCACAATTGGCCCATCAACACCACTCTGAACCATGCTCACATCACAGGGAGTGGATAAGGACTGACAAGATGGCTGACACTGGGTACTGCTGTGGGGAGCACAAGGCCCTGCTGGGAACTGTGCACCAACAAACAGCAGAACACCACTGAATGACATCCTGAGAGTCAACCTGAACCCACTGCAAGGTTGGCATGCTTCATGGTGGGATAACTGGGCTAGGTGGAGAAGGATGGCCGGATGTCCACCAAATACAACCAGTGCTGGCCATGCACACAGCTCAACATTCACATTGAAATGCCCCAGGTATGCAGGACAATGTGCTACACCAATATCAACCTCTTACTGTGACAACTTAGGACAATGCAATGTACATGCCCGCATCCAGAGGTACAGTCACAACTGTCAGGTGTGTGAACCATTGATGCCTGTAGAAACATAACATACAATGTGTGTCTCTCCCAAATACAGGTGATGATGATGGGGACACAGCAGCAGGCGAGGAGGAGTCCCTGTCCCAGGCTCCGGGGGACACTGAGCTCACTGGTGTGGAACAGCCTCTGCCCTCCTCGGATGGCGAAGACCTACCTGGCACCTCCGGTGTGAGTCATCATGCAGCACCAGCAGGACCAACATCTGCACCCCCTGCACCCACCCCTCCAACAACTGCCAACACACAGACCACCCCCGCCGACACGGACAGACCAAGGACCACCGATGACAACAGCACAGGGCCCCAGGCCCACCGTGGAGCAACGGACAACAACACCACTAACAACCCCCAAGGGGGCCTCGGGTCACCTGTGCGTGCCACCGCAGGTCCTGCACGTGTCGCCAGGGGTGGTGGGAGGGGTGGTAGACATAGGTCGCTGCTTGCAGAGGGGTCTGGACTGCATGATGACCCACAACTGGCACGCATCGCTGATGCGTACCAGAATAGCACCGGAGAGGTCAGACAGGTAGTGGGGATCCTCAAGGACATACAACAGCAGCAGGCTGCCCATCATGCCCGCTTGGACTCCCACATGTCCCGTGTGGAGACACACATGTCTCGCATGGTGTCCAAGTGGGACACATTGCAAGAACTCACAGCGGTGCATAGGGACATATTGACATGCCTCCGCCAGATTAGCACCAACATGGCCACACCTCCCTGTGTGCCCACAACATCTGGTGCTGCAACAACTGACACTGCCACAGGGAGGGAGGAGGACTCTGGCGGAGAGTCCCCTGCACCGCAGCAGCCTGCACGTGAGGGTCCCCCCCCATAGAAGAGGGGTCGTCCGAGGAAGGAAAACTGAGAGGCTGATGGCCACGTACATCCCCCAGGAAGCCAACACCTGTTCCGGAAATTCTCCTTTGTGTGCAAACTTTTCACCCTGTCGAATGCAACACAACTCTCCCACATGACAAGGGGAGTTCAAGTTGGACTAATGTATCATATGACTGTGGACTTCACTCAGGACATTTCTGCTACCAAGACTTGCAACTCATCTGGGAACTTTGGATCACAATCCCAATGTACAGCACCCACCATCCTGTGCACTATACACACACACATTTCTGTAAATAAAATCACTAGTACACCATACTTGCCTCTGTTGTTATTCAAATGTGGATACTGTTATGGTGATGATGATCTGCTAAATTACACTGTGTATGCTAACTGCTACAGCAAGTACAACACCGTCATGTGAGTCATGGTGACGTGACACATATGAGGGAGACACACCACTAGGGCTACACAACACAGAGACACCAGGGCCATCGGACTCATCGCCTACAGTGATGTTGCCAGGAAATACTGTGGAATGCACAGACACCACACCTATTTAGAGTCTGTGTCATCTAGCCCACAGGTGCAGTAAGCAAATGTCAGTCAGATGTGTGACCACAGACAACGCACATCCCAAAGTGAAGCACAGGTTTATTACACATTTGCAACATGTTGTTTCCACTACAAATGCAAGGTAATTCCACGTGGCAGTGGCCACACAGTCAACAAGTGCAGAAGATATGAAGTCCAGGGGTGTGTGGCACATCACCTGTAGGGAAACTACTGCTGCCACACTGAAAGCTGAATCATGGTGTTGGGGGATCCAAGTTGACCAAAGTACTCAGTAAGCACCCTGTGAAGGACAGACATGACACACAGTTAAAACCACTGAAGAACAGGACAGAACTGCAATACTCATGCCCAATACATGTCACAAGACAACTACACATAACCAAGTTAGCATGTCAAAACTGTTGGGGAGTACAGACTACCTGTAAGGACACATTGCTGCACGCATCCAGTCAAGTAGCACATGGCCACACTCAAACAGCACCAGAGCACCACCCACACATATCATGCAAACTCACATCATTCACATTACATCTCCCTGGATACTCACATTCAGCTGAAGAAGTTGGTGATGAGCTGTGTGCGGACATCACCATCATCATCATCATCATCATCATCATCACTGGCATCGTGGTCCAGGCCAGGATCCTCCACAGGTGGCGGACGTTGGTCATCGTCATCCAGGATGAGAGGCAACTCCTTCCGCACTGCCAGGTTGTGTAGCATGCAGCAGACGATGACAATCTTGCACACCTTTGCTGGGGCATATGGGAGGGCCCCTCCTGTCTTGTCCAGGCAGCGGAAGCGGCTCTTCAGGAGACCAAATGTCTGCTCGATCACTCTCCTGGTCCGACCATGTGCCTCATTGTAGCGCATCTGGGCTGGTGTCACAGGGTTCCTGAGGGGTGTCAGCAATCACGGCATGTTGGGGTATCCGGAGTGACCTACAGACAGACAAGTGCACATTAGCTGAGTTGGAAAAGTGGGCGGAATACTACAGAGCAGAATACACACAATGGTACAAAGTCAGTACACACCGAAAAGCCAGGCACGCTGGTTCTGCATCTGTGCCATCATCCTCGGGATGCGACTACTCCTCATCACGTAGGCATCATGTGCTGAACCAGGGAAACGGGCACACACATGTGTGATGCTCATATCTGCAAGACATACCACCAGACCATTGATCGAATGGTAATGTTTCCGGTTCCGGTATGCCTGCTCATGTGCCTGTGGTGGTACCAAAGCCACATGTGTCCCATCAATGGAGCCAATGACATGTGGCATCCTCCCCAGGGCACAGAAGTCACTCTTGACGTCGGTGAGTTGTTGACGTGTAGGGAAATAGATGTACTGGTTCAGGCATCTCAACATTGCCTCCAAAACATCGCGTAGCACACGGCTGAACATAGTCTGTGACATCCCACCGGCAGTCGCCACAGTGTGTTGAAAGGTACCAGTGGCAAAGAAGTGTAGGGCTGCCATTACCTTCACCTTGGGGGTCAGCGCCGTAGGGTACGGCCGGCCAGGTTGCAAATGTGGTGCCAAGCGCACTGCCAAATCCTCAATCAGCTGCCTGGTGAAGCGGTACCGTCGGATGCTGTCACGTTCCACCATCGTTCCCAGGTCAGGGAATGGTCTATGGACAGCTGGAGCCCTGCAGTGCATAGGTTGAAGAAAGAAAGATTGTCAGTCACCTCACATATGTGCCATTCACCATACTCAATTTCACATGATACATCATTACGAGACACAAGTACTTGATGTGTGTGCCGTTCTGTTCGGACATAACTCGCACCTACATGGCCATCATCTAACTTCTCAGTATAACATGTGTGGACAACAGGTTCCAGGTTGTGCTATGGGAAACCATTAGGCTGTGTCACAGTACCCATTTACTGCTGTCACGTTCCACACACACACCACAGTGACATGTCTGGACAGATGCGCCACAGGCATCACAGCTCATTGACAGGTAGATTCCCAGTGACCCTGTCTTGCCACATGGACACTGGCATGACATGGCGTATCATGTACACGTCAGAAAAACAAACATGACTCCCACAGGTAGTGGCCCCTGTCGCCTCCGCAGGACAGACATGGACGCCAGGGATGCACAACATCAAAGTCCATGCACAAACAACGTTGATGTGGAGACTGTCTCCCATCGTGCACATGGAATCAGAGACATCGGAAACACAACATGCACACAGACTGTGGAGGGACATCACTATTGTGGCAATGGGTCACCCTGTGACGTACATGCCTTCCCCCATGGGACCCTGGGGGTATGTGACATGTCATACACATACACAACCTGGAAATGTGACCATGCCACATGCTCCGAAATGAACTGTTGCACATCACAGTGGTCATGTGCACAACACACAAAGGACCCTGTCCCCATGAACACATGCACAGCCTGGGTATGGCTGCCCACAAGTGCCACCACAGAAACCACATGTTAACCCCCATACACAGAAAAGGTAATGCAGCCTTACATGCCTTAGGAAACAGTGTGGTGTGGTGTTGTAGGTGTGCCCCTGGGCCTCTGGCACGTATATGTGGCTGGCATACGTTCACCAGTGACAAGCATGGTGACATATGCGACTGACCTGTACAGGTACACGTTGTACAGCAATGGACCGATCGGTGTTCCCGGCCGGCCCATTGCATCTGTTGGGAGCGGGTACGCGTTGTATCCCGAAATACGCGTTGTACAGCAATGGACCGATCGGTGTGCCCAGCCGGCCCATTGCATCTGTTGTGAGCGGGTACGCGTTGTACAGCAATGGACCGATCGGTGTGCCCGGCCGGCCCATTGCATCTGTTGGGAGCGGGTACGCGTTGTATCCCGAAATACGCGTTGTACAGCAATGGACCGATCGGTGTGCCCGGCTGGCCCATTGCATCTGTTGTGAGCGGGTACGTGTTGTACAGCAACGGACCGATCGGTGTGCCCGGCCGGCCCATTGCATCTGTTGTGAGCGGGTACGTGTTGTACAGCAACGGACCGATCGGTGTGCCCGGCCGGCCCATTGCATCTGTTGTGAGCGGGTACGCGTTGTATCCTGAAATACGCGTTGTACAGCAATGGACCGATCGGTGTGCCCGGCCGGCCCATTGCATCTGTTGGGAGCGGGTACGCGTTGTACAGCAATGGACCGATCGGTGTGCCCGGCCGGCCCATTGCATCTGTTGGGAGCGGGTACGCGTTGTATCCCAAAATACGCGTTGTACAGCAATGGACCGATCGGTGTGCCCGGCCGGCCCATTGCATCTGTTGTGAGCGGGTACGCGTTGTACAGCAATGGACCGATCGGTGTGCCTGGCTGGCCCATTGCATCTGTTGGGAGCGGGTACGCGTTGTATCCCGAAATACGCGTTGTACAGCAATGGACCAATCGGTGTGCCCGGCCGGCCCATTGCATCTGTTGTGAGCGGGTACGCGTTGCACAGGAACGGACCGATCGGTGTGCCCGGCCGGCCCATTGCATCTGTTGTGAGCGGGTACGCGTTGTATCCCGAAATACGCGTTGTACAGCAATGGACCGATCGGTGTGCCCAGCCGGCCCATTGCATCTGTTGGGAGCGGGTACGCGTTGTACAGCAATGGACCGATCGGTGTGCCCGGCCGGCCCATTGCATCTGTTGTGAGCGGGTACGCGTTGTACAGCAATGGACCGATCGGTGTGCCCGGCCGGCCCATTGCATCTGTTGGGAGAGGGTACGCGTTGTACAGCAATGGACCGATCGGTGTGCCCGGCCGGCCCATTGCATCTGTTGTGAGCGGGTACGCGTTGTACAGCAATGGACCAATCGGTGTGCCCAGCCGGCCCATTGCATCTGTTGGGAGCGGGTACGCGTTGTACAGCAATGGACCGATTGGTGTGCCCGGCCGGCCCATTGCATCTGTTGGGAGCGGGTACGCGTTGTATCCCGAAATACGCGTTGTACAGCAATGGACCGAACAGTGCACACGCGTTGGCTGGGGCCTGGCATGGCAACGGACGCGTATTCGAAGCTTCAATGAGTCTGATGCAGTGAATTCAGTTGGCCAGCCACAACAATGTTGCAAAATCATGGGTGTCATGAACTTGGATTTTTGAAGGATGCTGTGGGCGTGTATTAGTGCTGCTATTCCATGGATTGGTCAGATTCAGAAGATGCAAACGACTTGGACCTATCACTTTGGACACATGGGACAGTATCTGCCTCTGCAGCACACATATAATGCTGGCTGTTCCCCTGAGAGCTCACTTGCCTGCACTACATGCTCCAGGACGACATCTGCCACCAACACTGCTGCTGTCTCTGCATCCTCTGGCTACTGCAATGGCACGTACTGTGGAGAGAGCCCCAGCCTTCAGCCTTGAGGAGAACCAGGCCCTGCTGGACAGCCTCCTTCCACAGTACAGCAAGCTGTATGGGACACCAGGGGAGCAGGTGAGTGTGCTGTCCACTGCCTTACTAATTTTGCATGTTGTCTGACTAGCAGGACTTACAGTGTGCACACCACTGGCTAGCATGCTCACTGAGTAGTTCTGACCCCCCAAAGTGTGTAGTTACATGCACTGAACAGGTACAGTGCAGTAACAGTGCATTCCAACAAGGTTTACTTCCCATGCAATGATACCATGTAGTAACTGCTGGCAAACTGTTCATAGCCATCGTTGCACTGCCTGTGTACATCATGTGCCCCAGTGATTGAGATGTATATCCAACTGTGTGATGCACGTATATGTTGCATGTGTAGTAATGGCATTTTCACTTTGTCATCCTCACAGGTTGATGCCCACCAGAAGCAGGAAATCTGGCTGACCATCGCCCGGGCAGTAAGATCCGTGGGGGACTACAAGCGCCGGATCCGCAACTGTCAGAAGAGGTGGCAGGACCTTCGAGGCTGGACCCGGAGGATCGCAAGGGTCCAGCTGAAGCTGTCACCTCCTCGCAGGAGGGGCGGACACCGGACCCTGACCCCCCACATGCTCAGGATCCTGGCGGTGGTCTTCCCTGACCTGGATTGGCAGCTGAAGGCCAGACAGCAGCAAGGAGGGGGTGAGTCCATGACAGCACTGTGCACTTTGTCTGACATGCTATGTGCCCTCCTCTGGCCTGGTTAAACTTCCACAGTACATCAGTCTTGTGGTCCAGGACCCATGTCCCTCTATTGTGACATGCCCACTCCTCATCTGATACGCATATGTGTAGCCCTTACAGTCAGGAAATTGTGTCACTTGGGGACTGTGTCATTGCATTTTGCTTTGCTCAAGGTGGGGGACAGCATTTGTTCCGGTGACTATGTTGTGGGATTCATGGGTGGGTCAATTGCTCACACAATGCCCAAGTCCTGACATGTAATCTGGGTGTAACTTTGATATGTGGTCCACTTGCTGATCTGATTCACCACATGTCCCTGGGGTATTTGGCACACCCCCATGCTGCGGGTGGGAACAATGTTTGGGCCTCAGGAGTATGTATATCAAGTGTGTCACACATGCTTAGACACCTGCCTACTGTCCAGGACTCATCCCTCTTACAGGTGGAGCTGGACAGTCATGCCTACTCCAGGGCATACAATAGACTCTGTACTCCCACTACCGTGGATCATCTGACATGTTGTGATCAGTGACATGTTCCCTCAGGTGTCTGCCTCTGTGTCATTGTGCTGTGGCTTCGTTGTCAGGACTACTGGTATGTTTGTCGGTTAGGGTTCAGCATGCCATCTGAGATGTGACCATGTGAGACGATACTTCTGTGACTTATAGATGTTTGATCACTTGACTGTGCACACAGGTGTATGCGACTGTGACTTTCAGGCAGCTGTTATTCATTCACAGCACACTGTGAGGTGCTCAGGTTCTGGGAGTTGTGTTTCATGTCCCACATATGTCCAATTGGCATGACATGGACAAATACTAGTTCAGATGATGTGGTGTGTGGGGGATGGACATGTGCATTTGTCAGTTACATAACTTGCATTCCCCATGTCCTAGGATTGTGACACAGTGCAGACTGTTGTTGGCTGGCTGCCATGGCCATGTGACTGGAGACAGTGATGTATGACTTTGCACGCATGCCTGTGTCATGGCATTAAACTTCCTAAGAGTGATCCTGCAGGGGAGTGACATGTGCAACATGCACCCCATTGTGGCATGGACTATCCGGACATGGGTGCATCATGGTGTCTGGTGCTGGTATGCATCACATGCATTTCTATTTAGACTCTGGCTATCCCTTTCTCCGGACACCTGCACTGACTCAGTGGCAAGAGATGTGATGTGTGCATGTTCACATACTTCACCGTGTTCCCTGCAATGTCCAACAACTGTGTAGGTGGTCCATGTGTCCACACTGGGGTCTTACCATCAGACAGGCACCAGACAGATGGGTGCAAGGGCAGGAGGGGTGTGAGTCCCATGGTTGACCATCAGACTGACAATTGGCTTCTCCAAATCTGTGTGAGGAGTTTTGGCAATGTTCAACTAAGGATGCCAGGGCTGGCTCTGTAAGTGCTGTACTTACTGTGGTGTGTGCGGTCAGTGCAGGTGACTGATGTTTGTCTGTTTCCCTAATTGTTTGCAGATACATCCACGGCCACAGGAGGGGACAGCTCCACGGACCAGGAGGAGCAGCGGAGCCAGACTGGGTCAGCATCCGATGAGTGGTCAGAGGGACCCAGTGGCACGGAGGGCGAGGGGAGCCACACCGAGGAGTCCTCAGCACCATCCACCTCAGCTGAGGACCACAGCAGCTCGGAGGATGACTCCCTTGTGGAGGCGGGTGTCAGCAGCCACCACATCCCCGCTAGTCTGTCTGGCCCCGACACCACCACCACCAGCACCGCCCTCCCATTGGCTCCAATTCCAGAGGTCCGTGGAGGCTCCCATGTTCGGGAGCGTGTCTCCTTCGTGCCAGGCACCGCACCCCCTGCCCCTGTGTCCCCTGCTGCCCTGAGTGAGGAGTCTGTGTACCTACTTCGGCAGCTCCATGTAGGGCAGACAGCAATGCTGAGTGTCCTCCATGCACACACCACTCTGTTGACACAGCTGGTGTCGTTCATGGAGGGTATCTCGACGGGTATGTCTGCCCTACAGAGGAGCAATAAGTCCATGGACTCCTCCCTGACGGCAGCAGTGTCCCTCCTCCAACAGTCCCTCCCACCTCCTACATCTGCCCCATCCACTCTTCCTGGCACCCTACCTGTCCAAAGCACATGCACACCTGCACAATCACCCAAGCACACAGACACGAGCAGCACAGACACACCCAAAAGAAAGGCAAGACGTGCACACAAGCATCCTCAGGGGACAGATACCACACACACAGGGGATGGGGAACAGACACACACACAGGCATCCACAGTCACTCCGCAGTCCTCCAAATCCTCTCCCTCCAAGACCCCTTCCCTTGCCTCACCTGCAACCCCACCTACACAGCAGGTCTTCCTGTGTGACCTCGGCCTCTTCCCCTCCGATCCTGCAGATCCGGCATACCGGGGGAAGAGAAAGTCCACCCACACAGAGGGGAGTGCCCCTCGCCCCCGGACACCCTCCCCCAGGTGCAGGCAGACTGAGGACCCCATTCGGATGTCCCCCCGGACCAGGAAGGGCAAGACCCCACCACCACACAGCTCCACCACCCAGTCTCTCTCCTCCATCCCCCAGGCCACCACTCCACAGGTTCCACCGCCACACCCTGCCCTAGGTTCCCCCACACACCGATACCGCATCCCCAAACTGCTTAGACCCTCCCCCTGCCACTTGCTCTTCCACCCCCAACCCAGATGCTCAGCCTGTTTGTGCCACTGGTGTGGAGACCGGGTCCCCCCTCTGTCCTGCCCACCTCATCTGCCCCCCTTCCACTCCCTTGGAGGCATGCACTGCTGTGGAGTCCACAACCACCCCGTCTGACTCGGGCACTGCAGTGGGGACCCAGTCCACTCCATCAGACCAGCCCACTGCAGTGGTTGCAGCACCAACACCATCTGACTTGTGCCCTACAGTGGTTCCGGCCCCCCCTGAGTCAGACACCTCCACTGCAGTTGCCGGTGACACTCCTGCACCCACCACCCCTTCACTGCCTCACTCTGGCATCCCCTGATCCTGTCCCTGCGGTGCCTGGCCTGCCCCTTGTATGCCCCTCCAAGGGGGATGTCCCCTGTCCCTACCAGTGCAGGCAAGCAATGGGTGACAAGTTGTCACATATCACCCTGTTGGGACTGTGTATTTGGACTGGCCATTGGCCTTAGTTTAATTTGGACTTCTGATTTTTTATTGACATTTGCTGAATAAAGCCTATTTAGGTTTACTTGTGGTTTTTCTTTTGATGTACATGATGTAGATGAGTATCATCATGCATTTGCAGTTGTAATAGTGTTCAGATCAGGGAAATGAAGTGTTGCAGTGATGGACTCCATGTGGTCCATGGGATATGTGTCCTGTTGTAGTCTGGATCTATGGCATCCTCTGCTGCAGTCTGAGGGTGTGATGTTCAGCATATGACACAGGGATGTACGTTTTGCATTTGTAAATTAACATCTTTGTCTTACAGTGATGCACATCTGGTGGGCTTACCACTGTTCAATGTTTCTATTTCCCTGACTGTGTGCCCATCTCCACTGGACATGCAGTTTAGCACACCAATGTTGAAGGACTCATCAGTGTATACAGTGCACCTTGCTTGACACGTGTTTTGGGTGTATGCAGATGACTGACGTGACACTCCCGTACCCAGGCTGATGTGAGCAGAGCCTTCAGTGTGTTGTAGTTGTTGACTCACTGACCGAGTGTTCTGCCGACATGTTTGAGTCGTGCACAGACAAGGTTTGGCACAGCGGACCTTCCACAGCAGTGGAGTGCCCTCATGGCAGTGTGTAATCCTGTGACATTGCCTGGGCCCGTGTTTTGTGTTGTGTGAGCATGTCTGTGCGTGTACCCTTCCCTTTTCCTACACAGGCTGTGTCCCTACGGATGTTCCTGTTTCTGATGCTTGCTGAGTTGTTCTGTGTTCATCCAGCATCTTGGACCTGGTTACTCCGGGATGTGGGTGCATGGCAAACTAAGGTTCATCAGGTTGTTATCCCAGGTTGTCTTTGTTGTCAGGGCTGGGGATGTGGGCAAACGCAGATGGGACACATTCAGGATTCCCCTTGGCACTTGTTGGTTACACATATCATGTAATTTACAGTCTGTGGTAGCTTTCAGTGATTGTGACACGTTGTGTGTGTGACTGCTGCCACTCCTCAGGGTCAGAGCTGCAATGTTGGAAGTTGTGTACGTGTGTTCTTTGTGTGTCACCTTGTCTTCTTCATTGGTGTGTGACTAAGGCCGGGATCCCATTGATTGTGGTGGATTTCACGTCATGCCCATGTACCGCGTAGTGTGCAGTGTGTCAGACATTCACGAGTCTTGTTGACTGGCCATGTGTGATGGGTTTCTGCACCTTAGTTCCCACCACCACCCCTGGGATTGTCATGGGTGCATGTGCAATGTCACCAGTCCATGTGAGCTTCACTGCTGCACATTGGTGGAGATCAAGGTGTGTGGTGTTGAGTGTGTGCAAATGTGAGTTGTTGCACGGCTAGACCCCTACCTCCATATTGGCCATGGCTGGCAGGCCGTGCTGATTGATTTGTGCTTGTGTAGGTGTGATGGTAGTTTGTTGCTCAGGACACATGGCTGTGGTTCACAGTGTGAATGACATCTACCTTTGTCATCACAGTGGGATTATCATGCAGGCTAGTGTCACCACAATGTGGGGTCCCTGGGGGTAGTGCTGTGGTGGGTCTGTCTCTTGCTGTGTTAGTTGCTGTTCCTACAAGCTTGTGTGACATGTGTAATTTGGGCTCCCTCTCATCTAACAATGCCTGTTTGCCCACATAGGGGAATCCGATCCATGAGTTACTTTTGTATGGCACTGTATACACATCTGTGTAATTGGAATTCAGGCCTCCTCATGTGTTGTGTGGTTGCCTGGGGACACTGGCACACACCCCCATCACCTGTTGTGTTTGATATGCAGTGTGAGTCTGCCTGTTTGTGTTTGTGCATTTGCAGCACTGCATTGGCATATCTTGAGTGTGCCATTGGCTGTATGTTGTTTGGTGGCTTTCCCCTGCTGTCCCTGGGACTCCTTGGTCATCAGTCAGCACAATAATCATGGTTTGTATGTCCCATTGCTGCCATGGTATGGTATTTGTTCACCTGACATCTACAGTCTCCACAGGATATCTACATTTGTGTGTCCATTGGTGCAGATATGTGGGTCTGCATTATGATGGTCACTTCTGTCATTGTGTTATTTGTGAATGTTGACAATGTGAGCCCCCATGGGTGATGTTTGTATGCACATGGCCAAAGGTATGTTTTATTTGCACTGCACTTTTTGCCTCACCCAATATATGTTGCTATGGGACACAAGCACTACTATGCCACTGATGTGTTTGTTGTTGTGTGACCAGGAATCATCCATGCAGTTTGGCTTTGGCAGCTTTTACCCTGACTACACTTCCCTTTTGGTCACTGTGGTGATGGGGCTTTGGGCCCCATTGCCACACTGTTCAAAATGTGCATCAGCTATGGACCCCACACCTACCTTTTGGTCACTGTGGTGATGGGGCTTTGGGCCCCATTGCCACACTGTTCAAAAGGTGCATCAGGTATGGACCCCACACCTACCTTTTGGTCACTGTGGTGATGGGGCTTTGGGCCCCATTGCCACACTGTTCGAAAGGTGCATCAGCTATGGACCCCACACTTCCCTTTTGGTCACTGTGGTGATGGGGCTTTGGACCCTATTGCCACACTGTTCGAAAGGTGCAACAGCTATGGACCCCACACTTCCCTTTTGGTCACTGTGGTGATGGGGCTTTGGGCCCCATTGCCACACTGTTCAAAAGGTGCATCATCTTTGGACCGCACACTTCCCTTTTGGTCACTGTGGTGATGGGGCTTTGGGCCCCATTGCCACACTGTTCAAAAGGTGCATCAGCTATGGACCCCACACCTACCTTGTGGTCACTGTGGTGATGGGGCTTTGGGCCGCATTGACACACTGTTCAAAATGTGCATCAGCTATGGACCCCACACCTACCTTGTGGTCACTGTGGTGATGGGGCTTTGGGCCCCATTGACACACTGTTCAAAATGTGCATCAGCTATGGACCCCACACTTACCTTTTGGTCGCTGTGGTGATGGGGTGTTCAACCCCATTGCCACAGTGGCCATAGTCGGCTTGCATTGTGGAGGCCACACACATTTATGTGTGACACATGTGCTAGGGGGTCACATTGTATGTTCAATGTCATGTTCAGTGTTGTAGGCATTTGACACAGACTACACATGCTTGTCATGGTGTTGGGGGGGATGTAATTTTCAGACATTCCTTATGTGGGAGTATGCTGGTTATGTCATGCATTACCCGTCCTATGAGTAGGGGTGGAGGTAGTGGCAGGCATCCATCCCCCTAAGGGTGGGGATGGTAGTAGTGACAGGCATCCAGGCCCCCCTGAGTAGGGGTGGTGGTAGTGGGAGGCATCCAGCCCCCCCTGAGTAGGGGTGGTGTTAGTGGCAGGCATCCAGCCTCCCCTGAGTAGGGGTGGTGGTAGTGGTAGGCATCCATCCCCCCTAAGGGTGGGGATGGTAGTAGTGACAGGCATCCAGGCCCCCTGAGTAGGGGTGGTGGTAGTGGGAGGCATCCAGCCCCCTGAGTAGGGGTGGTGTTAGTGGCAGGCATCCAGCCTCCCTGAGTAGGGGTGGTGGTAGTGGTAGGCATCCATCCCCCTAAGGGTGGGGATGGTAGTAGTGACAGGCATCCAGGCCCCCTGAGTAGGGGTGGTGGTAGTGGGAGGCATCCAGCCCCCTGAGTAGGGGTGGTGTTAGTGGCAGGCATCCAGCCCCCTGAGTAGGGGTGGTGGTAGTGGTAGGCATCCATCCCCCTAAGGGTGGGGATGGTAGTAGTGACAGGCATCCAGGCCCCCATGAGTAGGGGTGGTGGTAGTGGCAGGCATCCAGCCCCCCTGAGTAGGGGTGGTGGTAGTGGTAGGCATCCAGCCCCTAAGGGTGGGGATGGTAGTAGTGACAGGCATCCAGCCCCCCTGAGTGGGGTGGTGGTAGTGGTAGGCATCCAGCCCCCTGAGTAGGGGTGGTGGTAGTGGTAGGCATCCAGCCCCCTAAGGGTGGGGATGGTAGTAGTGACAGGCATCCAGGCCCCCATGAGTAGGGGTGGTGGTAGTGGCAGTCATCCAGCCCCCCCTGAGTAGAGGTGGTGGTAGTGGTAGGCATCCAGCCCCTAAGGGTGGGGATGGTAGTAGTGACAGGCATCCAGCCCCCCTGAGTGGGGTGGTGGTAGTGGCAGGCATCCAGCCCCCCTGAGTAGGGGTGGTGGTAGTGGTAGGCATCCAGGCCCCTCTGAGTAGGGGTGGTGGTAGTGGTAGGCATCCATCCCCCTAAGGGTGGGGATGGTAGTAGTGGCAGGCATCCAGCCCCCCCTGAGTGGGGTGGTGGTAGTGGCAGGCATCCTGCCCCCCCTGAGTGGGGAGGTGGTAGTGGCAGGCATCCAGCCCCCCCTGAGTAGGGGTGGTGGTAGTGGTAGGCATCCAGCCCCCCCTGAGTAGGGGTGGTGGTAGTGGTAGGCATCCATCCCCCTAAGGGTGAGGATGGTAGTAGTGACAGGCATCCAGCCCCCCCTGAGTAGGGGTGGTGGTAGTGGTAGGCATCCATCCCCCTAAGGGTGGGGATGGTAGTGGTGGCAGGCATCCAGCCCCCCTGAGTGGGGTGGTGGTAGTGGCAGGCATCCAGCCCCCTGAGTGGGGTGGTGGTAGTGGCAGGCATCCAGCCCCCCTGAGTAGGGGTGGTGGTAGTGGTAGGCATCCATCCCCCTAAGGGTAGGGATGGTAGTAGTGACAGGCATCCAGGCCCCCATGAGTAGGGGTGGTGGTAGTGGCAGGCATCCAGCCCCCCGAGTAGGGGTGGTGGTAGTGGTAGGCATCCAGCCCCCTAAGGGTGGGGATGGTAGTAGTGACAGGCATCCAGCCCCCCCTGAGTGGGGTGGTGGTAGTGGCAGGCATCCAGCCCCCCTGAGTAGGGGTGGTGGTAGTGGTAGGCATCCATCCCCCTAAGGGTGGGGATGGTAGTAGTGACATGCATCCAGGCCCCCATGAGTAGGGGTGGTGGTAGTGGCAGGCATCCAGCCCCCCTGAGTAGGGGTGGTGGTAGTGGTAGGCATCCAGCCCCCTAAGGGTGGGGATGGTAGTAGTGACAGGCATCCAGCCCCCCCTGAGTGGGGTGGTGGTAGTGGCATGCTTTCAACCCCCCCTAAGTAGGGGTGGTGGTAGTGGTAGGCATCCATCCCCCTAAGGGTGGGCATGGTAGTAGTGACAGGCATCCAGGCCCCCATGAGTAGGGGTGGTGGTAGTGGCAGGCATCCAGCCCCCCCTGAGTAGGGGTGGTGGTAGTGGTAGGCATCCAGCCCCCTAAGGGTGGGGATGGTAGTGGTGGCAGGCATCCAGCCCCCCCCTGAGTGGGCTGGTGGTAGTGGCAGGCATCCAGCCCCCCCTGAGTGGGGTGGTGGTAGTGGCAGGCATCCAGCCCCCCCTGAGTAGGGGTGGTGGTAGTGGTAGGCATCCATCCCCCTAAGGGTGGGGATGGTAGTAGTGACAGGCATCCAGGCCCCTATGAGTAGTGGTGGTGGTAGTGGCAGGCATCCAGCCCCCCTGAGTAGGGGTGGTGGTAGTGGTAGGCATCCAGCCCCTAAGGGTGGGGATGGTAGTAGTGACAGGCATCCATCCTCCCCTGAGTGGGGTGGTGGTAGTGGCAGGCATCCAGCCCCCCCTGAGTAGGGGTGGTGGTAGTGGTAGGCATCCATCACCCTAAGGGTGGGGATGGTAGTAGTGACAGGCATCCAGGCCCCCATGAGTAGGGGTGGTGGTAGTGGCAGGCATCCAGCCCCCCCTCAGTAGGGGTGGTGGTAGTGGTAGGCATCCAGCCCCCTAAGGGTGGGGATGGTAGTAGTGACAGGCATCCAGCCCCCTGAGTGGGGTGGTGGTAGTGGCAGGCATCCAGCCCCCCTGAGTAGGGGTGGTGGTAGTGGTAGGCATCCATCCCCCTAAGGGTGGGGATGGTAGTAGTGACAGGCATCCAGGCCCCCATGAGTAGGGGTGGTGGTAGTGGCAGGCATCCAGCCCCCCTGAGTAGGGGTGGTGGTAGTGGTAGGCATCCAGCCCCCTAAGGGTGGGGATGATAGTAGTGACAGGCATCCAGCCCCCTGAGTGGGGTGGTGGTAGTGGCAGGCATCCAGCCCCCCTGAGTAGGGGTGGTGGTAGTGGTAGGCATCCAGGCCCCCTGAGTAGGGGTGGTGGTAGTGGTAGGCATCCATCCCCCTAAGGGTGGGGATGGTAGTAGTGGCAGGCATCCAGCCCCCCCTGAGTGGGGTGGTGGTAATGGCAGACATCCAGCCCCCCTGAGTGGGGTGGTGGTAGTGGCAGGCATCCAGCCCCCCCTGAGTAGGGGTGGTGGTAGTGGTAGGCATCCAGCCCCCCCTGTGTAGGGTTGGTGGTGGTGGTAGGCATCCAGGCCCCCCTGAGTAGGGGTGGTGGTAGTGGTAGGCATCCATCCCCTAAGGGTGGGGATGGTTGTGGTGGCAGGCATCCAGCCCCCCCTCAGTGGGGTGGTGGTAGTGGCAGGCATCCAGCCCCCCTGAGTGGGGTGGTGGTAGTGGCAGGCATCCAGCCCCCCCTGAGTAGAAGTGGTGGTAGTGGTAGGCATCCATCCCCCTAAGGGTGGGGATGGTAGTAGTGACAGGCATCCAGGCCCCCATGAGTAGGGGTGGTGGTAGTGGCAGGCATCCAGCCCCCCTGAGTAGGGGTGGTGGTAGTGGTAGGCATCCAGGCCCCCCTGAGTAGGGGTGGTGGTAGTGGTAGGCCTCCAGCCCCCTAAGGGTGGGGATGGTAGTAGTGACAGGCATCCAGCCCCCCCTGAGTGGGGTGGTGGTAGTGGCAGGCATCCAGCCCCCCCTGAGTAGGTGTGGTGGTAGTGGTAGGCATCCATCCCCCTAAGGGTGGGGATGGTAGTAGTGACAGGCATCCAGCCCCCTATGAGTGGGGATGGTAGTAGTGATGGGCATCCAGCCCCCTATGAGTGGGGATGGTAGTAGTGATGGGCATCCAGCCCCCTATGAGTGGGGATGGTAGTAGTGATGGGCATCCAGCCCCCTATGAGTGGGGATGGTAGTAGTGATGGGCATCCAGCCCCCTATGAGTAGGGGTGAGTAGGGGGTACTGTTAGTGATGGGCATCCAGCCCCCATGAGTAGGGGGTACTGGTAGTGGTAGGCATCCACCCCCCTAAGGGTGGGGATGGTAGTAGTGACAGGCATCCAGGCCCCCCTGAGTAGGGGTGGTGGTAGTGGTAGGCATCCATCCCCCTAAGGGTGGGGATGGTAGTAGTGACAGGCATCCAGGCCCCCCTGAGTAGGGGTGGTGGTAGTGGTAGGCATCCAGGCCCCCCTGAGTAGGGGTGGTGGTAGTGGTAGGCATCCAGCCCCCCCTGAGTAGGGGTGGTGGTAGGGTGGTGTTGGTGGTAGGCATCCATCCCCCTATGGGTGTGTATGGCATTGGTGATGGCCATCCCACCCCTATGGTTCTGCTGTTGCTAGTGTACATCATTTGTGCATCCCTATGTGTGTGTGACATATTTCGGGTACGTGTCGTTTGTTTGTGTTGTTGGTGTTTGACTTACCGTCTGCGCCGTACGCGTCTGTGCCGGTCCCGGTCCCGGTAATAGATGTAGAATATAGGTAGGACCTGCGCAATGGGATTCATGCTTGGATCGTCTCGTTCGGGTGTCTCGTGTCTTCGAGTCGTACTCGTAGCAGGCTTGTTCGTCTCGTAGCCGTGGATCGTCTTGTGGCGCGAAACGGAGCTTATGTACGGCTCGCCCGGATGCTCAAACGTCCCGGACGTAGCGACGGGTTAGGCGCGTACGGAGTGCGCATCGTACTCGTCCGGCCGAAAGGTGCTGTGTATTTGCTTCCGTACGACTCGATTCGGCGTTTACGGATCCGGCTCGGGCGGGGAACAGGAGCTGGATTGGGTAAGTACGGCTCGCTCGGAATCTGGGTTGTTATACGCATCGTACTTGTTCGTCCGGACGAGTGTTCGAATCGGTCGGGAAACACGCAATCGGCTGATTTTTTTCCCGGACGAATACTGTTAGGTGCGCTTCCGGCCGAGATCGGAATCGACCCCTGAGTGTCCATAGCGGTCTTTTTAAGTAGTTTTAATGGTTGTATGAAGCTTTTTATTGTGTTTTAATTCTTGTTCTTACATTGTGATACTGTTTAAATATATATTTTAGTATATGATGGATTTTAATGTCAATATTATGTCTTTTTAATCTTTGCTATGAATTTTCTTATATTTGATGTAGAATGACTTTAATGATTTGACAAATCGAAATAAAGACTAATGAAATGAAATGAAATAATAATTATTATATGTCTTATAATATTTATTATTATAATTTTACATTGAAGAAAAAATATAACAGTATTTTTACAAATGTTTTTAGTAATGTATTTATTATGGTATAACAGTTTATTAAAGAAATAGATTAATTTTGATTGTTTAAAGCAGCCATATTTGTTTATGACTTGTATTTTGTAACCGCTCGCATTTGTTTTGGGTTATTTCGGAGGGGAGAAGCTCGCGGTTGAAAACTGCGTCGCATCGAGGAAGGTAAGTTTAATTTTCTTTATTTAAACTATACTTTCAGGTTAATTTAAAGGTGGTTAGGTGCAAGGTAGTGTGTGTAGTGTTAGGTTTTTGAAGCTTTGGTGATTTTTATGTGTAAGTTATGTTTTAGCGGTATGTCGTCAGTTTGTTTAGAGGCCTTTGTTAAAAATGTCGAAATATGTGTAAATATGTTTAAATGTGGTGTAAGTAATGTTTGTAATAGTATTATGTTATAGTTTATGTGTATGTTTGTGTGGGTGGTATTGTTCTTTTTTTTTTAGAGGTCTTCGTTATTTGAAGCTGCGGTTTGGTGAAGATTGCATTTTTTTTTTACTTAAGTAAGTGTGTATTAGTTTTAATCAACTAATAATTATTTTACACTTCCTTCATTTTTTGTGTTTTCAAGGAGCGTTTTTTTTTTTTTTTTTTAAATTTATGGATTTTTATGGTTTATTGTTTGTGGATTTATGGACAGTGGATGGATTTTGAAACAGTTGGATTTTTCCATTTTTTGGGGGATTTTTTTGTTCCATTGGTATTATGATATACCTGGATTGATTTACAGCAGTTGGGATTTTCAGTCTTCAGCTACAGAAACAGTAAGTATTTTTAATTATTTATTGTGGGAGGGAAATGTTTGAAAAAGAAGTGTTAATTTGAATTATAATTATATTTCCATAATAATAATTAATATGTCAATATATATTTTGGGTTTATGTATAAATATATTTGACAAATTAATTATATTTTCGAAAATATAAAAACTATAATTATATTTTTGCTTTTGGTGATGAGTATATGGATATTTTGAGGATTTTTACTTTAAAGGAGGCTTTTGGCAATTGTTTCTAGGTATTCTAGGCCTCTAGTTGTTGGATATAGTCTTACTTTATATTGCAAGTATTCAAACATTTGTCTAGTTTGTTTAGTAAGTTTTGGGCCTATTTGTGTAACAGATTGCTCCATTTTTAGTTGTTGGTAGCTCTGTTCTTTTTGAATAGATAGTCGTAGTTTATGTAGAGTAGGTGGAGCTCTGTCTGTTGTTGCTTGGAAGGCATTATGCCATCCTTCAAGAGCATTGTTTGTTTTAGCTTCTTTATTTAGTGTGCTGTGGTATACATTCCACCACGGAATGTGGTATTTAGGTTGCCTTCTGTGTCCAGATCTGTGTAGTCTTCCCACCCAGGTATCCTCAAAATAGTCCAGGAGGGGACTTAGTTTTTGTTCATTTTGTTGATAGAATGGACTTTCTATCAATAAATTGTAGTGTTCGGCTACGTCAGTAACTGGGACGTAGGCCAGTGCTATAAGTTTTTTTTATCTGATATGCAAAGGAGCTATTTGTTGCATATTCAACACTTAGGGGTCCATTAGGATGGCGGTCGGAAAAGCATTCCGACCGCTGTGGTAGCGGAAATTAACCGTCCGCATGTACCGCGGCAAAACCGGCGGTCAGATTAGGATGCACCGCCAGAAAAATCCTACAGCGGCGGACAAATTCCAGGAAACTCCGCCGGGAACGTCCGGAAAAGCTGAAAATCCGTCCGCGGCGGTCAGATGTGCTGCGGAAAGACCAAAAACCGCTGTTCGACCAGCGGAATGACCGCAATTGAAATTACGATACGATGGCGGTGCCAGCGGAACGATCAGTTGTTTCTGACTGCTGCGATCGCAACAAATGATGAATGGGAGAGCCGGCGGAACGACTCTTGCATTCTGACCACCGCGTTCGCAACGGAAGAGCAATGGCGGTCGAAAGCAACCACACAGCAAGGCTACCAAGTGTGGCTGTATATCTGGCTCAGCCTCAAAAAACACCTAACACACCCCAATGACACATCCCCATGGCAAGTAAAAAATACAAATCCCAGGTCAACCCACACAACACACCTGACATGAATACTCCATTTTGACCCACCCACATAGCTGAGTATAAAACTAGCCCCTTCCCTGCCCAGAATTCTTTGCACAACTCCAGAACTGAAGGGCCCAACCCCACAGCACAAAGGAGAGGAAAATCAGCACATATCACACCAACACAACCACACACACACCGCACACATCACCACCACCACCTTCACACCTGCACCTTTCACCCATTTGCACATCACACACCATGTCACGGAAGAAGATGCCCAAATTCACTGACAATGAGTTGTCAGTGATGGTAGATGAGATAATCAGAGTAGAACCACATTTGTTTGGAAGCATGGTCCAACAGACACCAGTAGCCACAAAAAGCAAATGTGGGCAAGGATAATCAACAAAGTCAATGCAGTAGGGACCACCCTGAGCACCCTGAAGGACATCAAGATGAGATGGCAAGACCTCAAGGGCAGGGTGAAAGAGCGTGCCAACAAGAACCATGAGCTGGCTCAGAGGACTGGGGGTGGCCCTCCCATTCCACCACTAACATTCACCAAATGGGAGGAGAAGGTGCTTGCCATACTGCATCCAGAGAGTCTCACAGGAATACCCGGGGGAGTGGAGGCTGGTAAGTACCAACAAATGTCTACCATTACACTGCTATGCACAACTAGAAAGCTACACTTCCTAGACACAAAAGCACTTACATACAACACACTCTTCCCAACACATGTCTCCCATATCTAACATTTCCTTCCTCTGAATCACCTCAAAGGTAGCTAGCAATATTTCCATGGGGGCATGTGGGCAGGCAGCCAGCACTACAACTCCCACCAGGCCCCCTTGTCCCACAGCTGAGCAGAATGGAGCACTCCCCCCACCCACAACCATGTGGCAGCCATTGCATTGCTCACCTCAAACTCACTGGTAGGTAGCCTTCTCATGCTCTCTTGTCTCACCCCTGAGCAGGATGGAACACTCCCCCCACCCAAGAGCCATGTGTAACCTATTCCCTTCCTCTGCTCTACTTCACAGGTAGGTAGCCATCTTAACAGGGAGGGGTGTTTGTGGGTGGGAAGCCAGCACTACAACTCCCACCAGACCCCCTTGTCCCACAGCTCAGCAGGATGGAACACTCCCCCCATTCAAGAGCCATGTGTAACCTATTCCCTTCCTCTGCTCCACTTCACAGGTAGGTAGCCATCTTAACAGGGAGGGGTGTTTGTGGTTGGGAAGCCAGCACTACAACTCCCACCAGGCCCCCTTGTCCCACAGCTCAGCAGGATAGAGCACTCTCCACACCCACAACCATGTGGCACCCATTTCATTGCTCTCCTCAAACTTACAGGTAGGTAGCCATCTTAACAGGGAGGAGTGTTTGTGGGTGGGAAGCCAGAACTACAACTCCCACCAGGCCCCCTTGTCCCACAACTCAGCAGGAAGGAACACTCCCCCCATCCAAGAGCCATATGTAACCTATTCCCTTCCTCTGCTCCACCTCACAGGTAGGTAGCCATCTTAACAGGGAGGGGTGTTTGTGGGTGGGAAGCCAGCGCTACAACTCCCACCAGGCCCCCTTGTCCCACAGCTCAGCAGGATGGAACACTCCCCATAACAATGTGGCAGCCATTTCATTGCTCTCCTCAAACTTACAGGTAGGAAGCCATCTTAACAGGGAGGGGTGTTTGTGGGTGGGAAGCCAGCACTACAACTCCCACCAGGCCCCCTTGTCCCACAGCTGAGCAAGATGGAGCACTCCCCCACCCACAACCATGTGGCAGCCATTTCATTGCTCTCCTCAAACTTACAGGTAGGTAGCCATCTTAACAGGGAGGGGTGTTTGTGGGTGGGAAGCCAGCACTCCAACTCCTACCAGGCCCCCTTGTCCCACAGCTGAGCAAGATGGAGCACTCCCCCACCCACAACCATGAGGCAGCCATTGCATTGCTCTCCTCAAAGTTACAGGTAGGTAGCCATCTTAACAGGGAGGGGTGTTTGTGGGCGGGAAGCCAGCACTACAACTCCCACCAGGCCCCTTTGTCCCACAGCTCAGCAGGATGGAACACTACCCCATCTAAGAGTCGTGTGCAACCTATTCCCTTCCTCTGCTCTACTTCACAGGGAGGTAGCCTTCTCAACAGGGAGGAGTGTGTGTGGGAAGGAAGCCAGTACTACAACTCCCCCAGGCCCCCTTGTCCCACAGCTGAGCAGGATGGAGCACTCCCCACACCCACAACCATGTGGCAGCCATTTCATTGCTCTCCTCAAACTTACAGGTAGGTAGCCATCTTAACAGGGAGGGGTGTTTGTGGGTGGGAAGCCAGAACCACAACTCCCACCAGGCACCCTTGTCCCAAAGCTGAGCAGGATGGTACACTCCTCCCACTCATAACCATGTGGCAGCTATTTCCCTCCACTGTGTCACTGAACAGGTAGGCAGACAGTGCATGCCCCCTGCCATCCTTCTCAAAATGCATGGAGCCATATGACCACACCAGCCCTCACATGTCATCCAACTTGGCATAGATCCAAAAGCCACATCCAGTGTGCAGACAGCTAATCGTAAGTAACTGTCACAGAAATTAGACTTTGACTCACCAAGTCACATGTGGAAGAAATTCAGGGCCCAATCATGCACAGCACAGAATGCAATGTGTAAGTGCCATTGTGTCAGAGCATGAAGGCCCATATGAACACAAAACATGCATGGTCAATCGGAAAAACAAAGTAAAGTACATGATATGAAAAAGGTATGTATAACATTACAATGGCTAGTTCTTGCTTAGCTGAAAGTGATTCCATGCAGAGCAAACCAAAAAGACGCATTACATAAAGTGCCGCAAGTCGTTAGATGATGACATGTCCTTGTAATCACACAATCTGTACATGGCACATGGTTTCTATTTACATGTCACACCATGGACAAGTAATGTATGTACCTCAACATCATGTCATAATGCTCAGTATCTTGCAGCCATACCAAGTGATTGCAATGTAAAGTGTGTGGTGTATCACATGTAACATCCAATTGCCTAACACCAAGCTTGTGGAGTGCACTTCAATGACCATTTGACCTCTGTTCAACAGGAGATCCACAAGCAACTGCAGCAGAAGACAACACCAACCTGCAGAGCCAGTCTCCCCCCCGGAACATGAACTCTCGGATGCAGACTCTCTATGTTTCTCGGATGAGGAGCAACAACCTGGCCCATCCGGACTGCCAGGGCGCACCACGTCTCAGGCCCTCATTGTCCCCACCACCACCACCACAGCAACAACAACAGCGCTGACCCCTACTACAACGACCTGTGCGGCCTCAACCACCACCATCACTACTGCTGCCTGCAACACTCTCCCTGCCTCAGTGGTTACCAACACCACCACACAATCAGAGGATGCCAGGGAGAGTTTGCGGGTGCATCGAGTGCCAACGCCACAGGTCCGGGTCAGCAGGGCAGGTGGGAGGGCAACATGGGGACAAATACAGGAGGACACGGGGACCGAAGCCCTGGCCACCATCGCCAGAGTCCTTGGGGCATATGAGCAGACCCAGGGATAGATGGGCCTGGTTGTGGAAGAAGTGCGTGAGCACCGCCTGCTGCTGAGGTCCATGGACACGCGTATGGGCCAACTTGTGGACCTCATGGGCCATCTTGTGGGTGTTCTGAGGGACAGACATGCGGCCCAAATGACAGCTCAACCCCCCTCCAGTGGCCCGCATGCTGATACTCCCACCACCTCAGCTGCGGCCACAGAGAAGGGTGAGCTGCAACCAAATGACTCCTCAGACACCGCTGAGCCTGCAGCAAAGGCCCCCCTGCCAAACGCACATGGAGCCGTCTGAGAAACACCAGAGGAGGATCACGTGGCAATGCACCATCCAAACGCTAGTCGCTGAGCCAGCCATGATGGCACCTGTGTTCCCCTTGACATTGACTTTTTTAACTATCCTTACCCACATTGCCATGTTGATGGCAGGAGTCTGTTGGACTGTGTGACTACATCAATGTGGTGACTACTCTATTTGTCTCATTTACCATCACTGACAACTCATAAATTCACTTAGCACAGTTTCGTAAATAATCACTTCTCTGTCACAAATACTTATTGTAAATAAACACTCTTTTCACACCTATGTCTTTGTGTCAGCTCCATGTTTATCACAATATGTACAATGTCAACTCAGATTCCAATGTACCGCAAGCTCTGATTGTGATGAGGCATTGAGAGGGTGAAGGGACCTAGAAAGACACAAGAGAATGAGATTTACTTGTCAAGTGATGCCATTACAGCTAGAACACACCACTAGTCATCAACGTACACAAAACAGCACACATAACAATGAGCAACAACATCAACATAGACATGAGGTACCTGGAGAAAAATACCCTGTGCCACACACATCAGCCATTAGCACAGAGCCAACAACAGGCAGCAGTCAAAAAGATCATCTATGCCTTGCCACTACCATCAAAGACAACAGACAATGTCACTGTTGTACAATGTCACTTACACTCAAGGGAAGTAGTTGTCGATGAGCTGTTGACGCAGGTCAACACCTTCCTCTTCTCCACTGTCGTCGTCACTGGGCATGTGTGGGTTTGCAGGGGTCTGCTGCTCATCATCATCCAGGAGCAGGGGGATCTCTTTGCGCAAGGCCAGGTTGTGGAGCATGCCGCATGCAACTATGATCTGACACACCTTTTGGGGAGAGTAGAGTACTGCACCTCCGCTCTTGTCCAGACACCGGAATCTAGACTTCAGAAGCCCAAAAGTACGCTCCACCACACGACATGTCCTCCCATGTGCATCATTGTAGCGGACTTCACCCGGGGTGCTTGGATTCCTCAGTGGGCTCAGCAACCAAGGCCGGTTGGGATATGCAGAGTCACCTAGGTGTGAAATACAGGGAGCAATTTACTAATATAAACAATAGCTGAGAACAGCATGTCACACATACAGCACACTACTTGACTCTGCGTACTCACCATCAAGCCACGCATGCTCCAGATGCAGATTTGCCATCAATTGTGGGATGATGCTGCTACACAGTATGTAGGAGTCATGTGCAGAACCGGGGAATTTGGCACAGACATGGGAGATAATCATATCTGCTTGGCATACCACTTGCACATTAATGGAATGGAAAGGTTTCCTGTTCCGATAGATGTGCTCACGTGCCTGTGGTGGAATTAGGCCAATATGTGTGCAGTCAATGGTGCCAACAACATTAGGTATGTGTCCAAGATCATAGAAATCACCCTTCACACCTGCCAATTCAGGTCTCCTTGGAAAGTGGATGTAGCAGTCCATGTATGTCATCATTGCGGACAGGACATCACGTAGCACCATGCTGAACATAGCTTGAGACATCCCACCGGCGATGGCCACCGTGTACTGAAACGAACCAGTTGCAAGGAAATGCAGGGCCGCCACCACCTTAACTGTTGGCGTCAAAGTAGTCGGATAGGTTCTGTGAGGCCTCAGATGGGGCTCCAACTGACCACATAGCTCTTGAAGGGTAAGGCGATCCAGAAGGAATTTCCTTATGATGTCCTCATCCTCCATGTTCGCCAGCACTGGGAACGGACAATGCACATTGGGTCGTCTCCTACATAATATGAAAGGGGACACATGCCAATTTAATTCCCCTATGAGATGTGTAAAACATCTTACATCTTGACTGACACAACACCAACAATGACTGGACTGTAACAACAGCTTAATGCACTAGTCACATGCAGAGACACCTTGATCTCATGTAGTTGTACATGTGGTCAGTATGTACATACTACCTCCAAAACAGATTCTGACTATGTGAATGGTAAATGGTACACTCCTACATCTTGTGTCCCCAGACCTGGGAGTAGTTGACACAGCACATGTTGGAAACAGCAACACTGCTGACTTCTACGTAGCTGCTGTACCTGCCACACCTGCCACACCTTCTTGCTTAAGTCACACAGAGCGCAACTTTTCTACACAATGAGCACAGTGTGTGTAAGCTGATCAACTATCAAAATGAACACAGCAATGTACACAGTGAAATAGGCACATTATGTGGTCAGGCCATCATTACTGTGTGTTGATTAGCCATCTAACACATTGACATGTTCACAAATATGAGACTCCATTACACACCAAATCTGTGTACATGCACACAAATATCATAGGTGACATGTGAGTAAGTACATGCCAAAGCATGTAATCATGTGCACTGACATGGCATGTGTAGGCATCCGTGAGTTGAATGTCACACTAGCATTCAATTTTGCAAACAGGTGCTGTGATACATTGTGAAGGTCTGGTGTTTAATGATGAAAATTGGCTATTGCCATTGCTAGAGCATAATGTGTCCATAGGTGCGGTATATGTGCTCCGCCACCGCGATCACGGTCATTGGCCACAATTGAAAGATGCCAAATCACGGTAGCGACCGCCTGGCCCCCGCGGTGTGCCACCACCAATGCCCATGCCATTGCAGCCAATGGGAACCGCGATCGCAGTAGTGAAATACAATTTTGAAACCCGCGGTAGGCGTTCTCCGCTACCGTGGGCCTGGTCATTGGTTACAATTGAAAGATGCCAAATCGCGGTAGCAACCGCCTGGACCCCGCGCTGTGCCACCGCCAATGTTTATGCCATTGCAGCCAATGGGAACCGTGATCGCGGTAGTGAAATACAATTTTGAAACCCGCGGTAGGCGTGCTCCGCTACCGCAGGCCCGGTCATTGGTTACAATTAAACGATGCCAAATCGCGGTAGCGACGCCTGGACCCCGCGGTGTGCCACCGCCAATGCCCATGCCATTGCAGCCAATAGGAACTGCGAGAGCGGTAGTGAATTACAATTTTGAAACCCGCGGTAGGCGTGCACCGCCACCGCGGTCCCGGTTATTGGTTACAATTGAAAGATGCCAAATCGCGGTAGCGACCGCCTGGCCCCCGCGGTCTGACACTGCCTGTGCCAATGCCATTGCAGCCAATGGGAACCGCGATCGCAGTAGTGAATTACAATTTTGAAACCCGCAGTAGGCGTGCACCGCCACCGCGGTCCCGGTTATTGGTTACAATTGAAAAATGCTAACCAGGCAGACTAATTGCAGCAGCTGAGTACCACTGAAACAACCCCAGGGGCCTATAAAGGTCTGTGAGGGAGCCACACATTTCACTTGCATTCAGACACTGCTGCCTGCCATTCTTCACCACCAACTGCTGCTGTTCCTGTATTCTGGACCCAGTGATGGCGAGAACTGAGAACATCAGGGCCCGTCCCTTCACCACAGAGGAGCTGGAGGTCCTGGTGGACGAGGTCCTTGCACAGTATGGGAGGCTGTATGGTTCGCCAGATGTACTGGTAAGTGTTTCAGAGTAAAAGTTTGAGAGTGCTCAGAATTCTCACATGATGTTGCTCTGCAGTAGTATGTGCCTGTGAGTGCAAGTCAATGTGCATGCCTCCTTATTTTTCATATACCATGCTCCATACATGGCCTAGTAAGAATTGCACTTGAGTATTTGGGGAGGATGGCAACATGAGCATTTCTACAGCCCTTCTTCAGCAAAAAGAAACAAACGTTGGTCTGAGACTAGGTAATGTAAATGTGTGATACACTGACTAGCATGCTGACTTCATGTCAATGGGGTGTGTAGCCTTATTTCCACAGATCCATGGCTGCATTGAAGGATGGGAGTGACATGCAGAGGTTTTGCAGCCATATAGTTACACTGCTGGTTTGAGACACTCGAAGTCTGAACAAACATTGCCTGTGCTATGTGATGTCATAGTCCATTAAGTCTTCACATGCTCATTTGTGACATTACAAATGTATTTTGTCCAGAGGGTACTGAAGAATGTGTGTACAGTTTTCAAATTGCCCCTATGGTGATGTGTGCATTATGCACAAGAGTAAAATGCCTGAGTGTAACACTCTTGGTGGTAATTCACCTATGACACATCAGATAAATGTAATTTGGAGATGTCATCCTTCTATTGATTTCATTATGTGTTCAGTCTTGCATGTGTAGGCACTGTTTGCCCTCTCATATTGTACATGCATGTGATTTCTCTGATGGCCCACGTTTAACCTCAGTGTGAGTCCCACTGGCCTGCACAGAAACTGCCCAATTGTACAAGGACCCATCACTAAATGGACTGAGTGAAACATGTGTTGTCCACCACCCTATTTCTCAATGAGCTATCTTAGGCCTAAGGATTGCAGAAGACAGGACTACACCTTGTGAGAAGAGTGTGAGAATGTAAGATCATGGCCCTAAATGTGACCACCATGACACATGTAGCCATTCACTGGCCAAGGACATTGAGGGGTGTGTAGTGTTGGACACAGTGAGTCTGCCCCGACACATCATTTCAAATGTATTGTATGTATTGCTCACTCACATACTGCATCACAGATGAGGGTCTTTTTCACATTGGTTTCTGTGCTGGCACTCTGCATGTGTATGAGATGGCCATGAACTGTGTCCATCATCATACATGTATACATTTCTATGAGATTATTTGATGCAAGTGTACTACGTGTCATGCTGTATTGCCTCTGCTCAACATTTATGTATTAGTGTGCTATGTTTTTTCATGCTCCTGTACTGACACACAGTGGTACATAACACAGTGTCACTGAAACTTCCTCTTCTTGTCTCCCATGCCTGCAGCTTAAGGTCCACCAGCCTAAGGCGATATGGAGGGCCATTGCACACAAGGGGTGGGCTCTGGGTGTCTCCAACCGACGGCACACACACTGTCACAAAAGGTGGGATGACATCTGCCGGCTGAGCAAAAACGTGGCAGAGATGACGCTGGGGGTGCTCCCTCGAAGTGGCAGGTTGGCGCTCAGGAGCATGACACCACTAATGGCCCACATCTTGGCAGTGACACAGCCAGAGCTGGATGGACGCTTGAGGGCCCATCAGCAGCAAGTTGGGGGTGAGTATTCAGCTAAGTGTGACTTTGGGTGTGAGTGACTGCATGAATCCCAACCGTGAGCCAGTGGGAAGCTCTGTGATGTCTCTAGTGTGATGCAATGACTTCTAAGTGGCCTCAGTGTTGAGTGCTGCTGTTCTGCATTTGTACAAAATTTGGTTTCTCATGTGTTTAAAACCATGACCCTTGTGATTGACAGATGAGATGTGGCCTTGTGACATATGTTGCAGTATGAGTGTCATAGACATCACCTGGCAGTGAACAGCAGTGAGCATCATGTTAGTGTGCATTTATAGATGTGTGCTGTGCACAACATAAAATTTGTGACAACTACACAGATGACACCAATGTGCAACAGTAATTGTGCTTCAATGCACAACATGGTGGATATCAGGAGCTTGTAGCCATTGCAAAAGGACATTTGGGAGTTTGTATCTGTGGTGTTCCCTTAAAGTGACTCCATATGTGACAGAGACAACATGTTTAGATGTATATCTATCTCACCTACAGGCACGTAGGTATGCTTACAGAGAATAGTATGTTAGGTTACAAGGAGGCACAGGGCCAGCTATTTGGCTCTGCCAACACCACATGGGGCATTACTATCAACTATGCATGTTTCCATGCATGTTCTGATGATTGCATAAATGTTGCACATGCTGACTGTACATGGAGGATGCCAACATGGGAGTATCATTTTCAAGTTTTGTGCTTTGCTTGCATCTGATGTTTGTGAGTATGGCACTATACTGAACCTATGTCTCTGTCTTTTGCAGCATCTACCGAGGGCAGGGAAGGATGGGGGATGGACACCAGTGGGGAAGCTACTGGCACGACTGCTACACATGAGCTCACTGACACTGATGTGACCAGCGCCTCGGAGGGGGACAGGGGTGCCCTGGATGATTCCCACCCGGAAACACCAACCTCCACATCTTCAGACTCCAGCGGTGACTCCTCGATGTTGGCGGGCACAGGAAGTTCCAAATCTGCCTCTTCTTCCACCACACATCGTCCAGTGCCCACCCTTCTGGATGCTCCCACAAGTGCTGTCCGTGCCCGCAGCCCTAGGAAGGGTAGAGTCTCCTTCCCCCCAGGCACGGCTGCCCCTGCCCCTGTCTCCGCTGCTGCCCTCAGTGTGGAGGTGGTAGACCTTTTGTGCCAGCTGTGTGTGGGTCAGACTGCTCTCCTGAATGCCTTCCAGGATCATGACAAGAAGTTGGCACAGGTAGTTGCCTTCATGGAGGGCATTCATTCTGACATGGGTGGCCTACACCGAACTGTCCAGTCTTTGTCCTCCACAGTGACGGCAGCCATTCAGCAGTCACAGGCTCCCAGTCCAGCTCCTGTCCCTTCAGCAACCACCCTGCCAGTGGCACCACCTGACGAGAGTGCCCACACGCCAGAGCCCTCAGGCACCAAGTCCTCCACACTCAGCACACAACAGCAGCACTCGAAGCGGACCAGACCACAGACACCATCACCACAACACAAAACGGGAACACATGAGCGCAAAACCAAAAGCCCATCATGTGACACTCATGGGCATCAGGCCAAGAAGCAGGCATCAACATCACATTCATCAAAATCACCCCCATCCAAGGGCACTCCCATCCCCACACCTGCTCCCAAAGACCAACAAACAGTTGCCCTGTCTGATGTGAACCTGGTGCTTGCAACGACTAAGCCCAAACATATTTCAAAGGCAGATTCACCCACAACGTCAACTCCCACCCACACCCTTGTGAAGCTGGGACAAGAGAGCAAAGTGGGGGGTTTACCTCGACCACAGGGGATGCAGGGGAAGAGGCAAGGCCACCCCAATCGTACCACCAGATCCAGCAAATCCCCACAGGGAGAGCCACATGCACCTGATACACCTTTGGTGGAGAGTGAGGCTGTTGTGCCCACCTCACTTCCCACTCCGGCCAAGACACTTGTGGGCTATCGAATCCCCAAGCAGTTGAGACCCAGCCCTCAACATTCACCCTCACACACTGTGCCTCCACACAGCATGTCTCCACCTCCCCGTGCCACCACTCCACCCAGTCCAAGCAGCCCTCAGGCTCCCACAGCCACTGATGCCTCTACCTCAGCCGGTTCTCTCTCTCCCAGGTCCAGTCCTCCAATTGGCCCCGACAATCAGACACCTCCCAGTTCAACTTCAAGCCAAAGTTGAAGCCAAGTGCCCCTCCTCACACCATTTCTCCCACAGCGGTGCCTGGACTGCCCATATTTAGCCCCTGAGCTGTGGTGATTCCCATGCCAGTGGACGGTGTTACCCATTTTCTGTGCAGTTTGTCATGCACACATGTGCATCATAGGAATTTGTACTGGCCAATGGCCTTGCTGTTTTGTACTTTTGATGCCCATTTCCTGTGCAGTTTGTCATGCACACATGTGCATTCTAGGAATTTGTACTGGCCAATGGCCTTGATGGTTTGCACTTTTGATGCCTATCTGGATATTATGTAATAAAGACTGTTACTCATGTTGTATGCTTTGTCAATGCCCTTGCTAAATAAAAGCTTTTATGTATGGGTATTGGTTCATGTGACACATGCTCTGTATGCCACTTTCACATTGGCAATTACTTGATTTACTTTTTCAGAGGTTTCCAGAGGTAACAGGCACTTTTGTTCTTCTTGAGTCTGAGGCTTGAGGGTGCAATGATGGTTGTTTGTGATGATCTACTCTTATCCTAATCATTCCATGCTCAGGTTTGCTAAATTGTACACATGTCATGTTAGGATGCAATACCAGAACAGAGGTGAATGCTATCCACAGGATTACTTGCGGGGCCAGGGTCCGTCATATCTGTGGGCTCTTTCTTGATGTGTGCACAGCAGTGTTGATGTGTAGTCATCTTGTGTAGGCCTGTCTTCATAGTCACATGGGTACATTTGAATGTGTGTACTTGAGTAGTCATACAGTGTGATTGGCCTGTCATTGTCAGTAGTGTTGATGTGTATGTGCCCCTGCACATGCCAACTACACACATGTATGATCCAGGTAATGAGTGCCTGTTTGGTTACATTGTCAGACATGTGCTTCAGATTGTGGGCACATGTAGGAGTTGTAGGTTGAGCACTGTGCAGTGTGTCGGTGTGTCCTTGCACTCCTGGGGGACACATACTTGTTGTCGCTGTCAGTTATGAGTATGCAGAGTGTGTCACTGCAAAGTCTGTGTTGTGTTTTGTTGATCAGCCATGGGTCTTGTTTAAGTTTGTGCTCACTGTGCTGACCTGCTCAGCCACACTGACATTATTTGTGAGTTTTCTCATGCATTGTTGTCGCTTGACACATTTTTGGGTCGAGTATAGTATGTGGTATGAGATGTCATACCATCCCCTATAGGTGCTTCTGATGCCTACCCATTGTGAGTTACTCCTCTATGTGTTTGTGGACTGTACACTCCTCACCTGTCCAATACTGATGTACACACCACTTCAGTCTCATGTCTTCTACCCCATGCCTTGCCAGTGTGTGACCCTCCCCACCACTTCATAGTGTGACACTATACTGTGGGAGGATGATCTGTGTACAGGACCAATGTGCCACTCAGGACAGTTTCACAGTTAGTTATGTGTTATTTTCTTCTACTTGTTTGCAGTCATGGTTGCTCATGTGCAGTGCATATTTTTGAGCAGCACAGTCCTCTAGTCATGTTGTTTGCATCTGGGTTTTCCTGAGTTGTGCAGCTGTGGGTGATGGCTAAGCTGTATGTCTGTTTGCTGAGATACTGCTACCCTTCCTGAGTGTGATGTGATCTGTGTGCTGTGATGATTTGTGTTGTGGGAGTTCATGGTGGGGCACTCAGATATGTGTGCTACTGGTTTGGTTGGTGTTCACACACTGCTTACTGTGCATGCAGTACTGTCAGTGTATGTTGCCTTGTACTTGCCTGGTGTGCATCCCCCTGATGTCCAGCTGAGTTGGCTATGTGATGAATTGGTATGTGCATCTGTTGTGTTTTTGTTGTAGATGGATGCAGTGTTTGGCCTGTGTTGGCTCTTTCTACTGACAGGTGCAATGTGTGTGTGGTGTTCTATTTGTATGACATTGTGTGAGAGTAGTTTGTGCATTGTAATACATTCAGATGTGTGTTGCATGTGTAGTGTGCATGTCTTGTGTGTATGTCACATGCAGCAATGTGGAGTCTTGTTCATGAGCTTGTTTTGAGTGCACAATAGTGCTATGTCCTCCTATATTTGACCTGTCACTTGTCAGGATTGTGCATGTGCATGCTTGTGGTACACTATGACACCATGCTCACTTGATAACTGGTGTGGTGTCTATGTCTGTGTTAGCTGATTTGTCCCATTGATCCCAGTTAGTGTTCATGATTGGCATTTGATGATGCAATTCTTGTTTGGGTTGGGGTATGGTGTCTGTGCATTTGTCCAGAGTGAAAATGTTGTGTATTCCTGTTCTGTCTAGGGTCACATTGCCTATCCACTGTTTGCCTGCACATGGCTGAGCTTGTTGGACTTCTGGGGATATTGTTTGGGAGATTAGTGTTTGGCTATTGGTTTTTGGTCAGCATTGGTTCAGACAAGCCTGAGTGGGAGTCTGACATTTGTAGATACACACGAGGGTGTGTCATTGGTTGTCTGGAAACTCACGGGCACTTTATTTGCACCTTTATGTGTGTTTCTCACAGGTGTTGAGTGTTGCAGGTGTGAGATGGGTAGTGAGGGGTATGTGTGAAGGTCCTACTTGGGTTTGACAGTCAGGGAGTGTGACAAAGAGCCATGTGTGTTGTGCTGGTGGCATACACATGTCAATTAAATTGACACAGATGTGTGGCTGGTCACTGTATGGCTCCTGACACTTCCTATCATTCCTGTGCCTATGCATAGCTTGCAGTGCAGTATCCCAGAGATATTGCACAGATGTCACTTTAGTTAAATTTCAATCACTGTGCCACCCATGTCTGATTTGATGGCCTAAGGGTAGTGTGATATGTTCCTCCTCTTGCATGTGATGTACAAACGCTATGTGGCTTGCTCCATGGTTTTCCAGCACTGTGCACTCCACTTTGGGATAGTCCATTTATTGTGCTACATTGCTGCTGACCTATGGTATGTGTATGTGGCAGAGTGTCAGTGTGGGATCTTTCTGAGGGACTTGACATGCAGTGTGAACAGTTCAGTGGTTGTCAATATGCAGTGTGAGTCTTCATTTCTTAATTTACTCAGTTTAATTCACATGAGTGGGAGGCAGGTGTGAGGAGGAGGGCTGTCCAGCCCCTGACCTTCTGTGCAGGGTATTCATCTTCACCCCCACCTTCCCAGTCAATCTACCTTGCCCTTTGATGTGTGAGGTGCGAGGTCGAGCCCCACCTGGCTGCTAAATTGTGCATTGAGGGGCGGCACAAGAGGGGCACACAGCATGTGCAGAAATGGGTGTGGGAAGCGTGCTGTGGCCAACTGATGCAGCCCACTATGTGGGTAGGGTGAAGGTGGAGCCCTGGGAAGCTGCCCAGACTGCCCATGCCTGGCGCCGGCCCTGCCTACTACATTGTGCGCAGGTTTTCCTGCGTCTTCACCGCTGCGGTGACGTGACCGGGACATTGCAGTGATTTCGCGGTTGATGGGTGACCCGATGGGGAGGTGTGGATTTCTAGCAGGCAGGACATGTGTGTGTACACTGGGGGATATGTTCCTGTCTCCACCAGAGTGTCTGATGTGGACAGGAACCATTTTTTAGCACAGGAGTTGTGTGTTGTGGTTGTATGCGGAGATGTGTTATTTATGTACCTGCGGTGTGGACTGCGGCGACGTCTTATCTGCTGGTAGTGGATAAGGTACAGCAGCGGAAGGGCTTGAAGAGCTGGATCCATAGCGGTCAGGAACGCGTGGAGGTGTCCGGGATTCGGGTTTTGTTCTTCGCAGTAGTGCTTCCGCCGTCTCCAAGTGGCTGGTTTCTCCGCTGCATTCTGATGGACTGTTTGAGGCATCATGATTTGTCCGGCGGTCGTAACGTTATTCCGCACGGCGGTCTTTCTCTATTGCTACCTCCGCCACCGTTGCGGAAGGAAATTCCTGGCAGATCCCAAAACTCTGCAGCGGACGGAAAATGGGCTATCTTTGCCCATTGTAATATGGCGGACGCAAGGACCGCCGCTGGAGTGTGGAAAAGAACGTTTTCCGCCAGCACCACGGATGTGCCAAAGACCGCCATCTTCATGAGCCCCTAAGTGTGGATTTTTGGAGGTGTCTCCAAATACTTTGATTAAAATGATAGTAGCAACCCTGAATTGCTGTGTGTGGGTATGTTTAGTATTGCATTTATCATTGCCTGCTCAAAGTCAATAATTATTTTTGGGGGAAAATAATTATTGGTTTCCTGTTTAATTTTTGACAGTACTTTAATATAGGTGGAGTTTTGCTTATTTGGTAATAAAGCATAGAGAAAAGGTATGTTTGTATTTTGGAATAGTGCATGGACAGTATATAATTGATAGAATGGTTTGGGACATATTTTAAAAGTCCCGTCCATCATCCAAGTTTCACACTGTTGGAGTTTTAGTAAATTATTAGCAGTTGCAAATATAATTATTCTTTTATCTTTTGATTTATTATCATAAAGAAGAAATTGGTCTTCATTTTGTGTAATGGAGAGTTCTGGGGGAATTTCAACTTCTTCAAATGTTTTTGGGGCAGGTGTGGTGGTGGTAGTAGCTTTTTATGTTGTAGCTATAGTTCTTTTCAGGGAAGAAATTGAGGGCATTTGGCCAGTAGCATGTTGGGGTATTTTGTGCAGCATTTCTTTAAGTATTTCAGTGGTAGAATTTTCTGACCTAGTGCTAGCTTCTTTTATATTGTCCAAAGCATTTCTAACCTCAATTTCACTAACATTAGGGGTGTGCTTATGTTCCTTCACATACAGAAAAGTTGTTTCCTTAGTTGCAGCCCTCCCATAACATTTATTAGAATAGTATTTACTACATTTCCAGTTTACTTTAAGTCCAGTTTGCTTTTCTTGGGTATACACATACCCCATGTAACATAGCAAAAGTTTTCCTTTTTGTGACGTTATAAATTGGGCGCCATCAGTCAATCAATTCCAATCTTTATTCGATCAAATTAAAATGATCATAAAAGCACAAATAAAAAACATAGGAGGTCACTACGATGACGGGCGGACAAAGTCCGCCCGCCATCGCAACGGAAAAAGGGACCGCCCGCAAGAGGTGCGGCGGTCCCGCTGTGCCGATTAGGATGCGACCGCCACCATGGCGGTCGCATCCTGTATGTTTAACATTGTGGCGGGCGGTGCTGTATTCAGCACCCGCCACAATGTCAAAAGGGCATGTTGTGCATTTGCACGCACAACGTGACAGGCACCGCGCGGTGCTTGCCACCTTGTGCATGCAAATGTCGGGGGTACCATGGGTACCCCCCAAGTGCAGCCACCTACCCCCCCAACCACCTGGGGGCCCGCAACGGGCCCCCAAAGGCATTCTGCGCATGCATTTCCATGGCGGAGTCTCCACCATGGAAAGTCATGAGACCGCCAGCATCGTAATATGGATGGCGGTGCCTGCAAGGCACCTCCACCATATTGCAGGCCTTTTCCGCCCGGTAGGCAATCGGGCGGATTGCCTACCAGCGGAAAACTGGCGGACGGTATTTCCGTCCGCCTGGGTCCCCACCGCCATCATAATATGGCGGGGGGGAAATGTTAGACGGGCGGACGAAAATGGCAGGCGGATCGCCACCGCCATAGGGGCGGCGGCGATCCGTCCACCATCGTAATGACCCCCATAGTTTCTTAAAAGGAGAATTACCCCCCTCTGGTTCATCATAAATTCTAAGATAAAAAGAGACTAATACAATAAAATTATTTCATATGTTAAAAAAATACTATACAATTAGGTTATCGTGTAATAAGCTCACAGAACTTGGCACCCACCCTTCCTCTTTCTCATGCAGGCCCATAGGAATGTCGCTACCAAATAACAAATCAGCGGATCAGGTAATGATTTAAAAAAATATAGTGCCACCCGGCACTGGTTAAAATTCCTTTGTTTTAAAATTGGGGTGAGGTAGTCATTCCTTTCTTTCTTATAGAGCCTGCAAAATAGAACTAAATGCAGCTCTGTTTGTGATGAGCGATTGTCACATGGGCATATACTTAAGTCTGAGTGATTCTACGTTTTTTCTGGATACCCTAGCATCAAAGGGATCATGTTCAAGCGGAACCTCAGCAATATAAATCTATGTTGCGGCCAGGTAACATTTACTAAATATGAAAACCCCTCCTCTATTAATGAGGGGTTTTGACGGTATAAACAGACCGCATGTTTCTCTTTATAGTGTTCCTTACGCTTGTACTCAGACATCAATAAAAACATGTTTGTGACCTTTTGTTTGAAGACCTTTCGGCAAGCCAGTGGATTAATAAACAGCTCAGGGAGACCAATCTCCTTTAGAGCAGATTCCACATAGCTAAGCCATCTAGAAGTCTTCCACTTATCCATACCTTCAGTCATTGTGATATTGGAAATGCTAAGAAAAATGTGTATAAAAATTACTAAAAATATTACTGTACTGTTTTATTTATTTATATACATACATTGTCATTTAGACACAACAGGGCCAGCAGCCGATGGGAACGAACGCGAGCTGAGGAGCTCCGACCGCCGCTTCCCCCTAAACAAATATCCTGACCCCCGGACATGGCTGGGGGAGCTGAAATTTAAACTGGGGAACGCCTGGTAATGCCTGCGCATAGAAGCGACTCCTGAGCTGCCCACAACGCCGCGGTCTGAGGCGAGATCGAAATTTGCAGGTCCGACGAGGCCGTCAGCAAGTTGGAGCCTGCCCGGTAACTGACACCGCAGCTTCTATAATAAACGGCTGAAGGACACACAGTACCCAGCAGCGACATCACCTCGAGCGGCAGGGAGCCCTACCGTGCCCCATCGGAGGTGAGACCAACAAGGGAAAGCGGCGGCTTACCTGGCAGCAGTGTCCTGCTCTGACTCCAGTGGGCCCAGCCAATGGTCCGAGGGACCCGGAGCAGCTACCGTGGCGAGTAGCTGGCCGCCTGCAGCAGAGCATCCCCATCCATTTCAGCGAACCTGGAGCAGTGAGTACAATTGGGAGGCACTGGGGTGCGCAGCGGAGGCTGGGAGGAGACTGCATCCCAGAGGCGTCTGGATGAACAGACAGCGAGTAGTGGCATCTTGGCTGGCGGATGTGGAGACAACATGGCGCCCGCGCCCTGATCGCACTAGCGAGGAGGCCGAGGCCAGAGGCGGCAGAGCGTACCTCCTTCGCTGACAGGGCCTAGAGCACTGAGAGACGGTCGCACCCCGAGGTCGCCAGGCAGAGCAAGCAGGCGAGTGGTGACAGCTGGGCAGGGTGCAACCCACGTCCAGTCCGCCCTACAAAGAAAGCAGCGGCTGCCAGACGACCTGCAGCAACGGAGAACTCCTAACCACCAGCCAGAGCCTGGTGTATTGGGAGTAGTGGGGGATCAAATGGGCCACTGTGACTGCGATATACCTGAGGTCAGGTGGAACCTGGCTGGGCAAGAAGACGTGCGCCTGAATAAGAGAGGCCCTAATCCTATCAGGGCAGCCCATCAGCCGACCGCTGGATCCTATAGGCGGCAGCCGCATTGCTTGATGTGCAGCTATTGAACACTGCAGCTCTGCGGGGGAGCCCCGACAGAAGCAGACACCCAATGAGTCCCTGGACAGCCCCCGCCAGAGCATCGCCCTGACAAGCTGACGGTGGGCGCATAGCGGAGAAACTCCCATCGAGAGGCCTGGAGCACTGCAGCTCCAGGCGCGAAGTTGGGTGTGCTTGAGCGGGATCTGGGCCGTGTGTGAAGATTCGCCTGCCCTTTGCATATGCAGATGGGAAGGGACTGGAGAGAGCGACTGGGACGAGCTGATGCAGGTAAGAACCTGGGGGCACTAGTATAGCCCACTGTCTACTGGGCGGTGATTGCTGCGGTGAGGCCTCTAGATGTATAGCTTCAGCAGCGGTGCAGCCTGGTGGAGAGGAGCGCTGCACCTTCCGCACAATCCAGAGAAGTGATGAGTGTCGGAGGACCCCGGTGGAGCTGGTGACGCTCAAGGAGGGGTCCGTGCTCCTCTGGCGGGCTCCCCTGTAGCCCATTGCTGACAACAGGCGTAGTCCTCCAAAGCTAAAGGCACACACGAGTAGAACTTGCTAGCCGGGCCTTATTACTGGCTCACTGAGGCCTAGCCGCCAACTACTGGAGCCTGACTGCGCATCGACTAAGCGGACCCTAGGTCTGAAGATGTCCTCGGCTGCTAACAGGGGGACAGTAACTGCAACCCCACAACGATGGGCCGGACACAGAAGAAGCGAGGGTTCAGCGCCCTCAGTGCAGAAGGCCTGGGTGCCCATACAGATGATGAAGAAGAAGTCCTGGAGGCGGGAAAGATATAACCCCCAGGAAGCCCACCTTGGCCGACATCATGCAGGCAATTACGGCCTCCAGAGAAGTGCTCGAGGGAAAGATCGACGACGCAATTGGTGCGGAATTAAATTTGCTAAAAGATGACCATCGTAAACTTAAAGAAAGGGTGTCAGCTAATGAGAAAGAAATGGGGGGCCTCCCGGACAAAGTACAAGGGATGCAATGCTCGCTCACGGACCTAGAAGCACAGATAAAAGTACTGGAAATGCGGGCCGAGGACAGCGAAGGCAGGTCCCGCAGGAATAACATTTGCATCATTGGCGTGCCGGAGAAAGCAGAGGGGTCAAATATGGTGAGCTTTTTGGAAGACTGGCTCTGCACTGCAGTGGCCCAAGAAGGGCTGTCCCCCTTCTATGTCCCAGCAAAACCGCCAAAGCCGGGGGGCCCCTCGACCAATAGTAGCGCAACTGCTGCATTTTCGAGACCGGGATCACATTTTGCAAAGGGCCCGACAAAAACAAGGATTGCAAATTGACAACAGTGCCATAATGATCTACCCGGACTTTACAAGAGAAGTACAACGGGCCAGAGCATCCTTTCTGACTGTAAAAAAGAAACTACGTCAGCTACAAATTCCTTACGCAATGATGTTTCCTGCACAGCTCCGTGTAGCAGACCTAGCGGGGCCCCACTTCTTTCTAACGCCGCGGGCGGCCTGGGAATGGCTTGACTCGCGGGGACCATTGTCGCATCGGGGCTCTACTCCGAACTCTCCGCAACAGAGCCCTCGTAGCCAAAGATCTGGTTCTAAAGCCCCATCGCCCAGGGAACTCAGTCTGGAACGCCGCAGAGCGCTGCAAGCTGTGGCGACCCATAGTCAACAAAATACCAGCCCACATCGAGCGGGAGTGGACTGCACGCAGGAAGATCAGAAACGTCGCCGGCAAACAGTGACTCTGACAATTCGGAAACAGAATGCCCCAAGGGCACGCCTCAGACTGCGGATGATCTCATGTGATGCACAGGCTGCAGCAAGGGGCACCGATGCTTTCCGAAGCAGGGAGTATACCGGGGCTCAGGCATGAACTCATTGATCTGATTGCATTTCACGATGTCATACGGGCCGCCCCTAGCTGGTTCGGGAAGAGATGGCTAATTCCTTCACTGGGGAGGCGGCGGGACGGGGAATGTGGGTCCACGACTGTGGGTTGATTGCCCCTCTTACCATCTTTCGATGTTTGTCTGCTTAAGCAGTGTTTGGATGGGAGCTTGTTCTCCGGTACCTGTCCTGGGGTGGGGGAGTTGGGGTTTTTTGTTAGTTCGGGTAATGTTCAGGGGGGCCAGGCATGTCACGGGGGGGTCTTTTTAATGTGCACCGACCATTCACACAACAATGGGATCCCCACTAGGATTAAAATGTATTTCCTGGAATGTGCGGGGGATGCACTCAATGGTACGACGGCATAAAATACATTCCTATCTTGTCCGCAGAGGAGTACAGATCGCACTGCTCCAAGAGACCCACCTTTTAGCGAAAGAAGGAGCAGCACTGCAGCGTAGGTGGCGGGGGCAGGCATATTACACCACTTACTCTGCCTTCACACGGGGGTCCTCATATGGGTGCGGGCGGGGGTGCCCTTTCAGTGCACAAAACAAATCATTGATCCAGAAGGCTGATACGCGGTAGTAGTGGGGAGGCTGGATGGCAGAGACCTAGTAATGGGCAGTATATATGCGCCTAACGTGGACCAACCAGCCTTTTTTGCCCATCTGTCCCGGAAGCTGGCGGCTGTCCTTACGGGGCCAGTGTTACTGGGAGGCGACTTTAATTGCACGCTAGATATCAGACTTGACCGTTCGCATCCTCCACTCCTTGAAGCACCCGCACACAAACTTGCAGAAGTGCGCTATAACTGGCAACAGAAATGGGGATTGATAGATACCTGGAGGACACAACACCCTGTAGCTCGCGATTACTCCTTTTTTCCAGCTTTGCATGAGCTGCATGTTAGAATAGATGCCATACTGTGCTCCCCGTATGTCCACGAGGGGGTTTGTAGTAGCGAATACCTCACAAGGACGGTGTCTGACCATAACCCTGAACAAATAGACTTGCATTGGTCCTGCGTGCGCCCCAAGATCCCCACCTGGTGATTGCGGCCTGAGGCTTTAGAAGATCCCGGGTTCCACGAGGCGATAGGGTCTGCCATCACTACCTACTTTCAAGATAATGAAAACACTGCAACGTCCTCCTTAGTAGAATGGGATGCCTGCAAATCAGTCATTAGAGGACGCTGCATATCAGAAATGATGGGGGTCCGGAAGGTACTGCTCCGAGACATAGAGAGGGATGACCAACGACTGCACGGCCTCGAAAAAGACAGACCTGAGCAGCCGGGCAAACAGAGGGAGCTCTTAGAGGCTCGGGAGGCAGTGACGGCGCAAGTCGAACGCCTCCGTTGCTTTGACTATAAAAAATACATTGCTAGAGCTCACTCGAAAAGAGATAAATCGGGGGCTCTTCTGGCTTGGTTAGCACACCCTGCCAGGAGGGGCTCAGTGATTTTGGAACTCAGGGATCAGGAGGGGGCACTGAGGTATAGGCAGCAGGACATCAATGATCTCTTTTTAGCCTATTACGCAGACCTCTATCAGAACAAGTTGAATCCAACGGAGGAGGAATTGCTCGAGTTCACACGGGAAGTCGAACTGCCCGCTCTAGATGAGGATAGTGCGGAAGCACTGGGTCGAGATGTTGAGCTTGGGGAAGTGAGGGGGGCTGTTAAGGCCATGGCTCGGAATAAAACACCTGGCACAGATGGCCTGCCAATCGAATTCTACCTAGCATATCTTGATTTGTTGTCCCCCAAACTGATGCAGTTATATAATGACGCTAAACGGGCTGGCTACCTACCCGTGTCCACTAGAGAAGCGATCATCATACCGTTGCTCAAGCCGGGGAAGCCGTCATGGGACAAGATGGCCTACCGCCCACTCTCCATGCTCAACTTGGACTACAAGATCCTCAGCAGGATTTTAACTACACGTTTGCTCCCCCACATGACCACCCTGGTACATAAGGACCAGTCCAGTTTTATTCCCACCAGAAACACAGCGCTTAACATCAGGCGACTCCTGCGGGTCTTAGAAGCGGAAACCTACAGTATAGAGATGGCGACGATCTTTGCTGTCGACATAGAGAAGGCATTTGATAGCCTGAAATGGCCTAACCTGTTTCATGTGATGTGGATGTTCGGGCTGGGGGACGATTTCGTGAGTTGGACGGCGCTCCTGTACTCCGACTCCACCGCCATGGTCAGAACTGGGGGGCTTATATGAGACGCCTGCCAGGTGAGAAGAGGGATGCGACAGGGGTGTCCCCTCTCTCCTCTGCTATTTGCTCTGGCGGTGGAGCCCCTAGCGGCGCGGGCCCGGACTGGGCAGGATTACCAGGGACTTAATGTCCACGGGCAGATTCATCACATCGCGTTATACGCTGACGACCTGCTATTGTTTCTGGCCGACTCGGGAGAGGCGCTCGCGGGAACAAAAAATGTACTGCAGGACCTCAGGAGAGTCGCAGGGTTAAAAGTGAATTGGGAAAAGTCTTGCCTATTCCCTGCAAAAGGGGGCAGAATTGGACCACAGACAACAGAGGGGGTGACCTGGGAAGATAGGTGCCTCCCATACCTGGGGACGCACATATACCACGAACCGGACAATATCCTAGAGCAGGGGTCTTCAATCTGTGGGGCGCGACCCCCAGGGGGGGCGTGGAGATGAGGAAAGGGGGTCGCGCCATCCGGTCGCACTTCTGCCTCAATCTGGAATCCAAAATGTTTCCTCTTTGTTTTGGATTCCGAACAGTGCACCTCAAGGAGCTCTCTGATTGGAGGATGTGAGAAGTTGGCCTGGTATATGCTGTCCACTAATTATAGTGGGCACCTTGCACCAGTCCAAACAACCCCTTATTGGAGATAGGTTAAAGACAACCTTTATTGAAAGCTATCCTAGTGGTAGCTATGGAGAGCAGCCTTCAGGCTAAGTCTTGAAGGAATGTAAAGCAGCTTGTTTTACCAGTCTAAAATCTCTTGAGTGACCAAATGAAAGAGGACCACACCAGGTATATATTCAAAATATATGTATTTATTGCTAAACACACCCCTCTAGTCTCTTTATGAGGCTAGAGTTCGAAGTACATAAGTTATAAGTTAGTTATCTACAGTAATAGCACAAATACACGTTTGAGCCCTAGGGGCGTACCAAACCATATAACAATAAAGTGGTATAAGAACCACGACTGAGCTAGACACAAGGCCTAGAGCCTGTAGAAGTGCTTGGACCACAAGGAACCACCCAAGGTAGTGACACAGTGGACCCACGGGGGACGCGTGCAGTGTAAGAACACAGCCGCGAATCGCCGTTGACTTCTATGGGGAAAGTCGCGGTTGGAAGTTTAAAGAAAAGGGACACTTTGAGGAGGACTTGGAGCAAACCCTTTTAGAACTAGGCTGTTCTAGTGTCAATACCCACGGGAGCACCGGAGTACTCGAGTTACCTCACCCATGGGAGCCGGGTGCATAGGTGTCTTTCGGGGTCGGGTTTCGTCGTCGTTTTCAATGGCGATCTGCTGCAAAGTGATGCTGGCGGCCAAGTCAAAAGTGTTCGGGTGGATCCAAAGGTGGATCGAAGATTTGAAGAACCTGAAAGCAGAGGGGACAGAGTCTGGGTCACTAGCCAGTGACCAGGAAGGCGATGAGCAGATGCCCACCGATGTCGAGTGCTTCAGGTAGGTTGACGGTCGTCTTGCCTCTTCAGCCACGAGGTCCAGGAGGCGTCGACGATGACCAGGAGCTGGATTCGAGCTGACCCACAACGTTTGTCGATTGCAGGGGTGTCGGCGACCAGATTGGACCCAACAAGCCTTGGCAACAGCAAGTCTTGTGGAAATGGAAGAAGGACAATGGTGCAGACCAGCAAGGTCTGTGGGACTCACCCAGCGAAGGTAAGTCAGGGCACGCCTGGAGCAACCAGGGAGCCCAAGCAGAAAAAGATTGGCTTTCGGGAGGGCCTACTAGTCAATGGACTAGCGACCGCAAAGGAGCCTCGAGTCAACGCACGTGGAGCTGGCTCACAGGACACTCGTGGAGTGGAGGCCAGTGATCTTCGGTGCAGTTGGTACTGGAGGATGGGGCTACTCGGAGCCCAAAGCACAACTTTGTGGGAGACCCAGAAGAGGATGCACTTGCAAATGCGATTGGTGTCCAGGGGTCACGGTTCCACGTGACCCACGACAGCTACGGGCCTCAGCTTTGCTGGGGACTCAGGGCAGCCTCGGGGAAGTCTGGAAATCCACCTCTGGTGATGCAAAGACTTCGGCGTCCGGCGGGAGCTTCAGCGATGCAGACCGGACAATTGCTTCTTTGGTGCCTGCCAAGCAGGGGAGTCACTCCTTGACCCCAAGGGAGATTCTTCAGTCCTCTAATCTTGAAGTAGAGCGTCGAAGGTCCAGGATTCTGTGTCAGAGTTTCGTCCAGGTTAATCTAAAGTCCTAAGGACTGGGGTCCCATACTTATACTAAGATAGGGGGTTGGACATACTCTGGGGACCCACCTATGGGAGGGTCAGGGCAGAGGGGTGGTTACACCCCTTTCCCTTTGTCCAGTTTCGCACCAGAGCAGGGGCTGGAAGCCCCTGAGCCGGTTTGAACTGGGGTATGCACAGGGACACCAAATGTGCCCCCAGTGCAGGACTTCAAAGCACCAGAGAGTGCTCCCGCCCAGCCCCAATACACACTATCCTGTCTGGGGAGGTGGTTACACCTCCCTGGGACAGGAAACCTATTGTCCAGGCCTCCCCTGCCAGAGTTTCGGTCAGCAGCAGGAGGCCAGACTCGTGTCTGTGGCAGCGGCATCCATTTTGTGATGCCAGGGCTCTGGAAAGTCAGTTACCGGGTATACCGGTGTGTACATGTCTCTCCCTCTAGAAGGGTGGAATGCTACCCCGCCACCAGAACTGGCGGGGGGTAGTATTCCAAGATGTTTGACACCAAACACGACATGTTTCCGTGCAGCCATCCCAAAGTTAGCATTTAACGCGAGGTTATAATGCGCTTAAGAGTATATGGTCGGGCTGCACTACAAACAGCATCAGAGAAGGGTCTCCGAACGCTGCAGAAGGGCCCAGCTCATGCAGGGGCACCCTCTCACATAGGAACCACGCACTCTGCCTTCAGGATTGATAAGGCCTGCCATAGGAGTGACTTATAGGTTTATATGTGTGTATGTATGTAGTGATATAGGTAGCCTATATCACAGTAAGGGGTGCATGCACCACCTTACCCAGGCTGCAGTAGCAGACCTGTGGTGTCCTTTGGCTGGCCTTCCAGGGGTGGCACAATACATGCTTCAGCCCCTGGCAGGCCTCTGAGGTACCTATGCCCTGGGTACATAGTATACCATATACTAGGGACTTATAAGGGCACTCCAGATTCCAATCAGAGATGTGCCTAAGGCACATGGAAACCATTTTAGAGAGGAAGCAGATAGACTGGGGCCCTGAATAGCAGGATCCCAGTCCAACTAAGTCATAAACCAGCAAAACACCAGGAAAAAAGTGGGGGCAACCATATAGTCAGATTCCACCTTCCTACATAACCCCCCCCAAACGAAAGGAGATAAGGCTAACCTTGGCCAGTTGAGCCTTTATTTACTAAGTGGCCATATAAGGAAGCACCTGCACTAGCATGGTTGCCCCCTGTCTTATGGTCCACTAAGCAATCCCTCACCCTAAGGGTATGAGAGGGTCTCCACCATGGGGAATTACTACCTGTGGTGTGCTTTGGTAAAGTACAAGGCTGGTGAGGTGTCTGAGAAGGGAAGTGAGGCCCTAGGAAGGTTGGTCTCAGCTTCCTCAGATCACTGGTCACCATGTATGCCTGTCTTTCCATGACTGAGTTGCACTGTGCTCTAAGGGTCAACCTTTGGCTGCCTACAGCTGGGGGTTGGGTCCCTTTGGATGGACCACTGGAGGGACATGGCAGGTTTGGAACCTTTTGGTCCCAGGTTTGCCCTTGCCTAACAGAGTCCTTCTGGGGGAGGTCCCTACACAAAGGTATGGGGGATCCCTCAGTGTGTTGAGGAATTTTCACCTGGCTAGGGCTACTAGACTGGGTGCCCCTAATCTGCTGATGGGGGGTTCCTCTGGACAGGGGGCCCTGGGGGGTCCACTGACCTCCCTGACCTCTGCAGCCCTGGGCTGACTGAGGCAGGGTAGAGAGGGGCAGGTTACCTGCTCCAGACTGGGTGCCACCTTGGAAGGGTCCTCTGCCATCAGGGGTGGGGCCAGGCCAGGCCTGACTACCTCTGGGGCAGTTCCTTCACTAGGGGTAGGGTCAGTTCCCTGAGGAGGCTGACCCTTACCTACTGTCTGGAGGGAAGAAGACTTTTCTTCAACCCTTGTGCTCTCTTTTGGGGGAGAGTGGGCCATTCTTCCAGGCTCCATCTCTCCAAAATTTCCCTGGGCTTGGGCTGTGGCCATCACAGCCCCACTAACCTTTACAGGGACGCCCAGCATTCTCAGATGGGTTTGGTGTTCAACTTCAGCCCAGGCTGAAATTTCCAGATCATTGCCCATCAGGCAATCTACAGGCAAGGTTGGGGACACTGCCACTCTTTTTGGGCCTGTGACCCCTTCCCAGCTGAGATTGACTATGGCCATGGGGTGATCTGTTCTGACACCATCAATGTTGGTTACCTGGTATTTAAACTCAGGTAAAAGCTGGTGAGGGGGACTAGTTTCCCTGCCACCATGGTGACACTAGCCCCTGTGTCCCTAAATGCCACAGCTTTCTGACCATTAATTATTGGCTCCAGTCTGTACCTGCCCAATGCCTTGGGACCCATGGTAAAGGTGGCAAATCCTATACCACCATCAGAGTCAGAGGAGTCTGTTGAGGGGGTCCTGTCTAAACTAGGGCCCACCTCTGTTCCTCTTGCAAAAGCACCTAACTTTCTGGGTACACTACTCCCAACTGGAGGATTACTACTGGTAGTACCAGGAGGGGTGGTAGTAGTTGTTGGAGGAACATTTTCTTTATTGCCAATTCTGGGGCAACTGGGATCAGTTTTCCAGTGTCCAGGCTTTTTACAGACATGGCAATATGGTTTCTTTTCAGGAGAGGAAGGAGTTTGGGACCCACCCCCAGAAGAGGACTTTTGGGGCCCTGTAGTGGATTTATCCTTAGATTTATCCCCACCTTTCTCTTGGGACTTGGTAGAATCTTTCTTCTGGTCACCACCCTGATTCTTAGTCTTTACTCTGGTTCTGACCCATTTGTCTGCCTTCTTTCCCAATTCTTGGGGAGAGGTCAGATCAGAGTCCACCAGGTACTGGTGTAAAAGCTGGTTTTGACAATTATTAAGGATCTGCTCCCTCATAATCAAATTGTACAATCCTAAAAAGTCATGCACCTTGTTGCCATGTATCCAACCTTCCAGAGCCTTAGTAGCACAATCTACAAAATCAACCCAGTCTTGAGTCTGAGCCTTTTGGGTGTCTCTGAACTTCAACCTATACTGTTCAGTGGTTAGGCCAAACCCATCTATCAGAGCACTCTTCAAGACTTTGTAATTGTCAGCATCCTCCTCTCTAACAGTGAGGAGCTTATCTCTACCTTTGTCTGCAAAGGAGAGCCACAAGATTGCTGCCCACTGCTCCTGAGGGACCCTCTGTACTTTACAGGCCCTCTCTAGAGCAGTTATCCATTTGTGGATGTCATCCCCACTCTGGTAGGGAGGGACAATCTTGCTCAGGTTTCTATGGTCATAAGACCTTTCCCTATCTCTGGGGAAATTGCTGCCACCATGGGACTCTAGTCCCATCTTTTTCTCTCTTTGTAGAGATCTAGGGACTCCCTGTCTATAGCCAACTGCTGTTTTCTGAGTTCAAGCTGGGCTTGCTCATACTCAATCAGTCTCTTTCTCCTGTCATGAGAGGATTCTCTCCTATGAGAGGAGACAGAGGTCCCTATTGAGGTGTCAGAGTGGTTAGACTCCTGAGAAGGAGATCTAGACCTTCTGGGCACACTCACAATTCTTCCTGGGGGGACAAAGGGGAGGTCATTCTGATCCTCCTCCTCCTCCACAGGAGGAATTGCGTTCTCCAGGTCAAGGTCATTTTCACCTTCCTGGCCAGTTTCAGAGGGGGGCCTGGGTTTCTTCACCCCTGACCCCTTCCTCATCTTCTGCCCCACCCTCTCTGCCTACCCCTTCAGACCCTAGGGGCCTGCTGAGATCATCAGCCAGTAACACCTCCCTGAGGTGTTGGGTGCTGGCACTTTTGCCTGCCTTCAGCTTCCTAGTATTGCATAATGCTCTCAATTCCAAGAATGGGAGTTTATCATACTTGGAGGGAAGAAGCCCACTGGCTTCTGGCAAGGACTCACTGGGTCCTGGCTTTGAAGACATTACTAGTGAGGTGTGGTGTATGCACTACCTACTCTAGTGTGGCCTACTAAACTCTCTTGAGTTGTAGAAAGGGTGTGCTATCCCTTAACACACAACTCTAAGTTCAGTAGAACTTACTGTATACTAAGCTTGATTTATATGTACCTTAGGTACCCTTAGTGGTTTTCAGTTGATCAATTCAATTGAGATTATCTGGTAAAACAATAGCAAGCTGGAATCCCACACGCTGCACACCAATGTGAGAAGTTGGCCTGGCATATGCTGTCCACTAATTATAGTGGGCACCTTGCACCAGTCCAAACAACCCCTTATTGGAGATAGGTTAAAGACAACCTTTATTGAAAGCTATCCTAGTGGTAGCTATGGAGAGCAGCCTTCAGGCTAAGTCTTGAAGGAATGTAAAGCAGCTTGTTTTACCAGTCTATAATCTCTTGAGTGACCAAATGAAAGAGGACCACACCAGGTATATATTCAAAATATATGTATTTATTGCTAAACACACCCCTCTAGTCTCTTTATGAGGCTAGAGTTCGAAGTACATAAGTTATAAGTTAGTTATCTACAGTAATAGCACAAATACACGTTTGAGCCCTAGGGGCGTACCAAACCATATACCAATAAAGTGGTATAAGAACCACGACTGAGCTAGACACAGGGCCTAGAGCCTGTAGAAGTGCTTGGACCACAAGGAACCACCCAAGGTAGTGACACAGGGGACCCACGGGGGACGCGTGCAGTGTATGAACACAGCCGCGAATCGCCGTTGACTTCTATGGGGAAAGTCGCGGTTGGAAGTTTAAAAGAAAAGGGACACTTAGAGGAGGACTTGGAGCAAACCCTTTGAGAACTAGGCTGTTCTAGTGTCAATACCCACGGGAGCACCGGAGTACTCGAGTTACCTCACCCAGGGGAGCCGGGTGCATAGGTGTCTTTCGGGGTCGGGTTTCGTCGTCGCTTTCAATGGCGATCTGCTGCAAAGTGCTGCTGGCGGCCAAGTCGAAAGTGTTCGGGTGGATCCAAAGGTGGATCGAAGATTTGAAGAACCTGAAAGCAGAGGGGACAGAGTCTGGGTCACTAGCCAGTGACCAGGAAGGCTATGAGCAGATGCCCACCGATGTCGAATGCTTCAGGTAGGTTGACGGTTGTCTTGACTCTTCAGCCACGAGGTCCAGGAGGCGTCGACGATGACCAGGAGCTGGATTCGAGCTGTCCCACGACGTTTGTCGATTGCAGGGGTGTCGGCGACCGGATTGGACCCAACAAGCCTTGGCAACGGCAAGTCTCGTGGAAATGGAAGAAGGACGATGTTGCAGACCAGCAAGGTCTGTGGGACTCACCCAGCGAGGGTAAGTCAGGGCACGCCTGGAGCAACCAGGGAGCCCAAGCAGAAGAAGATTGGCCTTCGGGAGGGCCTACTAGCCAACGGACTAGCAGACTGCGAAGGAGCCTCGAGTCGACGCACGTGGAGCTGGCTCACAGGACACTCGTGGAGTGGAGGCCAGTGATCTTCGGTGCAGTCGGTGCTGGAGGCTGGGGCTACTCGGAGCCCAAAGCATGACTTCGTGGGAGACCCAGAAGAGGATGCACTTGCAAATGCGATTGGTGTCCAGGGGTCACGGTTCCACGTTACCCACGACAGCTACGGGCCTCAGCTTTGCTGGGGACTCAGGGCAGCCTCGGGAAGTCTGGAAATCCACCTCTGGTGATGCAAAGACTTCGGCGTCCGGCGGGAGCTTCAGCGATGCAGACCAGACAATTGCTTCTTTGGTGCCTGCCAAGCAGGGGAGTCACTCCTTGACCCCAAGGGAGATTCTTCAGTCCTCTAATCTTGAAGTAGAGCGTCGAAGGTCCAGGATTCTGTGTCAGAGTTTCATCCAGGTTAATCTAAAGTCCTAAGGACTGGGGTCCCATACTTATACTAAGATAGGGGGTTGGACATACTCTGGGGACCCACCTATGGGAGGGTCAGGGCAGAGGGGTGGTTACACCCCTTTCCCTTTGTCCAGTTTCATGCCAGAGCAGGGGCTGGAAGCCCCTGAGCCGGTTTGAACTGGGGTATGCACAGGGACACCAAATGTGCCCCCAGTGCAGGACTTCAAAGCACCAGAGAGTGCTCCCGCCCAGCCCCAATACACACTATCCTGTCTGGGGAGGTGGTTACACCTCCCTGGGACAGGAAACCTATTGTCCAGGCCTCCCCTGCCGGAGTTTCGGTCAGCAGCAGGAGGCCAGACTCGTGTCTGTGGCAGCGGCATCCATTTTGTGATGCCAGGGCTCTGGAAAGTCAGTACCGGGTATACCGGTGTGTACATGTCTCTCCCTCTAGAAGGGTGGAATGCTACCCCCGCCGCCAGAACTGGCGGGGGGTAGTATTCCAAGATGTTTGACACCAAACACGACATGTTTCCGTGCAGCCATCCCAAAGTTAGCATTTAACGCGAGGTTATAATGCGCTTAAGAGTATATGGTCGGGCTGCACTACAAACAGCATCAGAGAAGGGTCTCCGAACGCTGCAGAGGGGCCCAGCTCATGCAGGGGCACCCTCTCACATAGGAACCACGCACTCTGCCTTCAGGATTGATAAGGCCTGCCATAGGAGTGACTTATAGGTTTATATGTGTGTATGTATGTAGTGATATAGGTAGCCTATATCACAGTAAGGGGTGCATGCACCACCTTACCCAGGCTGCAGTAGCAGACCTGTGGTGTCCTTTGGCTGGCCTTCCAGGGGTGGCACAATACATGCTTCAGCCCCTGGCAGGCCTCTGAGGTACCTATGCCCTGGGTACATAGTATACCATATACTAGGGACTTATAAGGGCACTCCAGATTCCAATCAGAGATGTGCCTAAGGCACATGGAAACCATTTTAGAGAGGAAGCAGATAGACTGGGGCCCTGAATAGCAGGATCCCAGTCCAACTAAGTCATAAACCAGCAAAACACCAGGAAAAAAGTGGGGGCAACCATATAGTCAGATTCCACCTTCCTACAGAGGACATTGTCAAAGAATACAACATCATTGACAACTGTCCTCCAATCAGAGAAACTGCAGGATCCACACCAGGAAATGCCGGGAACTGGGGCCATAAATATGCACCTGCGGAGCGTGGAAGGCTCTGGAGTGCTTCAGTATTTGTTTGTTCCGGCTGCCTTTCCTGGACCTTGTCGTCGCTGCTGCTGCTGCTGTATTTTTCCAGCTGGTGTCCTCTTCGTGGTTCTTCCTCGTGGCTGCCTCTGCTTTCCAATCTCCCGGCTGTTTCCTGGTTCCCAAGGCAACCGAAGCTTCTTCCTCGTGGCTGCCTCTGCATTCCAATCTCCAGGCTGTTTCCTGGTTTCCAAGGTGACCGAAGCTTCCAAAACTGGTGAGTAAGCTGACTCTTCCCGTTTTCCTCTTCATAGCTGCCAAGGTTTCAGATTGCTATGTGTGACATTTTCATAAATCCTGTGTAATTTTGAGTGGCATTTAACGACTGGTTATGTGTGACATTTTCAGAATTTCATTGTAATTATGAGAGACATTCAACGACTATGAGTGACACTTTTGCGTGAGAAAAATCAAGCAAAAAAAGATGAGGGAAACATATAAATAACAGAAATTACACCCAGCTGCCAAGTTTTTAAGATTGTTTATGTGTGATGTGTCCAAGGAATAATTGCATTTATGAGTGAAATTGTAATTCCAAATGTGTGACACCTTGAGTAACAGTTTCTCACAAAGGTTACAGAGGAATAAAGTCCATGTACAGAGATACATATCTGTAACTACCCACTTCTGAGCAGTGAGAAGACTTACAAAAGACCTAGAAAATGCTGTAAATTCCCTGTAATGGAAGGCCACTAACGGATTTTGCATTTCTAACGTGAATTTTACTGTAATGAATACAGAATTACTCACTATATTGCTGAGGCTTTAAACTGTTTCAAATGGCTAGATCTTTGGTACAGGCAGCAGTCACTAGTAGCCAGATATACCTCAGGCAGGCCTTGAATGTGGCTCTTTGGGGGCCGGACTGTCCCTCAAGCTAATGGTGCCTGCTGCACCAGCTGCCATCACTGAGCTCGAGTCAAGCCTCCAGAACAGTAGATACTGGCATGTTGCTTTGATGATTTTGTCACTCAGGACTGCTAGGTCAGACGCCAGATCCCAGAAGCATTGCATCTATAGAGTTGTGTGCTTTGTAAGAACCAGAAGGGTTCTTTAAGGGATTGGTTATGCTTGCTTGACCTACAGATTGGAGAATTAAAGTCTTTGTTAAATTGTGCCTCTTACCTTTCCTCCCAGATCAGGTAGTTTTGCAGCCTGTCACTGTTTGCAGTCGAGGTTCCTTTCCAATTTAATTTAATGTTGGGGAAAAAATGTGAATCTGGGCCTATGTAATGTAACTAGTGCTTTGGATTGAGGTGACGTTATATAAAATTGTAAAAGGAAAACATGTCACCCAGAAAACGTTTTGTCCCAATTCATCTGCACTGGGCTGAGTGCTGATAAGAGTGAAGGCGAGCCTGTGTGTCTAAAATCACAGGGCTGTTAGGCTGATACACTTCAGAGGAGTAAAGCGCAGAGTGCTTGCTGGACCGGGATAAAGCTCTATGTTACTGAAACCAGAAACACACAAAACAACTTCTTCAGAGTGGCAGATGCTGGCATGCCGGTCTCAGTACAGGAAACAAGCATTGGCAAAGCCAATAGGTCTCACCCACTGGTGAGCTATTGCCTTTGGCAATCGGGTGGGGGTGGCTAACAGGGGAGGGGGAAGGAACAGAGATGAGGCGGGTGGGAGGAGAGATAAGAAACAGGGACAGGATGATATGAAACAGGGACAGGAGGGCACGGGGAGGGGATAAGAAACAGGGGTGGGTGAAATAGGGAGTGGGTGCAAAACTATCTCCATAATTATTTTTGTTAATGATGAGTGATGTTACTTTCTCTGGGATGGATACGAGGGTGAGAGAATGCACAGAGAACACTATAATTAAGAGAATGGTAAAGGTCCCAAATATGTTGAACATTTCCCTTCGTGTACAATTCCAACCCCGTGCTTTTGATTGAGACAGATGGCTAATTACACTGGCTGTGTCTTGATGTTGCTCATGTGTCCACTTCCTCCTCTTCACCCAGAATTCACATTTCCAGCTCTTCCCTACCCCACAATGCGTACTTCCCAACACATTCACTTTGTGGTTTTTGTTTAAAATAGTGCTTTTGGTCGTTTGCATAATTTACAGTTCCTCTTTCTTTTTCTTCTTTGGCTTGTCATCTTCCTTGATGTTTGGTGGATCTGTGGCTTTCTTTGTTAGATAACTGATGAAATCACTGACTTCGCGCCCACCCTCATATTTTTGGGGGTCTGCTTATGACCAGCGGGTGAAAAGAAAATTGTCAGGAATCCTCTGACTTCATATGGAGAAGGCACATCATTTGCAGTGGCATCCACCTTGGCAATAACAGTGTTTGGATCAGCAGAAAGCTTTTCACCCAACTCCTTGTACTTGGGTTCAAGATTCTTGCAGTGTCCACATCAGGCAGGGCACATAAAACTCAATCAAAACATCTTTGCTGTCATCGTTGACAATTTCATCAAAATTCTCAGCTACAACAACCTTCACAGGACCATCATTGCTCTCTGGGATAGGTTCAGATTTCAAGTACCTCTTCAGAATACCATCAAAATAATCTTGAAGAAATCTTTCCAAAGCCTTTCCATCACGCGAGAATTCTTCCTGCATGACATATTTCTCGCCTTTGGCAGTTTTGATCCCAACAACAGGGAGCTCACCACTGCTACCATCCAAACCAAATTCAGAAACTTCATGACCAAATGTCTTGCGATTAGCAACCGTAAAATTCAGCTTTTGTCCATTGTCCAAAAACTTCTTTGCCACCATCATAACCCTGTTACGCCAATAGTTGGACCCTTTTGGATTTTTCTCATAATCAACATCATATATGGCAACCAGGAGGTCCTTTCCTTGGATTTGATCCTTATTATCTTCTGTTATATGAGGGCAGATACCCAAAATGTTGTCTTGAATGAACGTTTTAATCCTGTTACTGGAAATTTTATCTTCTGCATAAGAGACTGAGCTGTCTTCAAATTTGTTGGCTAAGTGTGCAGGTCGAAACAAGACAATTCCTTAAAGTTAGAAAAACATAAGGGATTATTCTGTTCCAATTTTGTTAAATAATTGAAAAAGAAATGGTTTTGTGGTATTTTAAAAAGGAAATCTTTACAGCTGCCCACAGTTGAAATGATCCGATTTCAGATGCATTGTAAGCCGTCTCTGTGGCAGCTAGGGCAGGATGCGGGATCCCTGTGTAGCTCTTGAGGTTTTGAGTGAAAAATCTAAAAGACCCCAAGTCCTAAGGCTAGAATCTGCGCACTGTACAGAGGAAGGTTACAAGGATACGGTATTGTCACATGCAGAGGAGAAGGACATGTTATCAGCATGTCTTGACTTAAGAATTGTGTCGAGTCCCATCACTGTGCGCGTGTGTGTACACATGCCTAACGTGGAGATACTGACCATGTAGGAAGAATCTTCATTTTATTTTAAGTCTAATGTATAAATGGTGTTTTTTTTTGTCTTATGTTAAGTGTTCTGGGAAAACCATACGTAGTCATCCGTAAATGTTTCAAGATAACTCCATTTCAGAAATTGAATATTATGGCTCGCATAAGGCCTTCTTGTCAGCCTCACCGCCCCCAGCACTCCCTTCAGGAGCCACGACTGCACACCTGTTCACACCCTTTAATGTGGCCTAATGGCTAGGGCGGTCGACCTCGGAGCTGGGGAACCATTTTCAAGTCTTGGCAGGGACGCTCAACATCCTGTGATTCTGGGCAAATCACTTAATCTCCTTGTGCCTAACAAAAATGAATTTGTCCGCCTGTAACATAACTGGCGCTCATGTAAAGCACTCTGATACCTTCGGGTCTAGTTTGCGCTATATAAAACTCCACAAAAATAAAAAAATAAAAGTAGTAATTGCAACACCCTTAACTCTAAATAATCTTGCAGCCTTCACGTAAGGATGTAATGAGCTGCGCGCTATCCATTTTGCCTAAGATAAAATTCTATCAGCATGGGTTCACTTATCAGGCAGGAACATGGGCAGCAGACAGGAGACCAAAATAGCTCCAGTGTGAGTGAAGTATGCCCTCTAATTAAAGCACAGTGATTCACAACATTTCAGCGCCGTATCTGTGGACCCACTGATGGTGGATGTCTCCTGCAGTACTCCTCGTGGGCTTGGACAGAGGATTCCTCTCTGATCAATTCATGGCACAGATGAAGTTCTGTTAGTCTCCCTGAGAGGTGTGCGTGGCATTGTGAATAATCCCAGTTTTAGCAGCTGCCTGGACATTGCTCCTTATCTTTACGTGAGTAGAGATTTTCATACATAATTTTGATGTACATGTAGAAGGCTGACCAGTAATGAGACTGCGGAATAGCCCTTTGGCAGATGTCATTCAGAGCTCGCAGGTGTGTCTTAAGGTGTTCTGTGTTTCCCTCCATTGATATTTAATTTTCCTGTGGGTGACCTTCATGCCTCTGTTTCGTAATACACCTGAGAGCAATGCATGTTTGATCTCTGGTTCATGATTCTGTGGCACTAGCAGTGAGAGTTCTTGTGATTAGATTAGAGATGTTTTTTCCATCTCAGTGATGTAGAAGGTTTCACTGCAACAGGTCCAGCTCCATAGGACAGATACCCTTCAGTAGTCACAGCCTTCTCTAATTTAGCCATGACCACCTGGCCTCTCCGCTACATGTGGCGCAGGCAGGACCGCCACCATGTGTTTGACCAATGTCCCCAAACCCATCAGTCACCTGACCCCTGAAGGGGTGTCTCCTGAGTCTACCACCTCTCCCATTGTCCTAACAAACTACCAGCTTAGAGGGGCGGCATGCCCCCAGCACTGCAATAAACCATATGCATCTGGCATAAACTATGTGTAAGTTATAGCATATTGATGGGAAGGGTTGGTGCAACGCCAGCTCACGTAATGGAAGCCAGGACCAGCTGCAATTTCTGTTTTAAGCACGTGGAAGGAACCTGATGTGTTATTCGCATTTTAGATCAAATAAGAAGATTTTTACACTTTTTGTGAAATTGCAGTTTTTCTTTTTAAATGACAACCATACTGCATACAGCAGCAAGTCTGTGGTAATCATTAATGTTGGACTTTGGAATTTTGTATCATAGGTCAAACACACATTTGACATGGATCGTTTCCTGCTGCCAAAAGATGGTAGATCACTCAAACGAAAGGCCGAAACAGACGTCGAGAAAAGAGCTGCAAAAAGTAGGAAGTATGATGCCTCCTACCTGGACTTTGGATTCACCTGCGTCACCATAAATGGTGAAATAAAGCCACAGTGTGTGGTCTGTGGCATGACCTTGGCTAACGAAAGTCTGAAACCAAACAAATAAAAGCGCCACTTGGAAACTAAACACAGGTCACTGGTAGGAAAGAATACAGATTTTTTTGCCAGGAAGCTGGAAGACATCATCCACCAAAAAGACACTGTGAAAAATGTGGTCTCCACGCCCACAAATGCCTTGAAAGCATCTTACCAAGTGGCGTACCACATTGCCAAAAACAAAAGCCTTTTACGGATGGGGAAAAAGTGATTCTTCCAGCAATGCTTGATGTGGCCAGAACAATGCTTGGTGAAAAAGCGGCAGAGAAGTTGAAAATGGTACCACTCTCAGACACCACAATTTGCCGCCGAATCTCTGACATGGTAGAGGATATCCACAGACAACTCCTTGCACGCTTGAAATCGAGTTTGTTTGCTTTGCAATTGGATGAAGCGACTGACTTATCTAAGGAAGCTCATTTAATTGCTTATGTCAGATACTGCCACAAAACTGTAACATTGGAAGATTTTTTATTCTGTAAACTAATCAGGGGACAGGCAACATCATCAACCCTGTTTGACATTCTCAATGACTTCCTGTGCTCCAACGGCTTAAAATGGGACAGCTGTGTTGGGATCTGTACGGATGGTGCTCCTTCCATGTGTGGGGCTAGGGCAGGCCTAAAAGCCAAAGTGTTAAAAGTGGCTCCTCATATTCTATGGACCCACTGTATGATACACCGGGAAGCCCTTGCAGTCCGAAACATGGATAGAGAACTTGGGGATGTGTTGGATTGTGCGGTGAAAATTGTTAATTTCATAAAGGCTCACCCCACTAGAGCTCGTCTGTTTTCAATTTTGTGTGCAGAAATGGGAGCTGATCATAATGGTTTGCTTTTCCACACTGAAGTCCGATGGTTATCCAGAGGGAAGGTTCTGAATCGTATTTTTGAATTGAGGAATGAAGTACGGCAATTCCTTCTAGATTTGGATCCATACAAAGCAGAACAGTTGTGTAATCCCCGTTGGCTTGTGCTTTTAGCATACCTTGCAGACATCTTCGATAAATTAAATTCCTTGAATTTGTCTTTGCAAGGAGCTGAAAGTACATCTTTCACAATGTGCAAAAAAATATCTGCTTTCAAGAAGAAGCTAGAGTTGTGGAAAAGACTAATCAAAGATGGCCTGCTGGAGGCATTCCCATGTTTATCAGAAGCTGTTGAGGACACAGGATATAAACTTGAAAGTGCTGCTGAGGTCATAAGAAATCACTTGACTTCTCTCAGGGGTGGTTTAGAAAAGTACTTTCCTGAGGACATTGATCATGACAATGACTGGGTCTTCCAACCTTTTCTAGTGGATGCAGGTACTCATCTCCCAGTGCACCTTCAGGAAGACCTAATTGAGGTCCAGAGTGATCGCGTTCTCCAAATGCAATTCAGCAAAATCCCATTGGGGGAATTTTGGCTGAAAATGTCTGAAGAACATTCATGTTTGTCAAAAATTGCAGTCAAGACTATTCTGCCTTTTAGTTCGTCATATTTATGTGAGATTGGGTTCTCAGCATTGGCAGTATTAAAGTCTAAGTACCGTTCAAGGCTTGAGGTGGAACACAACCTGAGGATGGCAGTAGCAAAAATACATCCACAAATTGACAATCTCTGCGGAGAAAAACAGGCACACCCATCCCATTAGTTCAGAAATGTGTTATCAAGTTTTGTCAAATTATGTTTTGTTTAGGGAAAATAAAGTACTGTTGTGCATTTTTGGGCAATTCTGTTTGGAGACTTTTTGTTTGAACTGTGTAGTAAGCCTGTGACTCCGAACTACAATCACCCACAAACCTTTAGTTTGCTAAACACTGTTTAATAATATATCCCCACCGTAAAAATGATTTGCCATGGGAACGGGGGCGTTTGTGGTTGTCGGTGATGAGGAGTACCAAGTTCTAGACATTTTTGTCAGGAGGGGGTCCTTATGCCTGGAAATTTTGACAGGGGGGTCTCGGCATCCAAAAGTTTGAAGACCTCTGTCCTAGAGGGTAACATAGCGAAGGCAATCAGAGGAGCAAAAAGTAACTTTGCCTTCTGGGGCTCCCTGCCGATATCCGTGGCTGGCCGCGTGGCCCTGCTCAAAATGATCACTGTCCCGAGGCTACTATACTACTTTGGAACCCTGCCGGTCTGGATCCCAACGAGGTACTTCGTCCAACTCCATTCGATGATTACGGGGTTTATATGGGGCAGTGGCAGACGTAGAGTAGCGCTTGCTGTCCTAATGAGATCCAGAGCAGAAGGGGGACTAGCGGTGCCTGACTTTGAGGCCTACTACCTAGCAGCGCAATTTCAATGGCTCACGCAATGGGTGGCGAGCACTATCCTGGGAGAAGAGGAGCAGAGGGAAGACTTTGTGACCCTAAAGCAAATATCCTGCATCGTGTTGCAGCTTCCTGTTAGTATTGCAACCCTCACCACGGAACTACGCACGGCACGCAGGTGCTGGAACAGGTATCTGAATAGGGCTAAAATTAAACGCCCTTATGCTACGGAAATCCCGTTATTTATGTGCACGGCCTTGCCCCACGGAGGTAATTGGCAGAGACTGATGAGCTGGTCAGGCCAGGGGTTGACTTGCGTAGGGGATCTATATGAGGAAGGGGCCATGATCCCGTTCGAGGACCTGCAAACCCGTTATGATTTGCCTGGGGGGGACTTTCTGCTGTATACGGCCCTTACTGCTGCCATGCGGAAACACTGGGGAGGGGCTGACCTGGAAGAGGAAATCCCAGAGAAGACTTGGGGGGAATTGGTAGAGAGAGCGTGGAAGAGTACCCGGAATGCCAGATTCCAACTAGTGCATTTCTACATTCTACACAGGGCGTACCTCACCCCGGCAAAAATGAATAAGTATTTCCTGACACAAGTGGCGGCCTGTCCATGCTGCAATGAAGAAGGCGCAGATTTTAAGCATATGTTCTGGGACTGCCCGTCTCTAGGCACCTATTGGGATGATGTAACGAAGTTACTGGCTGATATTACTGACAGAGACGTAGAACAAACTCAGAAATACTCTATCTTACATTGGTTCCCTCACACGTCCAAGAACAAAATCACGAGCAAATTCTTAGATATGGGGCTACTTCTGGCCAAGCGAGATATCTCCATGCACTGGAAGGCAAAGAAGGGCCCAAGTGCCACAAGGTGGAAAGCGGAGCTCCTCAAATGGGCTGAATGTGAAGGGGTAATTAGGCTGCAGATAGCTAAAAGGACAGGAAGCGAGAAGGCGCTAGAGGCGGTGAGAGCTTGGGAAGGGTTAGTTGCAGAGCTTAAATCTCCCACGGACACTGAGGACGAAGACGATGTAGGCGCTTCCCCGGACAGATTAGCCTAAAGAGGCAGCCAGATGTAGGTTTCTTAGAGACTAGAGAATTGCTACCAAGAATGGCATCTTACCGCCTGGAATGGGAGTTCTCCCTGGTGGTGCTACCCAGTTCATGCCAGTACACACACTGGGGATCCGACCTATTGTAGCTAAATGACCTGAGTTTACGTGACACGCCTGGGGGGGAGGGTAGGGGGTGAAGGGGGGTAGTTGTGGGTAGAGAGTTCTACACATGGGATTGCATACCAGTACGGGAATAGAATTGCGAGTGACCACTGAGATGCCTGAATATACCGGTTGGGATCTTACTTTGCATGACACTTGCTGCCTTCATTGTATTGATGGCTAATGAATATGTTATTGAACAGCAGAGAGGTGGAATAATTCCTCCATGTAACCTTGTGAAATTTAATAAAGTTTGTTGACAAAAAAAATACATACATTGTCATTTATATACTTACTATGTTGAATTTGAAGTCGTTTTCAATGCTGATGTGCTTTCTTTGATGTTTGATTGCACTATTCTTGCTGATATTTCTGTTGGTAGGGAAAAAAGTACTTTTAATAATTTTGTTTATTTGTGTACGAAGTGAGGGGGAAGTTGGGATAAAGTTGGACTTTGGTTGGGTATTTTACCTAATAGTTTTAGTTTAATTTAGTTTGATACTTACTTTATTTCCAAGTCCATTTTTCACAGTGTTCTGTAATTGTTTGGATGTTTTGGGAATTATCTGTAGAGGAGATATAAAATAAAATATACATATTCATTATTTTGTCATTATTAATATTTGTTTTTCAACTTTAGTAGTAGTATCAGATTATAAATGTTATTATACTTACTTTCTGGAGTAGGAAATAGAATTTTCTTTAGTGAAGTCCTGTGTTCTGGCAGCAATCCGGCAGAGTTTCAGCCTACTTGTTTCTTTTTTGTTTGAGGTGTAAAATAATGATTATTTTTCCTTTCTTTATATAGTGTTTAATTAATTATTTGTTTAATTTGATTGGTTTATTTCAGTAGTGTGTGTATTTTATTGGTTGATATTTATTGTTTTAATTGTTTTGGTCGTTGGTTTCCATTTAGGGGAAACGCTAATTAAGTTTCAGTTATTGCTTTTTTTAATTTTACTGCTTTAGTGGATCATATGTGAATTATATTGTTTTAGATGTTAAATAATATGTGCATTTTATTTAGGTATAACATTTATATATTTATTAATAGTGTGTTTTTAATATATTTTATGATAATATATTTAATTAATTGGAAAACATGTTAATTTTGATTTTTTTTGTATGCAGTGTATGTTTATTGAAAAATATATAATATTTGGGTGAAGTTTTGTATGTTTATAAATGTTTTTAACATGTCGATATTTTTTTCTACGATATTATTGCTGTCTATATTGTTGTTATCGATATTATTAACATCTTGTATCTTTTTAAACATGTTTGATATATTTTTAGATGATATTTTTGTGTTCGATAATACTTGTATCGATGTAAGTGTTTAACGATATTTTGGTGTCGATATTAGTGTATTTTTTTAAATAAGTATAGGATGTCGATATTAGTGTGATCGATATTTTTGTGTCGATAATATGGTAAGTCGATATTGTGTCTGTCGATATTATGTCAGTGATTCGAGAGATTCAACACTCTCCTTCAGATTGTTTACCTCTTTATTGTCTCTCTCCACAGGATAGACAACAAACATTTTATGCAACATTTCATGCCAGAGTTTATGCAACAATTAGTGAGGTGGTGCCCACAAAGTTGCCAAATGATCAACCATTTCAATCTCCTGCTCGTCCTCCATCCTTCTCTTGCTGGATTGGTTAGACTTGGCAATTGCATATGCTGCAACTTCAGAGAGGGTCTCTGTCTGAGTCAAATAATGAGGAACCTGGTGTTGGCTCATGTTGAGCAAAGACATATAAAATGTACAATACCCCTAGAAAGACTCAACGTCTTTGGGAATTACACTATGTTCAACCTGGTGCTGCTTGCTTCACCACAGAGTTTCACCATTTAATACTGGGAAGCATCTGAGGGTACCACTAACCTCTGGTAGTCCTGTGTCCTTTTGGTAGTTCCTTTAGGTTGGCAGAGTTTATAACTTATGTACACATGTGCGCTCTGTCATAGTTGTTAGGGCTAGTAAACAAGGAGTGACAGGCCAGTGGATGACATTCTGTGGGTCAAAGAGTTAATATGTGCTTGTGTAGAATGTACTGGACAGGCAAAGAGCTTCTCCCAAATATTTGGAACAGTATTTTTCTGGAAACAAATCTGAAGTTTAACAAACTCATGTCAGGAAATATGCAACTTATTGTGATGTTGTTTCCAACAAGGAAAGCTTAAGTTTGGTTTATTGTGGTCTAACAGCAAGAGTTCTATATGTTCTCAGTAGGCCTGGGCAGTGAACTCTGCTTTATTAGTTTGCAGAGTATTCTGCGCTCCGCGGAGCTCATGAAGTGCAGAAAGCTCCGCTCCACGTAGTGCAGCGGACTTTTTTCTCGCTCGTGCTCGCCAATGGTAAGTTGGCGAGCGCGAGCTGCCGCTCTGGTAGAATTTCTACTCGAGCGGCAGGAAGATCAGCTCAAACGCCAGTTTGCGGCGCACTCCGCCACTTGCGGAACTTCGCAGAGTTTTCTTATCACTTTGCAGAGTTCCGCGTAGGTGAACTCTGCATTCTCCGCATTTGCTGAAGAAAACTCAGGGGCATATTTACAATGAAGTGGCGAAGCGTGTCGTTAGCCTCCTTGGCTTAACGACACAATCAGCCACTTCTGAAAGCAGGGCTGCACCATATTTACAAGAATATGGTGCAGCCCTGCGTTTCCCCCTGCGCTGGTGCTAAATTTCACAGCCTAGTGCCAGCGCAGGGACCCTTGTACCTTAGTGCAAGGGTGTCTGCGTTGAGGGGAAGATTGTTTATGTGCAGGAAGGTCCCCCTTCCTGCACATAAACAATTTTTAAATGCTGTTTTGTAACTTTAATGTGTGCTGTTTAATGCAGCACGCATAGAAGTTGCAATACTGCATTTTTTTATATGATTGTTTTTGTGCAGGAAGGGGACCTTCCTGCACCTAAACAATCATAGGCAATTTGCTGTTTCTAAGTGTGCTGCACAAGACAGCACACTTGGAAACAGCAAAAGCGAGGAGAAATAAACCATTTCTCCTTGTTTTACCTGTTTAAGACCAGGTTTTCCCTGGCCTTAATTTTGGTGCTGCCTCCTATTTACACTACCTTTGTAAATAGGAGGCAGCGTCAAAATCAATGGGTGTTGTGGTGGAATGCCCACTGCAACACCTATTGCCCTCTCCTTTCACACTAAATATAGCGTGAAAGGGTGCCTTATTTACAAGGCAGTGTTAAGCCACCTTAAGTGGCTTAACGCTGCTTTGTAAATAACTTGAGGCCCCTATCGCAATCACAATATAGCGACAATGGGGTGACCCTGTGTCCCTCAGAACCTGGGTATGTATATAATAGGCTACAACGGTTCTGTCGGGGAGAACCTAATTGCTTTGAAAAAATAAAATTAAAAGTTAAATTAAAGAGAACCTGGAAGAGTTGCTTGATACCTATTAAATAAGTATAACAAGTATAGCATTTACATTGGTTAAATCATGAAACACATATCAAAAAGCGTTGGAACGCATATCAAATGACGTTGGAACACTGATTGAAGCAAAACACCTACAAGTATATGCTTTGCAAAAGACTCTTCTTTTATATCAATTTAAGCTTAAGTCAATATTTACAAGTAATCAGAAGGCTGTCAATACAAGAAATACTGAAAAAGGTGACATGTGGTACGGTGACATAAAGTGCCCAGTGATAGTGGTGCAGTGCATATATACAAGGTGATATTATGTACAATTTATTTACACAAAGAATTAGAATGCGGTCACAACGAGTGTAGGCAATAACTCTGGTGAACAGCAGGTTTGCTTATTAATTTGACACCTAGAGATTTGATTGGTCTGAACCATCTATGTTTGTCGACGTTTCGACCCTGACAGAGCGTTATTGGAGTGTTATGGCAGGTCTTCTTCAGGACAAGTGGGAGTGTTGACAGCCCAAAAGGTGGGGTGACTCGCTGAGGCGTCCCTTGCTCTGTGAAAGCCGTCAGAGGATCTGCATGTATCAGATAAGTTCAGGGAGTGAAGATTGCTTCATAAAGTAAAACCCTAACACGATGTGGTAGTTAATTCCAAAACGCGGAGGACACGGAGTGAATGAGGTCCTTCAGGGGAGCCAGGCAACAGTCCTGATTATAAGCCCTCTTTATGAAAATTCTCAGCTGCAGTCTTGAAGGGAACTGTCAGCCAGCTGAAGAAATACCAGTAATGGTTTACGTCACGGCTGGCACGCTGATACATGCAGATCCTCAGACACTTTCACTCATATGGGTCACAGTAACTGTTGTGTCGGTCTGAAATGGACAATTGATAACTGGTTGAGGCAAACACAGTGATTGCAATCAGGAAACAGAGTTAAAAAAATGTCAGGCACTTATGAAAATCTTTTTTGTAAAACTATGCTTGTATTCGGGGTTCACTTAGATAAAGGGACAGATTTACTAACCTTTCATGCAACGAAGTGTAGAAAGGCAACTTGCTGTCCTGCGTTGCGTGGAAGGGAGAGAGCAGAAGTGCACCATATCTACTAAGATATGGGGCACTTCTGCTCTCTCATAGTGCTGGTGCACTTCAGGCAGCCTTGGGCCAACACAGACACCCTTGCACCATGGTTCAAGCATGCCTGCATTACAAGGAAAATTGTTTTTGTGTAGGAAGGGGTACCTTCTTGCACAAAAACAAACTCTCAAGGTATTTTCCTCTCTCTGTGTATGCTGAAGATTGCAGCACACATAGAAGGATGAAATAACGATGAGGAAAAATTATTTTTCTCCTCGTTATGCCATTCTCTGGGAGGCGTAGTGATTTCAGCCAGTTCTAGGTTTAAAAACCTTTGCAAATCTCGGATTGCGTGAAGTCTATGGGTGGATACATGGGCACTCTTATGTTACACTCATGAAACGCCTCCCAGAATAAAATGTAATGTAATGCAATGCAACCATGAAGCAAAATGTTAGGAATTCTGGCCCCAAATATTATATTTTTGTGTGTTCTAAATGTCAGGATATGTATATATTTAAACTTTACATGTTGTTCTTTTTATTTTAATGTTTAATAATTTATGCTTGCAAGTATTCTAAAAAAAAAGGAAACAAAAAACTTAAAAGCAATGAGGATCAACTCTTTGAATAAATCCCGGGTGTCGAGAATGACACAAACTTTGCGATAATTAATGGCAAATGAGACCAATTACAATTGCAGATAAACAGAGGTCAGCATAAGCTGCACCTAAAGCTCAGTCAGGACATAAGTCAAACCAAAAGGTTCCTGTGGTCTCCATGTATCATCACATTCATTGACTTTGCTTTTTTTTGAGGAACGGAAGAAGGCCTTGCTCTGAGAAACTGATAGGAGAAAGATGACCTTTGAGGTCATTCTCATCATGAATAAAATTGTGAGTTTTTGTCAAAAGTCCCTGACGCAAACATTGGGACACAATCTTTGGCCAGAAGTAGGTGCGTGCACATTGCAGATTGAAGCCAGTTAAACTGCATAAAAAATAATTTAGCACCTAAAATGATGCCAAAGAGCATCAGTAACCGAGGCAAATGGCAACCACTTCGTTAATTAAAAGAAGCATGAAGGTTTGAACTATACCCACAAAAGAGGTATGCTCTTGAAAGAGATAGTTTGAGTAAGCCTCCAGGTACTACGAGTCTTCAGGGGTTGTACCCAAGAGACCGAAGCAAATATTTATTGCCTACATGCGGCTATTAAAGTCAGCATGATTGTTTTCTCCAAATGCAGAAGACATTATTCTGTGAATTATTTTGAGTGTTTTCTTCGTTCCCATTCCCTTTTCTGTACCCTCCATGGCCGGCTTTCCTATCCCCCTTTCATGTTCCCTGTTTGAACGCTAAACTCCTCAAGCGTATCAGTAACCCTCATTACTTTTCGAAATAAATAAAAAGACACAGAGAAACGAAATAAAAAGAGAACAAATCCTCGGATTCAGCAGAGTTACTGTAAGTCAATTATCCTACGTCGCTTTCAGTAAATTATTTACTTGTATGTAGATATAGGTTGAACATTTATACTCACATTTGTGTCTGCAAACATATATAAGTGGGAAAATATGCTTTCGGAGTGAAACATCACTAACAGTTTGGCGTGTGCCCTTTTTTTCTTTTCTTTTTTATTTACAAAAGATTTATCATATTAGCTGAGCACAAAAGAAACACACAGGAATGGATGTATTTTTCTGTGTTCCCAATGTAATTTTTTTTTTTAGTACAGTGATGGATTAAAATTAATTTCCTCAATCTTTCCTGACAAGAGAAAACTCGCTGTAAACATCTCTTGATCGTGTACGTATTACATCATTTATGCAGCACAACGGCCCCAACAGCGCTGGGATGCCTGGCTTCACCCTGGGGGTGCCCAGGAGTGGACATTTCACAGGGAAAAGCCAGGAAGGGTTCCACAGCGGTATGCGTAAAGCGCCTGGACACCCCTTTGGGGGTATGGGTGCGCTTTACAAGTACAAATTTCATTTCATTTCATTTCATTTCATTTCATTTCACAAACCAACTTGTCCTGCAGTAGAAGCAAAAAAAGTAATCGGAAGCAACCCTGAGAATAAGAAATTCGGGGAGTAGATGATAGGTTGGGTTGTGGGCAAATTAATGTCACAATATCGAGATCAATATTATTCACCTGCGCTTATGTCGACTCCATAATATCAACTACTAGTATATCATCAAGATAAGCATACATAAGGAGGTAATGATGCACTATTCTTAATGCCATGTCTACCTTCCTTCACCATATGTTGGCTCTCAATGTTGTGGAGTCGATGTACTAGGGCGTCAATATTATAACTTCAATATTATGGTAAAAATTGTGTAACACCTGTGGGTGTTTTGCAAAAGATGTGTCCTGGTTCTGGTGCTGCTCCCATTGATACAAATCATTGCAAAGCATTTTATTGCATGAATAAATATTTTGGGCTTCTAAGGTATGTATAATATGGTCAGTAGGGCACAAGGTATTTTATTTCTATTCGTTCAGCCATTGACCGGAATAACAATATCTCAACAATCTCTTTGTTGCAGGCTGAAGACATAGGGCATGATTATGATGGTGGCCGGACATCCTGTCAGAAATGGGACCGCCCGACTAGCTGTTGGCGGTCCCGCCATAGGGATTACGATGCGACCACCTTCAAGGTGGACGCAATGTGGATGTTTTGTATTGCGGCGTGTGCTCCGGGCTGCAAGCACAGACTGCACTACAAAAAATACACATTTTGCATATCCTGCCCATAGGTGCCCCCCAGAACCCAAGTCTGAGAGCAAGGGGGAAAGGGGGGCCCCAAAGTCCCTTTCTGCCTGCCTTTTAATGGGGGATTCAAGTCCCTCTGACGCATCAACGGGCTCCTGGAGCCCATCGGATGCATGGAGGTCAGTCTCTCCAACCGCCAACAATCCACACGGCATTGTAATGTGGCAGGCGGACCTCCACAGTCCGATGGCCGTGGGACCGCCGCTGACGGTGGCGGTCCGACCCCCATCATAATCAGGCCCATAGGTATCATGTCTCCTTATTTCGCAAATATACTTTATAGTCTAGAAAAGGCTGCTTTGCTTTCAATTTTTGGCAGCCATATTTTCTGTTGTCATTTGAATCTCTTCCCATAACAGCTGCTTGCCACTCATCTACTTCTTCCTCTTAATCATTATGTAGGTTCCTTCACATCAACCTTCAAAAAAGTTAGTTAGCTCAACTCAGCTATGATTCATTTTTTGATGTTAGTATTGCTCGTGGATGTGTCTCGTGCGGCTCTCAGCTGTGCTTCTTAAATATGCTGGGCGAGTGCGAAATTTCTGTTCGGCCAGCACAATCTGTGTAATTTACGTTACGCCTGTTAGGTGGAATTGCCGAAATTACAACATTACTTCTTGTGGTGTAGTTTAACGATGGGACCATGAGAAAAAACACATTTCCGGAACACGAGTGGCTATTTTTGGGTTATTTGGTTTTTGGAGCAATTTTTTGAGTGCAAAATCTGTTTTCCATTCTAAAATGGATGTGAGGTTATAGTTTGTGCTAACCGATCGCGCTAAATTGATTTTTCTATCATGTAATGTTTGTGGAATTTTGCGTAATTGAGCAAAAGCAAAGTATGCACATTTGCACATCGGTATAAAACGCCCTATTGCTCTAAAATGTCTTAAATTAATCCCTGGCTTTGAGGAAAATGTTACTCTTCTAGTCTGGTGTCACTCAAGCTTTCCTCTTCACTTGCTTTTCCCTCTTCTACCTGTTGATTTCAAAACACATTACAATTGATTCTTCTTGAGCATTTCTTCTGCAAAATTATCCATAAAAATGACAACATTCATTTTTGTTCTCAGTGGAGAGTCCTACAGCTCTCAACCTCCGACCAATGAATCTTCAGTTTTCTTTTCAGTATTGGAGCAGGCGCTAAAGTGATTAGAAAGCACTTTGCTATTACACTACTATAGCGGATAGTGTGAAAATAAAACACCCCCTCCCACACACATACACCACACACACAACCCCACACAATGCTTTTCTCAACAAAACAATATTCAGAGCAGAACTTTGAAATATTGGCTATGTAGGTCAAAACATTCCCTCAACCACAGCTGCCAGCACTTCGCACTCCGTGGAAAACTAGCATTGACAAAAACAAAAGGTGTATGCACCTATGCAGACCATATCTAAAAATAAAAGAGCCGCTGACTCAAACACAGAAGGGTAACAATGCACTGTTCTCTGGACGCTCATTCCGGAGGGCCTAGCTCTGCAACCTTTGGACATGAAGAGTGTCTGTCAGGTTGAGCAAATGTCAGCCTGTCAGACACTCTTTATTTTCAGGTCAGGCAGCCAGGAACTAGACATGCGCTCAATGCGTAGGCTCCTGGTTGTCTGGGCTGAACTTTGATTGGCTGAGGATGTCACAGCTCCTGTGGGCGTGACCATCACAGCTCAGTAAATGTCTTTGAGTCCTTCCCCTTGTGATGAGGGAGAGCCTCAATGATAACCTCCTACTTGCCTGCTTCAATTTTGAGCCCTGAAGTGCCCAGGGCTGAGTGTCTATCACTGACACCTCCTCAAAGAGTAGGTGGGGGTCAGGAGTCTCTCTGTGACGAGGTAGGGACTGCTGCCTCCCCTCATTTGCTGACCTAAGGTTAGCCAATGAGTGGAGGCAGCAGTCCCAACCCTCCTGGCACCTCTGAGGCTTCCCTCCCAGGGAACAGCAGCAGGTAAGTGTTTTTATTGACTGTTTGGTGCATGCGTGTGTGAATGTATGTGTATTTGTGAGTGAGTGTTGTGAGGGGGTCTGTGTGTGCACATGTCTTCAAGTGTAAGTGAGTGCACGTGCGTGTGGGTTCCCCTCCAAGTCGTACTTACCGGCCACCAATGCCCAGAAGTATTTTTAGTGGCATTTATGTTGTCCCTCTATGTGTAGCAAACATTCAAAGTAAGTAAAGTTAATTAAGCAAAGATATGTGTACAGCCCAAGCTTTTGCTGCATGCATTTAAGAAAACACTGCAATGATAAAAAGAACAGCTGCAAAATGTTGTTAAAAAAAATCCAACTGCAGACGTCCCTCATTGGCAAAATCTAAAATAAAATTAATCGCTTCTGCTAGCTCCAAGATTTTATCAAGAAAGAGGAATTGATGTATTTTAATATAATTCATTTATAATTCGTGGGACTCAACAGACAAATGTATTTTAAGCTGCACTCAGCCTTACTTCAAAGGGGTTCTTCACATTTCTAACTGAATGCTGTAAGAAGATTGATTGAACGTGAATACTGGACACATAGGCGCTTCACGCTAGAGCACGTCACAAGTCTACGTTTTAAGGATTCTAAATTGCACACATACTCCATCACATCCATTGCATGAAGAGAAATTTTAAAAATAATCTAAGTATTTGCACTTTCAGGCTCGACGTTAAGTAAATGACATACGACTTCTGATCAGCGAAGTGCCAAACTTAAACTTCTCTAATTTACCCATGTCAGAGAACTCACTTCATATCATCGTTCCTTAATTAATTCTTTTAACCGTCGCTTCCTTAAATTAGAAAGATTGCAAATAGAATCTAGACGATACTTTTCTAATACAACTGCAAGAACAATTTACCTTCTCTCACTGATAAGTTTTCCACATCCTTTCAAATTGGAACAACCACTGTATTAATAGATTCGTTTTGTAGCTCATTAAAATACAGTACTATCCTCTTGCCTGCCATATTTGAAATATCTGACATTTCTATCCTCATCAGGCCCTCTGGTGTCGAGTGGTTAACATGAAATCACTTGTAAAGTCCATTACATTCGCTTCAATCTACTACTTCATTACATGTAAAATAATGAATACTGGAAAAACAACATGGAGACGACATTGATTGCTGAAGCATGCCAATTAGTTACAAAAACGTGCGATTCTGGTGAAACGATTCAAGTCAAGTCAAGTCAATTTAGTCTTTATTTCGATCAAGTGATCATAAAAGACACAAACATATAATCTCAAATAAGTTACAACAGTAACTACATCACATTAACAATAAAAAAAGTTCGTAAAATAGATGGCAAAGCATATAAAAACATGGTGTATGCACCAATTTTAATAAATATATAAAAATACTAGATAAAAAATGTGTAAAAGGGACTGTCCATCAATAATATGTGAGTTCATTGTATTTTCACTGTGTCGTAGATTCTCAGTTCAATCCATACTTGACACAATGTATGCTAGTGTCCCAAAGGTGCATTAATATGTACAACTAGTATACCAAATAGTTCATAAAAATAATAAGGGGGCCGCTGTCGCCTATTTCTTATTTCTTATGTTCGGCCTTATAGCAGATTCTCCATACCCAACTTAAAAATTTTGCTACAGCGATCACAATATCTTCCTGTGTGCTTGATATCAATATACGAAGCGCCATTTTGCTCGACCTAGTACCCATGTTGGTACATATTGGTTTTAACCATCTATACCGGGGGGATCGATATGCCGGACATACAAATAAAATATGAGAAATTGTCTCATCCATATTTTGACAGAATACACATTTACTGTCAGAGGAATCTTTCCAGGTTCTGGTAAAAGTTTTAATTGGTAATGTACCAACCCGAAACTGGAAGAAAAGTTTTTTCTGTCGGAGGGAATTGTTATATAGTCCCAATATTCTTCGTACATTGGTTCGAACTTATAACACAGGAAGTTGCTGGTCAATGTTGAAACATTAGGAGAACACAGGTTACCTGCTATAATCATTGTCAGTATGCTTCTTTGTATACTTTTTGGGAAACAAGTTATTTAATGGATCTTCCCACAGGTGCTTCATACCCATACTGACTAGCTACCTTTTCACCTTCTGCAACCAGCTGATTTTATTGGAGGTATCTGCTTCTCTAACATCATAAAGTGCTTGGGCATAATGTACTAACTCGGGTGTGGACCATAGTCTTCTCCAATACGCTAGTGGCCTGAATCTCGCCAACTTCTGCCAGAGTTTTGCAACCTAGATCAGAATATAAAGGTTTCAATGGAGTACTTTGGGGAAGACCAGTTGAGGCCTCTTACAAACTTGTTTTGTGCTAAGGTCAGTGGTGCCAGATTCTCATACCCCCATAGCTCCGCACCATAGAGAATGGATGCCATAACCTTGGAGTTATAGATCTTCAGCACTGGACCTACCGGCTTGGTCTGGGACTTCCTGTGTTCCTTTAACAACACTCCTGCCAACTGGGAGTGCTTGAGGGCCATAATATCTATCTGAGGTTTCCAGTCTAGTTTACGGCCCAACGTTATTCGAGGTGCGTGAACATATCCATTTGTTCCAGGGGCTCATTATTCATAACCATTCTTGTGGTAATTACTTTGTGCTTGGTAAGAACCATACATTTTGTTTTATCCACATTTACCACAAGTTAGGTGTGATGTACAAAATGACTCAAAATGACTCAATGCTCGCTGCAAACCAATTTGGGTTTTTGATAAAATTAAGGTATCGTCAGCGAACATGAATATTGGTACCTTTGAGCCTGCAACAGAAGGAGCGTCTGTGGGGAAAGATGAAAAAAAGTTAACCATCCCGTTTATAAATAGTGAAAACAAGGTCGGGGCCAAAACGCACCCTTGACGTACCCCTTTTAAGATGGGAAACCTGGGGGTGGTATTACCTTGGGACCCGGTAGAAGTGGGTAGGTCGCAAAGCTACGTGCTACAGGCACACAATACATGAGGAACTCCTAGTGTTTCAACCTACCGGGTACTGTGAAGCCTGGTTAGTCCACAGTTGTGGGTAGTTCCAGTACTACCAGGTATATGACTAGTTAGTCGCATGGTTGATGTGAGTGTGCAGCCACAACACCATTTTAGGTTTTGAGTTGTAGATAGTATATCAATCAATCAATCAATCAATCAATCATGTCACTTATAAAGCGCACTACATACCCGCGAGGGTCTCAAGGCGCTGGGGAAGAGAGGGGTGGTGCTGCTACTGATCGAAGAGCCAGGTCTTGAGGAGTCTTCTGAAGGCCAGTAGGTCTTGGGTCTGTCGGAGGTTGGTGGGGAGGGTGTTCCAGGTCTTGGCGGCGAGGTGGGAGAAGGATCTGCCGCCGGCGGTCGTTTCCAGATGCGGGGGACTGTGGCGAGGGCGAGGCTGGTCGGCGGAGCTGGCGGGTGGGGGTGTAGAAGCTGAGTCGTCTGTTGAGGTAGGCTGGTCCGGAGTTGTGGAGTGCTTTGTGTGCGTGGGTGAGGAGCTTGAAGGTTATCCTCTTGTTGACAGGGAGCCAGTGCAGGTCTCTCAGGTGGGGCGTGATGTGGCTGCGTCGGGGGATGTCGAGGATAAGACGTGCAGAGGCGTTCTGGATGCGTTGCAGCCGTCTCAGGAGCTTAGCCGTCGTTCCTGCGTAGAGGCGTTGCCGTAGTCCAGCCTGCTGGTGACGAGGGCCTGGGTGACTGTTTTTCTTGTTTCGGTGGGGATCCACTTGAAGATCCTGCGGAGCATTCGGAGGATGTTGAAGCAGGATGAGGAAACGGCGTTGACCTGCTTAGTCATGGAGAGGGTGGGGTCGAGGATGACCCCTAGGTTGCGTACGTGGTCGGTGGGTGGCGGGGCTGTTCCCAGTGATGTTGGCCACCAGGAGTCGTCCCAGGCTGAAGGGTTGGAACCAAGGATGAGGACCTCCGTCTTGTCCGAGTTCAGCTTCAGGCGGCTGGTCCTCATCCATTCGGCGGCGGCCTTCATTCCTTCGTGGAGGTGGGCTTTGGCGGTGTGAGGGTCTTTGGTGAGGAGAGGATCAGCTGGGTGTCGTCGGCGTAGGAGATGATGTTGAGGTTGTGCTGTCGGGCGACGTGGGCGAGGGTGCCATGTAGATGTTGAACAGCGTTGGGCTGAGGGAGGAGCCTTGGGGTACGCCGCAGATGATCTTGGTGGCCTTGGATCGGAAGGGGGCGAGGCGGACGCTTTGTGTTCTGCCGGAAAGGAAGGATGTGGTCCAGTCCAGGGCCTTCTCTTGGATCCCGGCGTCGTGAAGGCGTGTTCGTAGTGTGTGGTGGCAGACCGTGTCGAAGGCGGCTGATAGGTCCAGGAGGATGAGGGCTGCTGTTTCTCCGTTGTCTAGCAGGGTCCTGATGTCATCGGTGGCGGCGATGAGGGCGGTTTCGGTGCTGTGGTTGCTGCGGAAGCAGGACTGGGAAGGGTCCAGGATGTTGTTCTCCTCGAGGTAGCGGGTCAGTTGTTTGTTGACGATTTTCTCGGTAACCTTCGCGGGGAACGGGAGCAGAGAGATGGGTCGGAAGTTCTTGAGGTCCTTGGGGTCTGCCTTGGGTTTCTTGAGTAAGGCGGTGATCTCGGCGTGCTTCCAGCTTTCTGGGAAGGTTGCTGTCTCGAAGGAGATGTTGATTATTTTCCGGAGATGGGGCGCGATGGATGTACTGGCTTTGTTGAAGATGTGGTGAGGGCACAGGTCTAGCGGTGAACCGGAGTGGATGGTGTTCATGATCTCGCTGGTGTCCTCGTCGTTGATGTTGGTCCAGGAGAGCAGGCGGTTGGTGGTTGTGGGGGCAGTGGTCTCGGTGGTTGCCGGGGCGGTCGTGGTGTTGAAGCTGTCGTGGATGTCGGCGATTTTGCGGTGGAAGAAGGTGGCCAGTGAGTCGCACAGGTCTCGCGACGGCTGGATGTCGTTGGTGTTGGAGCTGGGGTTGGAGAGTTCCTTCACGATGTTGAAGAGCTCTTTGCTGTTGTTTGGTCCTGACGAATCGCCCGCAGATTATTCAATTGGCGAGAAACATGTTGACCTATCACATATAAGAGCGCCATAACCTGAGACATAACCTCAGCCTAGCGACTTATATCTTTTGTTTTTACTTAGGGTAGGAGACCCCTTGATTAAAGTTGTTGTCATAGGTACTCCCAACCCTATTTTAGAATCACTCGTAACACACTTGAAACACACATTCATCTACACACAGTAGATCCCTCACCCCCACTTCACCAAATGGCTGTTGGAAAAAGATCTCCGCTAAAGTGCCCCTACTATAGGGAGCCCGTAGGGTATTGCAACGCCGACCCGACGAGGAGCAGCCCGATGATGAAGCATGACACCCGACAGGGTGTGTGAGGGCATTATAAGTCAATGAAATGGATTCCCAACTTTGAACCACTCCGGTCAGGTTGGTCTATATTTCCTTTACCTGACTCTCACTTCAGAGGAACAGCATAAATCTTTTTTCTAGATTACCTTGCGATCCCCAACGTACCTGGGCATAGTTGGACTCATGCAGTCTGACCACTAGCTGTAAAAGATCCAAGGGGAGCCCCAAATCTTTCAGCACAGTCCAGAGCTTTGTTCTCGGGACTGTGTCGAAGGCAGCCTTTAGGTCTACAAAAGCTGCATAGATGGTACCTCCTGCTAATAATACAACCCGCCAGTAGATCATTATAAAATAAAACACTTGGTCGATTGTACTTACAAGGGTCCTAAAACCATCCTGAAAAGGGGATACTATGTTGTTCTCCATTATCCACACCTGGATTCTATTCAATACTAGCCTAGCTATGATCTTTTGGGTAGAATCTATTAGACTCATTGGTCTATAATTGCTAGGACTAGAACGATCCCCCTTTTTGTAGATAGGTAGTATTTCGGCTCCTCTCCAGGAGTCAGGTATAACTGCACCACTGGCTATCGAATTAGCTAGTAATAGAATATATTGAAGCCAGTTATTTTTGTCAGATAAAAATAGGTCCACCGGTATACAATCCGGTCCGGGGGCCCTGCCCTTTGGAACTGAATTCATGGCAGCCTCCACTTCACCTATAGTGAAACTTACTACCGTATCTACATGGGGCATTTGGAAGGGAGCGGTAGTTTCTCCTACTGCAAATTGACCCTCAAAAAAAGAGACCCATTGGTCTGGTGCAATATTATTTAATGATACAAGGCCCGTGCCCCCTTTGCCCCATCTTATCAACTCCCAAAATGTTTGCATGTTCTTCAATTTACTGGCCTCTAGTAGTTCCCTCAGTATGTTTCGTCCCACTCCCTTTTAGCTACTATTTGCATTTGTTTGTAATTTTTCGAGCTGCTTTGATGCTGGCCATATCCTTAGCTAATATCGCTCGGGATAGTAGCTTGTGCGCAGCTTACAGGCCTTATTATACCAGTGATCCTGCTTTACTGTCGGCCTTTGTGTTGTTTTAAATGGTTTGACAAAGAACTGTCTAAGCTTAGCAAACATGGCCTCATGGGTTTGTGTTATAATCGGATTAATTTCATCCTGACTTGTAATTTTATTTAAGCTCTCTAGTGTGCTCTCCACCAGTTCCTTCATTTTAGCTAGAGAGTTTTCATTTTCAATAACCCTGGGCCATTTGATCCTTCTCATATCATTGGATATGATCGCATCAGCAGTCTCAATTTCGTTAGCTAGGGGCAGGGATGCTAAATAATTAAATGCCTTAAGTTTTAATAACAACGGTTCATGGTCACTTTCGTTTCTAATACGAACCTCCATATCAATCACAGATGACCAGTTTTCTACATTGATAAAGATGTAATCAATGCGGCTGCTACTGAGGCCGTTACTATATGTATGGGAACCTAAGCGATCAGAAACTGTCCTACCGTTCACTGCCCTAACTCCCTTCTCTAAGCTAAATGCTTTCAGTTGTAGAGCTGCTTCCGTCCATTTCTTGATTGGTGGAATCTCCAATGTGGGGATACCCCATTGAGAATCTTCATCTGCACTGAGATGACTATCCTCTTTGTCTAAGGGCTCGAATGTTGTGTTAAAGTCACCTACAATTACTTGATTAGTCCCTTCTCTCATTGTGTCCAAAAAACTACTTAGTTCAGAGATTATCGTGGATGCTTTACCTCCCACCAGTCCCCTTACATACACACTGACAACTAATAAACTGGGCGGACCGTCAAACCTGATAAGCAGTGCCATAATATCAGGGCTGTCTATCGCAAGTTCTTCAATCCTATAAGAGGAGCTCTGTCTTATCCAGATAGTTAACCCTCCTGAAGGTCTACCTTTGCGCCCGCCCTTAGCTGGTTTAAAAAATTTAGGTATCCAGGGCGGTAGACTGGGTTAAGAGCCCAGGTCTCTTGGAGCGCTATAATATTCTGTTTATCTATAAAGTCAGACCATTCTAATGACATTATCTTAGTGGGCAGTCCCGCTATATTCCAAGAAACTATTGTCATAATTGACTTTTCCTCATTGGTGATGGAATTACTCTCACTCTCCTTTCTATCTTTTCCTTTTGCGCTAGATGATGGCACTGTGACATGTTCTACTAAGTTGTGACAAGGATCAACCTGTGGTGATGCTACAAACTTCATAGAAGATTTCACATGGTTATATCTATCAGTTCTAAAATTGGAAAGTATACCTATACAGGATCTATTAACTGTCCCTTGGTCTATTGCTTCCTTCTGGTGGAACAAAGGAGATGAGTTCCTCGAGCATCAATCTATGTATTGCAGGGACGAATCCCCAATGCTGTTCATTGCTGGGGTATTGATAGGTTGCCTAAGAGGAAAGTCAGGGGGATTAAGTTTCATCCTAATACTAGTGGGTATCAGATGGGAAGTTCTTAATTCAAATGATACCAGATTCTGTACAAGTGTTGAAGAAGCAAATGTAAGACAAACATAGTCTAAATTGTTACCAAAGAGCGAGTGACGTGAGGCAGATAGGATATCTTCCCTAATTACAGATCTACACTTGCGAATGTGTCTTAGCCACTGAGTACATTTATTAATTAATGATTGCTCATCTTCCTTAGTTAAACTAGGAGCAATTTTGGAACATTTGTCAAAAAGATTTGGTGCTTTAAGGGGCGGGGGAGATGTTTATCATGATATCTGACTCTGACTGATGAGGTAGAACCTTGGGAGTAGCTTGGTCGAAAATCTTTAGGGGAAACTGTTCTGTCAGCCACAAAAATCGGACTTTGGCCGTTTTGTCCAAGTCCAAGATTTGGGGTAGAATACTGCACTGCACTGGGACCTACGTGGGATAACTTACTGGCTACTTCAGGTTGCCATATATTGTTGTTTCCTTTGCAAGTGCTGACTGTGGTCGTATTAATGGGGTCTCTCACTTTTGATATTTGGGCCCTTTGCTCGGACTCTTTGGCTGGAAGGACAGAACCAATGGATGATTTTAATGCTATTGACAAAGTATCGATCATGCCCCTAAGTAAGGTGACTTCCTCGGTAAGCTGCTTAGTCTGGGCCTTCAAGTCAGCTATCTGACCTGTAAACAGGCCTGTGCATGAATTCATGCACATAGGGGGCAGGCTATCCGGAGCTTCAAATTCGTGCTCCATGCCCTTAGTACTGGCAATGTTGCTAGTCTCCTCAGTAATTTCCATTAAGAGTAGAAATCTATTAGTGCATTCTATAAAAGACTCAGTTACACAGCTGTCATCTGAGCTAAGACTTAGGGGCGATTCCGATTCGGGCCGGAAGCGCACCTAACACTATTCGTCCGGAAACAAACCCAGCCGAATGCGTGTTTCTCGACCGATTCGAACAGTCGTCCCAACGAGCAAGTACGATGCGCATAACAGCCCAGATTCCGAGCGAGCCGTACTTACCCATTTCAGCTCCTGTTCCCCGCCCGAGCCAGATCCGTAAACGCCGAATCGAGTCGCACGGAACCAAATACACAGCACCTTCCGGCCGGACTAGTACGATGCGCAGTCCGTACGCGCCGAACCCGTCGCTACGTCTGGCACGTCAGAGCATCCGGGAGAGCTGTACATAAGCTCCGATTCGTGCCACAAGACAATCCACGGCGATGAGACGAACAAGCCAGCGACGAGTACGAGTCGAAGCCACGAGAAACCCGAACGAGACGAACAAACCATGAATCCCATTGCGCAGGTCCTACCAATACTCTACATCTATTACCGGAACAGGTACGGACGCGTACAGCGCAGACGGTAAGTCAAACACCCACTACACAAACAAACGACACGTACCCAACATATGTCACACACACATAGGGATGCAGAAATGACGTACACTAGCAACAGCAGAACCATAGGGGCGGGATGGCTACCACCAATGCCATACACACCAATAGGGTGCTGGATGCCTAGCACTACCACCACCCCTACTCAGGGGGGCCTGGATGCCTGTCACTACTACCATCCCCACTCATAGGGGGATGGATGCCTACCACTACCAACACCCCTACTCATGGGGGCCTGGATGCCTACCACTACCACCACCCCTACTCAGGGGGCCTGGATGCCTGTCACTACTACCATCCCCACTCATAGGGGGATGGATGCCTACCACTACCACCACCCCTACTCAGGGGGCCTGGATGCCTACCACTACCACCACCCCTACTCAGGGGGCCTGGATGCCTGTCACTACTACCATCCCCACTCATAGGGAGATGGATGCCTACCACTACCACCACCCCTACTCAGGGGGCCTGGATGCCTGTCACTACTACCATCCTCACTCATAGGGGGATGGATGCCTACCACTACCACCACCCCTACTCAGGGGGGCCTGGATGCCTACCACTACCACCACCCCTACTCAGGGGGGCCTGGATGCCTACCACTACCACCACCCCTACTCAGGGGGGCCTGGATGCCTGTCACTACTAGCATCCCCACTCATAGGGGGATGGATGCCTACCACTACCACCATCCCTACTCATGGGGGCCTGGATGCCTGTCACCACTACCATCCCCACTCATAGGGGGATGGATGCCTACCACTACCACCACCCCTACTCAGGGGGCCTGGATGCCTACCACTACCACCACCCCTACTCAGGGGGGCCTGGATGCCTGTCACTACTACCATCCCCACTCATAGGGGGATGGATGCCTACCACTACCACCACCCCTACTCATGGGGGCCTGGATGCCTACCACTACCACCATCCCTACTCATGGGGGCCTGGATGCCTGTCACTACTACCATCCCCACTCATAGGGGGATGGATGCCTACCACTACCACCACCCCTACTCAGGGGGGCCTGAATGCCTACCACTACCACCACCCCTACTCAGGGGGGCCTGGATGCCTGTCACTACTACCATCCCCACTCATAGGGGGATGGATGCCTACCACTACCACCACCCCTACTCATGGGGGCCTGGATGCCTACCACTACCACCATCCCTACTCATGGGGGCCTGGATGCCTGTCACTACTACCATCCCCACTCATAGGGGGATGGATGCCTACCACCCACACCACCCCTACTCAGGGGGGCCTGGATGCCTGTCACTACTACCATCCCCACTCATAGGGGGATGGATGCCTACCACTACCACCACCCCTACTCATGGGGGCCTGGATGCCTACCACTACCACCATCCCTACTCATGGGGGCCTGGATGCCTGTCACTACTACCATCCCCACTCATAGGGGGATGGATGCCTACCACCCACACCACCCCTACACATAGGACGGGTAATGCATGACACAACCAGCATACTCCAACATAAGGAATGTCTGAAAAATACATCCCCCCAACACCATGACAAGCGTGTGTAGTCTGTGTCAAATGCCTACAACACTGAACATGACATTGAGCATACAATGTGACCCCCTATCACATGTGTCACACATAAATGTGTGTGGCCTCCACAATGCAAGCAGACCATGACCACTGTGGGAATGGGGTATAACACCCCATCATCACAGTGACCAAAAGGTAAGTGTGGGGTCCATAGCTGAAGCCCAATTGAACATTGTGGCAATGGGGTCTAAACCCCCATCACCACAGTGACCAAAAGGGAAGTGTGGGGTCCATAGCTGAAGCACATTTTGAACATTGTGACAATGGGGTCTAAACCCCCATCATCACAGTGACCAAAATGTAAGTGTGGGGTCCATACCTGAGGCACATTTTGAACATTGTGGCAATGGGGTCTAAACCCCCATCACCACAGTGACCAAAAGATAAGTGTGGGGTCCATAGCTGAAGCACATTTTGAACATTGTGGCAATGGGGTCTAAAACCCCATCATCACAGTGACCAAAATGTAAGTGTTGTCATGGGAAAATCTGCAAATGCCAAACAGCATGGATGATTCCTGGTCACAGAACAACAAACACATCTGTGGCATAGTAGTGCTTGTGTCCCATAGCAACATAGATTGGGTGAGGCAAACAGTGCAGTGCAAATAAGATATACCTTTGGCCATGTGCAGACAAACATCACCCATGGGGGCTGACATTGTCAACATTCGTCAATAACACAATGACAGAAGTGACCATCATAATGCAGCCCCACATATCTGCACCAATGGACACACAAATGTAGATATCCTGTGGAGACTGTAGATGTCAGGTGAACAAATACCATACCATGGCAGCAATGGGACATACAAACCATGATCATTGTGCTGACTGATGACCTAGGAGTCCCAGGGACAGCAGGGGAAACCCACCAAACAACATACAGCCAATGGCACACTAAAGATATGCCAATGCAGTGGTGCAGATGCACAAACACAAACAGGCAGCCTCACACTGCATATCAAACACAACAGGTGATGGGGGGGTGTGCCAGTGTCCCCAGGCAACCACACAACACACGAGGAGGCCTGAATCACAATTACACAGATGTGTATACAGTGCCACACAAAAGTAACTCATGGATCGGATTCCCCTATGTGGGCAATCAGGCATTGTTAGATGAGAGGGAGCCCAAATTACACATGTCACACAAGCTTGTAGGAACAGCAAATAACACAGCAAGAGACAGACCCACCACAGCACTACCCCCAGGGACCCCACATTGTGGTGACCCTGGCCTGCATGATAATCCCACTGTGATGACAAAGCTAGATGTCGTTCACACTGTGAACCACAGTCATGTGTCCTGAGCAACAAACTACCATCACACCTACACAAGCACAAATCAATCAGCACGGCCTGTCAGCCAAGGCCAACATGGAGGTAGGGGTCTAGCCGTGCAACAACTCTCATTTGCACACACTCAACACCACACACCTTGATCTCCACCAATGTGCAGCAGTGAAGCTCACATGGACTGGTGACATTGCACATGCACCCATGACAATCCCAGGGGTGGTGGTGGGAACTAAGGTGCAGAAACCCATCACACATGGCCAGTCAACAAGACTCGTGAATGTCTGACACACTGCACAGTACGCCGTACATGGGCATGACGTGAAATCCACCACAATCAATGGGATCCCGGACACAGTCACACACCAATGAAGAAGTCAAGGTCACCCACAAAGAACACACATAGACAACTTCCAACATTGCAGCTCTGACCCTGAGGAGTGGCAGCAGTCACACACACAACGTGTCACAATCACTGAAAGCTAACCCAAACTGTAAATTACATGACTTGTGTAACCAACAAGTGCCAAGGGGAATCCTGACTGTGTCTCATCTGCGTTTGCCCACAAACTCAGCCCTGACAGCAAACACACCTATGGATGACACCCTGATGACCAGTAATGTGCCATGCACCCACATCCCAGAGAACCCAGTGCGAAGATTTGGGGGGAACATAGGTCAACTCAGCAAGCATCACAAACAGGAACATCACTAGGGATCCCAGCCTGCGTAGCAAAATGGAAGTGAACACACACAGACATGCTCACACAACACACACCTTGGGCTCAGGCAATGTCACGGAATTACACACTGCCATGAGGGGACTCCACTCCTGTGTAAGGAAAGCTGTGCCATACGTTGTCTCTGCAGGGCTCTATCATGTCAGCAGAACACTTGGTCACTCAGTCAACAATTAGCACAAAATGAAGGCTCTCGTCACATCAGCCTGGTCATGGGAGTGTCACCGAAATCATCTGCACAGATCCAACACACATGTATAGCAAGTTGCACTGATAACACAGATGAGTCCTTCCCCATTGATGCCCAAACTTGCATGTCCAGTGGAGATGGTCACACGGTCAGGGAAATAGACAAATTGAACAATGTCAAGCACAACTGATGTGCAGGGGTGTAAGCCACAGATGTGATATTGCAAATAAATGTAGGAAATCCCATTGGCAAATATTGAAAACATGACACCCTCATATTGCTGCAAAGGATGACATGGCTACACACCAGGATAGGACACATTCCCCCTGGACCACATGGGGTCCTGCACAGTAACAATTCATTTTCATGATATCAAAAATCACCATCACTGCAGCAAGGGCATGGTTAGCATCATCAACATCATGTACATCTGAAGCAAAACCACCAGAGAACAGAAAGGAGCTTTATAGCATATGTGTGTGAAATAGAAAGTCCAGAAAAAAGACAAAGGCCAATGGCCAGTCCAACTGGAAAGTCCGAACAGGGTGACAGTGGCAGATGTCACCCTTTGCTTGCCTGCACTGCTACGGACCAGGGACATTCCCCTCGGAGGGGCATACGGGGGGCAGGCCAGGCACCGCAGGGACAGGATCAGGGCTCACCAGAAGGAGGCAGGGAAGGGGTGGCTGGTGCTGGAGAGTCACTGACAACTGCAGTGGAGGTGTCTGACATGGTGTGTGCCGGCACAACTGGGGGGCATGAGTCAGATGGTGTGGGTGCCGGCACGACTGCAGTGGGCTGGCCAGATGGAGTGGACAGGTTCCCCACTGCAGTGCCCAAGTCAGACGGGGTGGTAGTGGACTCCACTGCAGTGCCTATCTCCAGGGGAGTAGAATGGGGTTCAGGTAAGGTGGGCAGGACAGAGGGGAGGACACGGTCTCCACACCAGTGGCACAAACATGTGCAGCGGGGGTGTGAGGCTGGAAGAGCAAGTGGTAGGGGGAGAAGGCCGGATCATTTTGGGGATGGTGTATCTGTGGGTGGGGGAACCTGGGGCAGGGTGTGGTGGGGGAACCTGTGTTGTGGGGGCCTGAGGGATGGAGGAAGGAGACTGTGTGGTTGAGCTGCAGGGCGGTGGCGGGGTCTTGCTCTTCCGGGACCGGGGGGACTTGCGTGTGGGGGCCTTAGTTTGTCTGTGCCTGGGGGAGGGTGTCCGGGGGTGAGGGGTACTCCCCTCTGTGTGGGTGGACTTCCTCTTCCCCCTGTATGCTGGATCGGAGGGGAAGAGGCCGAGGTCACAGAGGAAGAGCTGCTTTTTAGGTGGGGTTGCAGGTGAGGCAAGGGAAGGGGTCTTGGAGGGAGAGGATTTGGAGGACTGCGGAGTGACTGTGGATGCCTTTGTGTGTGTCTGTTCCCCATCCCCTGTGGGTGTGGTATCAGTCCCCTGAGGATGCTTGCGTGCATGTTTTGCCTTTGTTTTGGGTGTTTCTGTGCTGCTCGTGTCTGTGTGTTTGGGTGATTGTGCAGGTGTGCATGTGCTTGGGACAGGTAGGGTGCCAGGAAGTGTGGATGGGGCAGAGGTAGGAGGGGTGAGGGACTGTTGGAGGAGGGACACTGCTGCTGTCAGGGAGGAGTCCATGGACTTATTGCTCCTCTGTAGGGCAGACATGCCAGATGAGATGCCCTCCATGAACGACACCAGCTGTGTCAACAGAGTGGTGTGTGCATGGAGGACACTCAGCATTGCTGTCTGCCCTACATGGAGCTGGCGAAGTAAGTACACAGACTCCTCACTCAGGGCAGCAGGGGACACAGGGGCAGGGGTGCGGTGCCTGGCACGAAGGAGACACGCTCCCGAACACGGGAGCCTCCACGGACCTCTGGAATGGGAGCCGATGGGAGTGCGGTGGTGGTGGTGGTGGTGGCGGGGCCAGCCATACTAGCTGGGGTGTGGTGGCTGCTGACACCCGCCTCCACAAGGGAATCATCCTCCGAGCTGCTGTGGTCCTCAGCTGAGGTGGATGGTGCTGAGGACTCCTCAGTGTGGCTCCCCTCGCCCTCCGTGCCACTGGGTCCCTCCGACCACTCATCGGCTGCTGACCCAGTCTGGCTCTGCAGCTCCTCCTGGTCCGTGGAGCTGTCCCCTCCTGTGGCCGTGGATGTATCTGCAAACAATTAGGGAAACAGACAAACATCAGTCACCTGCACTGACCGCACACACCACAGTAAGTACAGCACATTACAGAGCAAGCCCTGGCATCCTTAGTTGAACATTGCCAAAAGTGCTCACACAGATTAGGAGAAGCCAATTGTCAGTCTGATGGTCAACCATGGCACTCACACCCCTCCTGGCCTTTGAAGTAGGGTTCTGTTCTACCATATAACACAGACCTATGTACCTTTCTGCTCTGCCCATGAAACATGGCACTCCCATATAGGCCCCACCAGTCAGGCCCTGATAGATGACCTAAGTTGTCCATTTTTCTTTTAGCCTTTTAGTACCTTTCACAGTGGTCCACACCCCCTTAGATACATACACTTGGGCCCAAGCCCTCACAGTGGTCCACACCCCCTTAGATACATACACTTAGGCCCAAACCCACCTCCTTAGATGCACACACACATGTAGGCCCAAGAGTCCACTGCCTCTTGCTATCATTTTTAATACAACAAATCTTGTAGGCCTTTCTGACCTGACAGCAGGGACCTGTGCCATCCACCGCGGCACCAGCCCCCCCTTGTAAATTTCCACAGTCACAAGAATAAGGTTAGCCCACACGTACGTGACACTCTGCTGGTACATCTTGCTCTTTCACAAGCAATGTTTGCAATATTTTAACTTATGAAACTTTCCACGCTTGCTCAACTGAAACTGAAAAGGCGGCTACGTGACAGAGAAATAATATATAAAATCTTAATTTCTGAGCATCTTACGGTAAAAGTTATCTTTTTCTTATGTTTGCGGTCAAGAGCACCGACCACCTGCTAAAAGCCCCTGTTTTCACCATGATACCACTTCTCTGTTCTTCAAAAACTTTCCACAGTTACTGTAAGCGTGCGGTCAAGGACCCACGTCAGGGCCCACGTCAACTGTGGGTAGGAGTTCTGCATTAAGCCATATAAAAGGTTTGCACCCATGTCCACACCCTGAACTCTTCATACCAGTGCATTGCATGGTGAGGGTTCCCGGTCGGCCGTTCTCCTGATCTTGGGCCTAGAACTTCTACTCTCAAGGTGGTAATGCTCTTTTCTGATTGCTAGCCTTTTGGCTTTGTCAGCCTCTCTAATTTAGCATCCACACCCAATTCATTGCATTTATCCTAGCTTAAACTGTGTAGCCTTGGATGGTTCTTGCTCTCTTATTTAAGATTTGCCTTCTAGGCGCTTGCCTATTCATGATCCCTCTTTTAAGACTTGCCCCATAGGCTGTAGCTCACTGATAGATAGTTACATAGATCTTTGTGCTTCACTTAAAATATGATTTGTAATATTGTTGATGCTTTCATTTTCATCCTGCTCATGTGTTGACGAGCAGCATTAAATGAACAGTTCTCGGTGTTACTGAATTGCTTAACAAAGTGCCACTGTATTTCACACCGTTGTTCCTTCTTTTCAAGTGAACGAGCAGAGTGCGGGTCGTGCTCTCATGAGCCGGTAAGCAGAAGGGTGTGACCACCCATTTACCCTCAAACAGCTTGCACCCATCTGTCTGGTGCCTGTCGGATGGTAATACCCCAGTGTGGACACATGCACCACCTACCCAGTTGTTGGACATTGCAGAGAACACGGTGAAGTATGTGAACATGCACACATCACATCTCTTGCCACTGAGTCAGTACAGGTGTCCGGATAAAGGGATGGCCAGAGTCTAATTTGAAATGCATGTGATGCATACCAGCACCAGACACCATGATGCACCCATGTCCTCATAGTCAATGCCACAATGGGGTGCATGTTGCACATGTCACTCCCCTGCAGGATCACTCTTAGGAAGTTTAATGCCATGGCACAGGCATGCCTGCAAAGTCATACATCACTGTCTCCAGTCACATGGGCAGGGCAGCCAGCCAACAGCAGTCTGCACTGTGTCACAATCCTAGGTCATGGGGAATTCAAGTTCTGTAGCTGACAAGTGCACATGTCCATCCCCCACACACCACATCATCTGAACTCTTATTTGTCCACGTCATACCAATTGGACATATGGGAGACATGAAACACAACTCTCTGAAACTGAGCACCTCACAGTCTGCTGTGAATGAAAAACAGCTGCCTGAACTTCTCAGTCGCATGCACCAGTCTGCACAGTCAAGTGATCAAACACCTATATGTCACACAAGTATCGTCTCTCATGGTCACATCTCAGATGGCATGCTGAGCCCTAACCGATAAACACCCCAGTAGTCCTGACAACGAAGCCACAGCACAATGACACAGAGGCAGACACCTGAGGGAACATTTCACTGAGCACAACGTGTCAACTGATACACGGGAGTGGGAGTACAGAGTGTATTGTATGCCCTGGAGTAGGCATGACTGTCCTGCTTCACGTGAAAGAGGGATGAGCCCTGGACAGTAGGCATGTGGCTAAGCATGTGTGACACACTTGATATACATACTCCTGAGGCCCAAACATTGTTCCCACCCGCAGCATGGGGGTGTGCCAAATACCCCAGGCACATGTGGTGAGTCAGATCAGCAATTGGAACACATATCAAAGTTACACGCAGATTACATGTCAGAACCAGGCATTGTGTAAGCAATTGACCCACCCATGAAGCCCACCACAAAGGTACGGTAACAAATGCTGTCCCCACCCTGAGCTAAGCAAAATGCAAGGACACAGTACCCAAGTGACACAATTTCCAGACTGTAAGGGCCACACCTGGGTATCAGATGAGTAGTGGGCATGTCACAATTGAGGCACATGGGTCCTGGACCACAAGACTGATGTACTGTGGAGGATTAACCAGGCCAGAGGAGGGCACATAGCATGTCAGACAAAGTTCACAGTGCAGTCATGGACTCACCCCCTCCTTGCTGCTGTCTGGCCTTCAGCTGCCCATCCAGGTCAGGGAAGACCACCGCCAGGATCCGGAGCATGTGGGGGTCAGGGTCCGGTGTCCGCCCCTCCTGCGAGGAGGCGACAGCTTCAGCTGGACCCTTGCGATCCGCCGGGTCCAGCCCCGAAGGTCCTGCCACCTCTTCAGGCAGTTGCGGATCCGGCGCTTGTAGTCCCCCACGGATCGTACTGCTCGGACGATGGTCAGCCAGATCTCCTGCTTCTGGTGGGCATCAACCTGTGAGGATGACAAAGTGAAAAAGGCCATTACTACACATGCAACATATCCGTGCATCACACAGTTGGATATACATGTCTCAATCACAGGGGCATATGATGTACACAGGCAGTGCAACTATGGCTATGAACAGTTTACCAGCAGTTACTAAATGGTATCATTGCCTGGGAAGTAAAACCTTGTTGGAATGCACTGTTACTGCACTATACCTGTTCAGTGCATGTTACTACACACTTTGGGGGTGAGAACTACTCAGTGAGCATGCTAGCCAGTGGTGTGCACACTGGAAGTCTTGCTAGTCAGACAACATGCACATTTAGTAAGGCAGTGGACAGCACACTCACCTGCTCCCCTGGTTTCCCATACAACTTGCTGTACTGTGGAAGGAGGCTGTCCAGCAGGGCCTGGTTCTCCTCAGTGCTGAAGGCTGGGGCTCTCTCCACAGTACGTGCCATTGCAGTAGCCAGAGGATGCAGAGACAGCAGCAGTGTTGGTGGCAGATGTCGTCCTGGAGCATGTAGTGCAGGCAAGTGAGCTCTCAGGGGAACAGCCAGCATTATATGTGTGCTGCAGAGGCAGATACTGTCCCATGTGTCCAAAGTGATAGGTCCAAGTCGTTTGCATCTTCTGAATCTGGCCAATCCATGGAATTGCACCACTTATACACGCCCACAGCATCCTTCAAAAGTTCAACTTCATGACACCCATGAATTTGCAACATTGTTGTGGCTGGCCAACTGAATTCACTGCATCAGACTCGTTAAAGCTTCGAAAACACGTCCGTTGCCCTGCCAGGCCCTAGCCAATGCGTGCGCACCGATCGGTCCATTGCTGTACAACGCGTACCCGCTCACATCATATGCAATGGCCAATGCGTGCGGACCGATCGGACCATTGCTGTACAACGCGTACCCGCTCACATAATATGCAATGGCCAATGCGTGCGCACCGATCGGTCCATTGCTGTACAACACGTACCCGCTCACATCATATGCAATGGCCAATGCGTGCGCACCGATCGGTCCATTGCTGTACAACGCGTACCCGCTCACATCATATGCAATGGCCAATGCGTGCGCACCGATCGGACCATTGCTGTACAACGCGTACCCGCTCACATCATATGCAATGGCCAATGCAAGCGCACCGATCGGACCATTGCTGTTCAACGCGTACCTGCTCACATCATATCCAATGGCCAATGCGTGCGCACCGATCGGCCAATTGCTGTACAACGCGTACCCGCTCCCATCATATGCAATGGCCAATGCGTGCGCACCGATCGGTCCATTGCTGTACAACGCGTACCCGCTCACATCATATGCAATGGCCAATGCGTGCGCACCGATCGGACCATTGCTGTACAACGCGTACCCGCTCACATCATATGCAATGGCCAATGCAAGCGCACCGATCGGACCATTGCTGTTCAACGCGTACCTGCTCACATCATATCCAATGGCCAATGCGTGCGCACCGATCGGCCAATTGCTGTACAACGCGTACCCGCTCCCATCATATGCAATGGCCAATGCGTGCGCACCGATCGGACCATTGCTGTACAACGCGTCCCTGTACAAGTCACTCGCATATGTCACCATGCCTGTCACAGGTGAACGTATGCCAGCCACATTACTTTCCAGGGACTCAGGGGCACACCTACAACACCACAGCCTGTCCACACTGTATCCTAAGGCATGTAAGGCTGCATTACCTTTTCTGTGTATGGGGGTCAACATGTGGTTTTTGGGTGGCACTTGGGGGCAGCCACTCCCAGGCTGTGCACGTGTTCATGGGGACAGAATCCTTTGTGTGTTGTGCACATGACCACTGTGATGTGCAACTGTTCATTTCAGAGCATGTGGCATGGTCACATTTCCAGGTTGTGTATGTGTATGTCATGTCACATACCTCCTGAGTCCCATGTGGGACGGTATGTATGTCACAGGGTGACCCATTGCCACAATAGTGATGGCCCTCCACAGTCTGTGTGCATGTTGTGTTTACAATGTCTCTGATTCCATGTGCACAATGGGACACAGTCTCCACATCCACGTTGTTTGTGCATGGACTTTTATGTTGTGTGTGTGTGTGTCACAGACGTCCATGTCTGTCCTGCAGAGGCTACAGGGACCACTACCTGTGGGGGTCATGGTTGTTTTGCTGTGGTGTATTCATGATACGCCATGTCATGCCAGTGTCCACGTGGCAATACAGGGTCCCTGAGAATCTACCTGTCAATGAGCTGTGATGCCTGGGGCACATCTGTCTGCACATGTCACTGTGGTGTGTGTTTGGAACGTGACAGCAGTACATGGGTACTGTGACACAGCCTAATGATATCCCATAGCACAACCTGGAACTTGTTGTCAACACATGTTGAACTGTGATGATAGATGTTGGCCATGTAGGTGCCATACATGTCCTTACAGAACGGCACACACATCAGGTACTTGTGTCTCGTAATGATGTATCATGTGATATTGAGTATGGTCTATGCCACATATGTGGGGTGACTGACAATCTTTCTTTCTTCACCTATGCACTGCAGGGCACCAGCTGTCCATAGACCATTCCCTGACCTTGCAACCATGGTTGAACGGGACTGCATCCGACGGTACCGCTTCAACAGGCCTCTGATTGAGGAATTGGCGGTGCGGTTGGCCCCACATTTGGAACCTGGCCGGCCATACCCTACAGCGCTGACCCCCAAGGTGAAGGTGATGGCAGCCCTACACTTCTTTGCCACCGGTACCTTTCAACACACTGTGGCGTCTGCTGGTGGGATGTCACAGACCATGTTCAGCCGTGTGCTACTGCGATGTTTTGGAGGCAATGTTGAGATACCTGAACCAGTACATCTATTTCCCTAAACGTCAACAACTCACTGACGTCAAGAGTGACTTCTATGCCCTGGGGAGGATGCCGCATGTCATTGGCTCCATTGATGGGACACATGTGGCTTTGGTACCACCACAGGCACATGAGCAGGCATACAGGAACAGGAAACATTACCATTCGGTCAATACTCTGGTGGTATGTCTTGCAGATATGAGCATCTCACACGTGTGTGCCCGTTTCCCCGGTTCTGCACACGATGCCTACGTGATGAGGAGTAGTCGCATCCCGAGGATGATGTCACAGATGCAGAACCAGCGTGCCTGGCTTGTCGGTGTGTACTGACTTTGTACCATTGTGTGTGTTCTGCAATGTTGTATTCCACCCTCTTTTCCAACTCAGCTAATGTGCAATTGTCTGTATGTAGGTGACTCGGGATACCCCAACATGCTGTGGTTGCTGACACCCTCAGGAACCCTGTGACACCAGCCCAGATGTGCTACAATGAGGCACATGGTCGGACCAGGAGAGTGATCGAGCGGACATTTGGTCTCCTGAAGAGCCGCTTTCACTGCCTGGACAAGACAGGAGGGGCCCTCCCATATGCCCCAGCAAAGGTGTGCAAGATTGTCATCGTCTGCTGCATGCTACACAACCTGGCAGTGCAGAAGGAGTTGCCTCTCATCATGGATGACGATGACCAACATCCGCCACCTGTGGAGGATCCTGGCCTGGGCCACGATGCCAGTGATGATGATGATGATGATGAGGGTGATGTCCGCACACAGCTCATCACCAACTTCTTCAGCTGAATGTGAGTATCCAGAGATGTCATGTCAATGATGTGAGTTTGCGTGATATGTGTTGGTGGTGCTCTGGTGCTGTTTGAGTGTGGCCATGTGCTACTTGACTGGAAGCGTGCAGCGATGTGTCCTTACAGGTAGTCTGTACTCCCCAACAGTGTTGACATGCTAAGTTGGTTTTGTGTAGGTATCTTGTGACATGTATTGGGCATGAGTATTGCAGTTCTGTCCTGTTCTTCAGTGCTTTTGACTGTGTGTCATGTCTGTCCTTCACAGGGTACTTTCAGAGTTGTTTGGTCAACTGTGATTCCCCGACACCATGATTCAACTTCCAGGGTGGAAGCAGTTGTTTCCCTACAGGTGATGTGCCACACACCCTTGGACTTTCTTTCTTCTACACTTGTTGACTGTGTGGCCACTGCCACGTGGGATTACCTTGCATCTGTAGTGCAAACAACATGTTGCAAATGTGTAATAAACCTGTGCTTCACTTTGGGATGTGCATTGTCTGTGGTCACACATCTGACTGACATTTGCTTACTGCACCTGTGGGCTAGTTAACACAGACTCTAAATAGGTGTGGTGTCTGTGCATTCCACTGAATTTCCTGGCAACATCAGTGTAGGCGATGAGTCAGATGGCCCTGGTGTGTATGTGTTGTGTAGCCCTAGTGGTGTGTCTCCCTCATATGTGTCACGTCGCCATGACTCACATGACGGTGTTGAACTTGCTGTAGCAGTTAGCATGCACAGTGTCATTTAGCAGATCATCATCTCCATGACAGAAACCACGTTGGAATCACAACAGAGGCAAGTATGGTGTATTAGTGACTTTATTTACATACATGTGTGAGTATAGTGCACAAGATGGTGGGTGCTGTACATTGGGATTGTAATCCAAAGTTCCCAGATGAGTTGGAAGTCTTGGTAGCAGAAATGTCCTGAGTAAAGTCAACAGTCATCTGATACATTGGTCCAACTTAAACTCCCCATGTCATGTGGGAGAGTTGGGTTGCATTCGACAGGATGAACAGTTTGCACACAAAGGAGAATTTCCAGAACAGGTGTTGGGTTCCTGGGGGATGTACATGGCCATCGGCCTCTCAGTTTTCCTTCCTCGGACGACCCCTCTTCTTTGGGGGGACCCTCACGTGCAGGCTGCTGCGGTGCAGGGGACTCTCCGCCAGAGTCCTCCTCCCTCCCTGTGGCAATTGCAGTTGTTGCAGCACCAGATGTTGTGGGCACACAGGGAGGTGTGGCCATGTTGGTGCTAATCTGGCGGAGGCATGTCAATATGTCCCTATGCACCGCTGTCAGTTCTTGCAATGTGTCCCACTTGGACTCCATGCGAGACATGTGTGTCTCCACACGGGACATGTGGGAGTCCAAGCAGGCATGATGAGCAGCCTGCTGCTGTTGAATGTCCTTGAGGATCCCCACTACCTGGCTGACCTCTCCGGTGCTATTCTGGTACGCTTCAGCAATGCATACCAGTTGTGGGTCATCATGCAGTCCAGACCCCTCTGCAAACAGCGACCTATGTCTACCACCCCTCCCACCACCCCTGGCGACACGTGCGGGACCTGCGGTGGCACGCACAGGTGACCCTAGGCCCCCTTGGGGGTTGTTACTGGGGTCGTTGTCCGTTGCTCGACGTTGGGCCGGGGTCCCTGTGCTGTTGTCATCGGTGGTCCTTGGTCTGTCCGTGTCGGCGGGGGTGGTCTGTGTGTTGGCAGTTGTTGGAGGGGTGGGTGCAGGGGGTGCAGATGTTGGTCCTGCTGGTGTTGCATGATGACTCACACCGGAGGGGCCAGGTAGGTCTTCGCCATCCGAGGAGGGCAGAGGCTGTTCCACACCAGTGAGCTCAGTGTCCCCCGGAGCCTGGGACAGGGACTCCTCATCGTCTGCTGCTGTGACCCCATCATCACCTGTTTTTGGAAGAGACACACAATGTATGTTATGTTTCTACATGCATCAATGGTTCACACACCTGACAGTTGTGACTGTACCTCTGGATGCGGGCCTGTACATTGCATTGTCCTAAGTTGTCACAGTCAGAGGTTGATATTGGTGTAGCACATTGTCCTGCAAACCTGAAGCATTTCAATGTGAATGTTGAGGTGTGTGCATGGCCAGCATTGGTTGTATTTGGTGGACATCCGGCCCTCCTTCTCCCCCCAGCCCAGTTATCCCACCATGAAGCATGCCACCCTTGCAGTGGGTTCAGGTTGACTCTCAGGATGTCAGTCAGTGGTATCCTGCTTTTGGTTGGTGCCCAGTTCCCAGCAGGGCCTGGTACTCCCCACGACAGAGGTCCATTGTCAGACATCTTAGCAGTGGCTTTTCACTCCCTGTGAGGTGTGCATGCTTCAGTGTGAGCTTGCTGGGCCATGTGGGTGGGGGATGTTGAGCTGTGACTACCACTCCCATCATGCTATTGCCTACACCCCCTTCCCAGCATGCCCATACTTCCTTCCTTTTGAGTGGACTTCACTGTGTGTGAGTGTGACAGCAATGGCAAGATGGCTGACAGTGTGGTCCTGTTGTTTGTTGGTGCCCAGTTCCCAGCAGGGCCTTGTGCTCCAAACAGCAGTACCCAGTTTCAGCCATCTTGTCAGTTCTTTCCACTCCCTGTGAGGTGTGCATGCTTCAGTGTGAGCTTGCTGGGCCATGTGGGTGGGGGATGTTGAGCTGTGACTACCACTCCCATCATGCTATTGCCTACACCCCCTTCCCAGCATGCCCATACTTCCTTCCTTTTGACTCAGCTTCCCTGTGGGGTAGTGTGCCTGTGAGGAAAGGATGGCTGACAGTGTTGTCCTGGCGTTTGTTTGGCTACAAGTCCCAAGAGTGTCCCTGTGCTTCACACAGCATAACCCAGGGTGGTGGTTCTTTGTGGGATATTTAATTAGAGTGTGAGGCATTGCATTCTCCCAGGTGAGTTGTGTGGAGTTTGTGTTAAGGGTGTGTGTGAGAAAAGCTGCTTGTAAATATGGTCATAGCTGTCAGTCCTCCTTCCCACCCAGCCAGATATCCCACCATGGAACGTGCTTCCATTGCAGGGAGTGCAAGTTGGCTTTCAGGATGTCAGTCAGTGGTGTCCTGCTGTTGGTTGTTGCACAGTTCCCAGCAGGGCCTTGTGCTCCCCACAGCAGTACCCAGTGTTAGCCATCTTGTCAGTTGTTATCCACTCCCTGTGATGTGAGCATGGTTCAGAGTGGTGTTGATGGGCCAATTGTGAGGGTGACCAATATCTGTGACTACCACTCCCATCATGCTACTGCCTACACCCCCCTTCCCAGCATGCCCATACTTCCTTCCTTTTGAGTGGACTTCACTGTGTGTGAGTGTGACAGCAATGGCAAGATGGCTGACAGTGTGGTCCTGTTGTTTGTTGGTGCACAGTTCCCAGCAGGGCCTTGTGCTCCCCACAGCAGTACCCAGTGTCAGCCATCTTGTCAGTTGTTTTCCACTCCCTGTGATGTGAGCATGGTTCAGAGTGGTGTTGATGGGCCAATTGTGAGGGTGACCAATATCTGTGACTACCACTCCCATCATGCTATTGCCTACACCCCCCTTCCCAGCATGCCCATACTTCCTTCCTTTTGAGTGGACTTCACTGTGTGTGAGTGTGACAGCAATGGCAAGATGGCTGACAGTGGTGTCCTGCTGTTGGTTGGTGCCCAGTTCCCAGCAGGGCCTTGTGCTCCACACAGCAGTACCCAGTTTCAGCCATCTTGTCAGTTGTTTTCCACTCCCTGTGATGTGAGCATGGTTCAGAGTGGTGTTGATGGGCCAATTGTGAGGGTGACCAATATCTGTGACTACCACTCCCTTCATGCTATTGCCTACACCCCCCTTCCCAGCATGCCCATACTTCCTTCCTTTTGAGTGGACTTCACTGTGTGTGAGTGTGACAGCAATGGCAAGATGGCTGACAGTGTGGTCCTGTTGTTTGTTGGTGCACAGTTCCCAGCAGGGCCTTGTGCTCCCCACAGCAGTACCCAGTGTCAGCCATCTTGTCAGTTGTTTTCCACTCCCTGTGATGTGAGCATGGTTCAGAGTGGTGTTGATGGGCCAATTGTGAGGGTGACCAATATCTGTGACTACCACTCCCATCATGCTATTGCCTACACCCCCTTCCCAGCATGCCCATACTTCCTTCCTTTTGAGTGGACTTCACTGTGTGTGAGTGTGACAGCAATGGCAAGATGGCTGACAGTGGTGTCCTGCTGTTGGTTGGTGCCCAGTTCCCAGCAGGGCCTTGTGCTCCACACAGCAGTACCCAGTTTCAGCCATCTTGTCAGTTCTTTTCCACTCCCTGTGAGGTGTGCATGCTTCAGTGTGAGCTTGCTGGGCCATGTGGGTGGGGGATGTTGAGCTGTGACTACCACTCCCATCATGCTATTGCCTACACCCCCTTCCCAGCATGCCCATACTTCCTTCCTTTTGAGTGGACTTCACTGTGTGTGAGTGTGACAGCAATGGCAAGATGGCTGACAGTGTGGTCCTGTTGTTTGTTGGTGCCCAGTTCCCAGCAGGGCCTTGTGCTCCACACAGCAGTACCCAGTTTCAGCCATCTTGTCAGTTCTTTTCCACTCCCTGTGAGGTGTGCATGCTTCAGTGTGAGCTTGCTGGGCCATGTGGGTGGGGGATGTTGAGCTGTGACTACCACTCCCATCATGCTATTGCCTACACCCCCCTTCCCAGCATGCCCATACTTCCTTCCTTTTGACTCAGCTTCCCTGTGGGGTAGTGTGCCTGTGCTGAAAGGATGGCTGACAGTGTTGTCCTGGCGTTTGTTTGGCTACAAGTCTCAAGAGTGTCCCTGTGCTTCACACAGCATAACCCAGGGTGGTGGTTCTTTGTGGGATATTTAATTAGAGTGTGAGGCATTGCATTCTCCCAGGTGAGTTGTGTGGAGTTTGTGTTAAGGGTGTGTGTGAGAAAAGCTGCTTGTAAATATGGTCATAGCTGTCAGTCCTCCTTCCCACCCAGCCAGATATCCCACCATGGAACGTGCTTCCATTGCAGGGAGTGCAAGTTGGCTTTCAGGATGTCAGTCAGTGGTGTCCTGCTGTTGGTTGTTGCACAGTTCCCAGCAGGGCCTTGTGCTCCCCACAGCAGTACCCAGTGTCAGCCATCTTGTCAGTTGTTTTCCACTCCCTGTGATGTGAGCATGGTTCAGAGTGGTGTTGATGGGCCAATTGTGAGGGTGACCAATATCTGTGACTACCACTCCCATCATGCTATTGCCTACACCCCCTTTCCCAGCATGCCCATACTTCCTTCCTTTTGAGTGGACTTCACTGTGTGTGTGTGTGACAGCAATGGCAAGATGGCTGACAGTGTGGTCCTGTTGTTTGTTGGTGCACAGTTCCCAGCAGGGCCTTGTGCTCCCCACAGCAGTACCCAGTGTCAGCCATCTTGTCATTTCTTTTCCACTCCCTGTGATGTGAGCATGGTTCAGGGTGGTGTTGATGGGCCAATTGTGAGGGTGACCAATATCTGTGACTACAACTCCCATCATGCTATTGGCTACACTGACTTCACCAGCATACACAGAATTCCTTCCTTTCAGTGAGCTTCCCTGTGAGGTGGTGTTCTAGTGGTGGCTAAATATCTGACTGTGTTTGTTGGTTAGATTTGTGCCACTGCCTAGCTCTATTTGTTGTTGGGTTTGTACATGTCATGACACAGTTACATATCACTATGAAATGGCATGTATTGTGTTTATCTGACTAACATACACATCTTGGGATGATTATCTTTTGGTTGCTGTGGATTTGCTAAGGGTGCATGGTTTGACTATCCCCTTTACAGTGATGTGTGTGTATTGTCACACAATATTGTGTATATTTGTTGTGTACTCACCAGGCTCTGGGATGTTTGATAGTCCATATACGCTCACTGGTGGTAGGATGGCCCGCACCTTCTCCTCCCAGGGCCTGAGGTATAGTGGTTTGGCAGGAGGGCCACTGCCGGTGCGCTGACTCAAGACGTAATCCTTCTTTAGTAGGTCCTTGACCCTCCTGCGCACATCCTACCACCTGTTCTGGATGTCTTCCTTTGTGCGCAAACATGGTGATTGTGCGTTCACCCTGTCGACGATCCTCTCCCACATCTTGGTTTTCTGCGACATGGGGGTCTGTTGGACCAATGTACCAAACAACTGGGGCTCTACCCTGAGGATCTCATCTACCAGGACTTCCAATTCACTGTCTAGGAACTTTGGATTCTTCTTTGGGGGCATGGTGATGGGTGGTGGTGGTGATTGATGTGTGTGTGGGTGTGCAAGTGAGGGTGTGTGAGTGTAGGTTTTGCTGGGTGTATGTGAGGGTGCTATTTGTTGAGGTGCTAATGGTGTGTGGCTTGTGTGATGGATGAGCTGTGAGTGTGTCTGTGGTTGTTGTCTGATGGTGTTCTGTGCTGGCAGGTCAGTTGAATTTGCAAAGGATCATGGTAGGGATTTGTGGCCTTTATATGGGTGGAGTTGGGGGTGTGTCTTTGTTCCATGTTTCCCCCTCCCAGTATTTATTGGCTTTGTCATTGCTTGTTTGGCCCTTTTTTTTGTATTTTTTCCTTTGTACTTTTTGTGCATGTAGGAGACGTTCTTCTGACCGAGTAGGACGCTGCAGTTGTCTCTTGCGAGCTTCTCCGAGTCGTTCACGCTGTGTTTCTGCTAGGTTTCATGTGCGGCGTACGCGTCGGTCGCGGAGTATTGGGTTGCTTCGGGTGGGTTTTGTATGCGTGTCGGTCGTACGGCTTGGGCTCCGTGCGACTCGGTCTGGTTTTCCACGCATTGCATCGTACTGCGCGGGTCGGAGTTCGCGGGTACGTTTCGGTCGGGTTCATTCCTGGTGTGTGTCGGTCGGTTCGATTCGCGTGGTTTCCCGGCCGGATAGCTGGTTTCCGTGCGGTTCGGCTTGTGTTCCGTATGAGTCGGTCGTGATTCACATGCATTTCATCGTACTACGCAGGTCGGGCAGCGCCGGTACGTGTCGGTCGGACTAAATTCCCGTACCGAGTCGGTCGGTATGTTTTCCGGCCCGAATCGGAATCGGCCCCTTAGCTGTGGAGGGTTGTTATTTGATGGTAGAGTTAAACTAGCAGTTTTTTGTTTGGCCTTCAAAATGGGTTTTTAAAACATATCAGCGATTGGTAGAGTAACTTTCGAAGAAATCGTAGCAGTAGAAAGCAATGTTTGGGGCATATTTGGATCATTAGCACTCATATTCTTCGAGGCCAATAGAATCTCCTCACAATCGCTAACCAGGTTATCGATCCGATCCATAACGTGAATATTTTTACACAGTTTTGTTGACTTTTTCGTTTTCTTCCCTTTAGCCTGCAAGCCCCCACCCGCATTATCAGTTGCTTTCCTTTTCCCCATATTTCACAAGGGAAGAATATGAAAATATGCAGTCGTCTAGTGATGTTACAACAATAGTAGTTATAAAACTACTGACGAAATGTGGTAATTGCGTAAGTATCAGAACTAAACAGATATTATTTCTAACACAATAGCAGGTGCTTGGAGGCAAAACAATACCTTCGTTAACCAGGGGAGCAAAATAGAGCAAGTGTCAACAACGTGGCCCTGTCCTGTCCCGGTCTGGCGCGGACTGGCGCAGACGGGCCCGCCCTTGGCCCGGGCTTTGCCCGGGCACGCCCGCGTGCGTCCCACGCTGCGGGAGCCCGCGGTCGAATTTAAAGCGCCTCCTGGCGCTAATTGATGACTCGAGCTGCCGGGCGCCAACAGGCAGACAAGGGATGCTGGAGGATGTAGTCACGGTGCAGCCTGGTTACTGAGGGCAGGAATCGGCTGAAAGCGGGTCCCGCGCTGCGGGAGCCCGTGGTCGAATTTAAAGCGCCTCCTGGTGCTAATTGATGACCTGAGCTGCCGGGCGCCAACAGGCAGACAAGGGATGCTGGAGGTTGTAGTCACGGTGCAGCCTGGTTACTGAGGGCTGGAATCGGCTGAAAGCGGGTCCCGCGCTGCGGGAGCCCGCAGTCGAATTTAAAGCGTCTCCTGGCGCTAATTGATGACTCGAGCTGCCGGGCGCTAACAGGCAGATAAGGGATGCTGGAGGTTGTAGTCACTGTGCAGCCTGGTTACTGAGGGCTGGAATCGGCTGAAAGATTCTTAAGGTTGGGTTCTCACTTTATTAGGCGATCAAAGGGACCCATAAATACTTGTATTGGGTAATTGATTCAAGTTGTCCATCATCTATGAACCAAATAAAATTATTTATACCTCATCTAAAAGTCAGAACACTTGATTTCACAATATTCATAGATAGTTAATTAATTTTATTAGTCTTGATAGGGAATTCAGCAGTATTTGCAGCCAGGTGGGAGTCTTATCCATTAAGATTTAATAATTTGTATATGCTAATAATGATATTTAAGCACTGTTCAAGCAAGACTGGAAGCAGTTTACTTTAGGGAGGTATTCACGTAACCCTAGCCTGCTGTGCAACTAAAAGAATCGATGCATCGTGGGACTGTGGTTGAAGAAATCGTCACAGCGCTAGTTTGCCGCCGCCGCTGCATCGACCTCCTGTGCGTCTGGTTTCCACACATCGCAACTGTGCGCTATGCATCTCCCACGCAGCACCCACAGACCAGAACAGTCTTTGAATCAATGCATCACTTCCCCCTACAGTCTGGATTAGAAGCATTACTTCTCCTGCATGCAGCAAAACTGTAGCATCACCCCAAGGATTCAGGAAATGACTCATAGCTGTGTTTTCTGATGCTTCCCTCCTCTGCAGCTGATTTGCCTTGTAGTTTTTGAGGCATTTGAGGTACTGTGTATGTTGAATCTTTGTCGTTTTGGTCTTGTTTGGTTTAGATAAAGATACTCTATTTTTCTAAACTGGTGTGGTGTCCATTTGTAGTGATTTTACTGTGTTACTATGTGTGTTATGTACAAATACATTACACATTGCCTCCGAGATAAGCCTGTCTGCTCGTGCCAAACTACCAAGAGGGTCAGCAGGGGTTATCTGGGTGTGTAACACATTATTCTGACTTGAAGGAAGGGTCCCTACTTGGACAGGGTGCAAAGCACTGCCAACTAGAGACCCCTATTTCTAACAAACCCGAAAGGGAATTTTGGTTTTGAAAAAACAAAAAAATAATTGTGCTGACACCATGGTTGTTTTCTCTCAGGGAGCAGGGGACATTTCTAAATTTTTATGCTCAGGACCGCCAGGCTATTCCTGGTGGTCCTGAACACGAAAAAAAGTATGTGGATGCCCACCTTAAGTAGGGGATGAGGAGTTCACATAACTATAAAAAGGATTGGTTGCCACAGTAACATAACAGACATGAATAATAGAATCCATAGAATAGGTATATTGTGTGATAGCATCAGGTGAAGTGCTGTGCAACAATATGCATGGCAATCGCTAAGTCTATGTTGATGCTTTCTAGTGTTGTGAATGCCCCGTTACTCACCGGTAATGTTCTTTACTCCGAGCACAGGTCTTACCGTTCCATTCATGAGCCAGTTTCTCCTTCGCAGGATTCTGTTTAAGGTGATTGTTTTTTTCTTTCTTATGAGTTTATTTGGTATTCTCAGGCTGACTTGGTGACATGCTTCCCCCTTTATGCATGCTGGGTAGTCGATGCCATATTGGGGGGGAAGTATTTTGACCTCAGCTAGATGATAGGTTAGGTGGAGAAGCCGAACTGCTCATTTGTAATGAATTGGATGGGAAGACAGACTAGGAGGTAATGTTCATTTCAGGACTTCATATACAAGCCTCTGTGGTTAGTTGGACTCATGTTTGTAGGTTGTGTTCAGCTATTCCTTGTTGTGCTCATTTTCACTCGGTAAGGAATAACAATGTCTCACCACATTTTGTTTTGACTTGTATATTTGTGCTACATTTTTGTTGTTTGTGAAGGTTCCACGTTTGTAAAGGCGTGTGTTATTTGCCATTGTTTCCACCTAATTGTAAATCCAAGCAAACAACACATGTACCTCAATAACAAATGTTAATTGTGCTGTAGGGTATTGTGATGAAAAAGACTTCCTTACATGATAGAGAGAAAACATATACGTTAACCACCCTATTCTATGTGCTTTTCAGTGCGTTTTTGTGATATACACAATCCGACTTTTCCACCTACACACCAAATACTATTCAAGAATGGTCTTTGATCAAGGTTACATCTTGGTAACTGTTGTTTGCATGGTTTTATTGATTGCAATAATTTACTAATTGATGTTAGGTAGATGTTTTTCTGGAGTGGATCTGCTTGTTCAGTTGCTGGCCGTTATGCTTGTAAATGCTTGGCTATACTGCAGTTGGTTGATGGTCCAATAAAACTGCATGTACTTCCTTCATATTCTGTAATGCCTCATGCTATAACGTTTTCTTTTAAAAATTTTTTTTAATTTTTCATGGTATGCATAACACGCCATCCAAAATAGTGCTAAAAAAGACAGAGATAGCAGCATAGAGAAGTTCAATAAGCAGCACAACATTTCAACACATATTTCAACATATTAACTATAGCAGGGTCAAAACAAAAGCACTATCCGATCTGATAGCCCTAAATCATAAACCCTAACGATGTCTTATCAAAATACAGTAACATGATATCAATAACAGTATACTAAATCGTTTGTCAGTACACATTAATTCCTATCTGTACAAAACCAGAGCCTAATGATGAAACTTCTGGGAGAAGAAATATTCCCCTACTATGGACATCCCAATTAATGTTGACAAAAGCTTACGAATATTGAGGTGCACAAAAAAGAGTATGATTGCTCTGGTATAAAAATAATCGAGAAATAAGCCTCCCTCTGCTCCAGTTAGAATAAGGAAATCCTGAATATTCCTCCCCTCTCAATTAATACCAACATACAGCATGATAATATCATAGCAGCAACATATGTCTACATTATCAAGCTGTCATTTTATAATATACTTCTAAGTTCCTGGGTAACTGTCTTATCTCTCAGTAGTTACATATAATACAATGATAACATGGCAGCATAGTGACCTAACAGAACTAGGCTGCCCTGGGATAAAGTGCTTCAGTGATATTAAAGTGCGTGAAGTTGCTAATATACAACAATTGGATACCCCCAAAAATCACACAGTTCCTTCGATTCTGACTACTTAGATCCTCCATGAGTAACCCCTTATTGGCCCCTGTATCTCCTCCTGTGCCAGGGTTGATTGCATCATCCCTATTTATAGTCTCCATCCATTCATCTACTTGAGCCCAGATCAAATTGCCACCTTTCCGTGCCCTCCTCCCCTCCCGCTCATAGAGACCTTTTCCATACTATACATGGCCAAAAAATGTGATCTCCACTTTGTAAACGTTGGGGGATCTGGGCTAATCCATCCAGAAGCTAGACACATTTGGGCCATTGCAACAAAAATCTAGTTCACTCCTCCTCCACAAAGTTCCTGATCCTCACTGACCCCCAGGAGAATTACTTGGGGCATAATATTGACATGATATTTAAGAAACAGTCCAATAAAACCTGTGATTTCTGTAAAATTATTAGTTAGCCGAAGACTGGTACTAAACATGTGTACTAAATCGGCTTTTTCAACACCACATTTGTGACATTTTGAATCCGGCCTCTTACCCCATTTGAATAGATTTTTGGGTGTATAGTACAGATCAAAAGCTATCTTAAAATGTTGGCTTTTAAGGCCAGCAGACAGGAGTGTCTCATTACAGATGTCCAAAGAGCTCTCAAATACTGGCCCAGCTACCGCTAGTCTTGATTCCCACTTCATATTCTGGAGTTCCGTGTCATCTGGGAGACCCTCTATTATAGCGTCATATATACGCCCAATTTGGCTACCTTGATTTGATTTTTATTCTATAGAGCGCTGTGTATGCCCTTAGGCGTCTTGGCGCTGACTTTCTAAAGGTGGCAGTGACAGAAGACTTATTATGGGAGGGTGACAAGCCAGGTTTTCAGTTGTTTCCTAAACGCAAGATGTTTTTTTGAGTTCTTAAAGACCAGGGTATTTAGTTGCATAGCTGTGAGAGGCTGGCCTGGTATATGATGTCCACTAATGTAAGTGGGCACCTTGCACCAGTCCAGACAACCCTTATGGTGATTTAAGAGGTTTCAGACAACCTTAGAAAGCTATCCAAGTGGTAGCTGTGGAGAGCAGCCTTCAGGCTTAGTCTTGAAGGAGTGTAAAGCAGCTTGTTTCACCAGAATGCAATCTTATAGTATAGATTAAATGAAAGAGAACCACACAAAGTATTTAGAAAAATATGTATTTATCATATAACCCTATCTAGTACGTCACAGTATCTCCCACACAGAGATAGACACAAAGCACACAATACTTTAGCAAAGAAGTCACAGTAAATGGCACTAATACACAGTGGGCCCCAAGGGGGGGGACCAAACCATACACTAAGAAAGTGGTATAAGAACCACAACTCGAGTCAGGACAATGTCGAGAGGACGTAGAATTGCTGGGGACCCACAGAACCACCCAAGGTAAGTAGATAGGGACCCCACGGAGAGCGTGTGCAGTGTGTGAACACGATTGCGTGCTCCATACAAGTCTATGTGCAAGTCACGGTTGGAATTTTAAAGATTAGGTACCCTTCCCAGTGGACCCTGAAGAAACCCAGTGGAAGACAGAAGGTTTGAGAGCCACCCACCCGTGGATACTGTGGTACCCAAGTTACCTATCCCAGGGAAGCCGGGTGCATAGATGTGAAGTGGCGTGTGGCTTTCCTGAAGAAGGCGTTGTATACGCCGAAACGCGCGTCGAGTTAATAAAGATATTGCCACTTTTTAACCCTTTATTTATATCTATTGATTAAAAGTGATGTGTTACATATTGTGTTTCATTTTTTAAATGTTTTGTATAAATATCATTTGTTTAGACAATATGAGAAGAAATTATTAAAATGGTAACAACTTTGAACATATTTTTTCTGTCTTCCTTGGTTTTCTTAATGTTACAGATACTGTGTATATTGTTTGCTTTATTGACATTGCCTAGGAGTTTTTGTTACATCCTGGGATAAAGCCATGCTGATGGGGAGAAACAAGCTTGGCAATAACCTTCCCAAGTCTGCTGGCTAAAATGTTTGCATAGATTTTAGCGTCTGCATTTATCAGCAAAATGGGTCTAGATGACCCCGGACTTAGAGGGGGCTTGCCCTTTTTCTTAAATACCACAATATTGGTATCATCCCATGATGGCGGTATCAACCCCTCTGAATGTGCGGCAAGAAAAATGAGAGACATAGCCTCCAGAAGCTCAGGGAGGAATACCACATAAAATTCCAGAGGGATTTTATCTGGCCCGGCAGCTTTCCCTCTAGCCAAGGAGTCTACTGCAGCCACCAACTCTTCAAAAGCCATTGGTTGTTTGAGAGAAGCCCTTTCCTCCTCATTTAATGAGCTCCCTTTTGCTAAATAAAGAAAATTAGGGTAGCAATTTGGCTGTGGAGCGATATCCTCTGCATATAGATCTAAGTAGTAGTTACTAAAAACTTCAAGAATCTCTGTAGGGATTTCGGTCCTCCTCCCTTGTTTATCACAGATAGCCTCCACCCTTCTTTCTACCTTCTTCTGCCTAGTAAGATATTCCAGCAACCTGTCAGTACTCTCTCCAGATTCATAGCATCCCACCCTATAACTTTGATATTTAGCAGCCACCTCCTTACTATATAGTTAATTAATTCCTGCCTTGATTGCTGCGATTGTCTGCGTGATTTCTCCACAGTACAGCCCTTGCCTTATTGACTTAGCGAGATCGACTTCATACTTAGGAAACCCATCATACATTTCCTGTAAAAGGTTATGGTTTTGAACTTGTTTAAATAAGCTAAAACTCAGTGTCTCCACCCTTATTCCTGCTTTTAAGGAATCCCAAACCAACTTGGGTGCGGCCATTCCTGATCAGTCAAAAGGAACTCCTTCAACCACTTACGCATATGTACCAGATAATCTCCTTCATTCAAGAGTTTCCTATCGAATGTCCAGACTCTAGACTGTCTTCCAAAGCCTGCTATTGCACAGTCTAAAACTAATGGATTGTGGTCCGACAACACCCTGGAAAGAGATTTGATTCCTATCTGTCCTGCTAAGGAAGCTGATGCATAAAAATAATCAAGGCAGACCATCTTATTGTGGGGATGAGAAAGGAACGTAAACCCTGGATCTGGATACTTGAGTGCCCCGCATTCATCGGTCAAACCATGAGCTTTAATCAGTTGCTGGATGGCCCTATATACTAGTGGCTTCCTGCCAGGATACAAAGAACATCTCTGGGATTTCCCTTCCACTTCGATATGCTAATTAAAATCCCCTCAGAGGATAAGAGGAGCTGGCCAAAGTGATTATATTGGAATAAGTGTGTGAAACATAGCTAGGTCTTTCAGATTAGGGTCATATATAGAGCAGAGTGTGACCCTCCCAGCACCAATGTGTAAATCCATAATAGCCCATCTCCCCATTTTGTCAACTTTGGCCTTAATTAACGTCCCGACAGCCCAGATGGCCATTATAGCTACCCCTCTCATAGTACCCCCTGCATCAAACTACTTAGTAATGTGTATCCCAGAACCTCTAATGTTTTCCTTCTCTCCCACAGGACTTGTGTTTCTTGTAATCAAACAACATCAGGTCTCATAGTCCTAAGCCCCAGTGCACTTCTCCTCCTCTTACCTCTGTCATTCAGACCACACACATCCATTGTACAATGCGTATTGTACCCTGCATCAAGGACTCCATCAATTTTAATCAAGATTGAATGAGCCATATTATTTAACAGGTTAAAAACATTCAAACACTGCTCAGACTCCCTGCTACTGCTAACTCTCTGTTGATAGCTAAACATTTGGTGACCCATACCTTGCCTGCATCCCCCAGCCCCCTCCCCACCTTTCCCTAGACCCCCTCCTCCCTTTAGCCTTCCAACTCCCACCACAACCAACCTTCCAACCCCTGCAAGATGGCAGTCATGTAAGGAAGGCCGGACAAACCTCATCCCACGGACCTGCACCCGTGGGATCGGATGCAGCGATTGGGACGTGGATCATCCCCGAAACAGTCAACATGATCGTCAGCTGTGTAATTCCTCACCAAGGAGACATGTACGTGCTGAAGCTTCCGAGGCTACCAAAGGCTGCATATCGGCTCAGAGATTTTTTTTGGGGTCGACGCGGCAGTATGGCAGTATGGTGGCTTCTTAAGGGCATTTCTTCCCTGTCTCCAAGGATGGGCCCTAAACCAGCGGGAGCAACAAAACCATGGCCTATCAAAGCAAGCATAGCGGGGAGAGGTAAATCCAGCCCAACGGCAGTGGTGGCAGTGTAGAGTTACCTCTTGGCAGGAAGGGCAACTCTGTTGAAGGTCCGGAGTCGACTAAAAAGGCATCAGATTGTTTTAAAAAGAAGGTGGAGCATGGTCAGGGCTCTGGCAGGGGACAGCACAGCAAGAAATCTGATAAACTCTTGTGCGTGATGAGTCATGATGCTGCAGAAGCTATTGGGGAGCACAGTGTCGCAGTCGTCGAGGGGCTGATAAGTGCAAGAACTCCTGCGCCAGTTTGCTCCTCTACTTCTTTAAACACTGATCTGCTTGAGCTGCCTGTGGAGGAGCTTAGCAGGAGTGAAGCAGTGAGTGCAGTTTCCACCAGCTCAGCAGCATGCCTTGCCGGTGATGTAATAGTGCAATCCCCTGGGAGTATGGCTATATCAAGCAAGGGAGGTCATGATACACAAGGCAATATTAGCCTTGAAAAGTCGAATCCAGAGATAGGCCTTGTCGTACGTAAGAAAGCCTTTACACACAATGGAGGGCTTTCAGGTGGTGGCAGATACCCTAGGATGCTTGTTTCCAGTTCAGGGAGGACCCGGCCTGGCAGTTCGGGCTGGACTGTTCCCATTGGGCACAGGGTCAAGACTGATTTGCATACGGCTAAGTCAAAACTGGAATCGTATGGCGAGCAAACAAACGATGGATTTAGGCCCAGATCACTATACTGGGGTGAATGTATGACATTGTTCTGCATGCTGTCCATCAATTGTTCTTTTTGCATTTGTCACCCCGAGTGGGACGGGTATGCCCAGACGTGGGTCCCATGCTCTCCATGCCACTGGAGTCAAGCTGTCCTGGCTGATGAGGGCTGAAAGCCCGAAACCGGTCCTAGGATGCTTGTTTCCAGTTCAGGGAGGACCCGGCCTGGCAGTTCGGGCTGGACTGTTCCCATTGGGCACAGGGTCAAGATTGATTTGCATATGGCCGGGTCCAAACTGGAATGGCATGGTGAGCAAAAAAACGATGGATTTAGGCCCAGATCACTGTACTGGGGAGAATGTATGACATTGTTCTGCATTTTGTCCATCAATTGTTCTTTTTGCATTTGTCACCCCGAGTGGGACAGGTATGCCCAGACATGGGTCCCGTGCTCTCCATGCCACTGGAGTCAAGCTATCCTGGCTGATGAGGGCTGGAAACCCGAAACCGGTCCTAGGATGCTTGTTTCCAGTTCAGGGAGGACCCCGCCTGGCAGTTCGGGCTGGACTGTTTCCATTGGGCACAGGGTCAAGACTGATTTGCATATGGCTGGGTCCAAACTGGAATGGCATGGTGAGCAGAAAAACGATGGATTTAGGCCCAGATCACTGTACTGGGGTGAATGTATGACATTGTTCTGCATTCTGTCCATCAATTGTTCTTTTTGCATTTGTCACCCCGAGTGGGACGGGTATGCCCAGACGTGGGTCCCGTGCTCTCCATGCCACTGGAGTCAAGCTATCCTGGCTGATGTGGGCTGAAAGCCCGAAACCAGTCCTAGGATGCTTGTTTCCAGTTCAAGGAGGACCCGGCCTGGCAGTTCGGGCTGGACTGTTCCCATTGGGCACAGGGTCAAGACTGATTTGCATATGACCGGGTCCAAACTGGAATGGCATGGTGAGGAAAAAACCGATGGATTTACACCCAAATCACTGTACTGGGGTGAATGTATGACATTGTTCTGCATTCTGTCCATCAATTGTTCTTTTTGCGTTTGTCACCCTGAGTGGGACAGGTATGCCCAGACGTGGGTTCTGTGCTCTCCATGCCACTTTAGTCAAGCTATCCTAGCTGATGAGGGCTGGAAGCCCAAAACCGGTCCTAGGATGCTTGTTTCCAGTTCAGGGAGGACCCGGCCTGGCAGTTCGGGCTGGACTGTTTCCATTGGGCACAGGGTCAAGACTGATTTGCATATGGCTGGGTCCAAACTGGAATGGCATGGTGAGCAAAAAAACGATGGATTTAGGCCCAGATCACTGTACTGTGGTGAATGTTTTACGTTGTTCTGCATTCTGTCCATCTATTGTTCTTTTTGCATTTGTCACCCCGAGTGGGACGGGTATGCCCAGACGTGGGTCCCTTGCTCTCCATACTACTGGAGTCAAGCTATCCTGGCTGATGAGGGCTGAAAGCCCGAAACCGGTCCTAGGATGATTGTTTCCAGTTCAAGGAGGACCCGGCCTGGAAGTTCGGGCTGGACTGTTCCCATTGGGCACAGGGTCAAGACTGATTTGGATATGACCGGGTCCTAACTGGAATGGCATGGTGAGCAAAAAACCGATGGATTTACACCCAGATCACTGTACTGGGGTGAATGTATGACATTGTTCTGCATTCTGTCCATCAATTGTTCTTTTTGCATTTGTCACCCCGAGTGGCACGGGTATGCCCAGACGTGGGTCCCGTGCTCTCCATGCCACTGGAGTCAAGCTATAATGGCTGCTAGGCCTGAAAGCCCGAAACAGGTCCTAGGATGCTTGTTTCCAGTTCAGGGCGAACCCGGCCTGGCAGTTCGGGCTGGACTGTTCCTATTGGGCACAGGGTCAAGACTGATTTGCATATGGCTGGGTCCAAACTGGAATGGCATGGTGAGCAAAAAACGATGGATTTAGGCCCAGATCACTGTACTGCGGTGAATGTATGACATTGTTCTGCATTCTGTCCATCAATTGTTCTTTTTGCATTTGTCACCCCGTGTAGGACGGGTATGCCCAGACGTGGGTCCCGTGCTCTCCATGCCACTAACGTCAAGCTATCCTGGCTGATGAGGGCTGAAAGCCCGAAACCGGTCCTAGGATGCTTGTTTCCAGTTCAGGGAGGACCCAGCCTGGCAGGTCGGGATGGACTGTTCCCATTGGGCACAGGGTCAAGACTGATTTGCATATTGCTGGGTCCAAACTGGAATGGCTTGGTGAGCAAAAAAACGATGGATGTAGGCCCAGATCACTGTACTGGTGTGAATGTATGACATTGTTCTGCATTCTGTCCATCAATTATTCTTTTTGCATTTGTCACCCCGAGCGGGACGGGTATGCCCAGACGTGGGTCCCGTGCTCTCCATGCCACTGGAGTCAAGCTATCCTGGCTGATGAGGGCTGAAAGCCCAAAACCGGTCCTAGGATGCTTGTTTCCAGTTCAGGGAGGACCCGGCCTGGCAGTTCGTGCTGGACTGTTCCCATTGGGCACAGGATCAAGACTGATTTGCATATGGCTGGGTCCAAACTGGAATGGCATGGTGAGCAAAAAAACGATGGATTTAGGCCCAGATCACTGTACTGGGGTGAATGTATTATGTTGTTCTGCATTCTGTTCATCTATTGTTCTTTTTGCATTTGTCACCCAGAGTGGGACGGGTATGCCCAGACGTGGGTCCCGTGCTCTCCATAATACTGGAGTCAAGCTATCCTGGCTGATGAGGGCTGAAAGCCCGAAACCGGTCCTAGGATGATTGTTTCCAATTCAGGGAGGACGCAGCCTGGCAGTTCGGGCTGGACTGTTACCATTGGGCACAGGGATAAGACTGATTTGCATGCGACTGGGTCCAAACTGGAATGGCATGGTGAGCAAAAAAACGATAGATTTACGCCCAGATCACTGTACTGGGGTGAATGTATGACATTGTTCTGCATTCTGTCCATCAATTGTTCTTTTTGCATTTGTCACCCCGAGTGGGACGGGTATGCCCAGACGTGGGTTCCGTGCTCTCCCTGCCACTTTAGTCCAGCTATCCTGGCTGATGAGGGCTGAAAGCCCGAAACCGGTCCTAGGATGCTTGTTTCCAGTTCAGGGAGGACCCAGCCTGGCAGTTCGGGCTGGACTGTTCCCATTGGGCACAGGGTCAAGACTTATTTGCATATGGCTGGGTCCAAACTGGAATGGCATGGTGAGCAAAAAGCGATGGATTTAGGCCCAGATCACTGTACTGGGGTGAATGTATGACATTGTTCTGCATTCTGCCCATCAATTGTTCTTTTTGCATTTGTCACCCCGAGTGGCACGGGTATGCCCAGACGTGGGTCCCTTGCTCTTCATGAAACTGGAGTCAAGCTATCCAGGCTGATGATGGCTGAAAGCACGAAACAGGTCCTAGGATGCTTGTTTCAAGTTCAGAAGTTCAGGGAGGACCAGGCCTGGCAGTTCGGGCTGGACTGTTCTCATTGGGCACAGGGTCAAGACTGATTTGCATATGGCTGGGTCCAAACTGGAATGGCATGGTGAGCAAAAAAATGATGGATTTAGGCCCAGATCACTGTACTGGGGTGAATGTATTACGTTGTTCTGCATTCTGTCCATCAATTGTTCTTTTTGCATTTGTCACCCGAGTGGGACGGGTATGCCCAGACGTGGGTCCAGTGCTCTCCATACTACTGGAGTCAAGCTATCCTGGCTGATGAGGGCTGAAAGCCCGAAACCGGTCCTAGGATGATTGTTTCCAGTTCAGGGCGGACCCGGCCTGGCAGTTCGGGCTGGACTGTTCCCATTGGGCACAGGGTCAAGACTGATTTGCGTATGACCGGGTCCAAACTGGAATGGCATGGTGAGCAAAAAAACGATAGATTTACGCCCAGATCACTGTACTGGGGTGAATGTATGACATTGTTATTTATTCAGTCCATCAATTGTTCTTTTTGCATTTGTCACCCCAAGTGGGACGGGTATGCCCAGACGTGGGTCCCGTGCTCTCCATGCCACTGGAGTCAAGCTATCCTGGCTGATGAGGGCTGGAAGCCCGAAACCAGTCCTAGGATGCTTGTTTCCAGTTCAGGGAGGACCCGGCCTGGCAGTTCGGGCTGGACTGTTCCCATTGCGCACAGGGTAAAGACTGATTTGCATATGGCTGGGTCCAAACTGGAATGGCATGATGAGCAAAAAAACAATGGATTTAGGCCCAGATCACTGTACTGGGGTGAATGTATGACATTGTTCTTTATTCTGTCCATCAATTGTTCTTTTTGCATTAGTCACCCCAAGTGGGACGGGTATGCCCAGACGCGGGTCCCGTGCTCTCCATGCCACTGGAGTCAAGCTATCCTGGCTGATGGGGGCTGAAAGCACGAAACCGGTCCTAGGATGCTTGTTTCCAGTTCAGGGAGGACCCGGCCTGGCCATTTGGGCTGGACTGTTCCCATTGGGCACAGGGTCAAGACTTATTTGCATATGACTGGGTCGAAACTGGAATGGCATGGTGAGCAAAAAAACGATGGATTTAGGCCCAGATCACTGTACTGGGGTGAATGTATGACATTGTTCTGCATTCTGTCCATCAATTGTTATTTTTGCATTTGTCACTCCAAGTGGGACGGGTATGCCCAGACGTGGGTCCCGTGCTCTCCATAATACTGGAGTCAAGCTATCCTGGCTGATGAGGGCTGAAAGCCCGAAATCGGTCCTAGGATGATTGTTTCCAGTTCAGGGAGGACGCAGCCTGGCAGTTCGGGCTGGACTGTTCCCATTGGGCACAGGGTTAAGACTGATTTGCATACGACTGGGTCCAAACTGGAATGCCATGGTGAGCAAAAAAACGATAGATTTACGCCCAGATCACTGTACTGGGGTGAATGTATGACATTGTTCTGCATTCTGTCCATCAATTGTTCTTTTTGCATTTGTCACCCCGAGTGGGACGGGTATGCCCAGACGTGGGTTCCGTGCTCTCCATGCCACTTTAGTCCAGCTATCCTGGCTGATGAGGGCTGAAAGCCAGAAACCGGTCCTAGGATGCTTGTTTCCAGTTCAGGGAGGACCCAGCCTGGCAGTTCGGGCTGGACTGTTCCCATTGGGCACAGGGTCAAGACTTATTTGCATATGGCTGGGTCCAAACTGGAATGGCATGGTGAGCAATAAAGCGATGGATTTAGGCCCAGATCACTGTACTGGGGTGAATGTATGACATTGTTCTGCATTCTGTCCATCAATTGTTCTTTTTGCATTTGTTACCCCGAGTGGCACGGGTATGCCCAGACGTGGGTCCCTTGCTCTTCATGAAACTGGAGTCAAGCTATCCAGGCTGATGATGGCTGAAAGCACGAAACAGGTCCTAGGATGCTTGTTTCAAGTTCAAGGACCAGGCCTGGCAGTTCGGGCTGGACTGTTCCCATTGGGCACAGGGTCAAGACTGATTTGCATATTGCTGGGTCCAAACTGGAATGGCATGGTGAGCAAAAAAACGATGGATGTAGGCCCAGATCACTGTACAGGTGTGAATGTATGACATTGTTCTGCATTCTGTCCATCTATTGTTCTTTTTGCATTTGTCACCCCGAGTGGGACGGGTATGCCCAGACGTGGGTCCCGTGCTCTCCATACTACTGGAGTCAAGCTATCCTGGCTGATGAGGGCTCAAAGCCCGAAACCGGTCCTAGGATGATTGTTTCCAGTTCAGGGAGGAGCCGGCCTGGCGGTTCGGGCTGGACTGTTCCCATTGGGCACAGGGTCAAGACTGATTTGCGTATGACCGGGTCCAAACTGGAATGGCATGGTGAGCAAAAAAACGATAGATTTACGCCCAGATCACTGTACTGGGGTGAATGTATGACATTGTTCTGCATTCTGTCCATCAATTGTTCTTTTTGCATTTGTCACCCCGTGTGGGACAGGTATGCCCAGACGTGGGTCCCGTGCTCTCCATGCCACTGGAGTCAAGCTATCCTGGCTGATGAGGGCTGAAAGCCCGACACCAGTCCTAGGATGCTTGTTTCCAGTTCAGGGAGGACTCGGCCTGGCAGTTCGGGCTGGACTGTTCCCATTGGGCACAGGGTAAAGACTGATTTGCATATGGCTGGGTCCAAACTGGAATGGCATGGTGAGCAAAAAAACGATGGATTTAGGCCCAGATCACTGTACTGAGGTGAATGTATTACGTTGTTCTGCATTCTGTCCATCTATTGTTCTTTTTGCATTTGTCACCCCGAGTGGGACGAGTATGCCCAGACGTGGGTCCTGTGCTCTCCATACTACTGGAGTCAAGCTATCCTGGCTGATGAGCGCTGAAAGCCCGAAACCGGTCCTAGGATGATTGTTTCCAGTTCAGGGAGGACCCGGCCTGGCAGTTCGGGCTGGACTGTTCACATTGGGCACAGGGTCAAGACTGATTTGCGTATGACCGGGTCCAAACTGGAATGGCATGGTGAGCAAAAAACGATAGATTTATGCCCAGATCACTGTACTGGGGTGAATGTATGACATTGTGCTGCATTCTGTCCATCAATTGTTCTTTTTGCATTTGTCACCCCGAGTGGGATGGGTATGCCCAGACGTGGGTTCCGTACTCTCCATGCCATTTTAGTCAAGCTATCCTGGCTGATGAGGGCTCAAAGCCCGAAACCGGTTCTAGGATGCTTGTTTCCAGTTCAGGGAGGACCCGGCCTGGCAGTTCGGGCTGGACTGTTCCCATTGGGCACAGGGTCAAGACTTATTTGCATATGGCTGGGTACAAACTGGAATGGCATGGTGAGCAAAAAGCGATAGATTTAGGCCCAGATCACTGTACTAGGGTGAATGTATGACATTGTTCTGCATTCTGTCCATCAATTGTTCTTTTTGCATTTGTCACGCCGAGTGGCACGGGTATGCCCAGACGTGGGTCCCTTGCTCTTCATGAAACTGGAGTCAAGCTATCCAGGCTGATGAGGGCTGAAAGCACGAAACAGGTCCTCGGATGCTTGTTTCCAGTTCAGGGAGGACCCGACCTGGCAGTTCGGGCTGGACTGTTCCCATTGGGCACAGGGTCAAGACATATTTGCATATGGCTGGGTCCAAACTGGAATGGCATGGTGAGCAAAAAAACGATGGATTTAGGCCCAGATCACTGTACAGGGGTGAATGTATGACATTGTTCTGCATTCTGTCCATCAATTGTTTTTTTGCATTTGTCACCCCGAGTGGGACGGGTATGCCCAGATGTGGGTCCCGTGCTCTCCATGCCAATGGAGTCAAGCTATCCTGGCTGATGAGGGCTGAAAGCCCGAAACCGGTCCTATGATGCTTGTTGCCAGTTCAGGGAGGGCCCATCCTGGCAGTTCGGGCTGGACTGTTCCCATTGGGCACACGGTCAAGACTGATTTGCATATGGCTGGGTCCAAACTGGAATGGCATGGTGAGCAAAAAAACGATGGATTTAGGCCCAGATCACTGTACTGGGGTGAATGTATGACATTGTTCTGCATTCTGTCCATCAATTGTTCTTTTTGCATTTGTCACCCCGAGTGGCACGGGTATGCCCAGATATGGGTCCCGTGCTCTCCATGCCACTGGAGTCAAGCTATCCTGGCTGATGAGGGCTGAAACCCGAACCCGGTCCTAGGATGCTTGTTTCCAGTTCAGGGAGGACCCGGCCTGGCAGTTCGGGCTGGACTGTTCCCATTGGGCACAGGGTCAAGACTGATTTGCATATGGCTGGGTCCAAACTGGAAAGGCATGGTGAGCAAAAAAATGATGGATTTAGGCCCAAATCACTGTACTGGGGTGAATGTATGACATTGTTCTGCATTCTGTCCATCAATTGTTCTTTTTGCATTTGTCACCCTGAGTGGGACGGGTATGCCCAGACGTGGGTCCCGTGCTCTCCATGCCACTGAAGTCAAGCTATCCTGGCTGATAAGGGTTGAAAGCACGAAACCGTTCCTAGGATGCTTGTTTCCAGTACAGGGAGGACCCGGCCTGGCAGTTCGGGCTGGACTGTTCCCATTGGGCACAGGGTCAAGACTGATTTGCATATGGCTGTGTCCAAACTGGAATGGCATGGTCAGCAAAAAAACGATCGATTTAGGCCCAGATCACTGTACTTGGGTGAATGTATGACATTGTTCTGCATTCTGTCCATCAATTGTTCTTTTTGCATTTGTCACCCCGAGTGGGACTGGTATGCCCAGACATGGGTCCCATGCTCTCCATGCCACTGGAGTCAAGCTATCCAGGCTAATGAGGGCTGAAAGCACGAAACCAGTCCTAGGATGCTTGTTTCCAGTTCAGGGAGGACCCGGCCTGGCCGTTTGGGCTGGACTGTTCCCATTGGGCACAGGGTCAAGACTTATTTGCATATGACTGGGTCGAAACTGGAATGGCATGGTGAGCAAAAAAACGATGGATTTAGGCCCAGATCACTGTACTGGGGTGAATGTATGACATTGTTCTGCATTCTGTCCATCAATTGTTATTTTTGCATTTGTCACTCCAAGTGGGACGGGTATGCCCAGACGTGGGTCCCGTGCTCTCCATAATACTGGAGTCAAGCTATCCTGGCTGATGAGGGCTGAAAGCCCGAAACCGGTCCTAGGATGCTTGTTTCCAGTTCAGGGAGGACCCAGCCTGGCAGTTCGGGCTGGACTGTTCCCATTGGGCACAGGGTCAAGACTTATTTGCATATGGCTGGGTCCAAACTGGAATGGCATGGTGAGCAAAAAGCGATGGATTTAGGCCCAGATCACTGTACTGGGGTGAATGTATGACATTGTTCTGCATTCTGCCCATCAATTGTTCTTTTTGCATTTGTCACCCCGAGTGGCACGGGTATGCCCAGACGTGGGTCCCTTGCTCTTCATGAAACTGGAGTCAAGCTATCCAGGCTGATGATGGCTGAAAGCACGAAACAGGTCCTAGGATGCTTGTTTCAAGTTCAGAAGTTCAGGGAGGACCAGGCCTGGCAGTTCGGGCTGGACTGTTCTCATTGGGCACAGGGTCAAGACTGATTTGCATATGGCTGGGTCCAAACTGGAATGGCATGGTGAGCAAAAAAATGATGGATTTAGGCCCAGATCACTGTACTGGGGTGAATGTATTACGTTGTTCTGCATTCTGTCCATCAATTGTTCTTTTTGCATTTGTCACCCCGAGTGGGACGGGTATGCCCAGACGTGGGTCCAGTGCTCTCCATACTACTGTAGTCAAGCTATCCTGGCTGATGAGGGCTGAAAGCCCGAAACCGGTCCTAGGATGATTGTTTCCAGTTCAGGGCGGACCCGGCCTGGCAGTTCGGGCTGGACTGTTCCCATTGGGCACAGGGTCAAGACTGATTTGCGTATGACCGGGTCCAAACTGGAATGGCATGGTGAGCAAAAAAACGATAGATTTACGCCCAGATCACTGTACTGGGGTGAATGTATGACATTGTTCTTTATTCAGTCCATCAATTGTTCTTTTTGCATTTGTCACCCCAAGTGGGACGGGTATGCCCAGACGTGGGTCCCGTGCTCTCCATGCCACTGGAGTCAAGCTATCCTGGCTGATGAGGGCTGGAAGCCCGAAACCAGTCCTAGGATGCTTGTTTCCAGTTCAGGGAGGACCCGGCCTGGCAGTTCGGGCTGGACTGTTCCCATTGCGCACAGGGTAAAGACTGATTTGCATATGGCTGGGTCCAAACTGGAATGGCATGATGAGCAAAAAAACAATGGATTTAGGCCCAGATCACTGTACTGGGGTGAATGTATGACATTGTTCTTTATTCTGTCCATCAATTGTTCTTTTTGCATTTGTCACCCCAAGTGGGACGGGTATGCCCAGACGCGGGTCCCGTGCTCTCCATGCCACTGGAGTCAAGCTATCCTGGCTGATGGGGGCTGAAAGCACGAAACCGGTCCTAGGATGCTTGTTTCCAGTTCAGGGAGGACCCGGCCTGGCCGTTTGGGCTGGACTGTTCCCATTGGGCACAGGGTCAAGACTTATTTGCATATGACTGGGTCGAAACTGGAATGGCATGGTGAGCAAAAAAACGATGGATTTAGGCCCAGATCACTGTACTGGGGTGAATGTATGACATTGTTCTGCATTCTGTCCATCAATTGTTATTTTTGCATTTGTCACTCCAAGTGGGACGGGAATGCCCAGACGTGGGTCCCGTGCTCTCCATAATACTGGAGTCAAGCTATCCTGGCTGATGAGGGCTGAAAGCCCGAAATCGGTCCTAGGATGATTGTTTCCAGTTCAGGGAGGACGCAGCCTGGCAGTTCGGGCTGGACTGTTCCCATTGGGCACAGGGTTAAGACTGATTTGCATACGACTGGGTCCAAACTGGAATGCCATGGTGAGCAAAAAAACGATAGATTTACGCCCAGATCACTGTACTGGGGTGAATGTATGATATTGTTCTGCATTCTGTCCATCAATTGTTCTTTTTGCATTTGTCACCCCGAGTGGGACGGGTATGCCCAGACGTGGGTTCCGTGCTCTCCATGCCACTTTAGTCCAGCTATCCTGGCTGATGAGGGCTGAAAGCCAGAAACCGGTCCTAGGATGCTTGGTTCCAGTTCAGGGAGGACCCAGCCTGGCAGTTCGGGCTGGACTGTTCCCATTGGGCACAGGGTCAAGACTTATTTGCATATGGCTGGGTCCAAACTGGAATGGCATGGTGAGCAATAAAGCGATGGATTTAGGCCCAGATCACTGTACTGGGGTGAATGTATGACATTGTTCTGCATTCTGTCCATCAATTGTTCTTTTTGCATTTGTCACGCCGAGTGGCACGGGTATGCCCAGACGTGGGTCCCTTGCTCTTCATGAAACTGGAGTCAAGCTATCCAGGCTGATGAGGGCTGAAAGCACGAAACAGGTCCTCGGATGCTTGTTTCCAGTTCAGGGAGGACCCGACCTGGCAGTTCGGGCTGGACTGTTCCCATTGGGCACAGGGTCAAGACATATTTGCATATGGCTGGGTCCAAACTGGAATGGCATGGTGAGCAAAAAAACGATGGATTTAGGCCCAGATCACTGTACAGGGGTGAATGTATGACATTGTTCTGCATTCTGTCCATCAATTGTTCTTTTTGCATTTGTCACCCCGAGTGGGACGGGTATGCCCAGATGTGGGTCCCGTGCTCTCCATGCCAATGGAGTCAAGCTATCCTGGCTGATGAGGGCTGAAAGCCCGAAACCGGTCCTATGATGCTTGTTGCCAGTTCAGGGAGGGCCCATCCTGGCAGTTCGGGCTGGACTGTTCCCATTGGGCACACGGTCAAGACTGATTTGCATATGGCTGGGTCCAAACTGGAATGGCATGGTGAGCAAAAAAACGATGGATTTAGGCCCAGATCACTGTACTGGGGTGAATGTATGACATTGTTCTGCATTCTGTCCATCAATTGTTCTTTTTGCATTTGTCACCCCGAGTGGCACGGGTATGCCCAGATATGGGTCCCGTGCTCTCCATGCCACTGGAGTCAAGCTATCCTGGCTGATGAGGGCTGAAACCCGAACCCGGTCCTAGGATGCTTGTTTCCAGTTCAGGGAGGACCCGGCCTGGCAGTTCGGGCTGGACTGTTCCCATTGGGCACAGGGTCAAGACTGATTTGCATATGGCTGGGTCCAAACTGGAAAGGCATGGTGAGCAAAAAAATGATGGATTTAGGCCCAAATCACTGTACTGGGGTGAATGTATGACATTGTTCTGCATTCTGTCCATCAATTGTTCTTTTTGCATTTGTCACCCTGAGTGGGACGGGTATGCCCAGACGTGGGTCCCGTGCTCTCCATGCCACTGAAGTCAAGCTATCCTGGCTGATAAGGGTTGAAAGCACGAAACCGTTCCTAGGATGCTTGTTTCCAGTACAGGGAGGACCCGGCCTGGCAGTTCGGGCTGGACTGTTCCCATTGGGCACAGGGTCAAGACTGATTTGCATATGGCTGTGTCCAAACTGGAATGGCATGGTCAGCAAAAAAACGATCGATTTAGGCCCAGATCACTGTACTTGGGTGAATGTATGACATTGTTCTGCATTCTGTCCATCAATTGTTCTTTTTGCATTTGTCACCCCGAGTGGGACTGGTATGCCCAGACATGGGTCCCATGCTCTCCATGCCACTGGAGTCAAGCTATCCAGGCTAATGAGGGCTGAAAGCACGAAACCAGTCCTAGGATGCTTGTTTCCAGTTCAGGGAGGACCCGGCCTGGCCGTTTGGGCTGGACTGTTCCCATTGGGCACAGGGTCAAGACTTATTTGCATATGACTGGGTCGAAACTGGAATGGCATGGTGAGCAAAAAAACGATGGATTTAGGCCCAGATCACTGTACTGGGGTGAATGTATGACATTGTTCTGCATTCTGTCCATCAATTGTTATTTTTGCATTTGTCACTCCAAGTGGGACGGGTATGCCCAGACGTGGGTCCCGTGCTCTCCATAATACTGGAGTCAAGCTATCCTGGCTGATGAGGGCTGAAAGCCCGAAACCGGTCCTAGGATGATTGTTTCCAATTCAGGGAGGACGCAGCCTGGCAGTTCGGGCTGGACTGTTACCATTGGGCACAGGGATAAGACTGATTTGCATGCGACTGGGTCCAAACTGGAATGGCATGGTGAGCAAAAAAACGATAGATTTACGCCCAGATCACTGTACTGGGGTGAATGTATGACATTGTTCTGCATTCTGTCCATCAATTGTTCTTTTTGCATTTGTCACCCCGAGTGGGACGGGTATGCCCAGACGTGGGTTCCGTGCTCTCCCTGCCACTTTAGTCCAGCTATCCTGGCTGATGAGGGCTGAAAGCCCGAAACCGGTCCTAGGATGCTTGTTTCCAGTTCAGGGAGGACCCAGCCTGGCAGTTCGGGCTGGACTGTTCCCATTGGGCACAGGGTCAAGACTTATTTGCATATGGCTGGGTCCAAACTGGAATGGCATGGTGAGCAAAAAGCGATGGATTTAGGCCCAGATCACTGTACTGGGGTGAATGTATGACATTGTTCTGCATTCTGCCCATCAATTGTTCTTTTTGCATTTGTCACCCCGAGTGGCACGGGTATGCCCAGACGTGGGTCCCTTGCTCTTCATGAAACTGGAGTCAAGCTATCCAGGCTGATGATGGCTGAAAGCACGAAACAGGTCCTAGGATGCTTGTTTCAAGTTCAGAAGTTCAGGGAGGACCAGGCCTGGCAGTTCGGGCTGGACTGTTCTCATTGGGCACAGGGTCAAGACTGATTTGCATATGGCTGGGTCCAAACTGGAATGGCATGGTGAGCAAAAAAATGATGGATTTAGGCCCAGATCACTGTACTGGGGTGAATGTATTACGTTGTTCTGCATTCTGTCCATCAATTGTTCTTTTTGCATTTGTCACCCCGAGTGGGACGGGTATGCCCAGACGTGGGTCCAGTGCTCTCCATACTACTGGAGTCAAGCTATCCTGGCTGATGAGGGCTGAAAGCCCGAAACCGGTCCTAGGATGATTGTTTCCAGTTCAGGGCGGACCCGGCCTGGCAGTTCGGGCTGGACTGTTCCCATTGGGCACAGGGTCAAGACTGATTTGCGTATGACCGGGTCCAAACTGGAATTGCATGGTGAGCAAAAAAACGATAGATTTACGCCCAGATCACTGTACTGGGGTGAATGTATGACATTGTTCTTTATTCAGTCCATCAATTGTTCTTTTTGCATTTGTCACCCCAAGTGGGACGGGTATGCCCAGACGTGGGTCCCGTGCTCTCCATGCCACTGGAGTCAAGCTATCCTGGCTGATGAGGGCTGGAAGCCCGAAACCAGTCCTAGGATGCTTGTTTCCAGTTCAGGGAGGATCCGGCCTGGCAGTTCGGGCTGGACTGTTCCCATTGCGCACAGGGTAAAGACTGATTTGCATATGGCTGGGTCCAAACTGGAATGGCATGATGAGCAAAAAAACAATGGATTTAGGCCCAGATCACTGTACTGGGGTGAATGTATGACATTGTTCTTTATTCTGTCCATCAATTGTTCTTTTTGCATTTGTCACCCCAAGTGGGACGGGTATGCCCAGACGCGGGTCCCGTGCTCTCCATGCCACTGGAGTCAAGCTATCCTGGCTGATGGGGGCTGAAAGCACGAAACCGGTCCTAGGATGCTTGTTTCCAGTTCAGGGAGGACCCGGCCTGGCCGTTTGGGCTGGACTGTTCCCATTGGGCACAGGGTCAAGACTTATTTGCATATGACTGGGTCGAAACTGGAATGGCATGGTGAGCAAAAAACGATGGATTTAGGCCCAGATCACTGTACTGGGGTGAATGTATGACATTGTTCTGCATTCTGTCCATCAATTGTTATTTTTGCATTTGTCACTCCAAGTGGGACAGGTATGCCCAGACGTGGGTCCCGTGCTCTCCATAATACTGGAGTCAAGCTATCCTGGCTGATGAGGGCTGAAAGCCCGAAATCGGTCCTAGGATGATTGTTTCCAGTTCAGGGAGGACGCAGCCTGGCAGTTCGGGCTGGACTGTTCCCATTGGGCACAGGGTTAAGACTGATTTGCATACGACTGGGTCCAAACTGGAATGCCATGGTGAGCAAAAAAACGATAGATTTACGCCCAGATCACTGTACTGGGGTGAATGTATGATATTGTTCTGCATTCTGTCCATCAATTGTTCTTTTTGCATTTGTCACCCCGAGTGGGACGGGTATGCCCAGACGTGGGTTCCGTGCTCTCCATGCCACTTTAGTCCAGCTATCCTGGCTGATGAGGGCTGAAAGCCAGAAACCGGTCCTAGGATGCTTGGTTCCAGTTCAGGGAGGACCCAGCCTGGCAGTTCGGGCTGGACTGTTCCCATTGGGCACAGGGTCAAGACTTATTTGCATATGGCTGGGTCCAAACTGGAATGGCATGGTGAGCAATAAAGCGATGGATTTAGGCCCAGATCACTGTACTGGGGTGAATGTATGACATTGTTCTGCATTCTGTCCATCAATTGTTCTTTTTGCATTTGTTACCCCGAGTGGCACGGGTATGCCCAGACGTGGGTCCCTTGCTCTTCATGAAACTGGAGTCAAGCTATCCAGGCTGATGATGGCTGAAAGCACGAAACAGGTCCTAGGATGCTTGTTTCAAGTTCAAGGACCAGGCCTGGCAGTTCGGGCTGGACTGTTCCCATTGGGCACAGGGTCAAGACTGATTTGCATATTGCTGGGTCCAAACTGGAATGGCATGGTGAGCAAAAAAACGATGGATGTAGGCCCAGATCACTGTACAGGTGTGAATGTATGACATTGTTCTGCATTCTGTCCATCTATTGTTCTTTTTGCATTTGTCACCCCGAGTGGGACGGGTATGCCCAGAAGTGGGTCCCGTGCTCTCCATACTACTGGAGTCAAGCTATCCTGGCTGATGAGGGCTCAAAGCCCGAAACCGGTCCTAGGATGATTGTTTCCAGTTCAGGGAGGAGCCGGCCTGGCGGTTCGGGCTGGACTGTTCCCATTGGGCACAGGGTCAAGACTGATTTGCGTATGACCGGGTCCAAACTGGAATGGCATGGTGAGCAAAAAAACGATAGATTTACGCCCAGATCACTGTACTGGGGTGAATGTATGACATTGTTCTGCATTCTGTCCATCAATTGTTCTTTTTGCATTTGTCACCCCGTGTGGGACAGGTATGCCCAGACGTGGGTCCCGTGCTCTCCATGCCACTGGAGTCAAGCTATCCTGGCTGATGAGGGCTGAAAGCCCGACACCAGTCCTAGGATGCTTGTTTCCAGTTCAGGGAGGACTCGGCCTGGCAGTTCGGGCTGGACTGTTCCCATTGGGCACAGGGTAAAGACTGATTTGCATATGGCTGGTCCAAACTGGAATGGCATGGTGAGCAAAAAAACGATGGATTTAGGCCCAGATCACTGTACTGAGGTGAATGTATTACGTTGTTCTGCATTCTGTCCATCTATTGTTCTTTTTGCATTTGTCACCCCGAGTGGGACGAGTATGCCCAGACGTGGGTCCTGTGCTCTCCATACTACTGGAGTCAAGCTATCCTGGCTGATGAGCGCTGAAAGCCCGAAACCGGTCCTAGGATGATTGTTTCCAGTTCAGGGAGGACCCGGCCTGGCAGTTCGGGCTGGACTGTTCACATTGGGCACAGGGTCAAGACTGATTTGCGTATGACCGGGTCCAAACTGGAATGGCATGGTGAGCAAAAAAACGATAGATTTATGCCCAGATCACTGTACTGGGGTGAATGTATGACATTGTGCTGCATTCTGTCCATCAATTGTTCTTTTTGCATTTGTCACCCCGAGTGGGATGGGTATGCCCAGACGTGGGTTCCGTACTCTCCATGCCATTTTAGTCAAGCTATCCTGGCTGATGAGGGCTCAAAGCCCGAAACCGGTTCTAGGATGCTTGTTTCCAGTTCAGGGAGGACCCGGCCTGGCAGTTCGGGCTGGACTGTTCCCATTGGGCACAGGGTCAAGACTTATTTGCATATGGCTGGGTACAAACTGGAATGGCATGGTGAGCAAAAAAGCGATAGATTTAGGCCCAGATCACTGTACTAGGGTGAATGTATGACATTGTTCTGCATTCTGTCCATCAATTGTTCTTTTTGCATTTGTCACGCCGAGTGGCACGGGTATGCCCAGACGTGGGTCCCTTGCTCTTCATGAAACTGGAGTCAAGCTATCCAGGCTGATGAGGGCTGAAAGCACGAAACAGGTCCTCGGATGCTTGTTTCCAGTTCAGGGAGGACCCGACCTGGCAGTTCGGGCTGGACTGTTCCCATTGGGCACAGGGTCAAGACATATTTGCATATGGCTGGGTCCAAACTGGAATGGCATGGTGAGCAAAAAAACGATGGATTTAGGCCCAGATCACTGTACAGGGGTGAATGTATGACATTGTTCTGCATTCTGTCCATCAATTGTTCTTTTTGCATTTGTCACCCCGAGTGGGACGGGTATGCCCAGATGTGGGTCCCGTGCTCTCCATGCCAATGGAGTCAAGCTATCCTGGCTGATGAGGGCTGAAAGCCCGAAACCGGTCCTATGATGCTTGTTGCCAGTTCAGGGAGGGCCCATCCTGGCAGTTCGGGCTGGACTGTTCCCATTGGGCACACGGTCAAGACTGATTTGCATATGGCTGGGTCCAAACTGGAATGGCATGGTGAGCAAAAAAACGATGGATTTAGGCCCAGATCACTGTACTGGGGTGAATGTATGACATTGTTCTGCATTCTGTCCATCAATTGTTCTTTTTGCATTTGTCACCCCGAGTGGCACGGGTATGCCCAGATATGGGTCCCGTGCTCTCCATGCCACTGGAGTCAAGCTATCCTGGCTGATGAGGGCTGAAACCCGAACCCGGTCCTAGGATGCTTGTTTCCAGTTCAGGGAGGACCCGGCCTGGCAGTTCGGGCTGGACTGTTCCCATTGGGCACAGGGTCAAGACTGATTTGCATATGGCTGGGTCCAAACTGGAAAGGCATGGTGAGCAAAAAAATGATGGATTTAGGCCCAAATCACTGTACTGGGGTGAATGTATGACATTGTTCTGCATTCTGTCCATCAATTGTTCTTTTTGCATTTGTCACCCTGAGTGGGACGGGTATGCCCAGACGTGGGTCCCGTGCTCTCCATGCCACTGGAGTCAAGCTATCCTGGCTGATAAGGGTTGAAAGCACGAAACCGTTCCTAGGATGCTTGTTTCCAGTACAGGGAGGACCCGGCCTGGCAGTTCGGGCTGGACTGTTCCCATTGGGCACAGGGTCAAGACTTATTTGCATATGACTAAGTCGAAACTGGAATGGCATGGTGAGCAAAAAAACGATGGATTTAGGCCCAGATCACTGTACTGGGGTGAATGTATGACATTGTTCTGCATTCTGTCCATCAATCGTTACTTTTGCATTTGTCACTCCAAGTGGGACGGGTATGCCCAGACGTGGGTCCCGTGCTCTCCATAATACTGGAGTCAAGCTATCCTGGCTGATGAGGGCTGAAAGCCCGAAATCGGTCCTAGGATGATTGTTTCCAGTTCAGGGAGGACGCAGCCTGGCAGTTCGGGCTGGACTGTTCCCATTGGGCACAGGGTTAAGACTGATTTGCATACGACTGGGTCCAAACTGGAATGCCATGGTGAGCAAAAAAACGATAGATTTACGCCCAGATCACTGTACTGGGGTGAATGTATGACATTGTTCTGCATTCTGTCCATCAATTGTTCTTTTTGCATTTGTCACCCCGAGTGGGACGGGTATGCCCAGACGTGGGTTCCGTGCTCTCCATGCCACTTTAGTCCAGCTATCCTGGCTGATGAGGGCTGAAAGCCAGAAACCGGTCCTAGGATGCTTGTTTCCAGTTCAGGGAGGACCCAGCCTGGCAGTTCGGGCTGGACTGTTCCCATTGGGCACAGGGTCAAGACTTATTTGCATATGGCTGGGTCCAAACTGGAATGGCATGGTGAGCAATAAAGCGATGGATTTAGGCCCAGATCACTGTACTGGGGTGAATGTATGACATTGTTCTGCATTCTGTCCATCAATTGTTCTTTTTGCATTTGTTACCCCGAGTGGCACGGGTATGCCCAGACGTGGGTCCCTTGCTCTTCATGAAACTGGAGTCAAGCTATCCAGGCTGATGATGGCTGAAAGCACGAAACAGGTCCTAGGATGCTTGTTTCAAGTTCAAGGACCAGGCCTGGCAGTTCGGGCTGGACTGTTCCCATTGGGCACAGGGTCAAGACTGATTTGCATATTGCTGGGTCCAAACTGGAATGGCATGGTGAGCAAAAAAGCGATGGATGTAGGCCCAGATCACTGTACAGCTGTGAATGTATGACATTGTTCTGCATTCTGTCCATCTATTGTTCTTTTTGCATTTGTCACCCCGAGTGGGACGGGTATGCCCAGACGTGGGTCCCGTGCTCTCCATACTACTGGAGTCAAGCTATCCTGGCTGATGAGGGCTCAAAGCCCGAAACCGGTCCTAGGATGATTGTTTCCAGTTCAGGGAGGAGCCGGCCTGGCGGTTCGGGCTGGACTGTTCCCATTGGGCACAGGGTCAAGACTGATTTGCGTATGACCGGGTCCAAACTGGAATGGCATGGTGAGCAAAAAAACGATAGATTTACGCCCAGATCACTGTACTGGGGTGAATGTATGACATTGTTCTGCATTCTGTCCATCAATTGTTCTTTTTGCATTTGTCACCCCGTGTGGGACAGGTATGTCCAGACGTGGGTCCCGTGCTCTCCATGCCACTGGAGTCAAGCTATCCTGGCTGATGAGGGCTGAAAGCCCGACACCAGTCCTAGGATGCTTGTTTCCAGTTCAGGGAGGACTCGGCCTGGCAGTTCGGGCTGGACTGTTCCCATTGGGCACAGGGTAAAGACTGATTTGCATATGGCTGGGTCCAAACTGGAATGGCATGGTGAGCAAAAAAACGATGGATTTAGGCCCAGATCACTGTACTGAGGTGAATGTATTACGTTGTTCTGCATTCTGTCCATCTATTGTTCTTTTTGCATTTGTCACCCCGAGTGGGACGAGTATGCCCAGACGTGGGTCCTGTGCTCTCCATACTACTGGAGTCAAGCTATCCTGGCTGATGAGCGCTGAAAGCCCGAAACCGGTCCTAGGATGATTGTTTCCAGTTCAGGGAGGACCCGGCCTGGCAGTTCGGGCTGGACTGTTCACATTGGGCACAGGGTCAAGACTGATTTGCGTATGACCGGGTCCAAACTGGAATGGCATGGTGAGCAAAAAAACGATAGATTTATGCCCAGATCACTGTACTGGGGTGAATGTATGACATTGTGCTGCATTCTGTCCATCAATTGTTCTTTTTGCATTTGTCACCCCGAGTGGGATGGGTATGCCCAGACGTGGGTTCCGTACTCTCCATGCCATTTTAGTCAAGCTATCCTGGCTGATGAGGGCTCAAAGCCCGAAACCGGTTCTAGGATGCTTGTTTCCAGTTCAGGGAGGACCCGGCCTGGCAGTTCGGGCTGGACTGTTCCCATTGGGCACAGGGTCAAGACTTATTTGCATATGGCTGGGTACAAACTGGAATGGCATGGTGAGCAAAAAGCGATAGATTTAGGCCCAGATCACTGTACTAGGGTGAATGTATGACATTGTTCTGCATTCTGTCCATCAATTGTTCTTTTTGCATTTGTCACGCCGAGTGGCACGGGTATGCCCAGACGTGGGTCCCTTGCTCTTCATGAAACTGGAGTCAAGCTATCCAGGCTGATGAGGGCTGAAAGCACGAAACAGGTCCTCGGATGCTTGTTTCCAGTTCAGGGAGGACCCGACCTGGCAGTTCGGGCTGGACTGTTCCCATTGGGCACAGGGTCAAGACATATTTGCATATGGCTGGGTCCAAACTGGAATGGCATGGTGAGCAAAAAACGATGGATTTAGGCCCAGATCACTGTACAGGGGTGAATGTATGACATTGTTCTGCATTCTGTCCATCAATTGTTCTTTTTGCATTTGTCACCCCGAGTGGGACGGGTATGCCCAGATGTGGGTCCCGTGCTCTACATGCCAATGGAGTCAAGCTATCCTGGCTGATGAGGGCTGAAAGCCCGAAACCGGTCCTATGATGCTTGTTGCCAGTTCAGGGAGGGCCCATCCTGGCAGTTCGGGCTGGACTGTTCCCATTGGGCACACGGTCAAGACTGATTTGCATATGGCTGGGTCCAAACTGGAATGGCATGGTGAGCAAAAAAACGATGGATTTAGGCCCAGATCACTGTACTGGGGTGAATGTATGACATTGTTCTGCATTCTGTCCATCAATTGTTCTTTTTGCATTTGTCACCCCGAGTGCCACGGGTATGCCCAGATATGGGTCCCGTGCTCTCCATGCCACTGGAGTCAAGCTATCCTGGCTGATGAGGGCTGAAACCCGAACCCGGTCCTAGGATGCTTGTTTCCAGTTCAGGGAGGACCCGGCCTGGCAGTTCGGGCTGGACTGTTCCCATTGGGCACAGGGTCAAGACTGATTTGCATATGGCTGGGTCCAAACTGGAAAGGCATGGTGAGCAAAAAAATGATGGATTTAGGCCCAAATCACTGTACTGGGGTGAATGTATGACATTGTTCTGCATTCTGTCCATCAATTGTTCTTTTTGCATTTGTCACCCTGAGTGGGACGGGTATGCCCAGACGTGGGTCCCGTGCTCTCCATGCCACTGGAGTCAAGCTATCCTGGCTGATAAGGGTTGAAAGCACGAAACCGTTCCTAGGATGCTTGTTTCCAGTACAGGGAGGACCCGGCCTGGCAGTTCGGGCTGGACTGTTCCCATTGGGCACAGGGTCAAGACTGATTTGCATATGGCTGTGTCCAAACTGGAATGGCATGGTCAGCAAAAAAACGATCGATTTAGGCCCAGATCACTGTACTTGGGTGAATGTATGACATTGTTCTGCATTCTGTCCATCAATTGTTCTTTTTGCATTTGTCACCCCGAGTGGGACTGGTATGCCCAGACATGGGTCCCATGCTCTCCATGCCACTGGAGTCAAGCTATCCAGGCTAATGAGGGCTGAAAGCACGAAACCAGTCCTAGGATGCTTGTTTCCAGTTCAGGGAGGACCATGCCTGGGAGTTCGGGCTGGACTGTTCCCATTGGGCACAGGGTCAAGACTTGTTTTCATATGGCTGGGTCCAAACTGGAATGGCATGGTGAGCAAAAAAATGATGGATTTAGGCTCAGATCACTGTACTAGGGTGAATGTATGACATTGTTCTGCATTCTGTCCATCAATTTTTCTTTTTGCATTTGTCACCCCAAGTGGGACGGGTATGCCCAGACGTGGGTCCCCTGCTCTCCATGCCACTGGAGTCAAGCTATCCTGGCTGATGAGGGCTGAAAGCCCGAAACCGGTCCTAGGATGCTTGTTTCCAGTTCAGGGAGGACCCGGCCTGGCAGTTCAGGCTGGACTGTTTCCATTGGGCACAGGGTCAAGACTGATTTGCATATGGCTGGGTCCAAACTGGAATGGCATGGTGTGCAAAAAAACGATGAATTTAGGCCCAGATCACTGTACTGGGGTGAATGTATGACATGGTTCTGCATTCTGTCCATCAATTGTTCTTTTTGCATGAAATACCCTGTGCTAGCCAAGCAGGCGAAACTGATGTCATGGAGCACTTTTATTCGCTATCCAATCTGTCGTATCAGACTTGCGAGGACTCAGGCGGGGGATTGAGAGGTGGCTCAAGAGATAGCCTGAGAGGCTGCCTAAGTGAGTAGACTGAAAAAGGAAATGAAGATCATATGAGACACTAAAGGCAGACTAATTAAAATTCTACCCCCTCGACAGGATCCGTAGTGGAAGTGTGTTTAAAATGGGACTATACAGGAATGCCAGGGCCTGATGGTAACATTGCTAATGATCAGCCTGAGGGGGTAGGTCAACCCGACCTAATAATAATCATGGCTACATATCAAGGGGCCCTGTCTCACCGTGAGGAAACCAAGCTAGACAGGCACAGAGCACAGGCAGCTAACCGGAAATTTGCAAGCAGCAGTCCGAAAGGTAGCAAAAACGTGTACAGAGTTTGCAGCCAGAATGACAGAAATGGAAAGCCGCATCACCTCTCTCGAATCCGATGTGCTGGCTACCAGCAATGCGCTTTGTTGATAACCATTGGAAGCTCGAAGAGTTCGAGAATTGCATAAGGCGCAATAATCTGAGGGTGTTAGGGATTGAGGAGGACACCTAAAAGGATGATGTTCAGAAATTCATAGTCAGTCTTTTCAGGAATGCCTTCCACTAACTCACGAATTGGAATGGGGACACAGCAATACAGAGGGCACATTGATTCCCCTTCGAGCGGCAGAGGCGTCAGGGCCAAGATGTTAGAAAACCGAGGGCTATCCTCGTATTTTTCTGTAACTTTCTTCTGCATCAAGCTGTCTTCGAAAAAGCACGCCCTGATGCAAAACGGACAGCAGATGGCTGCATGTTTCTTGAGAGGCCAGACTTTTGTCATACCACAGTAGAAAGATGCTGGCGGCTGAGACAGCTGATACAGCCATTGAAGGCTAAAGGATTGCAAGCATTCTTGTTGAGCCCAGCTAAACTGAAAATCATTGCTCAAGATAAAACACATTGGGGCATATTCTCAAGGACTCATCGCCAAGTTAGCAGTACTTTATCGCAGCCAAAGTGGCGATAAATTTATGGCACCATTCACAAGCAGGTGCCAAGAGCCGATATCACCAGTTTTCCTGCGATAGCAGCCGCAAAAAACATCGCCACAAATGACACCGGCAACTAACGCTAATGAGATGCAGAGTAGGTGTTCCCGTGCAAAAAGCCGCGAAAACACCACTTCGCAACATTCGCAACGACCAGCCAGATCGGCGATAAGAATCAAAAACATGCGATAAGGCGCGTTAGCAGCAGGGATTTAACACCTGCTCTTACCTGGTGTTAAGTCGGGCGACAACCTGCACCATGAAAGGGAGCCCAGCCCACAGCCACACCAGAAGAACAACAGATGCCAAGGAGCTACTGATCATGCAGCTCGGAGCCCCAGGAGGGCCACAACACCCACCGCCACCCCCCCCAGGACACCCCCCCCCCGGACTACCACACCGGCAGTGGGGTATGTGACGTGCTAGGCCCCTTTGATTGGCCGTGTCACATGTCCTGTGACACCTGTGCTGGATGGGTGTGGTGTGGGTCTGAACGAGCCCTCAGGGAGTGGCCGTGGCATGCTGAGGACTAGACCAGTGATCAGCAGATCACTACAGGTACGACCTGGGACATTTAGCATTGTCTTCCCCCCCCTATAAGCGTAAGCGGAGTGTACTGGCCTGGCGTATGACAGGCCAGCGTATGGGTGGGAACAATGAACCCGGGGCTCTGGGCATGCTCCAGTGCTGGGCTGGACATGGAAGTAACTGATGCATGTGTCCCTGTTGTAGTGACTACGCCACCCGGACCGCAATCGGCACTGTTGCACCCTGTCACTCAAGTTCCACGACATGACCAACATGGACGTCAGGGGGAATCTCTCACCCTACATTCAACCATACTCACATACGTGAATGATCAAAGGCATGACACATCTGTGTGATTCTGAATGTTTAATCCACATCCAGTGGAGTGTTGCAGCTGGAGCAGTACAGGGCCATGCAAACCCCACTTCACATTATTGGCCCATGGAGGGCCAGCCAGAGTCCTTCAGGGAATGACAAGTACATCGGAAGGGGAAGAGTTCAGTCCGCAGTCTGACCGCTGTGTCATTGGTAACCAATCAGGAGATGGCAGTCCATGTCAAGGTCCAAGGTGAGTGTCGTAGAGTGTATCGGGGGACAGTGGAAGGTGATGATGCAAAGGGATGGACCAAGCAGAAACCCGCCATTTTGCGGAGATGAATGCTACTGCCTCCTCCTTACCAGTAAGGTTGGTTCACCCGCATCTTCATCCTCTGATGGCACATGTGCCTCACACGTGGGTGGTGGTGGATTGCCTGCCGCACTGTGAGGCACTGAGACATCAGGGGGCGAAGATGTGGATGTAGAAGCTGCAGCAGCACTCATCTGAGCAAGGCCTTGATGCAGCAATGCCATGACGATGTGCTGCAGGGCATTGAAGGCCCCAGCCACATCCCGCTGGTGTGAAGCCATGGCAGCCATCCTGTCCGCCGTCATCCTCACCATGTTCTCCATGAGCCCCAGCATCTGTACCAACTCCAGGCAGACATCGCTGGAGCCACTCTGACTGGACAGTTGTACTTGTCTCAGTATCATGACTCTAGCGATGTCAGCCATGGATCGCTGGAGAGCATGGAGCGGACTGTGGGTGTCCGTTAGGGACTGAAAGTGGTCCCTGATGGGAATCAGACACCCATGTATGGCATCAAATTTGGCTGTCATGCGGTCGAACCCCACCCGCACCTGATCAGCCACCTTCTCCTGGCACTCCAACACACGGCGTTGGAAGGCCATGTGTTGTTCGTGGGGGTCCTGGGAGTCAGCCGTGGTGGTAGGTGCTTCTTGCTGTGTGGTCTTTGCAGGGGGTGGGGTTTCCTCGATGCAGCTGGGCTGCCCTGCTCCTGGGCGTGGGCTCCTGAGGGTATCCATGAGCTGTTGGAGGGCTTTGGGGTCAATGCTGGTGTGGTCCTCTTCGTCATCAGTGAAGAGCTGTTGGGTCTGCTCTGCAGGAGGTGTTGGTTCTCGCTCTGCAATGTGAAGGGTAGATGCAGTTTAACATTGTGTTCACATGTATGTTGACGCATTGTACAAATTTACATACAGACTGCATGACAATGTACATTGTGACTGTTTGGGAGGAGATGCCTATTTGATGCGGGACAGTGGACATTTCGACAACATCACGGATGTGTGTTTGTACTAGTACATTTTCATCCCACGTTTCCCTGCTATGCCAAATGTGATTGGCCAGTTTCTACACGCAAGCGGCACCACTTGGGTCCTCTGTTCCGTTGTGAACGTGTTGCAGTTCATGCCACATTGTTGTCAATGTTGATGTGCTCTCCATATTATGTGTGTGTGCTGCATTTAGGGATATTCGCCCCTGCAGCTCTGATGTGGCTGGCCCTTATCCCTTTCAGGCAGTGTGCCTTGACTTCTGTGCTTCAACAGTGCTGAGATGTTGCATACTTGGGTAAATTGGGCTCTTGGTGGTAGTTGGGACTGTGGGGCATGGTTTGTCCGCAGGTGTGTTGTTGAGGTCAGGGGTTGTTTGTGCAGGTGGATGTGTCAGAGTGTGACCTGCTCCTTTACGGATGTGGTCCACACTCAGCCACCTCAGTGTTGTGGCATGCAACATGTCATGTTATATTGACTGCAGCCATGCTATTCGTCATGCAGTGTCACTTGCATTGTCAGTGTGGCTCACTGACACGCCGCTTTGCCTGGTTCGGCACATGTGCATGGTTTTGTTGTGAGGTTAGTGATGTGTGGGGAGTGCCCCCTCTGTGCACATTGTGGACGGGGTCCCACTTGCTGTTTCTATGTGTGCTGCAGTATGCCAAGGAGATCAGGGGCATGACCCAGAGTCATTGTGGGTGTGCAGTGTGCTATTCTTGATTGTGCATGTGTAACATTGTGCCCATCTCCCCCCGTCCCCCCAGTCCCTGGTTGTTACTCACCCTGTTGCTGTTGTGTCCGGTCATGTTGAGCAGTGTCCGGTTCCCCAACTCCTGCCACCATCTCCGCACTGATGACTGTGGACACCATTTCCTCCATGTCATCCAGCTCCTACTGTGGCGCTGGACTCCCACCTCCAGTCTGCATTGCTGCCTTCTGGTTGTTGGCGAGTTTCTGCTTGGTTTTGCGCTTCACATCATTCCAGCGCCTCTTGAGCTCTTCCATTGTCCTCCTCAGCACTCTGACTGCATTCACCTTGTCCAGAATGGACTGCCATGTTGCATTTTTTGTTGCCAATGACACAGTGGAGGTGACGAACAGTTGTTGATGGTGTTCTACCACCTCCGTGATCAGGATCCTGTTTTCCTGCAGACTGAACTTTGTCTTCCTCTTCTTCTTGTCCTTGCCCTTCCCTGTCCCCGGGGTCCCAGGCTGGGCCTCTGTGGGGCTTGTGGGGTTCTGGCCGTCCTCTGTACCTGCTCCAGCTGCCTCCATTGTGCTTCGCTGTGGTTCGTTTTTTGTTTGTGTTTTTTTTTTCTGCTTTTATGGTGATTTTTCCCGCCTGACGTGTGTGATTTGCAGGCCTGGTGCTGCTTTTCGCTGATTGTCTTATCGCAATTGGGCCCATCGCAACTTTTTTCACGTTCGGCTTTGGATTTTTATCGCCGTCCCAGTAAGTTACTCGCGGTCATTTTCCGCGTTATTGAGCAGCTATCGCATGTTACCGCCATGTTGGGAATACGACGTTAACACGGAGTTATTTTCCCACGATAGACTGCGATGTGAAGTTGCGTTAAGCGAATTTGAAGATAGTTAACACACGTTCTTGAGAATATCCCCCATTATTTCTCTTCTGAAATGAAGGCTAAGGAGTTCCTGGAGAGTTTGGGGCAGTAGGGTCTGTGTTACAAGCTCACAAAGGGGGGGGAGGAAAGAAAAAAGCTTGAGTCATGTGTATGAATTATGTAGCATGAGTATAAAGGGGCTCAATCACAGATGCATTATCCAAAATGATTAAAGGGATGAGAAATGTATGATTTACGACTTTAGGTGGGGGTATCTGTATGAATCTCTACATTATCTTATTTCCTTTTGCAGGCTAATCAAACTACCTTATAAATCTTTGTATCCTCTTGTGGGAGGGAGGAAATGTATATTCTCTCTGGGGTTTTCCAGTTTTCTATAAATGTTGGGTTTCTTTTCTCACCTCTCTCTTTATACACTCTGGGAGCAGATTTGGGGGGTGGGTGGGGGGGTGGGTACACCTCCAACTATGGGCCAAGAGTGGTCCAGTTGCCTTAGCATCCCATAACATTTCCAGCGGTAGAAGCCGCATCCTGTAATATCACATGCATCCTCGGAACTGGGCCTGGTGATTTAACTACAGATATTCCAGGAAATCGGTGGTAACATATTTACCACGGAATTCTGGATAAATGTTACATGCTCACTACTGACAGTGTTTCCATGCTGCATCATTGTCACTTAGGTCATATATAATATATATATTTTGGAAAGGTTTTCTGAAGGGGAAATGACCAGACACTGTACTGGGGAATATATTTTGATGAGGATCTCAATACTCATCTATATTCCGATTGAAATTATCAACATCACTAAAATGATGACCTAATTTCTGTTCGTTCTGCCCTGCATGCACATTGTGTAAAATTAGGGGGCATATTAGCAAGACCCACGTTAAAATTATCGCCGTTTTAGCGGCAGGAAACTGCCGCTAAAACGGCGATAATGGGCTTGCTAATATGCGTTATGGAATTCCAATAGAAGCCCAGGTTAGATGTGCAGGACATCTAACCTGGGCTTCTATTGGAATTCCATAACGCATATTAGCAAGCCCATTATCGCCGTTTTAGCGGCAGTTTCCTGCCGCTAAAACGGCGATAATTTTAACGTGGGTCTTGCTAATATGCCCCTAGATGTATTGATTTTTTCGTCCTTTTATCGACTAGCACCGATTAGGAATGAGCTCTAATTGATCTCACCCCCGATGTGAGCATGTGCCACCTAATAATAGTAGCACTGCACATTGCAGCGCTTTGGGTAATATTCACCCAAAATGGGCCGAAATGCTCTTTGTTAGTCCCAATTATTTTCCACCTAGGTGTAATTCAAACACAAATAACAGCTGCACCTCGGTGCAAACGTTAATTATGCTATGGTGTTTTTTCAGTGACAATTTACATAAGGGGTCCTTTAAAAGGGGTTTAAGGAAACTGATTTGCCAATCCCGCGGTCACATTTACTCTACACTTACTTTCCAGGATGTGATCATTAGTGAGCTGGTTTTATTGATGATAAGAGTGACAGTATTCCACGTGGAAACAATTTAGGAATATTTCCACCAAGGCGTAATTGTTTTTAAGAAATCAATAGAAGATTGGAAATAAATGCTAATGTGGCGTTTGTTGATGATTGTGTTATTTAATATTGCATTCTTTTAAGTCAGTTAGTTACCATACAATCAAGTAGTTTATACAATTAGAAACTGGCAGAACAACATAAAGTATCAAGTGAACAAAGTGCAGGCGGCAGAGTGCATCGTGAATCATAGTGTGCGTATTCTATACACATTTTTATTGGATAGGTGATGTATTCACATAGAAACCAACACTGGGGCATATTCTCAAGGACTTATCGCTGAGTTAGCTGCACTTTATCACAGCCAAAGTGGCGATAGATTTATTGCCCTATTCACAAGCAGGAGCTAACAGCCGATATCGCCAGTTTTCCTGCGATAGCAGGCGCAAAAAATATCGTCACGGATGACACCAGCAACGAACGCTAATGAGATGCAGAGTAGGCGTTCCTGTGCAAAAAGCTGCGAAAACACCACTTCGCAATATTCTCTACGACCAGCCAGATCGGCGATAAGATCCCAAAACAGGCGATAAGGCGCGTTAGCAGCAGGGATTTAACCAGGGGCGGTGCGTCCATTGGGGCGTAGCCCCCCCGCCCGCAGCTCCCTCGGCGTCTTTGAACCTAAGTAAACTGAATCAGTTTACTTAAGTTCAAAGAGCCGAGGGAGAACTGACAATCATGTCAGTCAACATGACGTCGGACCGCCCACCCCCTTCAGAGTCTGAAGGGGGTGGGCGGTCCTGCGTCATGTTGACTGACATGATTGTTAGAGGGACCAGGGGCAGCAGGCAGCACTGCAGCACAAGTGCGCATGAGTGGGGAAGGGCACCGAATTTTCGCGCCGTGCCCAGTCATGCGCACTTGTGTGTGCACTGGCTTGCGCATGCCCATTAGGAGAGCGAGGGTTGAGCAAAGGCTCAAACCTCGGTCTCCTAATGGGCAGGTGGGCGAGGGGTAACCGTGCCCTAAGCCAATAAGCCAATAAGAGCCGCGTCTGGGGTGGAGTGCTACTGTTTCAGTGAGGGTGGGGGTCACCCTGGGCTGCTTGGGTCAGTGTTACACCACTGTCTCCAGGGTGACATGGGTGGACAGTTCAGTGCTTCCAGGATGTCCCGGGTGGTCTGCTGCTGTTTCAGCCGTCCAGAGCTGCCCCTCTTCGCCCCCGTTGGCACAGCAGCCCCTCCCAGGCACAGACATCAGAGCTCAGCGCCAGAAGCAACATCACACATTAGCTAAACACTTGCTAATGACCTAGCAGCTGCCTGCATTACCAGCGTGAGGTGTCAGCACAGCGCCGTCTCCTCGCTTCTCACAGCCATGTCACCAGCTGCTGCCCCCACACATGGGGAGACACTACAGCGGGGCGTCTCTCTGTGTGCAGGCTGGTGTCTTACTCTCCCACCACATACCCACAGACAGCGCCAAGAAAGCGCCTGGGGTGGCAGAGGCTGGAGGCCTCGTAGTACCTCCCTAAAGAGGGGGGAGGGGGCGGGGTTGCTCGGGCTAGGACCCAGAATCTCTATTTACTCCTGGGAGCTCTGAATCTCACTGTAGGGAGGACGCAGGATGTCAGCCCGAGTCTCACTCCGCAGGCAAAGAAGGGTGTTACACGCTTCTAGGAGCTTTGTCCGGATTGTGGCATGCAAACGACGCAGCTCTAAGCCGTTTATCAGGGCTCAGAGCACTCAGTAACAGCATCGGTCTAGGCGCTTTGTCTGTGGCACACAGGTACGGTATAGTTAAGCTGTGGTGCATGTTACAAGCATAAAGTTAGGTTACACATTTACATAGCGCTAGGAGGTTTGTCGTGGTATAAAACACAGTTACGCAGCTCTAGGCACTTTCTTCATGACAGACAGTAGAATTAGAGGTCTTTAGTCACTATCGGGACATAGCACGAGTTGTTTTGTTCTGGTATTACGTGCAAGGAGCAGATCTTTACACAGCTCTGTGGTGCATGGCATAGCGCCGCGTTTCACAGCGCACAGAGCTATACGACATCTAGGAGCCTTGTCTATGTCTTAGAGCACTGAAACAGACAACTAGCGCTTTATCGATAGTGCATTGCACAAGGTCACACAGGTCTTGGCGCTATGCTTGTACCAGCTGCAAAGTGTTTAACAGCTCCGAGATTGTGTCAGTGGCTGTATCACATTATGTAGTCCCAGGCGCAGTGTCCGAGGCACACAGCAAAATTAACTTCCACCCCAGACCTTTGTCCAGAGTGCATGGTACAAGGTTACACAAGGCAGGGTGCTATGCGTGTGCTGCACAGCCATAAGACTGTGCTGGTGACTGCCAGCACAGCATTACACAGTCCCATGCATGCAGCAAAATTAGCTCACACCCCCAGCGCTTTGGGACAGGCAGCAGTTGGTTACACACCCGCCTGAAGAGGGCAAGAAGCACTTTTAATTGGAGAACAAGGCACCCTGCGCTGCCCTATAACAAAGTGAAAGGGCAGGAACACATCATATGTACCCAGGTCAGTGCATTCCTTCCCCCTGCGCTGCTGGTGCCGTTTCAGCAGCCTAGCACCTTACCATGACTGAACAGCACTGGTGTGTACTCAGTGGAAATGACATCCAAGCAGGCGTGTCACGTGTAGAATGTACTTCATGCCATCAAATGTATTTCTTGTTTGAGAAGATTGCACATTAGTATATATGGTTCTTTGAAATTGAGAAACAAGCGTTTTTTATCAATTTCGGTTCTAAATATTGTAAATAGACGTGGACGAGAGAAAAGGGCATTTTGAAAGATAGTTTGGTATCTGGTATGGTAGATAGATGGGCGTTTGTTCCAGTTTGTCTTTAACATGCCAGCTCCTTCAATTCTGTTTAACCCTGCCGTTTGGAGGAAAGAGTCCGCCCGGGATCCGGTTGGTGTTTGTTTTTGCTAATTACATTTGCTCCTATTTTCAAAGTCAAAATTACAACAAAAAAGACACCGTCTAAAATAGTTTGTGTGCCCTGTGATCATTTTGAAGTTAATTCTCGATACCAACAAACAAAATATAAAGCTCGCGTTAATAATGTCAAAACTACGGGACACGACGCACTAAGGGCTGGGAAGGAGCGACATTTTAGATACTCGTTTGGCAGAACTATGTGCAGTTTGATAGCAATGCTCAATTTGTGTGGTTTGTGCGCGTGGAGCTTCTCAGTATTTCTTTTGCCACATCTTGGATGTTATGTGCAAAGACGAACTTGGAGATGCAGCGATGTTTTGAAGAGCAGCGTTATAGTTTGTCAATTAAAAATGGCCGTGTTTACTCCTCCCCTGCAGATCTGTGTACCTTTGAGTGCAGCTTTACAGTTATTATATCAAGCCACAGCAAATTGTTCCATAATTCAGTTTAAGAATTCTGCAATGCCTGCACAAAAATAGCTTAATGTCTAGAGAAAGGCAAGCATTTATCTTGTAAAGTTATTAACACTCGTTTGCAAGGATTTTTCCCCCTTCTTCATGAAACAAAGTTTTTGCTGAGGCCATTAAAACTGTTTATAGTAAATTGTGCTCACTCTGTGCTCAACACCTGATTTCATCTGCTGCTCTGCAAGACATGGCATCTCCCATGATGCCTTGCACGAACTGCTAGTCTCAGCTGAAACGGTGCCTAGTAACTCCAGCACTGAACATCTGGCGCAGTGTTTATTTGTTCTATTGCCCCTGTTAAGTGGTTGTGAAATATCAGAAGCTTTTGTAAAATTGTTTTTTCAGCCATCAGAATTACCACTTGCTATTGTTTAATATGCTAAACTGAGGGAGACATTAAATGTACTGTGTTCTGCTATAGGTGATGAACTTGCCACATAGAGAATTTTATGGCGTTCCGGAGCATGAGTTGTGTTTGAGTGTTGCTCCCTTCTTTATTCCTTTTGTTTCCTTTGGCTCTCATTCATAGTATATGTACAATTGCTAAGTGCTTGTATTAATAAACCTTCTACTCTATTTAAAGGTATTTTCTGTATTCCTGGTATGAATGGCTCCAAACTAAATGGCCAAGAATGAGTTCTGGTGTTGGAATATGCAGAAGGGTTCAGGTTTGTGCAGTAGAATGTGATGAGTTTTCAACTTCCAGAGAAAATATAGAGAGGACATGAGATGAGAGAACTCTCTTAAGGGCATACTTTTTGAGGAGGCCCTCTGCTTTTGATTGCAGTGGCTCAGTTTATTTGGTGATTCACAATTCCAATCATGGGTAAAACATGGCTTGTTGAACATAGATGAGATGTACTTGCAAATTGTTTGATTGCATATTGCATTTCAGGTTTTCAATTTGACCAATCCTTTGACTTCTTACCAACAAAATATGAGTGTCTTCCTGGTCGAGGACCACACTGCTTTTTCTCTTATCTGTCTTGTATCAAGACCCTGCTGGACTATGGGGTGAAAGAAAGCTTGAATAAGCAGCTACCTATGTTATATGACAGCTCTTTATTAATGTAATAACTGCACTTTCACAATTGCTTTATTAACCTTCCTGCTTTCTCAAATTTGCTTGAAAATGCACCATTTGTCCACTCTTTTTTCAAAATTTTCTCGGGGGGAGAACCCCCCCGAATCCCCCTTAGGTTGTTCGGGCTCGCTCGCTACGCTCGCTCGCTGCGGTGCAGTATGCCAATAATTTTACGCCCCACCACTTTCAAATGTCACCAGCCACCACTGGATTTAACACCTGCTCTTACCTGCTGTTAAGTCGGACGACAACCTGCACCACAAAAGGGAGGCCAGACCACAGCCACACCTGAAGAACAACAGATGCCATGGAGCTACTGAACATGCAGCTCAGAGCCCCAAGAGGGTCACAACACCCACCGCCCCCACACCCAGGCCCGCCACCCCCCGGACCCACCGCCCCCCCCCCCCGGACTACCACAGATGCAGCGCAGACAAAGATGGCGGACCCTCAGAAATTGCACCAGCCCCACAGACTTAACACCAGAGGATGTCATTGCCCACTACAGGCTCAAAAGGACAACCATCCTCCGCATCCTGACCATCATTGCCCACAGGCTGATGGTACCAACACAGCGGACAAACAACATCCCTCCGCAGACAAAGTTGCTGGGTGTGCTGCACCTGTTGGCCTCTGGTACCTTCCAACCAACAACTGCCAGAGTCGGAGGAGTCTCACAGCCAGCCCTATCCAAGTTCCTCACACCTGTCTAGGATGCCATCATCAGCTTGGTACCCCAGCACCTTTACTTCCCACACACTGCGCAGGAACAGCTGGAGACGAAGCAAGGCTTCTACGCCATAGCTGGCTTCCCGCACGTGTTGGGGGCAATCGACTGCACACATGTACTCCACGTGCCCCCTGCCGCCACTGCACACAATTACCGCAACAGGAAGCACACGCTTCCCATCAATGTGCAGGCAATAGTGGACCACCTGGGACTCTTCACCAATGTCGTCGCCAACTACCCAGGCAGTGTGCTTGATTCCTTCATCTTCCGACAGTCCATCATCAACCAGCACTTTCAGGATGGCACCCATGGGAATGCATTGCTCGTTGGTAAGTACCAAATGAACACACCACACACCTCAACTCCACAGTCATGCAACTCACGACTCTGGGAATGCACACGTTACAAACAGTAGCGGCTTGTGGTGGGAGTGCTGCAGGGCGGTGGGGTGGGGCGGGGTGGGGGGTAGTAAACTGCGGCATATGGCCGAACAGAGGTAAATAAACAAATAAATTAATAAAACAAATTTCTTTGCGCGCGCTGCATCGCATTTGGCAATGCAGCACGCACAATGAAATTTGTTTTATTTATTTATTTGTTTACTTACCTCTGTTCGGCCGTATGCCGTAGTTTACTACCCCCCACGCTGCTCCTCCCCCGCCCCGCCCCACTGCCCGCAGCACTCCCACCAGGAGCCGCTACTGGTTACAAACCCACATACAACATGCCAAACGACATGCCCACCTACCAGACACGACAGCACAACTCACTGTGGTAACCTGGGCCAGCCATGTACACAAGCCATGAACGGCATGGCACCTCAGCCACACAATAGCAGCATGTGGGGAGAGGTGGGAACCAGGCATGTGCGAAGGAGGCAAGTGACCCATGAATGAGAATGTACACAATGCCAAGTGTGGCGTGGATGTGCTGGCCAGACTGCAGTATGCAGACCACAGACATGTCCATGTCGACATATACTGCTGGTGTCTGGAGTGTAGTGGACAGCGGACGCAACCATGTTACCCCAGGCAGTGGGGAAGATCGCGGAAATGTAGCTTGTTACGTCCCCCCCTGTAAGTGTGAGCGGAGTAGGCTGGCCCGGCGTACGCCAGGCCAGCGTAGGGGTGTGAAGAAAAAGCATGTTGCGCCGGGCGTGGTTCTCTTCCGGAATGGCCAACGTGTCTGCCAGGGCGGCGCCTCTCAGCCCGCCATGAGGCCGACGCCATGAGCGGCAGTGCCTGTGATCCTGTGCGCCTGCTGCACCCCAGGCCGCTGGTCACCAGACCCGTCTTGGCCGCCCCTGCACAACCAGGCCTCACTGCCCACCTGCTGACACCGGCGTGTGTCAAAGAGGGCCCACCACGTGCCGGTGCAAGCTCCAAGCCCGAGGCCCGCAACCTTGGCAACCTCCTCACACCATCACGGCGTCCGCGACACAGGCTCCCAGCACTCCTTTCTCGTTGACGTACTCCACCGCTGCCTCCGGCCTACACTGCGGTCCAGTAGGTCACACATTTGGAACTGAGTCTTGATTTATTTACGGCAGAGTTTATACCATTGTGCAGGCCTCATCGCAGACTGCATCCCCTTTCAGCTCTGGTGCCACTAACTCTGTGTTAAATCAAGGGGGAGGGAGAAAGAAGGAACTGTGATCCATTCAGCTTCCTTATTCGTAAATTAGATATCAAAATGAGAATGGATCACTTGACCTGAATAACCAGGGTTTTATGAAATTCGTGCAGTGTACCGATAAAAAACCCTCAGTCACGTACAAAAGTCGGAAAAGCGGTATATCTTGATTATCCGCCCTGCTCTTAAAAACGTGATAGCATCATCATAGGGTTAGTTTTTGTATGCTTCCTCCATCCGGAGGAAAACCACTGGTTATTGCAGTAGTGATCAAAGAAAGGTGAAAGTGTTTTTAGTGAAGTGAATCTCAAAATGTTAAAAACTCGTAGACCCCGATTTGTAAAATGTAATCAATCTGGGTTCGAGATATATTAAAATCTGTGTCATGCGTGAGAAGACTAGTTAGTGTAAAAATGCCTTGTGTTGACTCTACCTTAATGTATTAAGGTAGAGTCAACACCAGGCATTTTTACACTGGGCAGCAGGTATTTATTGCAATAAGAAAAACCTTCCAATTAGAATTTATTCTTTACTATCTATTTTTATTTATAAAAACACTTCTGAACCAACTTGCTAGACCGCTATAACCATTTATTGACATTCCCTCATTAACAATGGAATTAGTCTTTCCTTTATTTCTATCCCCGGCTGTATAAAACATCACAAGCCAGAAGCCAAACACATCCAGGCAACCAGAGGAAGTGTCAGCACAAGTCGACATTCCTTCTTTAACAATGGAATTAGTCTTTCCTTTATTTCTATCCCCGGCTGTATAAAACATCACAAGCCGGAAGCCAAACACATCCAGGCAACCAGAGGAAGTGTCAGCACAAGTCGTACTACACTGCACAGCAGGTATTGAGAAGGAGCCACGAGAACGGAAAGCTGTAAAACCGTAACGTATTTTACTCAACAGAATCTAAATTGCTTTATACTGTTGTCCCTAGCAGGTAACAAGCTCCCTGGTTGCCCGTTGAAATCCACAATTTAAGACTCAAGGTATGAAACCATGCCGTTTTAGAGCTGTTTGATAATACGTAATTCAAATCTAGTCATTAGCATTTATTTAATAAACAGCTGGCGCATGATATACTAATATTTATCGAAAGGTCTGATGAGAATAAGCTGCGGTCATCTTTTAAAAACACTGCTATAAGATTGTTTCTACCACAACTTCAGTTAACCTTTCTTTAACACACATTAGTATATCAACAGTAATTACAACAGACCGCCTACCAAGTCGCTTTCTCTGAGGAACACTCGCAACTATAGGTATACTGCACATATGACATCGGGGTCCATACTATCACCAAGAATAAGGTGCAGAACTATTAGACTAACACAATTTTCTTCTTGTCAATCTTAACATGACACAAATATATGGTAATATATTTCCATATTGAGCACCGTATGGGAGACAAAAGAGAAAAAATGTTTCTTAAAAAGTTTGCCAGAATTTCACGCAGGAGAGAAAGAATTGCCATTTTTTTAGTTATTTTTAATGTTCTTCTTTATCATTTCTTCTGAGAAAAGACAGCACGCCATTTTTTGAGAAAATGCGCTAAATGATACTCGCATCTTTTTTCTTTTTGTTTCCTCCTTTACACTGAACAGGTACTACTTGACCGCATGAGAATCGGGTCAATACACCCTGATACATAGAGACCCATACAAAATAAGGTCTCCACCACTTTTCCTTTTTTAGGTCCTGAAGAAAGCCCGCTTGACGCACAAGGGCAATCACTGGGGCTGAAACATGTCGACCTTTTTATGGACACTCACAGTGCGTTAGACCACTAACTAGTCTTCCCATGCACGACACAGATTTTAATATATCTCGAACCCAGATTGATTAAATTTTACAAATCGGGGTCTAATAGTTTTTAACATTTTGAGATTCACTTCACTAAAAACACTTTCACCTTTCTTTGATCACTACTGCAATAACCAGTGGTTTTCCTCCGGATGGAGGAAGCATACAAAAACTAACCCTATGATGATGCTGTCACGTTTTTAAGAGCAGGGCGGATAATCAAGATATACCGCTTTTCTGGCCACTAACTCTGTGCCACAAAATTCATGGACACTCTCTGGTTGAACTTTGGTGGCGTCTCAGTCAATGGCCTGGGGGTTGTCTTTATCATCATGTGGCTGGTACTGACTTGGTGTGAAACATGAGTCTGTAGCATTCATCTCCTCCATATTGCCTGTTTCTGCTTGGTTCTGCCCTCTGCATCATGCCCTGGAAGAACACCTTCCACTGTCCCCCGAAACACTCCGCGACATTCACCTTCGACATCGACGAGGACCCGCTCAGCTCTCGTGGCCCTACCTCAGTGCACCGCAAGTCGCCGTCCCGTGGCGGTGTGCCTGTGCCGGCGTCACTGCATCCGGGGCCACTAACTCTGTGCAGCTCAAGTCATGGACCCTGTCTGATTGAATATTGGATGGCCTCTGAGTCGATGGCCTGGGGGTCATCAACGCCATGTGTCTGTGGCCCTGCGCTGACCGCTGCCTCCGGCCTCAACTGCGGTCCACCAGGGCTCACACATCAAATCGAGTCCTGACCTGCCCGGACGACGCATCACCGCTGGCTGCAGACGCCACCACCGCCAGGACCACCTCCAACCAACAACTGCCAGAGTCGGAAGAGTCTTACAGCCAGACTACCAGAGTTGCTCACACCTGTCTTGGATGCCATCATCAGCTTGATACCCTGCTCATCTCTTCAGGTGCCACAACTCATGGACCCTGTCTGATTGAGTCTTGTGCTGTGTACAGCGGACGCAACCATGTCACCACAGGCAGTGGGTAAGACCTTGGACATGTAGCTTTGTCGTCCCCCCCTTAATACGTAAGAGGGGTGGACTGGGCCGGCGTACGCAAGTACAGCGTAGGGTTGTGAATTATTATCCCTGGGCTCTGGGCGTGTTTCATTTCTGGGCTGGACAGGAAACCAACTGATGCGTGTGTCTCTGTTGCAGTGTCTGCACCACACGGCCTGCAATCGACAATGTTGCAATGTTGCATGCACCCGGAGGGCGGCCGCGCACGAAGGGATTGTACAAGGAGCACAAGGCCGCTCGGGCTCTTGGCTCATGCATGCCAACTGTTGTGTGTGTATCGCCATTGGTGCACCATAAGCCTAAGGCCTAGCCTCAATTGCAGCGCGAAAGCCACATCGCATTTCCAGAATGCAAGCAGTAGTCAGACTAACATTAGGGATGAAAGCTCCTTTGTCTCAATACATAAGGCGGAAGGACATCTGCACCTCCGACCTTGATCTTGCATGCGGCAGGCACCCCCTGAGAGAGATACCATAGCAGATGATGACGACTCCCACACTACGCACAGCGCTAATGAAAGACCAACGTATCCACACCCCACACACAGAAGTTCTTGCTCGAGGTACTCTTGCATGGAATGCCCTTGACACTTACGTACACAACAACCCATACGTCCAAACGTTGCACACACATACGACTCATTGCTCCGAGCTGTGGCATATCATCCACATAACTGCCGCAGGTCAGAAGAGTGCCAGTTCTACGAGAGCCACAAACGCAATGGCAGAACATCCCGGGCGCATGCACAACGCCTGTCACGTGGAACTGTAACATGACCGAATGCTGCCTGTTAGTGTCTGATGCATTGTTCTGCATGTTGTGGCCCTTGTCTTGCCCGTACTGACACACACATGCTAATAAAGTCTACGCAACTGCACTAGTGTTCAACTGTGATGAGTGTTGATTAAAATGACAAATCGTGTGCCTCAATGAGCATTGTCCGTTCACAGGGAGAGACTGACTGACGCATTTCACTTAGGGGTGAGACCCTATTGCCAGTTCCACCTCTGTGAGCCAGACATAGTGGTTGGGATAGTTGCTAATAGACCTGTTCTCTTACGTGTCTTCAGCAATGTGAGTATGGTGTCCATATTCCTGCCATGTGGATCAATGTGATCCATCACTACAGGCTGTGTCCACCCAGTTGAGTGTGAGTAGGTATGCGAAGAGATGTTCTGTTGTAAAATGTGATGGGGGACACTACTTTAGGCCTACCAACGACTTTGACATCTCATACCCAGCCCTATTTCTAACATTGCGTGGGGCAAAGCTGAGAAATTGCACGATTGTTGTTTCAGAGCAATGAGGCCACAGCTAGTGCACACATTCCCAGTCATCTCACTTCCTATGTGTGTCACGGTCACACATGCGCATTGCTTTCATTTCCCAGGGTGTACCTTTTTGGGCAATCAATGTCCTTACATTCATCCATACTTTCATACTTGATCGATTATGGACATGACAAATCTGTGTGAATTTGAATGATTTATTCACATTCGGTGGAGTGTCGGAGCTGGAGCAGTACATGGCCATGCACACCCCACATTACAATGTAGCCCAGTGGAGGGCCAGCCAGAGTCATTTAGGGATTGACAAGTACATTGGAGGAGGAAGAGTACAGTCCGCAGTCTGATTGCTGTGTCATTGGTAAGCAAACAAAATATGGCAGTCCATGTCGAGGTCCAAGGTGAGTGTAGCAGTGTGTTTCGGGGGACAGTGGGAGGTGTTGTTACAGGGCATGATGCGGAGGGCAGAACCAAGCTGAAACAGGGCATATGGCAGAGAAGGATGCTACTGGCTCCTTCTTACTACAAAGGTGGAATCACCCGCATCTTCGTCCTCTATGTCATCTGTCTGACATGTGGGTACTGATGTTTGGTCTGCAGCACTGTGTGCCACTGACACATCAGGGGCCGGAGATGTGTGTTTAGAAGTACCAACAGCATTCATCAGTGACTGCCTTAGTGGCAGCAATGCGATGATGAGGATCTGCAGGGCATGGAAGATCCCAACAACTTTTCGCTGGTGTGCATCCGTGGCAGCCATTCTTTCCGCATGCATCCGCTCCATGTTCTCCATTATCCTCAGCATCTGTGCCAACTCTCAGCTGACATCGCTGCGGCCACTCTGACTAGGCAGGTGTTCTCCTCTCAGAGTCATGACTCCAGCGATGTCGGGCATGGATTGTTGGACATCATGGAGCGAACTGTGGGTGTCTGTTAGGGAGTGTAAGTGGTCCCTGATGGGACTTAGACACCCATGTATGTCATCTAGTTTGGCTGCCATGAGGTCGAACCCCACCCGCACCTGTACAGCCACCTCCTTCTGGCAGTCTAACACATGGCCTTGGAATGCGATGTGTTCTTCGGTGAGGTGCTGGGAGCCAGCCGTAGTGGTGGGTGCTTCCTGCTGCGTGGTCTGTGCAGGGGGTGTGGTCTCCTCGATCCAGCTGGGCTGCCCTGCTCCTGGAGGTGGGTTGCGTAGCTGTCCATGAGCTGTTGTAGGGCGTCGGTGTCGAAGGTGTGGAGGACCTCTTCATCATCACTGATGAGTTGTCTGGTCTGCTCTGCAGGAGGTGTTGATTGTCCCTCTGCAATGTGAAGGGGAGATGCATTTTAACATTGTGTTGACATGTATGTTGATGCATTGTTCGAGTTTACATACAGACTGCATGACAATGTACATTGTGACTGTTTGGGAGGAGCTGACTATTTGATGCGGGACAGTGGACATTTTAACTACATCACGGATGTGAGGTTGTAAACGTACATTATCATCTCACAGTTTCCTGCTATGCCAGATGTGATTGGCCAGTTTCTACGCACAAGTGGAACCAGTTGTGTCCTCTGTTCTGTAGTGAAAGTGTTGCACTTTGTACCACATTGTCGTCAATGTTGATGTGCTGTTATTGCTATGTGTGTGTGCTGCATTGTGGGAGAGTCACCCCTGAAGCTGTGATTTTGCTGCCCCTTATCCCTTTGAGGCGGTGTGCCTTTGTCTTCTGTGCTTCTACAGTGCTGAGATGTTGCAGACTTGGCTAATTTTGGCTCGAGTTCGTATTTTGGACTCTTGGCATGGTTTATCCGCAGATGTGTTGTTGACGTCAGGGGTTGTTTGTGCATGTGGATGTGTCAGAGTGTGACTTGCTCCTTTACGGATGTGTTCCACACTCAGCCACCTCAGTGTCGTGGCGTGCACCATGTCATGATAATTGGACTGCAGCCATGCTGTTCGTCATGCGGTGTCACTTGCATTGTCAGTGTGGCTCACAGACACGCAGCTTTGCTGGTTTAGACACGTGCGCATGGGTTGGTTGTGAGATTGGTGCTGTGTGGGGAGGGACCCCTTTGTGCCCATAGTGGACGGGGGCCTACTTGCTGTTTGTATGTGTGCTGCAGTGTGCCAAGGGGATCAGGGACATGATCCAGAGTCATTGTGGGTGTGCAGTGTGCTCTACTTAATTGTGCATGTGTGCCATTGTGCCCATCTCCCCCGTCCACCCAGTCCCTGTTCGGTACTCACCCTGGTGCGGTTGTGTCAGGTCATGTCGAGCAGTATCCGGACTCCTGCCACCGTCTCCCAACTGATGACTGTGGCCACCATTTCCTCCATCTCATCCAGCTCCTGGTGTTCCGCTGGACTGCCACCTCCAGTCTGCATTGCTGCCTGATGGTTGTCAGCGAGTTTCTTCTTGGTTTTGCGCTTCGCATCATTCCAGCGCCTCTTGACCTCCTCCTCACTCCGACTGTATTCACCTTGTCCAGGATGGACTGCCATATTGCATTTTTATTTGCCAATGACACATTGGAGGTGACGTACAGTTGTTGGTGGTGTTCTGTCACCTCCGTGATGATGATCCTGTTTTCCTGCGGACTGAACCTCGTCTTCCTCGTCTTCTTCTCCTTGCCCTTCCGTGACCCCGAGGACCCAGGCTGGTCCTCCTGGGGGCTTGTGGGGTTCTGGTCGTCCTCTGTACTTGCTCCGGCTTCCTCCATGGTGCTACGCTGTTTTAATTATTTTGTTTGGGTTTTTCGGGGCTTTTGTAGTGCATTTTCCCGCATGACGCGTGGGAATTGTAGGCCTGTCGTTGGTTGTCGCAGATTTTTTTATCGCGGTTGTCCACATCGCAACTTTATTTGCGTTTCGCATTTTTTCGGCGTCGCGTTAATTTTAACGCGGTCATTTGGCGCATTGTCGTGAGACTATCGCATGGTGCCGCCGGGTTGAGAATACAACGTTAACATGGCGTTATTTTCCCGCGATGGACTGCGATGTGCAAAGTTGCGTTAAGCTAATTTTGCGATAATTATCACGTTCTTGAGAATATCCCCCACTATGTATACAATTTCAAATGATATTTCAGATGACACACTCTGTGATTAATTTTGAAATGTTGAACGTTTTTGGCGCGAGGAATTGTCATTTCAGGAAGCCATCACTTTAAGAACGAACACAGACCAACAAGCATTACTTAATTAAATACATGAATTGCAAGAATTCAAACCCAGCATACAATGTGGTTAGCAAGGTCATTTTGTGCTAAAGTAAACGGCAAAGCGTGCATTTATAGATAAATGTGAAAACAAGTAATATATAATAGGTTGAAAAGGATACAGAGAACCAAACCCTGGACACAAATGTGGTAAGCAAAATCAAGTAAGTGCCTATCGACCACAAATGGAGACCACAAACCACACATACAGAATGATATGAAGAAATAACAGTTCAGGCATTTTAAGTTTGCCCAAGAGAAACAACACATTGTAAATACAGAATCCTATGATGTGCCTTTGATGAGAAGGGACTTGCTCAGCAAGACTAGAGTAATATAACACAAATTAACAAGGTTGTTTTAAGAAGATGCTGAGGGGTCTGTGGAGTAAACGGGACAGATTGCCAAAACAAAGGAGGTCTATTCAAGAACTGGAGAACCCAGAAACTTAGGACAAAGTACTGAGGGGTATATTCACAAGAACCTGTGATAACTACCGCAAGAGTAGCGTAACGCAACTTCCAATATCGCAGCCTATCGCGTGAAAATATCCCTGTGTCAACGTGGAATTCACAACAAGGCGGTACCATGCGATAGTCACCAGATAACGCGTCAAATGGCAGCGTGAAAATCAACGCCACGCCGAAAAAATGCGAAATGCGAAACGCGAACGCGAGAAACAATGCAATGAGGCCAATCGCGGTACAAAAAGTAGCGAAAAGCAGCCTCAGGCCTGCAAATCCCACGTGTCTGGCGGGAAATTGCACCATAAAAACCACAGACACAACACACCAGAAACAAGCCAAAGCACGTAGCAACATCGATGCACCCTCACCCAGCGCAGAGGGCAACGCAAACCACACAACCCCCACAGACCACCAGCAAGGAACAACGGGGTCGGGGAAGGCCAAGGAGAAAAGGGAGAGGAAGACGGGGCGCAGACCGCAGACCGCAGGAAAACAAGACCAAGGCCACGGAGGCGACAGAACACTACCAGCAAATGACCCACAAGCAGACCACCTGGAATGCAGTCCGAGTGCCAAGGAGGCCAATCCAGGAGGCCAAGAGGCGCCGCAGGACGTGACAACCTAAACCAGGTACAAACCAGCTGCCAACAGGAAGGCAGCAACGGCGACAGGAGGTGGCAGTTCAGCGCCACAGGAGGAGCTGGAGGAAACCCAGGCCACAGTCATCAGTGTGGAAACGGTGCAAGGAGTAGGGTGGGAGCAGCTCGAGAGGACCTGACACAACAACAACAGGGTGAGGATCCAACAGGGACTGGGGGGACGTGGGGTGATGGGCACAATGCCACACACGCACCTCCCCTTCACAATGCAGAGGGACAAACAACACCTCCAGCAGGTCAGAACAGACAACCCATCAGTGATGCCCGAGACGAACACCACACCCCGACACCCACGCCCTACAACAGCCCATGGACATCCCACACAACCCACCACCAGGACCAGGGCAGACAAGCTACACAGAGGAGAACCCAGACCCTGCAACAGACCACACAGCATGAAGCACCTGCAATCACGGCTGCCTCACAACACTTCACCCACCCACACATGGCACGCCAATGCCAGGTGGCAGAACGCCAAAAGGAGGTGGCCCAACAGGTGCGGATGTTGCCCAAACCATGGAATGCGAACCAGAACACATACGTGGGTTTCCAATACCCTTCAGGGACCACTCACACCCCACAAAGGAGACCCACACTGCCATAGAGACACATTCAGATGCACATACCCAGTACAGAACCACGCCCAGGGGCACGCACATATCAGTCACACACCCATGTTGACTCTGCATACAATGGCACAGTCCACTCCCCATACGAATTGAGTGGGTGACGACAAAGCTAAATGTCCAGGTTCTAGCCCGCTGCCTGCGGTGACATCGCTGCGTCCACTGTACACAGTACAATGTAATGTCGTAGGGCCCAGGGCCGCCATGCATACAACAAGACCATAGGGACACATGCACATATCATGTTGAACTGGCTATGGGCACGTGCGCCCGGCCCCTTTATTGGCAGGGCCACATGTACAGTGACGCCTGTGCTGGATGTGTGTGGGGTGAGTATAAGCCAGCCCACACGGAGTGCTTGGTGCTGGCAACATCCTGAAAAGTGGACACCAGTGTCATGGAAACAGAAAACACCAGCATAACAGAGTCAAAAGCAGAGCAACATGGAGGGATCCGGAGTAAGGACAGAGGTCACCCAATATTCAGTCTGGACGTCCCGTGAGTTGCAGTGGACTGAGGTAGGGGCACTAGAGAAGAGCGCGCTCATGTGAAGAAATAGCCAGGATCATGTCCCTTCGGCTTAGCCCTGATGCAGATGCAGTGGAGTGTGTTACACCTGCATCAACTTCATCATCAACGTCCCAGGTCTCCCACACTGCCTGAGGTGACAGTTGCGTCCGCAGTCCACAGCGCAATACTCAGTATTAGATCTGGGTGTGTAGCTTGACTACCGCCACCAGTCTGCATTCCTGCCCTGGGGCTGTTGCCACCTGCCCTCCCATTGTCGGTGCCTTCTCCCGTCCGCACACTTGACACATCCTCCTCCTCATGGCCCAAGGTCTTCCCCACTGCATGAGGTGACATTGCTGCGCAAGCTCACAACAGCGCAAAACTGAATCAGCCAACTGACAATGGTTTGCGGTGCACTGAGTCACTGGCACCTGGAGTGCTGAGCAGGGTATCAGGCCGATGATGGCATCCACAACAGGTCTGAGCAACTCCGTAGGTCTGTCAGGACCACCCTTTCGACTCTGGCAGATGGCGGTTGAAGGTGGTCCTTGCGGTGGTGGTGTGTGCCTCCTGCGGTGATGCGACATCCGGGCCGGTCAAGACCAGATGCCATGTGTGGGCCCTGGTGGCCCGCAGTTGGGGCCGGAGGAGGCGGACAGCCCAGGGCCACGGACACAAGGCGTTGATGACCCCAAGACCATCGCTACAGAGGCCATTCAATGTCTCAGAAGAAGGGGTCCCAGGCCTGAGCAGCACAGAGTTAGTGGCCCCGGATGCACTGCGGTCGGCACAGGCACCTGGCCACGGGACGGTGACTTGCGGTGCAGTCAGATGGGCCATGTGACCTGAGTGGGTACCCATTAATGTCCGAGGTGTATGTTGCGGAGGGTTTCGGGAGACAGTGGAAGGTGTCCTCCAGGGCATGATGCGGAAGGTCTGATGTCATCTGGAAGCAGCAAATGGAGGAGTGGAAAGCGCAACCCTCGTCTGCACCAACAATTCGGGATCAGATACATGAGGATGAAAACTAGCCCCTAGCCCATAGACTCAAACGCCACCAATGTACGACCAGTGAGTGTCCATGAATGTCGGGGAACAAACATAGTGGCACATGTGCTGTGAGGGGATGCAGTCTGCGATGATGCCGATACACAGATGTGAACTCCAACATTGTCAAATCAAGGCTCTGTGGCCTACTGGACCGCAGTGTAGGCCGGAGGCAGCGGTCAGCAGTGGCCCACAGACACGTGTTGTGTGCTTGTGATGCATTTGTTTGCTTCTCTGATAGCAGGGAGTTTGGTGATATCACCCCTGCAGTAGACATCGTGTCACTGGCATGGTGTAATCAAGACTCAGTTCCCAATGTGTGACCTACCTGACCGTGGTTTAGGCCTGAGGCAGCGGTCATCACGGCCCATTCACCGAGTGTCGCCGGCATAGGTTGGATGGCCCCACCGGCCTGCGTAGTTCAGGTTCAGTGGCACCACGTGTAGCCTGCTGGCGTTGAACAGGGTTAGTGGCACCACGTGTCGCAAGATGCCCATATGGAACTATGCCTCACTGACCGGGGGGGGTCTGGTGCTGTGGCCGCTGGCCCGGATTTGGGGTCCCTGCCATTCATGACTCAGGACACAGTTTCACATATGGGACCTACTAGTCCGAAGAGTAGGCCGGGGGCGGCAGTGGAGTACGTCAACGGAAAAGGAATAAAGCGGGCCGGTGTCGTGGAGGCCGTGATGGTCTGAGGTGGCTGCCAAGGTCTCGGGCCTCGGGCTTGGGGCTTGCGCCGGCACGTGGTGGGCCCTCCTTGACACACGCCAGTGTCGGAAGGTGATCAGTGTGGCCTGGCTGCGCAGGGGCTGGCTTGACGGGTTTGTGGTCCAGCGTGCCGGGGTCCGGCAGGCGCACGGCATCGCTGGTGACTCCGCTCACGAGGATTGCGTTGGCCTCGTGGCGGGGTGGGAGGCGCCGCCCTGGCAGAGACGTGGGTCTTTCCGGAAGAGGACCACGCCCAGGCCTACATGCTTTTTATTCACACCCCTACGCTGGCGTGGCGTACGCCGGGCCATCCTACTCCGCTGATGCCTAGGGGGGGGCGTAACAGGCAACATTTCCGCGAGGTCCCCCACTGGCTGGGGTGACATGGTGGCGTCCACTGTCCACTACACTCCATACGCAAGAGGTGTATGTCGCCATGGTCATGGGTGTGTTCTGCATACTGCGAGGTGTCCAGCACATCTCCGGCACTCTTGGCATTGTGTACTTTCCCAATCATGGTTCTACTGCATCCTTCACACATGCCTGGTTGCCACCTCTCCCCACATTTGGCTATGATGTGGCTGAGGTGCCATGCCGTTGCTGGCTCATGTTCAGGGCTTGCCCATGTGGACATTGTAAGTTGTTCTGTCGTGTCTGGTGGGGGGGCATATTGTTGTGCCAGCTGTATGTGATTTTGTGACGTGTGCATTGCCAGCGTTGTGAGTTGCATGGTTGTGGAGTTGAGGTGTGTGGGGTGTTCATTCGTATATTGCCAAGGGGCTGTGCATTTCCCTTGTTGCCATCCTGGGGATGCTGGTTGATGATGGGCTGTCGGAGGATGAAGGTATCATGCACACTGGCTGTGTATTTGAAGGCGACATTGTTGGGTGTTCCACGGTGTTCTGTTGTTGCCTGCACATTGGTGTGAGACGTGTGCTTCCTGTTGCAGTGACTGTGTGCTGTGTCACCAGGGGGCACAGGTAGTACATGTGTGCTGTGTATTGCCCCCGACACGTGCGTGCATCCTGCTATGGCGTATGGTCCTTGATTGGTCTCCAGCAGATCCTGCGCATTGTGTTGTACGTATGGGGACTGGGGTACCATGGTGATGTCCAGGACAGGTGTGGGGGACTTGGATGTGGCTGGCTGTGATACTCCTCGGACTCAGGCGGGTGTTGGTTGGGGGGTCCCAGGGGCCAACAGGTGCAGCCACGCCATCAGCTTTGTGTGGGGTGGGATGTTGGTTGTCCGCTGTGTTGTTGCCGTAGGCCTGTTGGGCGATGATGGTCAGGATGCGTAGGTTGGTTGTCCCTTTCAGCCTGTAGTGGAAGGTGACATTGTCAGACATTGGGTCTGTGCGGCTGGTACGTTTCCTGGGGTTCCGCTGTCTTTGTCTACGCTGCGTCTGTGGTGGTCCGGGGGGGGGGTGTTCCAGGTGTGGGTTGGGGTCCTGGGGTGGTGGAGGTGGGTGTTGTGGCCCTCTTGGGTGTCCAGGCTGCATCATGGGTGGCTCCATGGCATCTGTTGCCCTTCGGATGTGCCCCTGGGCTGTGCTCCCTTTTGTGGTGCTGGCTGCCGTCCGACTTTACACCAGGTCAGAGCAGGTGTAGATTTCCTGGTGCTATCGCGCCTTATCGCCTGTTTTGTGTTTTTATCGCGGATGTGGCTGGTTGTTGTGAATGTTGAGGTGTGCTGTTGTCTCGGCTTTTGTCACGGGAACGCCTACTCTGCATCTCATTAGCGATATTTGCTTGGGTCCTCTGTGGCGATGTTTTTTGCGGCTGCTACCGCGGGTAAATTGGTGCTGTGGGCTGTTAACACAGGCATGTGAATGGGGAGGTAAATTTATCATGACTTTGGCTGTGATCAAGTGCCGTTAATTCGGCGATAGCTCCTTGTGAATATGCCCCTGAAAGTTTAGGATAGAAAACTGGTGGATGATAAAAAGGGCGATTCTGAAGGGAATAACTCTTCAAATAACTCCAAAAGGGCCTGATCATTAGAAATATTTTTTTAAATAGAAACACAATATCAGCATAAAAAAACAAAAACCAAGGATAAGAGAATACATCAAATTACAAAAACAGCATAATGAATCCACCCTAAGGAATAGTAATGCTAATGAAGAGGGTTCAGTTTAGTCGTCACACAATTAAAACAATAAATTATAAAGCGATTATGCATAATATTATAACAGGAATGGGGCACAACAATATATGAATACAAACATTTATAAAAGGTGGCTAATGTCTGTCTTTCTAAAATTTTATGTAGCCCTTTTTGAGTTTGGCCAAATGATATATTCAGTGATGTTCTTTGAATAGAAGAAATCTCCAATTTTACCACTTCTTTCTGGAAGTCTTACTTCTTTCATAATTGTCCATATCAAACCTATGGCATCATGTAGTTCTTCTTTAAAGTGTTGTACCAACGAAGCAAATTCCCCAGAGCATCTTATCCTACTTTCGTGCTGTTAGATCCGTAAATTAATATTGTGTATTGTGTCCAACATAAGGCAGGTTGCAAGGACATATAATCGCATAGATAACATTGGCAGGGGTACAAACAGTCATAGTGGGCAATATATGTGCTGTGTAGCCACTGGTAAACATTTTGGTACTGGTGGTACGTTCACATACTGAGCATTTGCCACACTTGAAATTGCCCTTTATAACAGGCAAATCCCACGTAGAGAAAATGGAATTGGATGCTGCTTCAGTGGGAAGGTGGGTCTGTGCAAACAGGTCCCTAAAGATTTAATTTGTTTTTTAAAGCAAACATTGGTTCTTTGAGAAATATGATATCCCCAAATGCACAGAATACATGCCCGTTTTTAAAAATCATCCTTACAATGGAATTTGTCAATGAAGTGAAAGTAGACACACACTATTTTATTGTTTAGTGTTGTCGTGTGATTTTGGTATCAATAGATTCACTTTGAGGCAAAACTATCTCTCCTTTTTCCTGTTTCTCGATCATTTTGGGTAACCTCTGTCGATGAGTCCCTACAGAGTTTTTCAGATTCAACCCAAAAAAAAAAATCCAACAAAAAACACGTTTTCGTCATTCTGATAGAAAGATTCTTAAGATTGGGTTCCCAAATAATTAGCTGATCAGAGGGCCCCCTAAATACTTGTATTGGGTTATTGACTCACGTTGTCCATCATCTATGAACCAAGTACAATTATTTATGCCTCATTCAAAAGTCAGTGCATTCGATTTCACATTGTTCATAGATAGTTTTTAAATTTTTCTAGACTCGAATAAGGAATTCAGCAGCAATTGCAGCACAATGGGAGTCCGAACTACAAAAATTAAATAATTTGTATATGCTAATAATGATATTTAGGCAACGTTCAAATAAAAATGGATGCCGTTTACTTTATGCATTCACTTAATCAGACATGTGAAGGTTAAAATGGGGGGGATCAAGAAAATATTCCTGTTTAAAGCCATTACTTGTACAATTTTCTGAGGGCGAATGCCCCTAATGTTAGTCTGTATTTGAAAGCTGGGCAGGATCCATGACCACTTTTTTCGACTGTGCCTGGCGACTGCAGCTGATCTAGGCTGGTAAAGGCTGCACTGCTGTCTTCGTTTATTGGCACTGCTGTCGAAAAGGAGAAATTGACAGAATTTGTCCCTCAGTGATCTAGGATGTACGCTCCTGCATTCAAATAAGTACATCCATTTCATTGAGTTGAAGAGCAGAGCACTGTAAAGCATATTTTTCTCAATCTTGATTTCTTAGTCTAAATAGGTGATTTTCTTATTATTGGAATTGGAGGTGAATTGCATTTTGAGTTTTGCAGCCATACCATCAAATACAGTTGTGATTCTCCAGTGTCATTCCAAATTCCAAACACAGCATCCATGGTTCTAAGCCGGATATCAAGTCGGTCATGAAATTGATTCATTGTGTCAGAGAAACAGGATTGTGTAAATGCTTTGCCCTAGAGAACAGCAAGATCTCGAGTGAAGCATGCATCCCAGCAGTCCCTTTGGCTTGGAATTAGAATTACTTTTGGTACATGAAATGAACTATTTAAGGGCAATTATCAAACAATAGTAAACGAATTCATTTAATACTCGGAAGGGACTGGGTCTTTTTATTTAAAGTGTTGAAAATGATAGTAAGAGCCTCAGATTGAGGGATTTTAGTCCTTAATGTGGAAGTCTCACATGAAATATTGAATCACCCTGTCTCTTTTAACTAGTTTTATTGGGGTGGCTCTAAACGCTAAAACTATAGCTCATCCCTCAGGAGTCAGGATGGCAGAACCTAACTATTTAAAATTAGTGACAGGGAGCAAGCACGGTGGGAACAAAATACAACCTGTATTCTGCGAAGGGGTTTTCTTCAATAGAAAATATGTCAAGGCTAGGCTGCAGACTTTCCATTGTGAGGCTGGAACCTGAGGAAAGGTGCACACAAAGACACCTGAGAAACCCAAAGAAACTCACTAGACACTGAAGCGGTGAGGCCAAAATTCGACATTTTTGGACAAACATCCAAGAAATGGGATTTTGGCATGTGGGAAATCAGATAATTCCATATATTGAATTGTGTTTAAAAGAGTCTGGGCCATAATTAGAGTTTGGCAGATGGGATATTCAAAATATGGAGGCTATCCCATCTGTCACATTACAAGAACCAACAAATATAATTAATTTGTAATACAATGGAAGGGTCATCTGCCGCATTTGTGACAGAGTATCCCCTCTGCCATACCCTAAATAAGGCCTAAGAGTGAAAGTGATAGATAGATAGATAGACAGGCAGACAGACAGACAGACAGACAGACAGACAGACAGACAGATAGATAGATAGATAGATAGATAGATAGATGTGCAAACACACCAGAAGGATCAACAAAGAGAGAGTGAGAAAGGGAAACACAGAGAAAGAATGTGATAAAAAGACGGGGACAGAAAAAGAACATTGTAGAACTTTCATAGCCTGATTTTGAGCTTGGTCAGCAAACGTCCATTCACCATGTTGACATATATACCAGGTCACTCATTGATTCTCCACCGAAAGTGGCTATGACTACCACAGAAGTACCCACACTGGCAAAAAAATATTACAGCTGGAAATCCAGAAATGTCCATCTATGATGGTGAACTTTCCTCTAGTAAATTAGCTAATGGATATGACCCTCTAAATGGAGATACTATGCCAGTAATCCATTGGAATCTCATTATTCCCAAAGCTTTGCCAACATACTCATGGTGGTATTTCGTGGAGTCATCTCCACCAGATATGATGCGAGCTAAGTTACAGGGTTTGATCCGCCACCGTGTCTAATGAAGTCATCTCCAGACATTGGAACCAGAAACTTCTCAGCTGGAGGCATATCTTCTAACTACTGTAACACAACTAGAGGTGGCAGAGGAAACTCTGCAGGATTTTGGCTTGTTCTTGTTTACCGCTCAGTATAAATGAGGCTGAAGACTTCACCCTGAGTGGGTACAGAGAATATCCAGATTATCACAGCAAACACACATGGATAAAAGGGTGAACACAAACAGTCCCATTTAGCAAAAAGGGAAAAAAAATAAAGATTTCTTGTATTCAGACAGGGCGAGAAACTAATGAAACCTAAATTATACCTTTATGTACCTTAATATATTTGAAAGATATGGAAATTAACCCCTGAGCTGCGGAGGCTTTTCCACCCCCAGTGCTGAGCTCTTTTTGTGCTATTTGGGGTACTTCAAGCTCAGACATCTATAACGTTTTTTCCACATAAGGTATCCGTGCCAAATTTGTGCCCTTTTTTCACCGTCATGGGTTTCCCTATGTACTCAGGGTTTGTGGATTCCCCTGTAGGGGACCCAGAAAATAGCCAAAATATAGCACAGTTTTGCTTTTTGGGGAATCATGGGAAAAAACGTATTTCGTTTTTTTCTCCTAAAAATTGCATTAACAAAAGAGTTGCAGTCCACTAGACTCTTCTGCTTGTGGGGATTATAGGATTTGTAGGTTCACAAGAACCTGAGGTACGCAGACCCAACAATTGAGCTGCACCTTACAATAGTTTTCATTGTATACCAAGTATAGAACAATTCATATGGTAAATGTAAAGAGTTAACAATCATTGGCACAGCCAATAGGTCTTGCCAATGGGAGCTATTGGCTTTGGCATTGTTTTTATCCATGCTTCATGGCAGCAAAGATGATTTGCTGCTAAAACTAATGTAAAGAAGCACAATGATGCTGCCAGGGCTAATGTGCCTTTTAAAAAAAAAAAAAAAAAAAAGTCCATTAGTCCTGGATGCATCATAGTCTTTTTATTATTCTTTTTAGCCATGCTGCACAGCAGTCAAGCTGCTATGCAGCCTGGCTACAAATCATTGCCAAAGTCTGCAATGCCCATGCTGTACAGGCAATGGCAGACCCAATAGTCTCAAAGACTATGCCTTGCTAATGCTTGTTAGGTCGCAGCACAAAACCCATGTGATTTTGAGCAAATCACTTAATCTTGCATTAGTAAAAGAGAAAACAAACATGACATTTGGCAAAAAATCCTATAACATAAAGAAAGCAACAGGAAAGGGCCCACAACATGGACACATCTCTGTTTACCACTGAAAACCAACCCTTTTTTGCAATATGGGTAGCTGTGGATATTGGGCCCTCGTTCAGCTGGTACCTAGGGAAACCTAGCAAACCTACACACTTGTGAAAACTAGACACCCAGGTGAGTCCAGGGTGGCATGACTTGCATAGCTCTCACTAGGTAGTTTTACTCAGAAGCCCTTGCAAATCTCAAATGTTGGATAAAAACACACATTTTCCTCACATTTCTGCAATAGATAGTTCTGGAATCTGTCACAAACCACAGATTTCATACCATCCAGCGTTCCACCAAGTCTCCTGATAAAAATGGTGCCTCACTTGCGTGGGTGAGCTGAGCCCCCGCAACAGGAAAGGGCAAAATTACAACATGGACATATCACCTTTTTCTACTAAAAACTGGCAATTTGTTTGTAATTTGGGTAGCTGTGGATTTTGCACAGTAGTTAGCTGACACTTAGGGAAACCTACCAAACGCAACATGGACACTTCACCTTTTCCCACTGAAATTTCTTTTTTTTAAATTTGGGTAGCTGTGAATTTTGGATCGTAGCCCAAATAGCACCTAAGGAAACCTACCATATCTACACCTTTCTGAAAACTAGACACACTGGAGAGTCCAGGGTGTTGTGACTTGCATGGTTCTCACCAGACAATTTTTACCCAGAAGCCCTTTAAAATCTCAACCCATGGTAAAAACACTTAGGGGCATCTTATCAACGGCCAGCGATAATTATCGCTGGCCGTGCTTAGCGATAATTTTGTTATCGCAGGCTATCTCTGGAATTTATCGCCCTGGTAGCGCGTTATTAACAACACGTTTCTCCAGGGCGATAAAAATTCCAGAGATAGCGAGGTTATCGCCGTTAGCAGGGAACATCGCTGGTTTTCCAGCGATGTTCCCTGAAGAACGGCGATAACCTTGCTGATACGACCCACAGGGTCGTATCAGCATAATCCACCCCAATGTTAGGGATAGGTAAGTCTGCATTTTAGCAGACGTTAATTTTTGGAGAAAACAGCGGTTTTCTCCCAAAACTAACGTGTGCTAAAATGCTGGGGCAGCCTTGTAAATATCGCGATGTGAACATCAGCGATATTTGCAAGGTAGTCCATCCGGGTACGCCCACTTTGCATCTCATTAGAGATGCAAAGGGAGGCGTTGGGAAAAGGGTGCTAACATGCGATTATGCATGTTAGCACCCTCTTGTAAATAGGGCGATAGTTTTATCTCCGCTTTTTTGGCTTTTTAAACCAAAAAAGCTGAGATAAAGCCCTTGTAAATATGCCCCTAATTTTCCTCACATTTCCGTGATGGGTAGTTCAGTAATATGTTGGGAGCCACAAAGGCCCTAGCACCTAGCATTGCCCCATCTCTCAAAATAACAATGGTGACTCGCTTACGTTGCTGAGCAGAGCACCTGTAACAGAAAAGGATTCAAAATGCAACATGGACACATCATCTTTTCCCACTGAAAACTAACCATTTTGTAGCAATTTGGGTAGCTGTGGATTTTGGGGCCTAACTCACTTACACCTAGGGAAACTCACCAAACCAGCACATTTATGAAAACTAGAAAACTGAGAGAGTCCAGGGTGGAATGACTTGTGTGGCTCTCAACAGGAAAATTTTACCCAGAAGCCCTTGCAGACTTCTAACTTCAGCTAAAAACACATGTTCCTCACATTTCTGTTCTGGAAACCTCTGTAATCTACAGGGAGTCACACATTTCCTACCAGCCAGCATTTCTCCAAGTCTCCTGATAAAAATCATATCTCATATGTGTAGGTGGACCTATTTCCTGCAACAAGAAAGGACCCAAAAGCACAACATGGACATGTCACCCCTTTCCACTGGAAAGCAACCCTTTTTTTTGCAATTTTAGTAGCTGTGGATTTTGGGCACTAGCTCAGCAGGCATACAGGGAACCCTAAACACACAAAAAGGAAGTAAGACTATTAAAGCTAGATCGCTGAAAATTAATAAGGTCCCAGGGGGAATACCCTGGTGTATAAAACTGCCCTCACACACAGCAAGCTGTGTCATGCTTCATCATAGGGCTGCTAACACACCTCCTCGTTAGCCAACGTTGGAGGTGGAGCAATAGGGAGGGGGAAGACAATACAACACATAAAAAAATATATTCAAGACATGGGATCAAAAAATGTGAATAAAGGTGCAGAAATAGTGAATAAAACTGGATCAAGGGTTATCCTTATTCCAAATTTAATTATGGACTCCTAGCCCAGAGTTAAAAGAAAGGGGCCACAAATATGACCAGTGGATGAAGGTAAGGTGAATTATAATGAATCACCTACCCCTCCACTCTGCAAACAAATGTCGACATGTTTCAGCCGAATCAAAGGATTCAATGAATCATTACCCCGGCTTTCTTCAGGACTTCACATGAAAGAAAAGATCCCAAAAGAACTGACCCTAGCTCCTCAATCCAGGAGTAGGGAAAAGACACCCCTTGTTGAGTGATACTACCTACTTATATATAGGGATGATTTCCATGGGGAACCTGCAATAAAACCCATAAAAACAAATATCAAGTGACATAGTGTTGACTTTCGTGTTAAAGGTGACACCAAATAATAACTAGGGTAGTGCACCCGGACCCATTAAAAACAAACAGCGATCAAGCGGTGGGCGTTATCATGATGCTATTCGGGCATAAGCTATCAAGTTAGCCTCATCGCGTAAATGGAAGTGCCACACACGTCCCACTAGGTGCCATTACACCCTATAACACAATATCAGGTCATTATACCCTTTGGCAAGTTTAAGAGATCCAACCATCACTGCTGGGGAGAAAAGGTAGACACACAACCAAATACTTGCTCTCACCGAGTCTATTGAAGTTCAACACTCGAACTGACGGGGGAGTGAGAACAACTCCCTGTAGTCAGACTCTGTAAGACATAATAAATTGAATTTAGAATATACACACCATACAACCATCGGTATCAGGGATAGTCCTGTGGCCATACTCCATATCAGTATCGTGATCTGACATCATAATAAAAGTTTATGCAGATAAACCGAGCACCCTCGGTAAGCCCATTTCGAGCGAAATGAAAACGCCCATAAAAAACCCCCCGGGGCAATCTCGTCACTATCTGCCCCCTCAAGTCTATACTTGCTACATGAAGACGAGTGTTTGCCCATCGGGACCGGGACAACCTCGTCACTGACTGCCCCCTTGGATCTCCACTTACTTCATCAAGGTGAGTTGTTTGCCCCCAAACGGTCCCTCCCGTCGCCGTGTAGGTCACTGGCAATGCTGATCTGCAAATGTTTTAAAGTTGAGTCTCCCTAGGCTACGCAAGGCTACGCACGTACGTTGGAAGCCTCCATTGGCTGGTGTTACGTGGCCGGGGAGAACAACTAGACCGCTGCCCGTCAAACCCCATGATGGTAGAGGGAAAATATAACACTCTATCCGCATGCATGCGTGGGAGAAAAAATGTCCCTTGGATCGGCTATGATTATACAAACCCCCGCAATCCCTAATTGTATTAGGTGCCATACATATAATATTTAGGGATTAAAGAATTAAAAGATTAAATGGAGGGGCCCCTTATCAACCACTCTTGACCCGTGCAAAGCCTTCTCTTTTCTACTAGTATTTTTAGAAAAGTGTGAGCGGATGAAATGAGTAAAAGAAAATTAATTTAAAGTAAAATCAAAATCTTTACCATAACATTCATCGGGAAACCCTTCACAAAAGTGAAGCCATCAATATGAAATACAATCATCGCTCTTAATGTCAGGGTACATAATCCTGGTTACCAACCACAATCAGAGTGATGGATCTCTCAATAACCTGGCTGCCCTGCAGTAAGGGAAGGTAAGGACACTTGTAAGGGCCCAAGATAGGAAGGCATCCGTCTACAAAGTGTGGGGACCCATTCTAATCCACTAAAATAAAATAAAATAAAATAAACGGGGAGCCAAAAAACCCGGGAGGCAAGGAGTAATATGACCACCCACTCGTACACACCACTTCAGGGTCCCTCTATGGTCTTAAAAACTCCAGAACGGTCACTTACAAATTATTTAGAGTTGACCAAGGGATCTCATCATTGAGCCCCTCAACATGGCTCCGGACTCTAAAAATCCACTTCTGTTCTCTTAGGAAGAGGGCATGATCCGGATTACGTGTGGTGTTGATATTTGGCTTATCCAGAACCGTCCATTGGAAATCCTCAGCCATGTGTCCTCTCTCCTTAAAGTGGCTGGTCAGTCGGCTCACTGTTCTCTGGCACCTAAATGTTGACCGATGTTCCATGATTCTTATCTTCACCTTTCTTGTCGTCATGCCGATGTAAACAAGATTGCAGGAACATTTCAGCATATATACGACATTGGAGCTATTACAATTAGTATGCTGTCGTTGCTCCCACGGATACTTCAATCCTACATCCACAAATTTGGTGTTAGTAGTGAGATGACACACGTCACAACCGCCACATTTAAAATGTCCTGCGATAGGGGGGAGAGGTGTCCGTGTGTTCTCCATCGTGGAGGAATGGCAGCGTGTGTTAGGGAACACTCTCGGTCTAGTATGTACCAGCTGGTCCCTGATGTTTTGACTCAGTTTAAATGAAAAGAGTGGTTTTTCCAAAGCCAAACCATTTGAGTTAAGAATTTTCCCATTCTTAAGGATAATCCTTTTGATGTTATTGGACGCTGTATTAAACGTCGTAACACAAATGGTTTTGTCAGTAGTGGTGGTTTCCCTGGTCTCCAGGAGTGCTTCTCTGTTGCAATTGCTAGCCCTCTTGTAGGCCCTCTTCACCGTCCGGTGAGGATACTTCCTCTCTGTCAGTTTTCTCGATAGAGTGATAGCTTCTGATTTAAATTCTTGTGTGTCAGAACAATTCCTGCGGATACGCAGGAACTGGCCCACCGGTAAATTCTCCCTCAAGTACTTCGGGTGGCAACTCCCGAACAAGAGTAATCCATTTCTGTCCGTCGGTTTGTGAAACATCTTGGTGTGTAGGCCTCCACCATGTGGATAAATGACCAAATCCAGGAAAGGTAATCCCTCCTTCGTAATGGTTGAGGTGAAGTGGAGGAAAGGATTCCGAGTATTCAACCATTCCAGAAAAGCCTGAATGGAATTGGCATCCCCCTCCCAGATAAGGAGGATGTCATCTATGTAGCGCCTCCATAGCTTAATGTTGGTGTGCCATGGACCTCTTGGTTCATAAATGTGTTTGTCCTCAAATGCTGCTACATAGAGCCCTGCCAAACTGGGGGCAAAAACACTCCCATTGATGTCCCATGTGTTTGCAGATAGAACGTCCCCTGGTATTCAAAGAAATTCCTAGTTAGAGCTATCTCAGCCAAGTGAAGGACAAAAGGTCTCGGCGTCTGGTACTCCCAGTCCATTGAGAACAGAATTTCCTCCACTACCCGCAGAGTCACCATTTGAGGGATATTTGTATAGAGAGACTCTACGTCCAGACTGACTAGGAAATTTCTCTCTGGGTCAAATTGCTGTTCCTGGAGTAGATTCAACACGTCTGTTGTATCTTTAAGGTAAGCCATTCTGCTTTGTACCACAGGCTTTAAGAAGTAATCACAAAACTGTGACAAAGGTTCTAGTAAAGACCCTATCCCCGAAACTATAGGTCTTCCTGGGGGAGGGCGTGTTGGCTTGTGCACCTTGGGGAGGGTGTATAAATACGGTGTAACCTGCTCTCCTTGACACAAGAAACTGCCTTCTCTTGTGGTTATCCATTCATTATTTACTGCCTCCTCCACCACCGAAGTTATCTCCCTCCTGATTTCATCAGTGGGGTCCGAGCGGAGTATGGAATAATTCCTCCGATCCGAAAGTAATCGTAGGCATTCTGTGTCATATGATGACTTCTTCTGTATAACAATCGCGCCCCCCTTATCCGCAGGTTTGATCACGATCCCGGGATTGTTTTTCAATTCTTCCAGGGCTTGTTTCTCTCTTCTGGTTAAGTTCTTATAGTTTGTGTTGTCATGTGTATCCAAAGCCTCCACACCGTAAATCACAGCCTGTTCAAAAGCTGCAATTTCAATGGGAAAGCTGCCAATTGGTGGTACAAATTTAGATTGGGGGCGAAAGTTAGTATCCCCTCTGTTCTCAGTACCCTCTTCCTTGTCTCGAAAGAAAACTTTCAACCTAATGTTCCTAAAAATCCAGCCAATTCCTGGTGGATTTTGAAGACATCAAGGGTGTTAGTTGGTACGAAGCCTAAGCCCTTGTTGAGGAGCTCTTCCTGTGGGGCAGTCAGAGGTGTGTCTGTTAGGTTTATGACGAGAGAGTTCATTCCCTGCTCGTCCCTGGTGATGGATCCCTCGCCATGCTCCTGGTGACCCTCTGTTCTAAGTCCTCCCACTGCACTCCTGTGGAGCCCTTCTGTTTGCCCCTGCCTCTCCCTCGACCTCTCCCTAAAAAAGGAGGATTTGGCATTTGTGGATACTGAGTCATATGATTCCCTTGCATATCAGGGAATTGTTGTTGGTACATATTAGGCCACCCAAAATTTTGATTTGGAAAATTGGAGTACATTTGATTAAAGGGGGGTCGGGGGCCCCCAAAAAAGCCCCTTCTTCTACCCCTCCCCCGAGGTCTCCTTACATAATCACTGTCATCACTACTCGAGCTCGTTCTATCGGAGTTCCTATTTTCCCTGAAGTTTCCCTTCCTCATGTCCTCCATCTTTTTTTTAATATACTCGTCCGTGATATAGGGGTACACCTTTTCGCGGGAGAATTTTTTCAGATCTTTCTGAAGCTTGTCCACTTTAGAACGTAAAAGGTAGTCTTTATATTCCCCTATTTCATTATTGGCCTCCTCAAGTTTTTTCTTGTAGGTTGCCAGAAGGATACTGGCCTTGATCCCCTGTTCACTAGCCTGGATCTTAATGTAGAGGGTATCGGCTGTCCTCTTAGCTGTATTAATAATGAGGATCAGCCAATCCCTCATACATTTCCAGGCTATTAGGGACCAGTCTTTACGGAAGATGGGATCTTCCAGAAAAATCAAGGGCTCGTTGGAAACTAGCAAGCCTTCCGGGGCAGCATTGCCCCTTAGATATTCTGTAAGGATTGCCCCATGTAAAATTGCTTTAACGTGTGCTCTTTTTAATTCAATCAAGGTATCCCATCCTTCACCCTGGGTGAGGACCTGAGTAATGGTTGTGTCTCCCAGCAGTGACGGTCCAGCCAGGATCTCTGCAGCTATGTCGTCTCCAAAAGCTAGACCCTGCTCTGCTGCCATTGCCCCACCGCGTATTAGCGTGTGAGGTGCTCCAAAGTTAGTCTGGCAGTCCTGCAGTGCTCAAGATAAAACACCCCTATGGCTCAGCGGCCGTGCAAAAGTTAAACACACAAAAAGATAAGAAGGGGTAGGAGGAATATAAGTCCCACTTCAACCTCCCAAAATGCCATAAACACACAACAAGGAAGTAAGACTATTAAAGCTAGATCGCTGAAAATTAATAAGGTCCCAGGGGGAATACCCTGGTGTATAAAACTGCCCTCACACACAGCAAGCTGTGTCATGCTTCATCATAGGGTTGCTAACACACCTCCTCGTTAGCCAACGTTGGAGGTGGAGCAATAGGGAGGGGGAAGACAATACAACACATAAAAAAAATATATTCAAGACATGGGATCAAAAAATGTGAATAAAGGTGCAGAAATAGTGAATAAAACTGGATCAAGGGTTATCCTTATTCCAAATTTAATTATGGACTCCCTAGCCCAGAGTTAAAAGAAAGGGGCCACAAATATGACCAGTGGATGAAGGTAAGGTGAATTATAATGAATCACCTACCCTCCACTCTGCAAACAAATGTCGACATGTTTCAGCCGAATCAAAGGATTCAATGAATCATTACCTCGGCTTTCTTCAGGACTTCACATGAAAGAAAAGATCCCAAAAGAACTGACCCTAGCTCCTCAATCCAGGAGTAGGGAAAAGACACCCCTTGTTGAGTGATACTACCTACTTATATATAGGGATGATTTCCATGGGGAACCTGCAATAAAACCCATAAAAACAAATATCAAGTGACATAGTGTTGACTTTCGTGTTAAAAGTGACACCAAATAATAACTAGGGTAGTGCACCCGGACCCATTAAAAACAAACAGCGATCAAGCGGTGGGCGTTATCATGACGCTATTCGGGCATAAGCTATCAAGTTAGCCTCATCGCGTAAATGGACGTGCCACACACGTCCCACTAGGTGCCATTACACCCTATAACACAATATCAGGTCATTATACCCTTTGGCAAGTTTAAGAGATCGAACCATCACTGCTGGGGAGAAAAGGTAGACACACAACCAAATACTTGCTCTCACCGAGTCTATTGAAGTTCAACACTCGAACTGACGGGGGAGTGAGAACAACTCCCTGTAGTCAGACTCTGTAAGACATAATAAATTGAATTTAGAATATACACACCATACAACCATCGGTATCAGGGATAGTCCTGTGGCCATACTCCATATCAGTATCGTGATCTGACATCATAATAAAAGTTTATGCAGATAAACCGAGCACCTCGGTAAGCCCATTACGAGCGAAATGAAAACGCCCATAAAAAACCCCCCGGGGCAATCTCGTCACTATCTGCCCCCTCAAGTCTATACTTGCTACATGAAGACGAGTGTTTGCCCATCGGGACCGGGACAACCTCGTCACTGACTGCCCCCTTGGATCTCCACTTACTTCATCAAGGTGAGTTGTTTGCCCCCAAACGGTCCCTCCCGTCGCCGTGTAGGTCACTGGCAATGCTGATCTGCAAATGTTTTAAAGTTGAGTCTCCCTAGGGTACCCAAGGCTACGCACTTATGTTGGAAGCCTCCATTGGCTGGTGTTACGTGGCCGGGGAGAACAACTAGACCGCTGCCCGTCAAACCCCATGATGGTAGAGGGAAAATATAACACTCTATCCGCATGCATGCGTGGGAGAAAAAATGTCCCTTGGATCGGCTATGATTATACAAACCCCCGCAATCCCTAATTGTATTAGGTGCCATACATATAATATTTAGGGATTAAAGGATTAAAAGATTAAATGGAGGGGCCCCTTATCAACCACTCTTGACCCGTGCAAAGCCTTCTCTTTTCTACTAGTATTTTTAGAAAAGTGTGAGCGGATGAAATGAGTAAAAGAAAATTAATTTAAAGTAAAATTAAAATCTTTACCATAACATTCATCGGGAAACCCTTCACAAAAGTGAAGCCATCAATATGAAATACAATCATCGCTCTTAATGTCAGGGTACATAATCCTGGTTACCAACCACAATCAGAGTGATGGATCTCTTAATAACCTGGCTGCCCTGCAGTAAGGGAAGGTAAGGACACTTGTAAGGGCCCAAGATAGGAAGGCTTACCTTAAAGATACAACAGACGTGTTGAATCTACTCCAGGAACAGCAATTTGACCCAGAGAGAAATTTCCTAGTCAGTCTGGACGTAGAGTCTCTCTATACAAATATCCCTCAAATGGAGACTCTGCGGGTAGTGGAGGAAATTCTGTTCTCATTGGACTGGGAGTACCAGACGCCGAGATCTTTTGTCCTTCACTTGGCTGAGATAGCTCTAACTAGGAATTTCTTTGAATACCAGGGGACGTTCTATCTGCAAACACATGGGACATCAATGGGGAGTGTTTTTGCCCCCAGTTTGGCAGGGCTCTATGTAGCAGCATTTGAGGACAAACACATTTATGAACCAAGAGGTCCATGGCACACCAACATTAAGCTATGGAGGCGCTACATAGATGACATCCTCCTTATCTGGGAGGGGGATGCCTATTCCATTCAGGCTTTTCTGGAATGGTTGAATACTCGGAATCCTTTCCTCCACTTCACCTCAACCATTACGAAGGAGGAATTACCTTTCCTGGATTTGGTCATTTATCCACATGGTGGAGGCCTACACACCAAGATGTTTCACAAACCGACGGACAGAAATGGATTACTCTTGTTCGGGAGTTTCCACCCGAAGTCCTTGAGGGAGAATTTACCGGTGGACTAGTTCCTGCGTATCCGCAGGAATTGTTCTGACACACAAGAATTTAAATCAGAAGCTATCACTCTATTGAGAAAACTGACAGAGAGGAAGTATCCTCACCGGACGGTGAAGAGGGCCTATAAGAGGGCTAGCAATTGCAACAGAGAAGCACTCCTGGAGACCAGGGAAACCACCACTACTGACAAAACCATTTGTGTTACGACGTTTAATACAGCGTCCAATAACATCAAAAGGATTATCCTTAAGAATTGGAAAATTCTTAACTCAAATGGTTTGGCTTTGGAAAAACCACTCTTTTCATTTAAACGGAGTCAAAACATCAGGGACCAGCTGGTACATACTAGACCGAGAGTGTTCCCTACCAGACGCTGCCATTCCTCCACGATGGAGAACACACGGACACCTCTCCCCCCTATCGCAGGACATTTTAAATGTGGCGGTTGTGACATGTGTCATCTCACTACTAACACCAAATTTGTGGATGTAGGATTGAAGTATCCGTGGGAGCAACGACAGCATACTAATTGTAATAGCTCCAATGTCGTATATATGCTGAAATGTTCCTGCAATCTTGTTTACATCGGCATGACGACAAGAAAGGTGAAGATAAGAATCATGGAACATCGGTCAACATTTAGGTGCCAGAGAACAGTAAGCCGACTGACCAGCCACTTTAAGGAGAGAGGACACATGGCTGAGGATTTCCAATGGACGATTCTGGATAAGCTAAATATCAACACCACACGTAATCCGGATCATGTCCTCTTCCTAAGAGAACAAAAGTGGATTTTTAGAGTCCGGAGCCATGTTGAGGGGCTCAATGATGAGATCCCTTGGTCAACTCTAAATAATTTGTGAGTGACCGTTCTGGAGTTTTTAAGACCATAGAGGGACCTTGAAGTGGTGTGTACGAGTGGGTGGTCATATTACTCCTTGCCTCCCGGGTTTTTTGGCCCCCGTTTATTTTATTTTATTTTAGTGGATTAGAATGGGTCCCCACACTTTGTAGACGGATGCCTTCCTATCTTGGGCCCTTACAAGTGTCCTTACCTTCCCTTACTGCAGGGCAGCCAGGTTATTGAGACATCCATCACTCTGATTGTGGTTGGTAACCAGGATTATGTACCCTGACATTAAGAGCGATGATTGTATTTCATATTGATGGCTTCACTTTTGTGAAGGGTTTCCGATGAATGTTATGGTAAAGATTTTAATTTTACTTTAAATTAATTTTCTTTTACTCATTTCATCCGCTCACACTTTTCTAAAAATACTAGTAGAAAAGAGAAGGCTTTGCACGGGTCAAGAGTGGTTGAGAAGGGGCCCCTCCATTTAATCTTTTAATCCTTTAATCCCTAAATATTATATGTATGGCACCTAATACAATTAGGGATTGCGGGGGTTTGTATAATCATAGCCGATCCAAGGGACATTTTTTCTCCCACGCATGCATGCGGATAGAGTGTTATATTTTCCCTCTACCATCATGGGGTTTGACGGGCAGCGGTCTAGTTGTTCTCCCCGGCCACGTAACACCAGCCAATGGAGGCTTCCAACGTACGTGCGTAGCCTTGCGTAGCCTAGGGAGACTCAACTTTAAAACATTTGCAGATCAGCATTGTAGGAAGGTGGAATCTGACTATATGGTTGCCCCCACTTTTTGTATGGTGTTTTGCTGGTTTATGACTTAGTTGGACTGGGATCCTGCTATTCAGGGCCCCAGTCTATCTGCTTTCTCTGTAAAATGGTTTCCATGTGCCTTAGGCACATCTCTGATTGGGATCTGGAGTGCCCTTATAAGTCCCTAGTATATGGTATACTATGTACCAAGGGCATAGGTACCTCAGAGGCCTGCCAGGGGCTGCAGCATGTATTATGCCACCCCTGGAAGGCCATCCAAACTGACACCACAGGTCTGCTACTGCAGCCTGGGTAAGGTGGTGCATGCACTCCTTACTGTGATATAGGTTACCTATATCACGAAATACATACACACATAGAAACCTATAAGTCACTCCTAAGGCAGGCCTTATCAATCCTAAAGGCAGAGTGCATGGTTCCTATGTGAGAGGGTGCCCCTGCATGAGCAGGGCCCCTCTGCAGCGTTCGGAGACCATCTCTGATGCTGTTTGTAGTGCAGCCTGACCATATACTCTTAAGCGCATTATATCCTCGCGGTAAAATGCTAACTTTGGAATGGCTGCACCTAAACATGTCGTGTTTGGTGTCAAACATCTTGGAATACTACCCCCCGCCAATCCTGGCGGCGGGGGTAGCATTCCACCCTTCTAGAGGGAAAGACATGTTAACTCTGACGAGTCCGGTAACTTCTTTCCAGAGCCCTGGCATCACAAAATGGATGCTGCTGCCACAGACACGAGTCTGGCCTCCTGCTGCTGGACGAAACTCCGGCAGGGGAGGCCTGGACAATAGGTTTCCTGTCCCAGGGAGGTGTGACCACCTCCCCAGACAGGATAATGTGTATTGGGGCTGGGCGGGAGCACTTTCGGGTGCTTTGAAGTCCTGCACTGGGGGCACATTTGGTGTCCCTGTGCATACCCCAGTTCAAACCGGATCAGGGGCTTGCAGCCCCTGCTTTGGCGCGAACTGGACAAAGGGAAAGGGGTGTAGCCACCCCTCTGCCCTGACCCACCCATAGGTGGGGCCACAGAGTAGTCCAACCCCTATTTTTAGAATAAAGGTAGGAACCCAGTCCTTAGGACTTTAGATTATACCTGGACGAAACTCTGAAACTGAATCCTGGACCTTCGACGCTCTACGACAAGATTAGAGGACTGAAGAATCTCCCTTGGGGTCAAGGAGTGACTCCCCTGCTTGGCAGGCACCAAAGAAGCATCTGTCCGGTTCGCATTACTGAAGCTCCCGTCGGACGCCGAAGTCATCGCATCACCAGAGGTGGATTCTCAGACTTCCCCGAGGCTACCCTGAGTCCCCAGCAAAGCTGAGGCCCGTGGCTATCGTGGGTGACTTGAGACCGTGACCCCTGGACACCGAGCACATTTGCAAGTGCACCATCTTCTAGGTCTCCCAAGAAGTCGTGCTTTGGGCTCCGAGTAGCCCTAGCCTCCAGCACTACCTGCACCGAAGATCACTGGCCTCCACTCCACGAGTGTCCTGTAAGCCAGCTCCACGTGCGGCGTCACGAGGCTCCTTCGCGGTCGCTAGCCCGTTGGCTAGTAGCCCTTAACGAAGGCCAATCTTTTCTTTACTTGGCATCCTGGTTGCTCCAGGCCTGCCCTCACTTACCTTCGCTGGGTGAGTTCCACAGACCTTGCTGGTCTGCACCATCGACGATCTACATCTTACTCGAGACTTGCCGTTGCCAAGGCTTGTTGGGTCCAATCCGGTCGCCGACACCTCAGCACTCGACAGACATCGAGCACCAGCCCGAATCCTGCTCCTGGTTGCCGACAACGCCTCCCGGACCTCGTGGCTGAAGAGTCAAGACGACTGTCAACGCACCTGAAGCACTCGACATCGGTGGGCATCTGTCCATCGCCTTCCTGGTCACTGGCTAGTGACCCAGACTCTGTCCCCTCTGCTTTCAGGTTCACCAGAACTCCGATCCACTCTTGGATCCACCCGGACACTTTTCTCTTGGCCGCCAGCAGCACTTTGCAGCAGATCGCCATTCGAATCGACGACGAAACCCGACCCCGAAAGGCACCTATGCACCCGGCTTCCCTGGGTGAGGTAACACGAGTACTCCGGTGCTCCCGTGGGTAGAGACTCTTCAAAGTCCTAGATCTCAAAGGGTTTTGTCCTAGTCCTCTTTTAAGTGTCCCTTTCCTCTATTTTCCCGATCCCGACTTTCTCCATAGAAGTTAACGGCGTATCGCGGTTGTGTATTTACACTGCACGCGTCTCCCGTGGGTCCCCTGTGTCACTACCTTGGGTGGTTCCTTGTGGTCCAAGCACTTCTAGAGGCTCTAGGCCTAGTGTCTAGTTCAGTCGTGGTTCGCATACCACTTTATTGGTATATGGTTTGGTACGCCCCTAGGGCCCAAACGTGTATTTGTGCTATTACTGTGATTTAAGATCTTATAACCTATGTACTTCGAACTCTAGCCTCATAAAGAGACTAGAGGGGTGTGTTTAGTAATAAATACATATATTTTGAATATATACCTGGTGTGGTGCTCTTTCATTTGGTCACTCAAGAGATTATAGACTGGTAAAACAAGCTGCTTTACATTCCTTCAAGACTTAGCCTGAAGGCTGCTCTCCATAGCTACCACTAGGATAGCTTTCAATAAGGTTGTCTTTAACCTATCTACCATAAGAGTCGATTTGGACTGGTGCAAGGTGCCCACTATAATTAGTGAACAGCATATGCCAGGCCAACTTCTCACATTGGTGTGCAGCGTGTGGGATTCCAGCTTGCTATTGTTTTACCAGATAATCTCAATTGAATTGATCAACTGAAAACCACTAAAGGTACCTAAGGTACATGTAATTTAAGCTTAGAATAACAGTAAGTTCTACTGAACTTAGAGTTGTGTGTTAAGGGATAGCACAACCCTTTCTACAACTCAAGAGAGTTTAGTAGGCCACACTAGAGTAGGTAGTGCATACACCACACCACACTAGTAATGTCTTTAAGGGCAGGATCCAAAGAATCCTTGCAGGAAGCCATTGAGCTTCCACCCTCCAAGTATGATACACTCCCATTCTTGGAATTGAGAGCTTTATGTAACTTGAGAAAATAAGGACAGGCCAAAGCCCCACCACCCAACACCTCAAGGAGTTGTTGGTGGCTTATGACCTTAGTAAGCTCTGTAGGGACTGAAGGGGTAGGAGCTGAGGGTGGGGCAGAAGAAGAGGAGGACGCTAGGGGTACCAGTACCCCCAGCCCCCCTCTGAAACTGGCCAGGAGGGTGACAATGACCCTGACCTGGAAAACCCAATCCCTCCTGTGGATGATGATGAGGATGATCAAAATGATGCCCTCTTTGTCCCCCCAGGAAGGATTAAGAGTGTGCCCAGAAGGTCTAGGTCTCCTTCTCAGGAGTCTAACCACTCTGGCACCTCTATAGGGAGCTCTGTCTCATCTCATAGGAGAGAATCCTCTCATGAGAGAAGAAAGAGGCTGGTCCAGTATGAGGAAACTCAGCTGGAACTCAGAAAAAGCAATTGGCTTTAGATAGGGAATCCCTAGATCTCCTTAGAGAGAGAAGAAAGTTGGGACTAGAGTCCCATGGTGGCAGCAATATCCCTAGAGATAGGGACAGGTCTTATGACCATAGAAACCTAAACAAGATTGTCCCTCCCTACCAGAGTGGGGATGACATCCACAAATGGATAACTGCACTGGAGAGGGCCTGTAAAGTTCAGAAGGTCCCCCAGAGGCAGTGGGCAGCAATCTTGTGGCTGTCCTTTGCAGACAAAGGTAGAGACAAGCTCCTCACTGTAAGAGAAGAGGATGCTGACAATTACACAGTCTTGAAGAGTGCTCTGATAGATGGGTTTGGCCTAACCACTGAACAGTATAGGTTGAAGTTCAGAGACACCCAAAAGCTCAGACTCAAGACTGGGTTGATTTTGTAGATTGTGCTACAAAGGCTCTGGAAGGTTGGATACATGGCAACAAAGTGCAGGACTTTTAGGATTGTACAATTTGATTATGAGGGAGCAGATCCTTAATAATTGTCAAAACCAGCTTTTGCACCAGTATCTGGTGGACTCTGATCTGACCTCTCCCCAAGAATTGGGAAAGAAGGCAGACAAATGGGTCAGAACCAGAGTAAAAACTAGAAATCAGGGTGGTGACCAGAAGAAAGATTCTACTAAGTCCCAAGAGAAAGGTGGGGATAAATCTAAGGATAAGTCCCCTACAGGGCCACAAAATTCCTCTTCTGGGGGTGGGTCCCAAACTCCTTCCTCTCCTGAAAAGAAACCCTATTGCCATGTCTGTAAAAAGCCTGGGCACTGGAAAACTGATCCCAGTTGCCCCAGGATTGGCAATAAAGAAAATGTTCCTCCCACAACTACTACCACCCCTCCTGGTACTACCAGTAGTAATCCTCCAGTTGGGAGTAGTGCACCCAAAAAGTTAGGTGCTTTTGCAAGAGGAACAGAGGTGGGCCCTAGTTTAGACAGGGACCCTCAACAGACTCCTCTGACTCTGATGGTGGTATAGGATTTGCCACCTTTACCATGGGTCCCATAGCATTGGGCAGGTACAGATTGGAGCCAATAATTAATGGTCAGAAAGCTGTGGCATTTAGGGACACAGGGGCTAGTGTCACCATGGTGGCAGGGAAACTAGTCCCCCCTCACCAGCTTTTACCTGAGTTTAAATACCAGGTGACCAACATTGATGGTGTCAGAACAGATCACCCCATGGCCATAGTCAATCTCAGCTGGGAGGGGGTCACAGGCCCAAAGAGAGTGGCAGTGTCCCCCACCTTACCTGTAGATTGCCTGATGGGCAATGATTTGGAAATTTCAGCCTGGGCTGAAGTTGAACACCAAACCCATCTTAGGATGTTGGGCGTCCCTGTAAAGGTTAGTGGGGCTGTGATGGCCACAGCCCCAGCCCAAGAATTTGGAGAGATGGAGCCTGAAAGAATGGCCCACTCTCCCCCAAAAGAGAGCACAAGGGTTGAAGAAAAGTCTTCTTCCCCCAGACAGTAGGTAAGGGTCAGCCTCCTCAGGGAACTGACCCTACCCCTAGTGAAGGAACTGCCACAGAGGTAGTCAGGCCTGGCCTGGCCGCACCCCTGATGGCAGAGGACCCTTCCAAGGTGGTACCCAGTCTGGAGCAGGTAACCTGCCCCTCTCTACCCTGCCTCCGTCAGCCCAGGGCTGCAGAGGTCAGGAGGTCAGTGGACCCCCAGGGCCCCCTGTCCAGAGGAAGCCCCCATCAGCAGATTAGGGGCACCCAGTCTAGTAGCCCTAGCCAGGTGAAAATTCCTCTACACACTGAGGGATCCCCCATACCTTTATGTAGGGACCTCCCCAGAAGGACTCTGGTAGGCAAGGGCAAACCTGGGACCAGAAGGTTCCAAACCTGCCATGTCCCTCCAGTAGTCCATCCAAAGGGACCCAACCCCCAGCTGTAGGCAGCCAAAGGTTGACCCTTAGAGCAAAGTGCAACTCAGTCATGGAAAGACAGGCATACATGGTGACCAGTGATCTGAGGAAGCTGAGGCCAACATTCCTAGGGCCTCACTTCCCTACTCAGCCACCTCACCAGCCTTGTACTTTACCTAAGCACACCACAGGTAGTGATGCCCCATGGTGGAGACCCTCTCATACCCTTAGGGTGAGGGATTGCTTAGTGGACCATAAGACAGGGGGCAACCATGCTAGTGCAGGTGCTTCCTTATATGACCACTTAGTCAATGAAGGCTCAACTGGCCAAGGTTAGCCTTATCTCCTTTCGTTTGGGGGGTTATGTAGGAAGGTGGAATCTGACTATATGGTTGCCCCCACTTTTTTTATGGTGTTTTGCTGGTTTATGACTTAGTTGGACTGGGATCCTGCTATTCAGGGCCCCAGTCTATCTGCTTTCTCTGTAAAATGGTTTCCATGTGCCTTAGGCACATCTCTGATTGGGATCTGAAGTGCCCTTATAAGTCCCTAGTATATGGTATACTATGTACCAAGGGCATAGGTACCTCAGAGGCCTGCCAGGGGCTGCAGCATGTATTATGCCACCCCTGGAAGGCCATCCAAACTGACACCACAGGTCTGCTACTGCAGCCTGGGTAAGGTGGTGCATGCACCCCTTACTGTGATATAGGTTACCTATATCACGAAATACATACACACATAGAAACCTATAAGTCACTCCTAAGGCAGGCCTTATCAATCCTAAAGGCAGAGTGCATGGTTCCTATGTGAGAGGGTGCCCCTGCATGAGCAGGGCCCCTCTGCAGCATTCAGAGACCATCTCTGATGCTGTTTGTAGTGCAGCCTGACCATATACTCTTAAGCGCATTATATCCTCGCGGTAAAATGCTAACTTTGGAATGGCTGCACCTAAACATGTCGTGTTTGGTGTCAAACATCTTGGAATACTACCCCCCGCCAATCCTGGCGGCGGGGGTAGCATTCCACCCTTCTAGAGGGAAAGACATGTTAACTCTGACGAGTCCGGTAACTTCTTTCCAGAGCCCTGGCATCACAAAATGGATGCTGCTGCCACAGACACGAGTCTGGCCTCCTGCTGCTGGACGAAACTCCGGCAGGGGAGGCCTGGACAATAGGTTTCCTGTCCCAGGGAGGTGTGACCACCTCCCCAGACAGGATAATGTGTATTGGGGCTGGGCGGGAGCACTTTCGGGTGCTTTGAAGTCCTGCACTGGGGGCACATTTGGTGTCCCTGTGCATACCCCAGTTCAAACCGGATCAGGGGCTTGCAGCCCCTGCTTTGGCGCGAACTGGACAAAGGGAAAGGGGTGTAGCCACCCCTCTGCCCTGACCCACCCATAGGTGGGGCCACAGAGTAGTCCAACCCCTATTTTTAGAATAAAGGTAGGAACCCAGTCCTTAGGACTTTAGATTATACCTGGACGAAACTCTGAAACTGAATCCTGGACCTTCGACGCTCTACGACAAGATTAGAGGACTGAAGAATCTCCCTTGGGGTCAAGGAGTGACTCCCCTGCTTGGCAGGCACCAAAGAAGCATCTGTCCGGTTCGCATTACTGAAGCTCCCGTTGGACACCGAAGTCATCGCATCACCAGAGGTAGATTCTCAGACTTCCCCGAGGCTACCCTGAGTCCCCAGCAAAGCTGAGGCCCGTGGCTATCGTGGGTGACTTGAGACCGTGACCCCTGGACACCGAGCACATTTGCAAGTGCACCATCTTCTAGGTCTCCCAAGAAGTCGTGCTTTGGGCTCCGAGTAGCCCTAGCCTCCAGCACCACCTGCACCGAAGATCACTGGCCTCCACTCCACGAGTGTCCTGTAAGCCAGCTCCACGTGCGGCGTCACGAGGCTCCTTTGCGGTCGCTAGCCCGTTGGCTAGTAGCCCTTAACAAAGGCCAATCTTTTCTTTTTTTGGCATCCTGGTTGCTCCAGGCCTGCCCTCACTTACCCTCACTGGGTGAGTTCCACAGACCTTGCTGGTCTGCACCATCAACGATCTACATCTTACTCGAGACTTGCCGTTGCCAAAGCTTGTTGGGTCCAATCCGGTCGCCGACACCTCAGCACTCGACAGACATCGAGCACCAGCCTGAATCCTGCTCCTGGTCACCGACAACGCCTCCCGGACTTCGTGGCTGAAGAGTCAAGACGACTGTCAACGCACCTGAAGCACTCGACATCGGTGGGCATCTGTCCATCGCCTTCCTGGTCACTGGCTAGTGACCCAGACTCTGTCCCCTCTGCTTTCAGGTTCACCAGAACTCCGATCCACTCTTGGATCCACCCGGACACTTTTCTCTTGGCCGCCAGCAGCACTTTGCAGCAGATCGCCATTCGAATCGACGACGAAACCCGACCCCGAAAGGCACCTATGCACCCGGCTTCCTGGGTGAGGTAACACGAGTACTCCGGTGCTCCCGTGGGTAGAGACTCTTCAAAGTCCTAGATCTCAAAGGGTTTTGTCCTAGTCCTCTTTTAAGTGTCCCTTTCCTCTATTTTCCCGATCCCGACTTTCTCCATAGAAGTTAACGGCGTATCGCGGTTGTGTAATTACACTGCACGCGTCTCCCGTGGGTCCCCTGTGTCACTACCTTGGGTGGTTCCTTGTGGTCCAAGCACTTCTAGAGGCTCTAGGCCTAGTGTCTAGTTCAGTCGTGGTTCGCATACCACTTTATTGGTATATGGTTTGGTACGCCCCTAGGGCCCAAACGTGTATTTGTGCTATTACTGTGATTTAAGATCTTATAACCTATGTATTTCGAACTCTAGCCTCATAAAGAGACTAGAGGGGTGTGTTTAGTAATAAATACATATATTTTGAATATATACCTGGTGTGGTGCTCTTTCATTTGGTCACTCAAGAGATTATAGACTGGTAAAACAAGCTGCTTTACATTCCTTCAAGACTTAGCCTGAAGGCTGCTCTCCATAGCTACCACTAGGATAGCTTTCAATAAGGTTGTCTTTAACCTATCTACCATAAGAGTCGATTTGGACTGGTGCAAGGTGCCCACTATAATTAGTGGACAGCATATGCCAGGCCAACTTCTCACAAGCATTGCCAGTGACCTACACGGCGACGGGATGGACCGTTTGGGGGCAAACAACTCACCTTGATGAAGTAAGTGGAGATCCAAAGGGGCAGTCAGTGACGAGGTTGTCCCGGTCCCGATGGGCAAACACTCGTCTTCATGTAGCAAGTATAGACTTGAGGGGGCAGATAGTGACGAGATTGCCCCGGGGGGTTTTTTATGGGCGTTTTCATTTCGCTCGTAATGGGCTTACCGAGGGTGCTCGGTTTATCTGCATAAACTTTTATTATGATGTCAGATCACGATACTGATATGGAGTATGGCCACAGGACTATCCCTGATACCGATGGTTGTATGGTGTGTATATTCTAAATTCAATTTATTATGTCTTACAGAGTCTGACTACAGGGTGTTGTTCTCACTCCCCCGTCAGTTCGAGTGTTGAACTTCAATAGACTCGGTGAGAGCAAGTATTTGGTTGTGTGTCTACCTTTTCTCCCCAGCAGTGATGGTTGGATCTCTTAAACTTGCCAAAGGGTATAATGACCTGATATTGTGTTATAGGGTGTAATGGCACCTAGTGGGACGTGTGTGGCACTTCCATTTACGCGATGAGGCTAACTTGATAGCTTATGCCCGAATAGCGTCATGATAACGCCCACCGCTTGATCGCTGTTTGTTTTTAATGGGTCTGGGTGCACTGCCCTAGTTATTATTTGGTGTCACCTTTAACACGAAAGTCAACACTATGTCACTTGATATTTGTTTTTATGGGTTTTATTGCAGGTTCCCCATGGAAATCATCCCTATATATAAGTAGGTAGTATCACTCAACAAGGGGTGTCTTTTCCCTACTCCTGGATTGAGGAGCTAGGGTCAGTTCTTTTGGGATCTTTTCTTTCATGTGAAGTCCTGAAGAAAGCCGGGGTAATGATTCATTGAAACCTTTGATTCGGCTGAAACATGTCGACATTTGTTTGCAGAGTGGAGGGGTAGGTGATTCATTATAATTCACCTTACCTTCATCCACTGGTCATATTTGTGGCCCCTTTCTTTTAACTCTGGGCTAGGGAGTCCATAATTAAATTTGGAATAAGGATAACCCTTGATCCAGTTTTATTCACTATTTCTGCACCTTTATTCACATTTTTTGATCCCATGTCTTGAATATATATTTTTTTATGTGTTGTATTGTCTTCCCCCTCCACCTCTAACGTTGGCTAACGAGGAGGTGTGTTAGCAGTCCTATGATGAAGCATGACACAGCTTGCTGTGTGTGAGGGCAGTTTTATACACCAGGGTATTCCCCCTGGGACCTTATTAATTTTCAGCGATCTAGCTTTAATAGTCTTACTTCCTTGTTGTGTGTTTATGGCATTTTTGGGAGGTTGAAGTGGGACTTATATTCCTCCTACCCCTTCTTATCTTTTTGTGTGTTTATACAGGGAACCCTAACAAACCTGCATACTTCTAAAGCTAGGCACCTGGGAGAGTGCAGCGTGGCATGACTTGTGCGACTCTCACTAGGTAATTTTACCCAGAAGCCCTTAAAAACCTCAAACAATGGCTAAAACACGTATTTTCCTCAAATTTCTTTGTTGGAAAGTTCTGCAATCTGCATGGAGCCACCAATTTCCTACCACTTTATGTTCTCTACAAGTCCTACAATAAATATAATACCTTACTTGCGTGGGCATGCCTAGCCCACCGTTCAGGAAAGGGCCCAACATTCAACATGGAACTATCACCCTTTTGCACTGAAAACTGACCCTTTATTTGCAATTTGCGTAGCTGTGGATTTTAGGCCCTACCTCTGCCGGCCTCTAGGAAAGCGTCAAAAACCTGCACACTTATGAAGACTAGACAGCCCAGAGAGACCAGGGTGGCATGATTTGCGTGGCTCTCACCGAGTAATTTTACCCAGAAACCATTCCAAAACCTCAAATATTGGCTAAAAGCACACATTTTCCTCAAATTTGGGTGATGCAAACTTCCTACCGCCAAGCATTCCCTCAAGTCTCCTGATAAGAATGGTACCTCACTTGTGTGGATGGGCCTAGCCCATGTAACAGGAAAGTGCTCAAAACGCAACATGGACATGTCACCTTTTTTCACTGTAAACCAACTTTTTTTTTTTTAACAATATATTAAGCTATGGATTTTAGGCTGTAACTGAGCAGGTACCTAGGGAAACCTACCAAACCTGCACATGTCTGAAAAAAACACGACACATGGGAGAGTCCAGGGAGTCATCACTTACGTGGTTCTCATAAAATAGTTCTACCCAGAAGCCCTTGCAAACTTCAAACTTAAGCTAAAAAAGTACAGGGATTCCCATTGATCTTGCTTTGATCCATTCCTGTCACAGGCACCAGACCCAGCCATAGAATTAGGGTGGTGCTTTTATCAAGATAAGTGGAGTAACGCTGGGAAGTAGAAATTATGTGGATTCCTGCTGATTCCCGAAGTTTTCACCATTGAAACGTAAGGAAAATGCATGATTTTAGGCAACATGTGGGCATTGTGGGTAGTAAAAGGTGTGGGATTTATGCAAGGCAACACCACACAGGAATCCCTTGTTTTTGTGGTAGGTGGGTTTCCATGGGTGAAAGCCAAAAACATCCCAAAATATCACAGGTACCCCTAACACTGATCTCTCATTGTAGTGCTTTAGAGCCTTTTTTGTCATTGTCTCTTGGCCCACCCACCATTTTTATGGAGAGACTTGGGAGAATTGCCTACTACCCCTTCCGGGATATAGGCCATCTTACAGGACTCTCTAGCCATCTCTGTCCTTGGCTTTTCTTTCAATCTGACTCCAGGTTGACCGATCTCCTGCAGTCAGCCTCGAGGCCTCAGCACCAGGTGTTTCTTGGCCTTCCGCTTATCCTTTTCCCGTGGAGGTTCCAGGACAGGGCTTGCATGGTGGTGTTTGATGCAGGCTTGCAGACGGAGTGGCCTATCTAGCCACAGCATCTTTTCATGATTTCTTCATGAGCAGGGACTTAAAAAGTCTGCTGTCAGGCCGTTGTTGCTGATGGTATTTGGCCAACAGGTTTGGAAGATTTTCTGTAGAAATGTGTTGATGAAGGTCTAGACTTTGTTGGTGGTGGTCACTGTTGTCCTCCAAGTTTCTGCTCCATACAGAAGGACCGATTTTACGTTGGTGTTAAAAAGCCTCATTTTGGTTTGCAGCGGTAGGTTCTTGGAGCTCCAGATCTTCTTTAGCTGAATAAAGGAACCCCTTGCTTTTCCGATTCTTGCTTTGATGTCGGCGTCTTTGCCGCCCTGCTTGTTCATGACACTGTCCAGGTAGGTGAAGGCCCCAACCTCTTCCAGTGCATCATCTGCAAGAGTGACTGTAGTTGTGCCGGCCTTGTTTGCCTTCAGGATCTTTGTTTTTGCCATGTAGATGCTTAGGCCAAGTTGTGCAGATGTGTGTTTTTACCATAGTTAGAGATTTCCAATAGCTCCTGGGTAAAATTGCCTGGCTAGAAAGAACCCCACAAATCACACCATCGTGGACTCTCCAGGATGCCTAGTGTTCAGAAATATGTAGATGGGGTAGGTTTCCTTAGGTGCTAGTTGAGCTAGGATCTAAAATCTACAGCTACCCAAATTGCAAAAAAGGGGTTTTTTATTGGAAAAGGTGAAATGTCTATGCTGTATTTTGGGCCCTTTTCTGTCATGGGGCTAGGCCACCCACACAAATGAGGCACACTTTTTACCAGGAGACTTGGGGAATGCTGTGTGGTAGGAAATATGTGGCTCTTCACATATCACAGATCTTTCTGTCACAGAAATGTGAGGCATATATGTTTTAGTCAAAGTTTAAAGTTTGTATGACATTGGGGGTTCGAGAATTGTGTTTGATCCACACGAGGCACTCCACCCTAGACACCCCTGGGTGTCCAGTTGTCAAAAATGCATAGGATTTGGTAGGTTTCCTTGGGAAGCTGCCTAGTTCAGACCCAAATACTGCAGCTACCTCTGTTGCTAATTGCTCCACTTTCCATTTTATGACTGTTTGTGTCATTGACACTAGACCAGGCCACACATGGGAGTTAGGATTTTTATAATGACAAGGATAGAAACACTGAGTAGTAAGTGTTTTGTGGATAGACAGAGATTCTGAACGAGAAAGTCACAGAAATGCGAGTAATGTGTGTTTTTAACCATTAGGATAAATTGGAAATTTGAAGGGTATTTTGGATAAGTAAATAGGTTTAACCCCTTCGCTGCTAGGCCTTTTCCCCTCCTGTGCTAAGCCTTTTTTGGCTATTTGGGGTAGTGCGCGCTTAGGCCCCTGTAACTTTTTGACCACATAAGGTATCCATGCCAAATTTGCGTCCTTTTTTCTAACATCATGGGGATTGTAAAGGTACCCAGGGTTTGTGGATTCCCCTGGAGGGGACCCAGAAATTAGTCAAAATACAGCTAAATTTTGTTTTTTTTGGAAAAAGGCAAAAAAGGGCTACAGATGAAAGCGTCTTGAATTTTCCCTGCAAATGGCATCAAAAAAGGGGTTGTGGGGATGAAATCACCATCTTCCCAGCTTTCAGGGACAAGCAGACTTTTGTCAGAAAACCAACTTTTTTACACAGTTTTGGCATTTTTCTGGGACATAGCCTATTTTTGCAATTTTTTGTGCTTTCAACCTCCTTCCAGTTAATGGTAGAAATGGGTATGAAACCAATAATGGATCCTGGAAAGCCATACATTTATGAAAAATAGACAAAATTCTAAATTCAGCAAGGGGTCATTTGTGTAGATCCTTAAAGTTTTCCTTATAGAAACTAACAGTTAAATAAAGGAAAAATTGAAAATTAGTTGAAAAAAACAGCCATTTGTGTCAACGTTTTCACCTGTAACTTCTTCTAATTATGACAGCTATTTGAAGGCAATATACCGTTATATCCACTGGACCTTTCTGGTTGTGGGGATATATAGGACTTGTAGGTTCACCAAGAACCCGACGAACCCAGAGCCAATAATTGAGCAACATCTTGCAATGATTTATTTTTAAGTACCGGGTATATAGCAATTATTTTGGGAAAATGTATACATGGAAAAATTGTTATGAAAGACACCTATGTATTTCTGAAATGGGAACAAAATGTAGATTTTAGAAACAGTAGATATTTGCACATTTCCGAAATTGGGAGTACCCATACTAGCATGAGAATTATAGGTCATTTTTCAAAATGACTTATTTTTACACATTGTCTTTCATTTGGAAGGCAGAAATGCATCGAAAGTCAATAGGTAATAACAGTTGCTCTACAATTCTGTGTTACCCTAAGTCTCCCGATAAAAATGGTACCTCACTTGTGTGGGTAGCCCTTGTGCCCACAACAGGAAATGGCTCAAAATGCAACGTGGACGTACCACATTTTCACAATGAAAAATTACCCTTTTTTTGCAAAGTGCCTAGGTGTAGTTTTTGAACCCTAGCTCTGCCGGCACCTAGGGAAACCTAGCAAACCTATACATTTTTGAAAACTAGACACCCAGGGGAATCCAGGATGGGGTGACTTGACTGCCTCCCACCAGGTTCTGTTACCCAGAATCCCTTGCAAACATAAACAATTGTCAAAAAAAATCACATTTTCCCCACATTTCTGTGGTGGAAAGTTCTGGAATCTGCGTGGATCCACAAATTTCCACCCACCCCGCGTTCCCCAAAGTCTAACGAGAAAAATGGTACCTCACTTGTGTGGGTCGGCCTAGTGCCTGCGACAGGAAACGGCGCAAAACGCAACGTGGTCACACCTCAATTTCGCAGTGAAAAATGACCCTTTTTTGGCAAAGTGCCTAGCTGTAGTTTTTGAACCCTAGCTCTGCCGGCACCTAGGGAAACCTAGCAAACCTATACATTTTTGAAAACTAGACACCCAGGGGAATCCAGGATGGGGTGACTTGACTGCCTCCCACCAGGTTCTGTTACCCAGAATCCCTTGCAAACATAACAAATTGTCCAAAAAACACATTTTCCCCACATTTCTGTGGTGAAAAGTTCTGGAATCTGCGTGGATCCACAAATTTCCACCCACCCCGCGTTCCCCAAAGTCTTACGAGAAAAATGGTACCTCACTTGTGTGGGTCGGCCTAGTGCCTGCGACAGGAAACGGCGCAAAACGCAACGTGGTCACACCTCAATTTCGCAGTGAAAAATGACCCTTTTTGGCAAAGTACCTAGCTGTAGTTTTTGAACCCTACCTCTGCCGGCACCTAAGGAAACCTAGCAAACCTATACATTTTTGAAAACTAGACACCCCGGGGAATCCAGGATGGGGTGACTTGACTGCCTCCCACCAGGTTCTGTTACCCAGAATCCCTTGCAAACATAAAAAATTGTCAAAAAACCACATTTTCCCCACATTTCTGTGGTGGAAAGTTCTGGAATCTGCGTGGATCCACAAATTTCCACCCACCCCGCGTTCCCCAAAGTCTTATGAGAAAATGGTACCTCACTTGTGTGGGTCGGCCTAGTGCCTGCGACAGGAAACGGCGCAAAACGCAACGCGGTCACACCTCAATTTCGCAGTGAAAAATGACCCTTTTTTGGCAAAGTGCCTAGCTGTAGTTTTTGAACCCTACCTCTGCCGGCACCTAGGGAAACCTAGCAAACCTATACATTTTTGAAAACTAGACACCCAGGGGAATCCAGGATGAGGTGACTTGACTGCCTCCCACCAGGTTCTGTTACCCAGAATCCCTTGCAAACATAAAAAATTGTAAAAAAAACACATTTTCCCCACATTTCTGTGGTGGAAAGTTCTGGAATCTGCGTGGATCCACAAATTTCCACCCACCCCGCGTTCCCCAAAGTCTTACGAGAAAAATGGTACCTCACTTGTGTGGGTCGGCCTAGTGCCTGCGACAGGAAACGGCGCAAAACGCAACGTGGTCACACCTCAATTTCGCAGTGAAAAATGACCTTTTTTTTGCAAAGTGCCTAGCTGTAGTTTTTGAACCCTACCTCTGCCGGCACCTAGGGAAACCTAGCAAACCTATACATTTTTGAAAACTAGACACCCAGGGGAATCCAGGATGGGGTGACTTGACTGCCTCCCATCAGGTTCTGTTACCCAGAATCCCTTGCAAACATAAAAAATTGTCAAAAAACCACATTTTCCCCACATTTCTGTGGTGGAAAGTTCTGGAATCTGCGTGGATCCACAAATTTCCACCCACCCCGCGTCCCCCAAAGTCTTACGAGAAAAATGGTACCTCACTTGTGTGGGTCGGCCTACTGCCTGCGACAGGAAACGGCACAAAACGCAACGTGGTCACACCTCAATTTCGCAGTGAAAAATGACCCTTTTGGCAAAGTGCCTAGCTGTAGTTTTTTAACCCTACCTCTGCCGGCACCTAGGGAAACCTAGCAAACCTATACATTTTTGAAAACTAGACACCCAGGGGAATCCAGGATGGGGTGACTTGACTGCCTCCTTCCAGGTTCTGTTACCCAGAATCCCTTGCAAACATAAAAAATTGTCCAAAAAAACACATTTTCCCCACATTTCTGTGGTGGAAAGTTCTGGAATCTGCGTGGATCCACAAATTTCCACCCACCCCGCGTCCCCCAAAGTCTTACGAGAAAAATGGTACCTCACTTGTGTGGGTCGGCCTAGTGCCTGCGACAGGAAACGGCGCAAAACGCAACGTGGTCACACCTCAATTTCGCAGTGAAAAATGACCCTTTTTGGCAAAATGCCTAGCTGTAGTTTTTGAACCCTACCTCTGCCGGCACCTAGGGAAACCTAGCAAACCTATACATTTTTGAAAACTAGACACCCAGGGGAATCCAGGATGGGGTGACTTGACTGCCTCCCACCAGGTTCTGTTACCCAGAATCCCTTGCAAACATAAAAAATTGTCCAAAAACACATTTTCCCCACATTTCTGTGGTGGAAAGTTCTGGAATCTGCGTGGATCCACAAATTTCCACCCACCCCGCGTTCCCCAAAGTCTTACGAGAAAAATGGTACCTCACTTGTGTGGGTCGGCCTAGTGCCTGCGACAGGAAACGGCGCAAAACGCAACGTGGTCACACCTCAATTTCGCAGTGAAAAATGACCCTTTTTGGCAAAGTGCCTAGCTGTAGTTTTTGAACCCTACCTCTGCCGGCACCTAGGGAAACCTAGCAAACCTATACATTTTTGAAAACTAGACACCCAGGGGAATCCAGGATGGGGTGACTTGACTGCCTCCCATCAGGTTCTGTTACCCAGAATCCCTTGCAAACATAAAAAATTGTCAAAAAACCACATTTTCCCCACATTTCTGTGGTGGAAAGTTCTGGAATCTGCGTGGATCCACAAATTTCCACCCACCCCGCGTCCCCCAAAGTCTTACGAGAAAAATGGTACCTCACTTGTGTGGGTCGGCCTAGTGCCTGCGACAGGAAACGGCGCAAAACGCAACGTGGTCACACCTCAATTTCGCAGTGAAAAATGACCCTTTTTTGGCAAAGTGCCTAGCTGTAGTTTTTTAACCCTACCTCTGCCGGCACCTAGGGAAACCTAGCAAACCTATACATTTTTGCAAACTAGACACCCAGGGTAATCCAGGATGGGGTGACTTGACTGCCTCCCACCAGGTTCTGTTACCCAGAATCCCTTGCAAACATAAAAATTGTCCAAAAAACACATTTTCCCCACATTTCTGTGGTGGAAAGTTCTGGAACCTGCGTGGATCCACAAATTTCCGCCCTCCCCGCGTTCCCCCAAGTCTTACGACAAAAATGGTACCTCACTTGTGTGGGTCGGCCTAGTGCCTGCGACAGGAAACGGCGCAAAACGCAACGTGGTCACACCTCAATTTCGCAGTGAAAAATGACCCTTTTTGGCAAAGTGCCTAGCTGTAGTTTTTGAACCCTACCTCTGCCGGCACCTACGGAAACCTAGCAAACCTATACATTTTTGAAAACTAGACACCCAGGGGAATCCAGGATGGGGTGACTTGACTGCCTCCCACCAGGTTCTGTTACCCAGAATCCCTTGCAAACATAAAACATTGTCCAAAAAAACACATTTTCCCCACATTTCTGTGGTGGAAAGTTCTGGAATCTGCGTGGATCCACAAATTTCCACCCACCCCGCGTTCCCCAAAGTCTTACGAGAAAAATGGTACCTCACTTGTGTGGGTCGGCCTAGTGCCTGCGACAGGAAACGGCGCAAAACGCAACGTGGTCACACCTCAATTTTGCAGTGAAAAATGACCCTTTTTTGGCTAAGTGCCTAGCTGTAGTTTTTGAACCCTAGCTCTGCCGGCACCTAGGGAAACCTAGCAAACCTATACATTTTTGAAAACTAGACACCCAGGGGAATCCAGGATGGGGTGACTTGACTGCCTCCCACCAGGTTCTGTTACCCAGAATCCCTTGCAAACATAAAAAATTGTCCAAAAAAACACATTTTCCCCACATTTCTGTGGTGGAAAGTTCTGGAATCTGCGTGGATCCACAAATTTCCACCCACCCCGCGTTCCCCAAAGTCTTACGAGAAAAATGGTACCTCACTTGTGTGGGTCGGCCTAGTGCCTGCGTCAGGAAACGGCGCAAAACGCAACGTGGTCACACCTCAATTTCGCAGTGAAAAATGACCAGTTTTTGGCAAAGTGCCTAGCTGTAGTTTTTGAACCCTAGCTCTGCCGGCACCTAAGGAAACCTAGCAAACCTATACATTTTTTAAAACTAGACACCCAGGGGAATCCAGGATGGGGTGACTTGACTGCCTCCCACCAGGTTCTGTTACCCAGAATCCCTTGCAAACATAAAAGATTGTCCAAAAAAACACATTTTCCCCACATTTCTGTGGTGGAAAGTTCTGGAATCTGCGTGGATCCACAAATTTCCACCCACCCCGCGTTCCCCAAAGTCTTACGAGAAAAATGGTACCTCACTTGTGTGGGTCGGCCTAGTGCCTGAGACAGGAAACGGCACAAAACGCAACGTGGTCACACCTCAATTTCGCAGTGAAAAATGACCCTTTTTTGGCAAAGTGCCTAGCTGTAGTTTGTGAACCCTAGCTCTGCCGGCACCTAGGGAAACCTACCAAACACACACATTTCTGAAAAGTAGACACCCGGGGCTTCTAGGGAGGTATGGCTTGCGTGGATCCCCCAACGTTTCCTTACCCAGAATCCCCTGCAAACCTCAATTTTAGCTGAAAAATCACTTTTTCACACATTTGTGTGTGGGAAAGTGTGGCATCACTGGCCTCACACAAATTTCCTACCACCCAGGGTTCCCCCAGGTCTCCCGATAAAAATGGTGCCTCACTTGTGTGGGAGGCCCAAGTACCCGCGACAGGCAAGGGCCCACAACGTAGTGAGGCGACCTCAAAATTGCCTATCTCAAAACCACCTGGTTTTGCAAGGGGGTCACCTGGGTTTTGGCCCCGTGCTCGGCGGCCATCTAGGGAAACCTACCAAACCCACACATTTCTGAAAAGTAGACACCCGGGGCTTCCAGGGAGGTATGGCTTGCGTGGATCCCCCAACGTTTCCTTACCCAGAATCCCTTGCAAACCTCAATTGTAGCTGAAAAATCACTTTTTCACACATTTGTGTGTGGGAAAGTGTGGCATCACTGGCCTCACACAAATTTCCTACCACCCAGCGTTCCCCCAGGTCTCCCGATAAAAATGGTGCCTCACTTGTGTGGGAGGCCCAAGTACCCGCGACAGGCAAGGGCCCACAACGTAGTGAGGCGACCTCAAAATGGCCTTTCACAAAACCACCTGGTTTTGCAAGGGAGTCACCTGGGTTTTGGCCCTGTGCTCGGCGGCCATCTAGGGAAACCTACCAAACCCACACATTTCTGAAAAGTAGACACCCGGGGCTTCCAGGAGGTATGGCTTGCGTGGATCCCCCAACGTTTCACTACCCAGAATCCTTTGCAAACCTCAATTTTAGCTGAAAAAATCATTTTTTCACACATTTGTGTGGGAAAGTGTGGCATCACTGGCCTCACACAAATTTCCTACCACCAGCGTTCCCCAGGTCTCCCGATAAAATGGTGCCTCACTTGTGTGGGAGGCCCAAGTACCGCGACAGGCAAGGGCCCACAACGTAGTGAGGCGACCTCAAAATGGCCTTTCACAAAACCACCTGGTTTTGCAGGGGGTCACCTGGGCTTTGGCTCTGTGCCGGCGGCCATCTAGGGAAACCTACCAAACCCACACAGTTCTGAAAAGTAGACACTCGGGGCTTCCAGGGAGGTATGGCTTGTATGGATCCCCCAACGTTTCTTACCCAGAATCCCTTGCAAACCTCAATTTTAGCTGAAAATCACTTTTTCACACATTTGTGCGTGGGAAAGTGTAGATCACTGGCCTCACACAATTCTCTACCACCCAGCGTTCCCCAGGTCTCCCGATAAAAATGGTGCCTCACTTGTGTGGAGGCCCAGTACCAGCGACAGGCAAGGGCCCACAACGTAGTGAGGCAACCTCAAATGGCCTTTCACAAAACCACCTGGTTTTGCAGAAGTCACCTGGGTTTGGCCCTGTGCTCGGCGGCCATCTGGGGAAACCTACCAAACCCACACATTTCTGAAAAGTAGACACTCGGGGCTTCCAGGGAGGTATGGCTTGCATGGATCCCCAACGTTTCCTACCCAGAATCCCTGCAAACCTCAATTTTAGCTGAAAAAATCACTTTTCACACATTTGTGTGTGGGAAGTGTGGCATCACTGGCCTCACACAAATTTCCTACCACCTAGCGTTCCCAGGTCTCCCAATAAAATGGTGCCTCACTTGTGTGGAGGCCCAAGTACCGCGACAGGCAAGGGCCCACAACGTAGTGAGGCGACCTCAAAATTGCCTATCTCAAAACCACCTGGTTTTGCAAGGAGTCACATGGGTTTTGGCCCGTGCTCGGCAGCCATCTAGGAAACCTACCAACCCACACATTTCTGAAAAGTAGACACTGGGGCTTCAGGAGGTATGGCTTGCGTGGATCCCCAACGTTTCCTTACCCAGAATCCCTTGTAAACCTCAATTTTAGCTGAAAAATCACTTTTTCACACATTTTTGTGTGGAAAGTGTGGCATCACTGGCCTCACACAAGTTTCCTACCACCCAGCGTTCCTCCAGGTCTCCGATAAAAATGGTGCTCACTTGTGTGGAGGCCCAAGTGCCACGCGACAGGCAAGGACACAAAACGCTTTGAGGCAACATCAACATTGCCTATCAAAAAATGTTTTGGGCCCTTGCCTGTCGTGGGTACTTGGGCCTCCCACACAAGTGAGGCACCATTTTTATCGGGAGACCTGGGGAACGCTGGGTGGTAGGAAATTTGTGTGAGGCCAGTGATGCCACACTTTCCCACACAAAAATGTGTGAAAAAGTGATTTTTTCAGCTAAAAGTGAGGTTTGCAGGGGATTCTGGTAAGGAAACGTTGGGGGATCCACGCAAGCCATACCTCCCTGGAAGCCCCGGGTGTCTACTTTTCAGAAATGTGTGGGTTTGGTAGGTTTCCCTAGATGGCCGCCGAGCACAGGGCCAAAACCCAGGTGACTCCCTTGCAAAACCAGGTGGTTTTGTGAAAGGCCATTTTGAGGTCGCCTCACTACGTTGTGGGCCCTTGTCTGTCGCGGGTACTTGGGCCTCCCACACAAGTGAGGCACCATTTTTATCGGGAGACCTGGGGGAACGCTGGGTGGTCGGAAATTTGTGTGAGGCCAGTGATGCCACACTTTCCCACACAAAAATGTGTGAAAAAAGTGATTTTTTCAGCTAAAAGTGAGGTTTGCAGGGGATTCTGGGTAAGGAAACGTTGGGGGATCCACGCAAGCCATACCTCCCTGGAAGCCCCCGGGTGTCTACTTTTCAGAAATGTGTGGGTTTGGTAGGTTTCCCTAGATGGCCGCCGAGCACTGGGCCAAAAACCCAGGTGACTCCCTTGCAAAACCAGGTGGTTTTGTGAAAGGCCATTTTGAGGTCGCCTCAATACGTTGAGGGCCCTTGCCTGTCGTGGGTACTTGGGCCTCCCACACAAGTGAGGCACCATTTTTATCGGGAGACCTGGGGGAACGCTGGGTGGTAGGAAATTTGTGTGAGGCCAGTGATGCCACACTTTCCCACACAAAAATGTGTGAAAAAGTGATTTTTTCAGCTAAAAGTGAGGTTTGCAGGGGATTCTGGGTAAGAAAACGTTGGGGGATCCATGCAAGCCATACCTCCCTGGAAGCCCCGGGTGTCTACTTTTCAGAAATGTGTGGGTTTGGTAGGTTTCCCTAGATGGCCGCCGAGCACGGGGCCAAAAACCCAGGTGACTCCCTTGCAAAACCAGGTGGTTTTGTGAAAGGCCATTTTGAGGTCGCCTCAATATGTTGTGGGCCCTTGCCTGTCACGGGTACTTGGGCCTCCCACACAAGTGAGGCACCATTTTTATCGGGAGACCTGGGGGAACGCTGGGTGGTAGGAAATTTGTGTGAGGCCAGTGATGCCACACTTTCCCACACAAAAATGTGTGAAAAAGTGATTTTTTCAGCTAAAAGTGAGGTTTGCAGGGGATTCTGGGTAAGGAAACGTTGGGGGATCCATGCAAGCCATACCTCCCTGGAAGCCCCCGGGTGTCTACTTTACAGAAATGTGTGGGTTTGGTAGGTTTCCCTATGTGGCCGCCGAGCCCCGGGCCAAAAACCCAGGTGACCCCCTTGCAAAACCAGGTCATAATGAGATAATGTGTTGTTTATTTCTGCAGCGTGAAAATTTTGGCACAATATTGCAAGGAAAATGTGACAGACATTTTGAGGTTTGCAGGACATTGTGGGTACCATAACTTGTTGGGATCCACAAGAGAGATATCACCATGTACTCCCATGGGTGTTTCGATTACTGACAATATCTACAGTTGGTAGGTTATTCTTAGACGGAATGTACACCTTGGCAGACAGACTAAAAAGACAAAGATTACTGCACAGCCATCTATTCCTCAAGCACACACACATACTGGTTGGATTTGGCACGAGGGCAAGTGATGGTTCAGTATATACAATTTTATTAACAAGAGATTTCACAAAAATCAAATGCACTGTCAATAATAGAAAAAAGGACAAAAAACGGAACCAGTGACTCGCAGCTCGTGAGCTGTAAAGCCACGTCAAGGCCCCAACCGCTTTACAGGCCATTCACACACCTTTCATACGTGATACACACAAGACCATTCACACCCCCAGGCACGAAACAAACACATTACAACATTCACAAAAAGGGACAAGGTACACCCTGCTTGAGAAAGACAACAAAACAAATATTACTGCACAGCCATCTAATCCTCAAGCACACACACACATACTGGTTGGATTTGGCACGAGGGTGAGTGATGGTTCAGTATATACAATTGTATTAACAAGTGATTTCACAAAAATGAAATGCACTGTTAATAATTGAAAGGACGAGAAACTGAACCATTGACTCACAGCTCGTGAGCTGTAAAGCCACGACAAGGCACCAACCTCTTTACAGGCCATTCATACACCTTTCATACGTGTGACAAATACAAAACCATTCACACCACCAGCCGCGGGCCCATCACATTACAACACTCACACCAGCAGACAGCGCCATTCAAGGGCCCATCACTTTCACACGCCCACATTCCTAACACTGCAACCACACAAGCTGATGGATTGCGTGGAGTGTCGCTCGGCTAGCAGTGTGTGTAGTGACCAGCAGCAAGTCACTACTCACACACTGCCAGCCGAGCGCCACTCCACGCACACCGCCAGCCAAGCACCAGCCTACACACACCACCATCACATTTAGGATTTTTTTATACAAAAAAGAAAACACAAACAAATTGCAAATAGATACAAATCTACTAACACAAAATCAGAAACATTGCACTAATGCCAACCTTGAAACAGAACAACAATTCTTAAACATTACAGACCAGGCAGTTCACTTTACCACTCATGGTTGCTCCCAATAATTCTTTTGCTTGTGGTACGCTCTATAACAAGCAGGCACACACAGCCCAGGGTTAGAAGGACACTCAGGGCAGTACATACGAGTCTCCTTCCGCGTACCTCTTCGCCAACAGACTCTACATCTCCTAGTGGGAAAGTCTTTTGAGAGTGTAGGAGGAATGTGATCAGGAAAGTGGCGATCTTTCAATCGAGCCACATCCTCCACCACTCCAACTCTAGGAACACTTGCCTGTTCCACAACAACAAGGCTGCCTATGACAGACTCCTGAAACTGAACAAAAGTCAACTTTGACGCAGGAGAACACTCCTGAACACAACAAAAGCATTGAAAGTTGCTAAATTGAAGAGATGGATGGCCAACTTCTTATACCAAATGTAAGACTTACGAATAGCAGTGTAAGGTTCCAACCTCTGATCTACTCTATCAACACCACCCATGTGCTTATTGTAGTCTAAAATGCACACAGGTTTGCACACTTCAGCAATCTGACCCCAAACAGCCACAGGTGAAGTACTCTCATCATGGATGGTAGTCAGCATGTACACATCCCTCCTGTCCACAAATTTCACAGCTAGCAGTTCCTCACTACGCAAGGCACTGCACTGTCCCCTCTGAAGTTTTTTGCAAACAAGCTCTTTTGGATAACCTTTACGGTTAGAGCGGATTGTGCCACAAGCAAAAGTGTCCACTTTGAACAATTCCTTAAACAATTGCACAGCAGTGTAGAAGTTATCAAGGTACAAATGGTGGCCTCTGTTAAACAGTCCTCTAGCAAGTTCCCACACAATTTTCTCTGAAACTCCTACTAAAGTGGACGGACAACCAGGGGGTCAATAGTGGAATCCCTACCAGTGTACACACGCAAATTAAAAACATATCCTGTCCTACTCTCAGACAACATATACAGCTTAATTCCATAGCGTGCCCTCTTGCTAGGAATGTACTGCCTAAAACCAAACGGCCCTTGAACAGCACCAAAGACTCATCAATAGATATTTCTTTCCCTGGAGTATAGATCTCTGAAAATCGATCTACAAAGTGATCAAGAACAGGCCGAATCTTAAAAGACGGTCACATTCAGGGTGATCTCGTGGCAACGCCAAACCATTATCAACAAAATGCAGCATCCGAAGCAAAAGTAAATACCGATCACGAGTCATAACTGCAGGAAATATGGCCGTTGCCATCAAGGGACTGGTAGACCAATATGAACCCATGGACGGCTTCCTTATCAAACCCATCAAAAAAGTCAAACCCAAAAACTTCTTCATCTCTTCCAGATTTGTGGGACTCCACCGGGTAGCTCTAGAATGGGGCCTAAGTCTGGCACTGTTGTCCCTCAAAAACTGTTCAGCATACAAATTAGTCTGCTCAACAATCTCACCCAAAAATACATCATCCATAAACAACTGAAAATACTGTATAGGCAAATAATGTTCACAATCCACTCTACACCCTGCATAACCACTAAAGGCAGGCAACACCGGCTGCACCATGTTTGGATCAACCCAGAGTCCAGCACTTCCAGTAGGAAGCCTAGCAGCCCCAGGCTGCAATCCAGATGCCTCTTGCACCATCGGCACAGTAGTATCCTCCTCTAAATCAGGCACTTCATCTGCACTGAGAGTACCTTCATCATCCGATGATTCCATGTGGAGAGAAAACTCACTGCCTGAATCTACCCTCCCTCCTCTCCCTCAGACGCACTGTCAGTCTCATAATCCTGCTCAGAGGAAGATTCAAGAAGCAAACCAACCACCTGCTGAGCAGTAATTCTACGGCTAGCCATAATGCTTACTAATAAAGGTTACTTGTCAAACAAGTCAACAACAACAAACCCTTTGTAAAAAAAAAGAAATAAACAAAATGTAGCTTTATCACAAAGACCTATATACTCCAACACTATACCACTCACGTGACAGAAGCAGCTAGACTCACCACCACCTACTCTGCACAGACACAGTAAGGATCAACAATATCCCACTAAAAAGAAGAAGAAAAAAATTACACATAAGACAATGCAAAACATCGCAAAGAATTTCATGCTCTGAACACTAACAAATATGCTGCCATTATGGCACCACTTACAAAAAATTCATTCATGCATGACAATAATACTCATTTGGAGTACACACAACAAAAATATTTTTCTTACCAAATAAATGCAATTACGCAAAACTGCAGAACCACAACTGCCGAAACCGCAAACAGGAATCAAAAGCTTTACACTAGAATAAAAAGGAGGAAAAAAACATTACAATCACATATGCAAATAATGCACCAGTCCACACACAATCCACCAGCCAAGCTAAGGGGTAGGTGGGTCTAACAGTATAAATAAAATATTCACACCCGTAAAAGGGGAGCAACCCCTTGGCCACTCCCCAACACAAAAATTAAAAAAACCCTGGTGCCTAGTGGGCATTCCTGCTGCACGATCACATGATCGTACAGCAGGAATGCACAAAGAGGCATCGGGGAAAGGAAAACCCTTTCCTTTCCCTCGATGCCTCTTTTGATACAAACCCCCCCTCCCCGAGCCAAACCTCACCTGATTTCCCGACGCGCTGGAAGCAAATGGCTTCCAGCGCGTCGGGAAGAAAGGGAAACCCTCAATGATGTCAGCGCACCTCGCGCGCTGACGTCATTGATGGGGCGGGGGAGGCAGGGAAGCCCTTCCCTGCCTCCCCCAAAAAAAACCTAACGATCAGATTCCCACGGGGGAGCGCCAGCGCTTCCCCGTGGGTGGTCTTATGACGAGCTGGACTCGTCACGAGCACTGTGTGCCATGACGAGTCCAGCTCGTCATAAGCACCGAAGGGGATAAAGGGTCAGAGCAGGATCTCAGCGGCAGACGAGGAGAAGGAACCTCCTGGTCACAGGAACTACACGAGCATTGCGCTCGAGAAATTCAAGGATGCAAAGACCTCCATCAAGGATTACAGCTAACTTTTCAGGGTGTAAATGGAGAGAAGGCACATTTGCCCTGCATATTTATCCACGAAGATGCCACCGTTTTGTGCAATACCTCTACTCAACTGGAGTACTTTCTACTGGCTAATCAGTAAGTGCTACCTCGTTGGGTAAATGTATAGTGCCTTTCCTACACTACAGCTGCGTAAAGGACCAGAAGAATTGTCTCCAGTGACCTGTGTGTCTGTAACTTTGCCACCGCGCCGAAAGCGCCGGGGTCCTTTGACTAAGCTGTCCATCATAGTGGGGAAAGGGCGGGCATACGTTGCATACCGCTAGTGTATGTGTGGCGGGGCCAAACGAGTGGGGCTTCTAGGCCCGTTCACATGCCTCTTGTTTATAAAGGGTCAGAGCAGGATCTCAGCGGCAGACAAGGAGAAGGAACCTCCTGGTCACAGGAACTACACTCGCATTGCGCTCGAGAAATTCAAGGATGCAAAGACCTCCATCGAGGATTACAGCTAACTTTTCAGGGTGTAAATGGAGAGAAGGCACATCTCCACGCTCACGAATTCTACACGAGAATTGCGCTCGAGAAAATGAAGGATGCAAAGACCTCCATCAAGGATTACAGCTAACTTTTCACGTTGGAAATGGAGAGAAGGCACATCTGCCCTGCATATTTATCCACGAAGATGCCACCGTTTTGTGCAATACCTCTACTCAACTGGAGTACTTTCTACTGGCTAATCAGTAAGTGCTACTTCGTTGGGTAAATGTATAGTGCCTTTCCTACACTACAGCTGCGTAAAGGACCAGAAGAATTGTCTCCAGTGACCTGTGTGTCTGTAACTTTGCCACCGCGCCGAAAGCGCCGGGGTCCTTTGAGTAAGCTGTCCATCATAGTGGGGAAAGGGCGGGCATACGTTGCATACCGCTAGTGTATGTGTGGCGGGGCCAAACGAGCGGGGCTTCTAGGCCCGTTCACATGCCTCTTGTTTATAAAGGGTCAGAGCAGGATCTCAGCGGCAGACGAGGAGAAGGAACCTCATGGTCACAGGAACTACAGGAGCATTGCGCTCGAGAAATTCAAGGATGCAAAGACCTCCATCAAGGATTACAGCTAACTTTTCAGGGTGTAAATGGAGAGAAGGCACATCTCCACGCTCACGAATTCTACACGAGAATTGCGCTCGAGAAAATGAAGGATGCAAAGACCTCCATCAAGGATTACAGCTAACTTTTCACGTTGGAAATGGAGAGAAGGCACATCTGCCCTGCATATTTATCCACGAAGATGCCACCGTTTTGTGCAATACCTCTACTCAACTGGAGTACTTTCTACTGGCTAATCAGTAAGTGCTACCTCATTGGGTAAATGTATAGTGCCTTTCCTACACTACAGCTGCGTAAAGGACCAGAACAATTGTCTCCAGTGACCTGTGTGTCTGTAACTTGCCACCGCGCCGAAAGCACCGGGATCCTTTGAGTAAGCTGTCCATCATAGTGGGGAAAGGGCGGGCATACGTTGCATACCGCTAGTGTATGTGTGGCGGGGCCAAACGAGCGGGGCTTCTAGGCCCGTTCACATGCCTCTTGTTTATAAAGGGTCAGAGCAGGATCGCAGCGGCAGACGAGGAGAAGGAACCTCCTGGTCACAGGAACTACACGAGCATTGCGCTCGAGAAATTCAAGGATGCAAAGACCTCCATCAAGTATTACAGCTAACTTTTCAGGGTGTAAATGGAGAGAAGGCACATCTCCACGCTCACGAATTGCGCCCTCCCTCCTCGTGGGCATTCCTGCTGCACGATCACATGATCGTGCAGCAGGAATGCACAAAGAGGCATCGGGGGAAAGGAAAACTCTTTCCTTTCCCTCGATGTCTCTTTAGAATCAAACCCCCTCCCCGAGCCAAAACTCACCTTATTTCCCCGACGCGCTGGAAGCAAATGGCTTCCAGCGCGTCGGGGAAGAAAGGGAAACCCTCAATGATGTCAGCGCGCCGCGCGCTGACGTCATTGATGGGAGGGCGGGGGGCGGTGGGAGGCAGGGGAAGCCCTTCCCCTGCCTTCCCCAAAAAAACCCGACGATCGGATTCCCACGGGGAGCGCCAGCGCTTCCCCCGTGGGTGGTCTTATGACGAGCTGGACTCGTCATGAGCACACGAGCACTGTGTGCCATGACGAGTCCAGCTCGTCATAAGCACCAAAGGGGTTAATGGATGTTACACCACCGTAAACAAATATGGGTGTTCAGTTTTAAAAAATGTGAGGGGATGTCAATGTTCATTCTGAATCTATCCAAAACTCAAGCAAGTTCATACCAGTTGGTCTTGGCACTACCAGTAGTGATAGGGTCAAGGAGTCAATGCTAATAACAGTATCAGAATATTGAACCCATCACTTAGTGTTAGTGAGCCGTAAAGCAGTGTCAAGGCATCAACCACTTTACAGTTCAATCACACACCTTTTATGTGTACAACCCAATGCCATTTGTTAGAACTGGGGGTCTCTAGTTGGCAATGGTATACACCTTTGACCAAATAGGGACCCTTGCTTCTAGTCAGGGTAAGGGGGATACACTACTAAAATAACCCCTGCTCACCCCCTTGGTAGCTTGGCACAAGCAGACAGGCTTATCTCAGAGGCAGTGTGTTAAGCATTTGTGAACACATACAGTAATACAGTGAAATCACTACAGATGGACACCACACAGGTTTTATAAAAATAAGTATACTTTATATAGATTTATCACAAGACCACAAACGACAGAAATCCACAATACTGTAATCAATAATACTTCAAGATGGTAGAAATGGTTTAAAAATAGGTTCTTCACTTAAAAGCAGTCTTTAGCAACAAATAACCCCAACTGGAGTTATCACGACGTCGAGGTCAAAGAAATCCCAAAGTACGGCGCCGACCGCGAGGTGCGCGGCGTCGGGCCCGGAGTCAAAACAGACCCACAAAGAACAGTACCTTGGAAAAGCAAAAACAAAGACAGCTCACGGCGTCGGGGAGGTGCGGCGTAGTTGGCGCGTTGCGGCGTCTGTTCCTTGCTTCGGAGGAGATGATGCGTCGGGACCTGGATGCTTGCGCAGGCAGGGGAGGCGTCAATTCCGGAGAGGAGGTGACGTCACGATGGCGCCAAAGCCACGGTTCCGTACGATGTCACGATGTCGATGGATTCTTGACCACCCACGTCGACGATCGGCTCCGCGATGATGTCGGCCTCGGAGTCGATGCGGCACAGCAGCAGGCGTCGGGCCGGCGTCGTAAGTCGGAGCAGCGCTCACGGCTATGGCAGGCTTACGATGTTGCTCACTGGCGTCGATGTGGCACGGCGATCGACGTCGGGTCTTCGTTGCAAGTCGGAGCAGCGCTCACAGCTTCGATGCAGGAGACGGCGTCGCTCGCCGGCGTCGGTGTTGCAAATTCCTTCTGTAGCACCAGAACAGCAAGTTCCAGATGCAGGCAAACAGAAGGGGGTGAAGTCTGGTATCCCTGAGACTTCGGTCAGGAGGCAAGCTCAAATCAAGCCCTTGGAGTAATATTCTGCAAGATGATGAAAGTACACACACAGTTCCTTTCTCCTCTCCTTGGCACTGAAGACACCACTGTAGGCCAACCCAGCAACACAGCACACTGGCAGTGGGGCAGTCCAACTCCTACAGCTTCCTTTGGTTCTTCTCCTTGGCAGAGGTCCGTCTTGTTGTTCCAGAAGTGATCTAAAGTTCTGGGCTCAGGGCCCCAATATTTATACCCCTAAATCCTTTGTCCTCTGAAGGCAGAGGGGCCTGTGCCTAGTCCAAACCAGTTGTTGTCAGTCCTGGAGCACTTTGTTGACAAGACTCCTTCTTTCCTTTCACAGAGTAGGCCAGGGACATTAGACGCACCACAGGAGGTGGAGCCAGCATTGTGGAGGGAAGGCACAGCCCTATTCAGGTCCCAGGTGCAACTCCTCCCACCCATCTACATGCAGATCTGTCTATTCAGCCCTGTGCTGACTCACCCTCTCTCCTGGAATCCCCCAGCCACTGTCATTCACAAAACCAGACACACAATACACAACCTAGCAGAGGCAGGCTTGGATAGTTAGGCAAGAAAATACCCACTTTCTAAAAGTGGTATTTTCAAACACAGAATGTTAAAACCAACTTCACTAAAAGATGTATTTTATCATTCTGAGTTCAGGCATACTAAATTCGTTTTTCTACCATGTTCCCTGGGTTAGTTAGGATTATAAGATGTAATAATCAAAGCTGCCCATTCTGGCCTATGGGGAACAGGTAGCCTTGCAATAGTGAAAAACGAAAATGGCTGTGATTCACTATTAGGACATGCCACACACACCAGGGCATGTCCTACCTTATACTTACAATGCACCCTGCCCTTGGGCCTACCATAGGGGTGTCTGATATGAAGATAAGGGAAGGTTTAGGGACTGGCAAGTGGGTGCACTTGCCAAGTCGACATGGCAGTCAGACTGCACACAGGCTCTGCAATGGCAGGCCTGAGACACACTTTACAAGCTGCTTCTGTGGGTGGCACAACCAGTGCTGCAAGCCCACCAGCAGTATTTGATTTACCAGCCCTGGGCACACCTGGTACACTATACTAGGGTCTGACAAGTAAATCAAATGATCCAATCATGGAGTCACTAATCAATACATCAATTTACAATAGGGAGAGCATATGCACTTTAGTACTGATCAGCAGTGGTAAAGTGCCCAGAGTCATAAAACCAACAAAAATAGGTCAGAGAAAATGCAGGAGGAAGGCAAAAAGTTCAGGGATGACCCTGCAAAAAGGGCCAAGTTCAACACAACCCCCTTCCAGCCAAAACACAGGGTAGACCAATCACTACCTTGATGGGATTCCCTGCTTTGGGCGATAGAACCTGGACCCTGGCCCACAACAGCAGGGGCATAGTCCAGTTCCACGCCAATCTGAACCCATTTGGATCCCTCTATCCATACACTCAGGGCCCACCAAGCTAACCCATGGGGAACCCTTCTCCTCACCTGTGGACACCATCTGTGCAGCACCTAACCTTATCTTGCTCACAGGTGTGTCCCAACAGACAGACAGCAAGCCACAGTGGCCACTGACAGTGGTCAGTGATGAGACCCAGGCCTTATGCCTCTCAGGGCTCTCAAACCTCTGTGGGGTCAGAGAGCGGGGGGGCAGTAGTCCCAGGTGCTTGGCACCCTTTGTCCACTCTCCCTCCTGTCAGGTCAGGTATGACATCCTGGCACTGACCCACCAGCCCCAGGCCTGTACCTGGCAGCTGGACAGGAGACTGGGGTGGGCTTTCCCATACCCGGTCCTCCTCCTCCTCGTTGGGGCTCTGTACCCTCCCAACTGGAGTGGTACCCCCTTCCAGAATTGTCAGGGTGCCCGTGGCAGGTGTCCTGCACAATTCGCCCACCAGTTCAGGGGTTCTATCATGCAACTAGGCGTCCAGGTCAGGGGGGACACCCCAAACTTGGCCCTCCAACCAAGGGTCTAGACCCTCCAGTTGAACTGGGATCAGAGGCGAGGACGCCCTCCCTCTGCACCCCCTTCCAGAGTGCTGTACCCTCCCACCTGGAGTGGTACCCCTAGAAGACCAACCGGTCAGGACTGTTTACAGTTGTCCCTCCCTCCAGGTCAGACAACACCTGAACCTGGCTTCCCAACCCAGGGACCAACCCCTGCGGTTGAACACTTGCCCGGCGCACCAGGACTTCATTGGGAGCACATATGCCCCCGAGGGTGACACACAACTCATGTGTCGTGTGACAGTCTGCCTGGTGCAGATCTTCCGACCCCTGTCCATGTGACAGTGCGTGAAGATCCCCCAGGACAGAAGTGGTGTCACCATGGTCATTCACTGGTGACTCAGCCCTTCTGGCTGGCCCCTGACCCACTGGTTCTTCCATTGGGGACTCTTTCCCCCTCTCACCCCTCAATCTGGACTTCTGCACCCTCCACTTAGGAGTGGCACTGCCAGACACCAGAACTGATGGAGGCCTGCTTACAGACACTCCCAGTTTACCAGACACTAGGGGATCCCCCTCAACGGGCGGCCCATCAGGACAGACTAGGCTCCCCACCTGGTGTTCCCTTAAAGAACCATCCAGGCCCTGAGACTGGGTTTCGGGCACCTGGGGACACGCAGCCCCACACTCACTCCGTCTCCTCTGAGACAGGACGTGAGCCCCTACACCCCTCCCACTACACCGGGACCTAGCTGGGCTACTCTGAACCATTTCCACCACTCTGGGTTGGAAGATACCTGAGCCACTCCCCTTAGGGTCATTCCCCAATGCCTCTTCAGACCCTCTGGAATCCACCAAAAGGTCTGCCTCCCTGGTGAGCTCCCTGGGGTCAGAGAACTCACTCTCCAACAGGTGTTGGCATAGCTCTGGAAAACAGGGACTTACAATATGCTCTCCCACAATTGGATCACACAGCCCCCTACAAGGGTTAACCAAACTATCCTTCACCTCACCATCCAGGGCCTCGCACACGTACTCCACACCACTCTCCTGAGATTGGCAAGACAGTATCTGACTGTCTCTGTCACTCAACCCACACTCTTCTGGGCGGTCTCCACATTCACACACCAGGACTTCAACTAGGGGGGAACCTCCCTCCCTGCTCCTCTCAGCTAGAGTCAGTGGAGTGTCCCTCCCAACACTAGGACCATGAACCCCTGCGCCAGTGCCCCAATCTACTTCCGGGACACTGCGCACCACTGGAGCTACCTCAGATCCTTGAACTTCCTGGTGTATGTTAACCCCCTCCAAGTCAGGCGCCACATCTCTGGGTGTGTGTACTACTCCCTCAGCACTAGATAACTCAATATTGCTGCCACCATCTGAGCTGGATTCCACCTCCAACTCAGCAAAACTCACTTCCTGAGCAACACAATGTTCTTGTTGCTGATCTGAGACCCTCATGGCCTCAAGCCTCTCGAGCTCCAAATCAAGCTCTCTCATTCTCAACTCATGTTCCAATATAATTCTCTCTCTCTCCAAGGCTAACTTGTTATTTTCAAACTGCAGCTTCTTATTCTCTAGGTCCTTTTGACCCTCCATTTTGAGCCTGGCTGTTATGTCCTTCTCATGTATTGCTTACACATAGTGTATTCTCTGTGTCATGTCCTTGGAATGCCTTCTGCTCCCCGGCAACCTGTCCTCTCTGATTCTAGAATGTAATGCCAGAGGGAGACAGAGAAGCAGGTGCTGGGAGAGTGGCTGGTGCTTTCAGGGGTCGTTCCTGTTTACCGAATAAACTCTTTAAACCATTCCTAAAGTGTCCTGCCTCTTCAAAACTGGCGACGAGGATGGGATGTCCACTGTAAGGAAGCTACAAGCTGAGGAGGACGTTCTTATCATCGCTTTTGGAGAAGAACCTTTGTAGGATCGTACACGACCCCTGAAAAGTTTTCTGTGTTGTTAATGAAGACTTTGTTTGGCACTGGAGGATCGCTTAGTGTCCAACCAGCCCTCGTATAAACGTACCAAATTTTCTACTGTTTTAAAAGACTGGAAAGCTTACTTGTGGAGAGCAACTGTCTGAAGGCCCGTGCGCCGCCTTCTCTCTTCGTTTGGTGCATTTGAATGTTGTTGCTGAGAGTTCTGTTGCCAACGCGCTGCCATAGACGTTCCGCCATTTTGGAGTCAGGCAGACGTTTTGACGCTCGCACAGCACGCACGTTACGCACGCAGGTAGCGTGCCGCCATTTTGAAGAAAGAAACTCCGGTGACACGCACACCAAGAATCTGCGTGTTCATCCCAGCGGTCAAGTGTTACAACACCAGGAAGTGCGAGTGTTTTTTTTTTTTTCATTCGCGTTGTTCTCGAAGCGCATTTCAGTGTTGTTTACACTTGGCATTGGTGACACGTTCACTTTTGTTAGTGTACATGGTTTCCAGCGTTCAACTAGCGTGTTGAAATATTAATCCGGCCTTGTTTCAAGAACATCGCTATTCTGCATAGTTCCACCATTCAACTAACGTGTTGAAGATTCTTCCTGCATGGTTTAAGGGTACTGTATCCTGATTTCTTTTACACAAAGCGTCACATTTAAAGCGTCAGACAGTGACATTGTGCTAGTGTCAACTCTATACAGTGTCGTGGACAGTGTCATATTTATAAATTTATAAGTTATAGTCACTCTAGAATTTCAGTTGCACGCAGAGGAACTATACATCTTAGGCATGACAGCACAAGTCATTCCTGCGCCACCTTATTTTCTACAAAGTCAAGGTCAACCTTGCATGGCCTGGGAAGACTGGAAGGAGACATTCGAAACCTATTTAGAAGCCATAGGTGGAGATGTATATGTATCAAAGAGGAAATTAGCGATTTTAAAACAATTTTTAGGATTAGAGGGCAGGAATGTTTTAAAAACCTTACCCATGGTGGAGGCTATCAGTGTTGAGGAGAATACTGAAGGTGAGGCTGGGGGAGCAGGTGATAGCAATATTGATGTGTATGAGATTGCTCTGAAAGCCTTAGAAGAAAATTTTGGGAAGAAAGTCAGTGTAGTAGTGGAAAGGCATAAATTCTTTTCACGCACACAATCACCAGGAGAGTCTATTGAGCAATATGTGGCTAACTTAAGGATGTTGGCGGTCACTTGCAAATTTAGAGATATGAGAGATGAAATTATTAGGGATCAACTAATTAATAGAATGTCAAATCTTAAAATTCAAGAAAAATTACTTGGGATGAAGGATCCTTCTCTAGAAAAAATATTGTTAGTAGCTAAAAGAATGGAGAATACCTCCAGATATGTGAAGGAGTTAAGCTCTATTCCCAAGAAAGTCAGTCAAGATGAAACAGTCCATAACATCAAGAAGGGTGTTAAGAAAATTGATGAGAAAGTAACATCTGAAAAGAAACCAGAAGTTGTAAAATTCAAGTCCAAATCATGTTTTAGGTGTGGCAGTTCAAGACACACTGCGGACGCCAATCACTGTCCGGCGGTCAGGAGTAGATGTTACAAGTGTAGAAGGTTTGGCCATTTTGCGAGATTGTGTAAAAGCTCTGAATCTCCGATGTTTTCTAAGTCCATCAATCTAGTAAAGCAGACAGATCCATCTGAAAGAGAAGATGTTTCATGCGAGAGTGATGATGACAATGTAGAGGTGATGGTAATAGAGACCAACCAAGTTCTTAAGTGTGAAGGGAACAAGCATGATAATTATCGCCCTCCCAAATGTGTAATCAAAATTAAGGGCAAGGATGTACAAGTCTGGGCGGATTCTTGTTCCCCATTCACCATTATTGACAAATTTGTTTGGGAAGAATTGGGTGGCAATCTAAATGATTTACAGCCCACTGATGTCATCCCTGAAGGGTATTGTGGTGTCAAGTTACCTGTTATGGGTTATATAGAAACAGAAATGTGCTTTTAGACAGGAAAACTTTTGCTAAACTGTACATTGTAAACAAAGGAAGATCTCTTTTGGGTTGGAAAGAACAGAGGGCTCTTGATATCGTGTTAGATCCAAATCATCCGCAACAGGTACTGTTGACATCATCTGTGGATACCTCCGTTTGGATCACCAAATTTCCTGAACTGTTTAAAAAAAGTTGGGATGTTTAAAAAATTCAAACACCGCATTATATTGAAGGAGAATGCAGTACCTAAGGTACACAAAGTTAGAAATGTCCCATTGATGCTAAGAGACAAACTTAAGGTTGAATTGCAGAGGCTATGCAAGGAGGGGGTGATTGAGCCCATTGAGGCATCTGAATGGTTGAGTCCAATTGTTTTGGCCAAGAAACCCAATGGCAATATCAGGATGTGCATTGACTTAAGAGACTTAAATGACAACATCTGGATTGACCGACATCCTCTTCCCCGTATTAGTGAGATGTTGGCAAGTGTAAAAGGGGTGCATATTTTTCCACGTTGGATTTATCCAATGCCTACCACCAAGTGTTGTTGCATGAGGATTTGAGACATGTTACGTCTTTCCATCACCCCTGAAGGAGCATTTTCAGTTTATTCGAATGCCATTCGGTTTGGCTTCGGCTTCTGCCGTCTTCCAAAGGGTTATGCAAGCTGTTTTGTCTGGTTTGAAAAACGTACTTGTGTTTCAGGATGATGTTTTGGTGTGGGGGTGTAATAAGACCATACATGATGAGATTTTGGAGGTAGTTTTGAAAAAGCTATCAGATGCTGGTCTCACTATAGCCTTGGAAAAGTGTAAGTTTGGTTTAAAAGAAGTTGAATATTTAGGTCACACTTTGACCTGTGATGGAGTCAAGCCCAAGCGGAGTTTGGTGGAAGCCATAGAAAAAGCACCCGCTCCGTGTGACAAAGATCAACTCAGGTCCTTCCTTGGCCTTGCAGAGTACTATTCTAAATTTGTGCACCATTTTTCAGAGAAAGTACATGATTTAAGAAATTTAATGAAAAAAGGAGTCAAGTTTGAGTGGTCTAAGAATTGTCAGATTAATTTTGAGGCGATAAAAAAAAACATTGCAAGCGCAGTCACTCTTAAACCATTTGATCCTGAAGATCAAACCATAATTTCTACTGATGCTAGCAACCATGGTCTTGTGCAGTCCTTATTCAAATACACAAGGGAAATGAGAGAGTGGTAGCATTTGCTTCCCGCACATTAGAAGGTGCAGAGCACACTTATTCCACCATTGAGAAGGAGGCCCTGGCATGTTGGTGGGGTGTGCAATATTTCCGCATTTTTGTGTGGGGAACCAAGTTTCAATTACGCACGGACCACAAGCCCTTGGTGGATCTTTTCTCCACAAGAGGTGCGGCCAAAGCAACACCTAGGATAGCCAAATGGTTATATCGTCTTCAGGAGTATGATTTTGAGGTAAAATATATTCTGGGTGCCAAAAATGTTAATGCTGACTGTATTTCCAGATTACCATTGGATAATGTGCAAGATGAGGATGATGACGAATGGATGGTGGCGGAGGTGAAAGATGTTTGTAGTGCCATTAGCGAAGATGATTGGAGAAAAGCGGTTACTGAAGATGTTGTGTTTGTAAAAATCAGTGAAGTTTTAGGATGTGAACAAGGATGGAGGTTGCACAAGGAATTAGAGTCTTTCAAGTTAATTTGGTCTGAGTTAAATGTTGTGGATGGTTTGCTGAGGAGAGGATGCAGGTTAGTGGTTCCTGAGGTTTTGAGGGAAAGATTATTGAATATCATGCATGAAGGACATGGTGGTATGTCTGCCATGAAAAGGAGAATCCGGGAGGATTTCTGGTGGCCTGGGATGGACATCCAAATCGAAAGATATGTCCGCGACTGCATAGCGTGTGCATGTAGTGACAAGACTCATTCTTCCCAAGAAACCACCATTGTTTCTTCACCTTTACCCAAGCGTCCTTGGGATAAACTGGCCATAGACATTTGTGGACCATTTGACACCTTGAATGTGAGTGAAAGGTTTGCCATAGTCATGGTCGACTATTTTTCTAAGTGGCCGGAGGTAGCTTTTGTGAAGGAGGTCAAATCCAGTGGAGTCATCTCCTTTTGTGAGGACATCTTCAGGAGGGAAGGTTGCCCTGCCGAGATTATTACGGATAATGGTCCCCAATTTGTTTCGGAGGAGTTTGAAAGATTTTTAGTTAGATGGGGTATCAAACATAACAGAACCCCTGTCTATCATCCCAGGGGAAACGGCCTAGTTGAGCATTTTAATAGAGTTTTGGTGGAATGTGTTCAATTAGCGTGCATGAGTGGTGAGTGCTGGAAGCGACAGGTCAAAGACATGTTATGGTCATATCGCACCACTCCTCATTCCGTGACTAAGGAGACACCTTTTTCTTTACTCAAGGGCAGAGTACCATGTTCTGTAGCGGTACCAGCTTGGATGAACAGAGCAGGGAAATGTGACGTTGATTTAAAGGGTGTGCAATGCAGAGTGGATAAGTACCAGAAAGCTTATTGTCAAAGGCACAACAAGAAGGTTGTGAAACCCAAGCGCCTTTTCACTGAGGGCATGTTTGTGAGAGTGTTTTTGGGTGACAAGGCAAGAAAGGGTTGTTCGAAGTGGTCGTGCCCGAAAGAGGTAGTTCTTGTGAAAGGAAATTGCGTGAAAGTATCTGATGGCAAATGGTGGAACACTAGAAAACTAACACCATGCTCTAGCACTGAAGTGGCTGTGTCATTGAAAATCCAACAGAATGAGGACGAACATGAAGTTGAACCTCACTCGGGGAATGCGCCCTCGCCTAGAGTCAGAAGTGGTTCTGGACGTGTTAGAGTGAAGCCAAAAAAATATGATGATTTTATATGTTCATAATGTTTCTTATTTGCGTTTCAAAATTTTCCTAAGAGGGGAGATGTGTTATGTCCTTCTCATGTATTGCTTACACATAGTGTATTCTCTGTGTCATGTCCTTGGAATGCCTTCTGTTCCCCGGCAACCTGTCCTCTCTGATTCTAGAATGTAATGCCAGAGGGAGACAGAGAAGCAGTTGCTGGGAGAGTGGCTGGTGCTTTCAGGGGTCGTTCCTGTTTACCGAATAAACTCTTTAAACCATTCCTAAAGTGTCCTGCCTCTTCAAAACTGGCCAGCTCCATTCTATGCCTTCTATCTCTCTCCCTATCCTCCAACTCTCCTGGGGACAGGTTTTTGGAAGAAACACTGCTGCCTGGCGGGGTAGGTACTTTCTCCCCCCCTGGACCCAGGGGCCCATCTAGCTGCCCTTCTGCCTCCTCCACAGGGTGCTCCACATTTTCAGATGCATTTCCTGCTTCCACCCAGGCCCTCAGCGCCTTGTGGAACTCATCCTTTTTAGTGAGGCCTGTAATAGCAACTTTAAATTTTCTACAGAAGGCTTTCAGCTGTTTGGCATTATAGGTATCTAACCTCTCTTCTTCAAACTCTGGATCCATAGATGCTGGTGGACTCATGGCAATAAGAATTGGCAGTTCTCAGAAAAATAACAGTCCAAGGAGAAAAAAAAATTCTACCAAAAAAGTATGTGATCGCATTTGGTCTGCACTCACTAGTAGTGTACACCAATTACTGTATATGAGTCACAAATGCAGGTTCAAATCCTCACCGCTGACCACCAATGTTAGAACTGGGGGTCTCTAGTTGGCAATGGTATATACCTTTGACCAAATAGGGACCCTTGCTTCTAGTCAGGGTAAGGGGGATACACTACTAAAATAACCCCTGCTCACCCCCTTGGTAGCTTGGCACGAGCAGACAGGCTTATCTCAGAGGCAGTGTGTTAAGAATTTGTGAACACATATAGTAATACAGTGAAATCACTACAGATGGACACCACACAGGTTTTATAAAAATAAGTATACTTTATATAGATTTATCACAAGACCACAAAAGACAAAAATCCACAATACTGTAATCAATAATACTTCAAGATGGTAGAAATGGTTTAAAAATAGGTTCTTCACTTAAAAGCAGTCTTTAGCAACAAATAACCCCAACTGGAGTTATCACGACGTCGAGGTCAAAGAAATCCCAAAGTACGGCGCCGACCGCGAGGTGCGCGGCGTCGGGCCCGGAGTCAAAACAGACCCACAAAGAACAGTACCTTGGAAAGCGAAAACAAAGACAGCTCACGACGTTTGGGAGGTGCGGCGTCGTTGGCGCGTTGCGGCGTCGGTTCCTTGCTTCGGAGGAGATGATGCGTCGGGACCTGGATGCTTGCGCAGGCAGGGGAGGCGTCGGTTCCGGACCGGAGAGGAGGTGACGTCACGATGGCGCCGAAGCCACGGTTCCGTACGATGTCGATGGATTCTTGACCACCCACGTCGACGATCGGCTCCACGATGATGTCGGCCTCGGAGTCGATGCGGCACAGCAGCAGGTGTCGGGCCGACGTCGTAAGTCGGAGCAGCGCTCACGGCTATGGCAGGCTTACGATGTCGCTCGCTGGCGTCGATGTGGCACGGCGGTCAGCGTCGGGTCTTCGTTGCAAGTCGGTGCAGCGCTCACGGCTACGATGCAGGAGACGGCGTCGCTCGCCGGCGTCGGTGTTGCAAATTCCTTCTGTAGCACCAGAACAGCAAGTTCCGGATGCAGGCAAACAGAAGGGGGTGAAGTCTGGTATCCCTGAGACTTCGGTCAGGAGGCGAGCTCAAATCAAGCCCTTGGAGTAATATTCTGCAAGATGATGAAAGTACACACACAGTTCCTTTCTCCTCTCCTTGGCACTGAAGACACCACTGTAGGTCAACCCAGCAACACAGCACACTGGCAGGGGGGCAGTCCAACTCCTACAGCTTCCTTTGGTTCTTCTCCTTGGCAGAGGTTTGTCTTGTTGTTCCAGAAGTGATCTAAAGTTATGGGCTCAGGGCCCCAATATTTATACCCCTAAATCCTTTGTCCTCTGAAGGCAGAGGGGCCTGTGCCTAGTCCAAACCAGTTCTTGTCAGTCCTGGAGCACTTTGTTGACAAGACTCCTTCTTTCCTTTCACAGAGTAGGCCAGGGACATCAGACGCACCACAGGAGGTGGAGCCAGCATTGTGAAGGGAAGGCACAGCCCTATTCAGGTCCCAGGTGCAACTCCTCCCACCCATCTACATGCAGATCTCTCTAATCAGCCCTGTGCTGACTCACCCTGTCTCCTGGAATCCCCCAGGCCCTGTCACTCACAAAACCAGACACACAATACACAACCTAGCAGAGGCAGGCTTGGATAGTTAGGCAAGAAAATACCCACTTTCTAAAAGTGGTATTTTTAAACACAGAATGTTAAAACCAACTTCACTAAAAGATGTATTTTATCATTCTGAGTTCAGGCATACTAAATTCGTTTTTCTACCATGTTCCCTGGGTTAGTTAGGATTATAAGATGTAATAATCAAAGCTTCCCATTCTGGCCTATGGGGAACGGGTAGCCTTGCAATAGTGAAAAACGAAAATGGCTGTGATTCACTATTAGGACATGCCACACACACACCAGGGCATGTCCTACCTTATACTTACAATGCACCCTGCCCTTGGGCCTACCATAGGGGTGTCTGATATGAAGATAAGGGAAGGTTTAGGGACTGGCAAGTGGGTGCACTTGCCAAGTCGACATGGCAGTTAGACTGCACACAGGCTCTGCAATGGCAGGCCTGAGACACACTTTACAAGCTGCTTCTGTGGGTGGCACAACCAGTGCTGCAAGCCCACCAGCAGTATTTGATTTACCAGCCCTGGGCACACCTGGTACACTATACTAGGGTCTGACAAGTAAATCAAATGATCCAATCATGGAGTCACTAATCAATACATCAATTTACAATAGGGAGAGCATATGCACTTTAGCACTGATCAGCAGTGGTAAAGTGCCCAGAGTCATAAAACCAACAAAAACAGGTCAGAGAAAATGCAGGAGGAAGGCAAAAAGTTCAGGGATGACCCTGCAAAAAGGGCCAAGTCCAACACCATTCATGCCACCTGCAATGGTCCCAACACACACAACGTTCACATCAACAAACCGCCGCTATTCAAGGGACCATAACATTCATATAATTCATATACCTAATGGACTGAAACATCAATCACACTGCCAGTCAACAACTTATCAGTCAACTTATTATGGAAACACACCCGTTGCAAACCAATGCACACATTCTACTGGCCAAAAACTGCACTTTCCGCCAGCCAACAGCCACACATCCTACTAGGCAACTGCCACACAATTGTCACTACACACTTACTGCCTGCTATGGTTGGGTTAGTGCTTTGAGCACACTTCATTTCAACCATGGAAATCCGCTTCTACCTGCACAAGACCTCTACCAAAAAAACCCACTAGGTTGTCGTTTAATTACCTATTCATGTCCATCTCTCCCACAGTCCTAATACTGTGAGAGTGGCAAGTGTACCTTTACTAAAGTCTCATCTTGGAAGCCTGATTATGCTCAGAAGGACTTTTCTTTCATGCGCCTTCAGCACACTCAATGCGTGAACTCCATCCAACTCCTTCCAGTGGGTAGAAGTAAGTTGGGGGTATCTGGGGATGCATTTGTTGCCCATTTCGTCAGACGGCAAGACCAAATGTACATTTGAAATGGGAGTAAACATTCTGGGGAAAGCTCAACTAAATGCTTTTAAAGTACACTTCTAGAAAAACTAAGGACCAGATGTATCAATATTAGGAATAGTGATCACCTAATTGCTAAGCCTAATGTATGAAACTAATAGATTTAGTGATTCCTAGTGGGTCACAAATTGACCTACCTCGTGAATATTAATGAGGTAGGTTGAAATTTGCGAATTAGGTATCAATGCCATCACAGGGAATGTGGCCTGCTGAGGTCAGCAGACCACCATGTCTTTGATTGCCGTTAAATAAAGCAACTTTTTAAAAAAATGCAACCCATTTTCCTTAAAGGAAAATGAGATGCATTTAAAAAGAAAGTTTAGTTTTTAAAAGTTTATTTATCTCTTAAACAAACTTTTTTTCACATTCACAAATTGAAAGTGGTCTCAAGGGTACCCCTTCCCATTTCCCAATGCAGGACCACTACACTTTGGTAGGCAGTGAATTATTAATGTTTTGTGTCTGGAATTCAGTCGAAATACAATAATACATACCATTCCGATTCGGTATTTGGAAGGACACTCCTTCCAAATACCGAATCGGTATTTGGTCACAAACTAAAATTCACATTCGGTAATATATTACTGAATCACAGTTTGGGTTTGATACATACTGAAATGCTTTTTTGCAGTCACAAATGGCAGATTCTTTGATTCTGCCCATTTGTGACTGGAAAAAAGCTTGATACATTTGGTCCTAATAGCCCCAGGGATTGATGGACAAAACATGGTGCATGTCATGTCTACAGTTATGTGCATTAAATTGACTGAAAAGTACTAGTTACACGAAGGCAAGATTATTTGCCATTTTCTGAAGATGAAGGTGGCAAACAGGTCAATAGTATGACTTGTGATGAGTTGTGGGCACAGTGATCTGTATGCCACTCCTACCCTGATTAACTGTCTTCTACTTATAAGAGATTCCTATGAAAACAATCCTAGGCTATCATTTGGCTAACTGCTCATGTTTGTCTCTCATCTAGAGTCCTAATATGCAAGGGCGCCATGTTCACCTTCCCTAACTACTCCCCATGACAGCCTGCTTAGGCTAAGGAAGACTTATCTTTCATGTGCTTTCAGTGCACCCACTGCACTAAATCCAACTCTTCTGATATGCGGGAGTAAGTGTCGGGGGTCATGCGGCGCCCTGCCTAATTTGCTGCTTGCTCCATGGTTCCCGACCGAACCATGCCCTTCCGGTGGAACTCCCAGGGTCTTACATTGCTTGATCCCTGGCTTTGGCACTTGACAGGCGATCCATGTTCCCATGCCTGGGCACATTGTATGCCTGTGCACTGCTGCAGCTATGTGTCGCTACAAATATGATGACCTTGTGCTATGTAAACAAGGCCCATACCCCATGTCTTTATATATGTGCAGGTATTTCTGTATTGACCTTCGTGCATGGCAAAAAGGACTGCATGCTCTTGTAATTGTGCAGGCATTTGTGGTGGAGCCTTCATTTTTGATAAAAGTGACGCGTGCCCAGACTATGGCCAATAAACAGTTTCAAGGCTTTGAAGCACCTGCGAGCCCCCATACTGTGTTTAGGGAAGTCTTGCGCTCTCACACCAAGTCACGTGACCCGTGGCCATGTTTGGTGGCAGCGGGTATAAAACCACTAAGGGGCCGATTCTGATCTCGGCCGGTAGGGCACCGAATCGGATTCGGCTTTACCGGATCCGATTCGGACGCCCTGTTTCCGACCGATTCGAACACCCGTCCGTGCGAGCAAGTACGATGCGAGCGTACGCGAAATCCCCGACCGACTCGTTCCCGGCTCCGAACCGCTCCGACCGACTCGTACGGACTCAACTCGCACCACGCAATGGAGACGTTCCCCGACCGGGCAAGTACGATGCGCGCCTCGATCAGTCCGACCGAATCGCACCGTCCGGCTCGAAAGAGCAGTCGGAGCCGGACTTCGGGGGTCCGTGTCGGACCCCCCTGTACTCGTAGCCGCGCGAGTCCCCCCTACACATGCATGTACGGCGCGAGTCACACCGATGCGTACCCACTGTAGGGGGCCCCCCTGTTCGCGACGCACCCATTGAGTCAATGGGAGGGAGCCCGTGTACGCGTCGTACGACCGGCTCCCATTGACTTCAATGGGAGTCCGACCGAATCGAGTCCGATAGCATGCGTCCGCATCGTACTCGTTCGGTCGGACTGCCAGAGTCCGGTTCGGTCGGAAATCTCTCCGAATCCGACTCGGTCGGTGTGATTTCCGGCCCGAATCGGAATCGGCCCCTTAGTGTCTCTTTACTGGACTGGAGTCAGTAAAAATATGGGGGTTATAATCTAATTTAGCAAACACAAGGAGATGATGGACAAGACACTAAAACTGTTCAGACACTCACCCCAAGTCACAGATCTGGTTTGAATTCATCATCATTCTTTAGCTCACTTCGCCACCCCAGTTAAGACCCAGCCATATGCAAATCAATCTTGAGCTTGTTCCTCATGGGAACAGTCCAGCCCGAACTGCCAAGCCAGGTCTTCCCTTGACTGGAAACAAGCATCCTGGAACCGGTTTCGGGATAACCTAATTTAGAAAGAAAAAACCTTATATTAGAATTCGTCTTTCAAAATTAAAAGCTACACAGCTACTCAAGTAATATCCCATGGAAGGTTATGTATCCATAAATAGTCTTTTGGGGCAGATAGTAAGTCCTAATCTTTGTGCTCCACTTCAGGAAATTTCCCAGAACTTCATTTTTTCCACCGCCCCTTGCTTGGCTTTGCTGATCCTAATTGGAGCAGGCCTCTTTTCACTCACTTACCTGTATTCACTCTCCTGAACTTCACCTGCAACCACGCCTTTCTGAATCTGTCGGCAGCATCTCTCTTCGATGCAATTCGGAGTGTGGATCTTCTTTCTGAAAAGAAGGGAACAAAGAGAACCTTACATAATACATATGTACTTTGATTTTTATAGCGTGACTGTGCCATCACATCAAGCAGACAGAAGATCCATCCTCTAAGAATAGCGATCGCTCAGTGTAATATCTTTCCTAGGGTTACCCAGTACTAAGAGCCCAGTCCTTGACACATTTCTGACACAATACCATCAGAGGGTCCTTTATTTGCCCAGCAGAAACAGAAGGCTCAAGGTTGCAGTTTTTCCTTTACCACTCTTGGCCATTAAGTTAGCTTTCCAAGAATTAAGGCACCATTTATTGGGGGCCAGACACACCATCACCATATGCACTGTCCACAGAAACCTACACAGTTCTTTCAGGCAACTAAGGCCCTAACCCCCAGGCAACTGCTTTAGCTCCTATTCTTTAACAAGTTCGATTTTGTGATTACATACCATCCAGGGGCCTCTTGGATCAGGGCAGGCACTCTTCCTCGCCTAAGATTTGCGACTACAGAGAAGGAAATTGAGCCCCCATAAACCATCATTCCCCAAGACAAAATTATTGCCCTCTGTACCTCTGAAGAGTTCTTAGATGGGCTAAGGACGGCAAACCCTGATTTAAAGCCACCTGATTGGGTACGCAGCCAATAAGGGTTACTCTAACATGAAAACAAGTTATTTATTCCTAATCAAGACTTTCGAGACACCATTTTGCACTAGAGCCATGACACCACTCGGGCAGGGCATACGGGAGAAAAGAAAAGTATAGACTTATGCAAAAGGTGGTTCCGGTGGCCCACCTTAACTGGGGATGTCATAAACTACGTCCAGACTTGCCCCGCTTGTATTTGTTCCAAGGTGCAAAATAGCCCACCTGCAGGTTTGCTATGCCCTATGCCTATTCCCCATCACCCTGTCTTACCCTTAGTATGGATTTTGTACCAAACCTACCTGTTTACAATGGATATCCTGTTGTATGGGTGATCATTGATTATCTGACCAAGATGGAGCATTTTGTGCCACTCAAAAAGATATCCACAGCTAGGGACTTGGTGAACCTCTTTATCCAACACGTTGTATGTCTTCATGGCTTGTCCACTATATTGATTTCTGATTGGGGGTCATCAATTCGTTTCAAAGTTCAGGTGTAGTTTCTGCTCATCCCTTTCAATCAATGTCTGATTGGCATCCGCTTATCACTCCCAGATGGGTGGGCAAGTGGAATGGGTAAAAGCAGTCCATGGAGCATATTTTATGATGTTTACTGTCTATGTGAGCCACTGAATGGGCTAAAGTGTTCCCACTTGCTGCACCTATGTGTCACTACAATGATGATGACCTCATGCTTTGTAAACAAGTGCCGCCCCCATGCTTTTTATGAGTGCAGACATTTCTCTATTGACCTTCATGCATGGTATAAAGGACTGAATGCTCTTCTGATTGTTCAGTAGTTTGTGTATGGGCCTTCATTTTTTATAAAAGGGCTGCATGCCCAGATTATGGCCAATAAACAATTTCAAGGCTCCGAAGCATCTGAAAACCCCTGGGCTGTGTTTCGTGAGGGCTCATGCTCTCATGCTGAGTCATGTGACCAGGCAGCCATGTTGAGTGGTGACTGGTATAAAACCATGCCTCAGCCACCACCTGTTGATTGTCTTTGCTGCTCCTGATCGGGGCGGACCTCCATTCGCTCACTTACCTGTATTACCTCTCCTGAACCTCACCCGCATACACGCCTTCCACTTTGATTTTTACTGCACAACCGTGCCATCACATTAAACAGACAGGGCTATCTCATCTTCGTAAGAAGAATAGCGAATGCTCAGGCCTGCAGTGTTTTCATTTTGTATTTTGTTACTGCCATCATCAAAGACTATACAGTACCAACCAAGAGACTTGGAACAATGAGAAATGTGATATTGAGAATGGTTACTTGAACAGTTCCTAGCGCAGGAGCCATTGGGACAATTGGTAGACATTGGCATTACTGCTTTTCTTGTTTTAAGGTGATCCTATGAACAGTCTATGACTTGTATGCACCTGTTATTATTGGTCAAAGAGGTTGATTGTGTTGCTAAAGGTGTTATCTCTTTCCTAGGCTTACCTAATACTAAGAGTCCAGTCCTCGACACCTCTCCAGAAGGGACACAACACCACCCAGTAGGAACAGAAGGCTTGAGGTTGCAGCTTTCCCTTTTCCTCTTTTTCCATATCCCTTTTTCCCTCTTGGGACACCTGCCAGTACTCCCTGACCAAGTGGTGGGAGTACTGAGAGGTGTTTTAGGAGGTCAGGGGCATCTCCTCTGCTGAATACCTGATGTTCAGGTGAGTGGTTGCAACAGTTTGAGGGTGTCAAATGCTTTCTGACGGTCATCTGTCCAGATCACTTTTTTGGCCTGCTTCATGGAAGTCAGCTCAGTTAAGGGGCAACAATGGCACTACTGTATTATCCAGTGAGGCCCATTGAGGCACTCATTTCTGTTTGAGTTTGGGGGGTCCCAGTCTTCATTATGGCAGGGAGAAGCTGCACCTTACGCCTTCCACAAGGTGTCCCAATTACACCATATAACCCTGCCCCATATGGCATTCGCTGGTCTTCATAGTCAGACCCACCTGTTGCAGGGCCTGAAGCACTTACTGGAGGTGAAATAAGTAGTTCTCCCAGCTGCTACTGTAGGCAGCAATGTCATCCAAATGGGCAGCACGAAAGGCCTCCATCCTAACTAACCTGCCCGGCTAGGTTTTTTCAACTGCTAGCCCCACTACTCAATCCCTCTTTAAACATGCTTTGTAACTCGTCTCTGGTATCAGGCACCTACCCTTCCATCTGGAAAACAGCACTGGTCCAGCCAATCCTCAAGAAGGAGGATGCTGATCCTGCAGAACTGAAGAACTTTAGGCCAATCTCCCTCTTGCCAGCACCGGCCAAGATCCTTGAGAAGGAAGTGCAGAAACAACTATCAGAGTTCTTAGAGTCTAACAAACTGCTACATGACTCCCAGTCTGGCTTTAGGTCAGGCTACAGCACAGAGACAGCGCTGCTTGAAGTATCGGAAACGATAAGGGACACCCTGGATAAGGGCAGCTGTGCAATGCTAGTGCTGCTGGATTTATCCGCAGAATTTGACACGGTATCACATCCTTTTAGAGAGGCTCATGCATCTGGGAGTGTCGGGAACCACTTTAGCCTGGTTCCGCTCCTTTCTTGAAGGCCGGTCCCAGAAAATATTTCTCCGCCCCCATATCTCCTCCCCCCGCCCACTTGTTTGCGGAGTTCCACAGGGCTCGGCTCTGAGCCCGGCTCTTTTTAATGTTTACCTCGCACCCCTTGCCCCACTAGTTGAGCAGTACGGTGTGAGTGTTGTCTCGTATGCCGATGACACTCAGCTTGGGTTCTCTTTTAGAGATCACTCCGAGACAGCATTTATCAACTTCAAACAATGTTTGGTTGACATCTCATCATGGATGACTGCCAATTGCTTGAGGCTGAACACTGACAAAACAGAGGTCCTGTTTTTTAATCAGCCGTACCCGCCACAAGCCGACCTCTGGTGGCCATCAGAACTCAACCCTCCCCCACTTCCAGTTTCTTCTGCTAGGAATCTGGGGTTCAAATTTGACTCCACCCTCTCATGCAAGGCCCAGATAGGTCAAGTCGTCTCCTCTTGTTTTTGGAAAATGAAGTCTCTGCGAAGATTCCTTCATTTTCTACCTAGGGACTGCAGGAAGACGGTGGTTCATGCATTGATCACGTCCCAGCTGGACTATGCTAACAGCCTGTATTTGGGTATCACGGCCTACCTGATAAGGAAATTACAAATGATACAGAATGCGGCAGCAAGGCTTATCAGAAATGTGCCACTCCGCCACCACATCTCCCCCCACCTCCGCAGCCTGCACTGGCTGCCTGTCAAAAGGAGGATAGAATTTAAGGCACTGACTCTCGCCTATAGAGCTGCCAGGGACACTGGCCCTCAATACCTCAGGAAGAGACTCCGAAAATATCAGCAGACGAGGGTTTTAAGGTCAAATCATCGAGAATTGTTAGTCACCCCTCGCTTTGCAAAAGCTAGGCTGGGCGGCCGCTCATTCCCTGTCAGAACTACCTCTCTTTGGAACTCCATGCCTGACCACATTCGGAAAGCCAAGTCAAAAACTGAATTTAGGAAGAGTCTAAAGACCTGGCTTTTTGGCCGCACTTAATAATAAATTACTACCTATTCTAAGTGCACTAGATGACCAGCCCTTCCCCCTGTCATACGCTGCTAGCGCTGGGACACCTCCGTTGGAGGTAGCTGTGCGCTCTATAAGCTACAATAATAATAATAATAATAACTAGGACTTGGTAAACCAACCTCTGGAAGGTGACAGGGATATTTTTCAAGTCAAAGGGCATCACCCTAAACTGAAAGTGTCCCTCTCGGGTAAAGAATGCTGACCTTTCTAGTGCACCCTCAGTTAGGGCTATCTGCCAGTATCCTGAAGTAAGGTCAAAAGTACTTAGGAACTTGACAGCCCTCAATCTGTCTATAGCCTTATCAGCTCTGGGAATGGAGGGTGCATCAGTCCTGGTGACTGTGTTGAGCCCCCAGTAGCCCACACAGAACCTGAGCTCTAGGGCCAAGCTTGGTGGGGTGGTTTTGGGTATCAGAACCACTGGGCGGGACCAGGTACCACTGGAGTGTTCAATCACTCCCAATTGCAACATTTTGAAGCCTTTCTCCTTAATGCTGACCCTCACCTTGCCTGATAGCCTATATATTATTTTTTTGGCAGGAAGGCTGTCCCCAGTATCTTTATCATGGGTACACAAGTTGATAAGTCCCAGAGTGAGGGAACACAATGAGCCAAACTGTCCCAACACTTAAGGCAGCCCTTCTGCTGTTCTGAGGTTAGGGTAGAAGAGAGGTTGAAACCTCCCACTGACCCATCTTTTTCTTCAGAAGACAGAAGGCCAGGGAGAGGTTCACTCTCCTCCTCCACTCTATTATCTGCAACCAGAGGCCTTGTGATTTATGACCTCTTATAGTATGGGTTTTGACATGATTGATATGTAGTACCCTTAAGGAGTTTTTGGGAGTCTTGCGGTATACCAAGTAGATGGCCTTCCCCTTCCTCTCCTTTACCTCATAAGGCCCTGTCCAATGGACTTGGAGGGCTCTGTGCTCCACTAGCTTCATAACCCACACTTTCTGGCCAGTGAGAATCTTCACCAGAGTGGCCTGCTGATCATACCAGAGCTTCATGACCTCCTGGCAGACTTCCACGTTCTCAGAAGCCTGTTTAGACAGTTGGTTCATCTCGTTCTGCAGGGCTAGTATGTAACTAATCACATCCTGGGAGGTTTATTGGGAGCTTGCTTCCACCCCTCTTTCATCAGACTGAGATGTCCCATAATTGGATGGGCATAGAGGAGATAAAAGGGGCTAAACCCAACTCCCTTCTGTAGGCAAGGAGCAGGCATGGTAAGAGGATTTCCCACTTCTGCCTCATGGCCTCAGGCAGGCCAATTGTCCTGCCTTCAGGATCTTGTTGAACCTTTTAAAAATCTCATTGGTTTGGGGATGGTAAGGTGCTCCATCCTCTTCCCACATAGACTTCATGTATGCTGATATGACGTTGGTGCTCCTGTCAGACACCACTTCCTTGTCGAACCCCACCAGGGTAAAAATCCCCTTCAGGGCCCTAGCCACTGCAGGTGTAGTCACAGTCTTCAGAGGTATGGCCTCTAGGTTCCTAGTGGCATAGTCCACCGAAACCAAGATAAGCCTGTTGCCCAGGGCAGTTTGGGACGAAGGCTCCAACAATGTAGATGTCCACCCTTTTAAATGGCAAGGGATTCAGGGTCACATTCAGCCTGTTCCTTGTTTTCCCACTGGCCTGGCAGGTGAGACATGTCCTGCAGAATGTATCTGAGGATGTCTACATCCAGGACAAATAAATGTAGGACACAGGCCTGGCAAAGGTCTTGTCCTGCCAGGGGTATCTCATGAGCCAGTCTTGGTTGAAAGGCCTTGTAGCACTGGGGAGCACCAACACACATGTTGCCCCCATGCACAGGTACCTAAGGCTTGCCATCCAGGAGATCATTTAACCAATAAATTAAGTGATCTACAGGGGTGTGACCAGCTGGCTGGGCTTCAGTGTGGCATCTCATTCCCTCCAGGTTTGGACACTCTTTCTGTGCTTTGCAAAATTTCTCCCTGTTGGGCCCATCGACTTGTCATCCAGCAAGCTTGGGCAAGTATCCTAAGGAGGCAATGTCCTCCAGGTAGGCACAGTGGCGGCCTCCTCTGGCATCCCATCCACCTATACCATGGGAGTTTGAGGGGCTGGTCCCCCAGACACTCTGCTCTTTCCTTTCTAGGCTTCTGCCTGGTACATTCCTCCAGGCTTCCTTTTCTCCCCTCCTGGGCAGCCATGGACCATGTGGTCATGCAGACCCAATCAGATAAACCCAACATTTCCAGGTGTGACCTGAGCTTTACTTCCTTCTAGGCAGTCTGCTGAAGGTCATTTCCTAACAACAATCCACAAGCTCACAGCTACCCTACGAAAAACTACGAGCCCCCCAATTCAAAAGGAAGCAGAGCTACTGGGTAGTGGCTCTCACAGTTGTCTGCTACTACAATCTGGTGGAATTTATTGGGTATCACCTGCTCTGAGGACACCAAATGACTCCTGATAGAAGTCATACTGTCTCCTGTGTCTCTCAGAGCCTCCACCCTGTGCCCATTGGTGGTTACTCACTGCCTATACTTAGAAGTATTAAAAAATGAATGTGGGCTCTGGGCACCATCTCCCTGTTACCCAGGGACACTAGGCTAATCTCAGCTGTCTGTCCCACACTAACTGGGGCCACCGTCTCACCATGCACTACAATGACTAGCCCATGGGTACAACCACCACTGAGGGCAGTGACCTCTTGGGATACTTGGCATCTTCCTTGGTATGTCCAAACTGGTAACGCTCATAGCATGTAGGGAAAAATGTACCATTGTTCTTGTCTACAAACCAATCTTCCTTCTGGTCAGATTGGGACTGGATCCCTTTCCCCTGTGAACTAGTTTGGGGCTTTGAGAGAACTCCTCCCTAGTTTTAACTCCCCCTCCTTCTTCTGGTGAGGTTTCAGACAACCCTTTTGAGGGTCACCACCAGACATCTTCTTGGACACTTTGGTACTGACCCAGAGAGCCACCTCCTTAGAAATCTTCCTGAGGTCAGTGAGCATACTATCCACTAGGTGCTAGTGCAGCTCTTTAAAACAATATTTGAGCATGTGCTCCATCAAGATCAAGTTGTACAAGCCAACATAATCATCACCTTTGCTGTCCTTCACCCAGTCATTCAGTGACTTGCTGGAATAGCATAAGTATGTTCTTTCCCCACGTTGTCATATGTTTCCATAGGCTAGTCTCCCAATGCTCCTCTGTGCATCCTCTTGGCTACTCATAGGCAGAAAACTAGGTCTGGGCGGAGCTGGCGTAGAGCCTCTACGCGTAGCTCCACGGTGTTTGAAAAAAACTCTGTGGTGCTACGAGTAGCTCCACTCCGCCTCCTCCCCGCTCCCTACCCCCTCCCCCTCCCAAATGCACACGCAAGACTTACAACATAGTGTTTTTTTATGAAAAAGGACTTTGAGGACGCGAGAGGAGTAGGAAGGAGAGCGGCCAGGCAGGGTAGGCGGCAGAAACACAGGCAAGTGCCTTCTTTATATCTTTTTAAAGCATTTGGGTGGGGGGAGGGAGCGGCTAACTCTGCTCCGCCACGGAGGCGGAGTTTTTGCTTACACCGCGTTTGCCACAGAGCGCGGAGAAGGCAAATCTCCGCAAACTCTGCTGGCGGAGCGGAGTTACCCACCCAGGGTGAGAGAAAACCCCTTGTCTATATCATCTCTCACCACATAACTGGGCACCAGGTCTTGTGGTATGCAGACCCTCACATCTCCAGGGGACACTGATGGTATGCTCCCACCATCATTGCTGGATTCTAATGTTTGCCTGGCCTTGAGCTCCCGCTCCTTCATGCTTTTCTTATGCTTCAGCAGTAGTTTCCTCTTAACCAACACTTTCTATGCCTCAGCCTTCTCCTTAACCAAGGACCTTTCTTCCGCCACTCTTTCTCTGGCCAAGGCTATTTCTGCCTCAGCCTTCCTCTCTTCTGTTCCCAATTTCATCTGGTCCAGCTGTAGTTTGAGCTCCCTCTTCCCCTTCATGTCCTCCAGCTCCTCTGGGGACAGACAGCGGGCAGGCACACTGCTTCTAGCCCTCTTGTGGGGCTCCTCTCCTGGGGTTGAGTTGTGCTCCTCCAGCAGCTCAGGACCCATGTTTGTGCCATTCTCCTCATACAAATTCAGATCCTCCTCCTCAGGGTTGTTCTCCTCTGGGGTGGGGTGGGTTGCAACCTTTAGACATCCTCATAGTCTCTTAGGGCTATCTGGAGATCCAAATTTGTAACCACCTTGCCTGCATTCAGCCCCTTCTCCTTGCAGAGCCTCTGCAGCTTAACCTTGGGGAGGGTGTCAACATTGAGTAGCTACATCTCCATTGTACAAAATGGGAGGTCGGGTACTTACATTTAGAAAAAGGAGAAAATAAACACTGGAAGGATTTTGAAACAGTCAACTCTGGTGTCAAATTATTTATATGGGCTTTCTATGTTATACAAATCACTATATGGTACTGCAAAAGAATATATGATGTTACAACGCATACAATTACAATGCATGCTTTTACAACGTGGTTTTTACAATGACACTACCATTACAACGCATATTTTTACAACGCAAGGTATTACAACGCACGTTGATTGAAATACATTAAAAGAACCATTACAACACCAACCATTATAACGTGTACCAATACACCGAGAAACAAAACAACAATTAATAATAATCCCATATAAAATGTACACATATAATAACTAATAAAAAAATTGGTAAAAAAAGATTACACTTGCCTTAATTTTTTAACATTTTTAAAGCACGAATAAAACATAAAACAATAACAAAAAACACTGTTCATTAATTCCTCAAACATGCATATTTGTACAAAAAAACAACATTTAAAATAACATTTTCCGAAATTTGTTAAAAAAGTTTCATGGTTGGAAAAAATCCTACAACAATTAAGAAACAGCAGTCTCCATTGATAGCTAAAACATGCATACACATGGAAAACAACACAATGTAAAGTCTTTCCTCTATTTCAACAAAACATCATAGTTATCATCGCCAATGCACAAAACTGGTGTCCTTCTACCATTTCCACTACACCTGCCTGACCACCATATACCTAAAATGGCTGCCTAACTCAACGTAAACGTTAACAACCACTTTTTATACCCAAAATAAAAATTAAACTTTCTGTCAGCTTATGTTTCACGCTAAAAAATACATTTCAAAACATATTTTTGTTCTAATTTTCGTTTCCCTCTAGCAAACGTATAAATAAAGCCGTCCACCATTTTGTGCTCAGTGGTGCACCGACTTCCTTGGTAACCACACGCATTTACAGTAGCAGGACAAAACTGCCAGCTGCGACTACAGACACTTCCATCTATTGACAAAAGTAAGTCTAACTTTAAAAAAAAGCCCATGAAGATAAAGCACAATTTATTTTAAATGCTAAAATCTTTATACTTTTTCTATATATTCTCAGATTTCGAAAAATACTTCCAACAGTACAAAAGATATATTCTAAAAAAAAGTAAGTCTATGGGGCCGATTCCGATCTCGGCCGGTAGTGCTCCGAATCGGATTCGGATTTACCGGATCCGATTCGGAGCCCTGTTTCCCGACCGAATCGTATGCGGGTCCGGCCGAGCGAGTACGATGCAAGCTCCCGCGAAATCGCCGACCGACTCGTACGCGGCTTCAACACGCTCCGACCGACTCGCACGGACACGACTCGCACCGCGCTATGGAGACGTTTCCCGGCCGGGTAAGTACGATGCGTGCCGCGAGCAGTCCGACCGACTCCCGCCGTCCGGCTCGAAAGAGCTGTCGGAGCCGGACTTTGGGGGTCCGCGTCAGACCCCCCTGTACGCGTAGGCGCGCGAGTCGCACACAGGGGGGACCCATGGGTCCCCCCTACCTGTGCATCTACGCCGCGATGCGCATGGATGCGTACCCGCTGTAGGGGGCGCCCTTGTTCGCCTCGCACCCATTGAGTCAATGGGAGCCCGCGTACGCGTTGTACGATCGGCTCCCATTGACTTCAATGGGAGTCCAACCGAATCGAGTCCGATAGCATGCGAATGCATCGTACTCGTCCGGTCGGACTGCTAGGGTCCGATTCGGTCAGAATTCTCTCCGGGTCCGGCTCGGTCGGAGAGATTTCCGGCCAAGATCGGAATCGGCCCCTTAATGTTCAAAATTTTTCAAATGGCCATAAATGTCAAAACATTAGAAATAACAAGTCAATATTTCTTTTTAGATCATTACCAGAATTTTGACCATAATCAAACAAGAATCAACATTGTTTGAAATTTGTCCCAAAATTCTTATTGTAAGTACAATGTAAGCTTTTTAAATATAATCGTAAAACAAATTTATACTGTTCAATATTTAAAAATAAAAAACGAGCAACGCAAATTGCTTACTTCAGTAAACGTACTAGTCAGTAGTACTGATCCGCCCCCAAAAAAATTAAAACTCAAAAGGGTCTGTGCCACAGAAAACATGCTTGTCATGGGTGGTGGGGTAAAATACTATTCTAACTCCGCAAGATCGGCAGGGAGCTTACCACAGGCAACGTGCTCGTTATTGGTGGGGTGCCCAAAAACTCTTCTAACTTGGCAGGATGTTTGCCTCAGGGAAGGTGCTGTTCACTCTTGTGGCCAGATTCACTATTCTAACTTCACAGGATGCTTGCCCTAGGAAAGATTCTGGTTAGTGGTAGGGGGCAAAATAACTATTCTAACTTCATAGAATGCTTGCTTCAGGAAAGGTGATGGCCACTGTTGGGGGGCAAAATTACTATTCTAACTCCACAGGGTGCTTACCACAGGGAAGATGATGGTCACTGTTGGGGGCAAAATTACTATTCTAACTCCACAGGGTGCTTACCTCAGGGAAGGTGCTGGTTAGTGATGGGGGAAAAATTAATATTCTAACTGCACAGAATGCTTGCCTCAGTAAAGGTGATGGTCAGTGTTGTGGGGCAAAATTACTGTTCTAACTCTGCAGGATGTTTACCTTAGTGAAGATGCTAGTTAGTGGTGGGGGGCAAAATTACTATTGTAACTCCACAGGATGCTTTCCTCAGGGAAGCTGCTGGTCACTGTTGGGGGGGGGCAAAATTAATATTCTAACTTCGCAGAGTGCTTACCTCAGGGAAGGTGCTGGGTATTGGTGGGGGCAAAATAACTATTCTAACTCAACAGGATGCTTGCCTCAGGGAAGGTGATGGTTAGTGGTGGGGGGCAACTTTACTATTCTAACTCCACAGGGTACTTACCTCAGGGAAAGTGTAGGTTAGTGGTGGGGAGCAAAATACTTATTTTAACTCCACAGGATGTTTGCCTCAAGGAAGGTGATGGTCACTGTTAGGGAGCAAAATTACTATTCTTACTTCATAGGGTGCTTACCTCAGGGAAGGCGCTAGTTAGTGGTGGGGGGTCAAAATTACTATTCTAACTCCACCGGGTGCTTGCCTCAGGGAAGATGCTGGTCACTGTTGGGGGGCAAAATTAATATTCTAACTCGGCAGGGTGCTTACCTCAGGGAAGGTGCTGGTTAGTGGTGGTTGGCAAAATAACAGTTCTAACTCCACAAGGTGCTTGCTTCAGGGAAGGTAATGGTTAGTGGTGGGGGCAAAATTACTATTCTAACTCTGCAGGGTGCTTACCTCAGGGAAAGTACAGGTTAGTGGTGGAGAGCAAAATAACTATTATAACTCTGCAGGATGCTTGCCTCCGGGAAGGTGCTGGTCACTGTTGAGGGGCAAAATTACTATTCTAACTCCGCAGGGTGCCTAACTCAGAGAAGTGGCTGAATAGTGGTGGGTTGCAAAAAAACATTCAAACTCCTCAGGATGCTTGCCTCAGGGAAGGTGCTGATCACTTTTGGGAGCCAAATTAGTATTCTAACTCCACAGAGTGCTTACCTCAGGGAAGGTGCTGGTTAGTGGTGGGGGCTAAAATTGCTATTCTAACTATAACAGATGCTAGCCTCAGGCTGCTGGTCAGTGGTAGGGGGCAGTTGATCAGTTCTTGGTTTAATAAATATAAACATTAAAAAATGAACCATGCAGTCATTTTCTTTTTTTGCACAGCTTAAATAAACAGATAACCCTTCATCTGGACTGCAAAACATAATCTCCAGCAGTACTTCGACAACCAAAAGGTTTTTCACAGCTAAAGTAGTTGAAAAACATAATGTTGCAACAAAAACTAACAAAATCATTTCTTTTTAGAAAGCCAAAAGATAAGCAAACATCAATCATTAAAAATCCACAATTCCTTTTAGACCTTCCCAACATTACTCAGAAGGGAGAAAAGTGAAATTCACACAAACAGCAGGAGAAACAATTTTTGTAGAGAAAGAAGACAAACAAACAACCAAAGAAACCTTATCGAGGTGATTTAAACAACTTTAACAATATAAAATGCCTCTTTTTCTTTTAACAGGAATCAACTATAAACCATATTCGAAATTCACATCTCGCAAAATCCAAATCAAACAATATAGCAAAGAACATGCTCTTCAAAAACTCAATTGAGAACTAAATAACTATTAACCAGTTTTTTACAGGTTCAAAACAACAATATCAAATTCCAAAAGCACATATCAACAGCAATACGTTGTAAAAATATCTTTTCTGCAATGTCACTAGTCAAACATGTATAACTAACAAATTTTTCTTTGCAGATTAAACGTTCATTTAAAAACTTATAACTCAAAAATCTCTTTTTCTTCCCTTCTTTTACAAACATTTCTAAAATGGCATCAGGAAGACCAGCCACTTATATCAAATCCTAAAGAGGAAACAGACTCCTGAAACACGCTGGCTACCTTTATTGTAAGGAAAGACTAACTGAACCCTGGAGTCATTTGAGGTGTGTGCAATATTACTCATCCCATTGCACAGACCGAGCGGTTACTCTAGGGGACACTGTTGAAAGGACCACAGAGCAGAACCACTCTGCCACTGCACTAGAGATTGAGGTTAGAGAGAACATAAATCAAATGAAAGACCTAGCATCCACCTGCAATAAACCCTGTGGCACATTTTTGAGGAAGGTATCACAACACATTCCTATGCATGTAACAAGTTCTATGCCTACAATCCCAAATTTTCGATGAATTATACAGCAAAAAAACAGGCAATTAACCCTCAACGTGTAACACCCCAAACATACTCTGATATTAACATTCCTCCTGAACTAACTGTCACTGTTACTAATGAAACCTTTCTATTGCATGACAATACAAACCCTGAAAAAAGAATACTAATCTTTAGCACACCCGTAACCTTGTAAAATTGGAGACTAGTGATATTTGGATGATGGATGGGACATTTAAATGCACACCCCATCCATTTACCCAAATATACATTATTGATGCCTACATTAATAACACTGTAGTTCCCTTAGTGTACAGTTTACTCCCTGATAAGTAATCCTCAACATACACTGAATTATTAACAATGCTAAAATCTAAAACAAAAGTCCTAGAAAAGTGATAATTGAATACAAATTATCAATGATTAACACCATAACTAAAATGTATCCCGAAACCCAAATTCAAGATTGTTTTTTTCTATTTTCACAGGCATATTGGTGAAATTATTCAAAAAACATCCTTAGTTGAGGATTACATATCAGACAGTAAACTGCAATTTGAATTAGAAAAACTAACAGCATTGTGCTTTGTTCCACCTGAGTGTGTGGATAAATACTACACATCAATTACTGAATCAGACTATTTTACAACAAATGAAGATAAATTGGGCATCCTACTAAATTACTTCGAAGACACTTGGATTGGCCATCTAATCAGATTGGGACCCAGAAGTGAAGGAAGTGGCCTGATTAGGGTCACCCGGGTCACTCACGAATACCTCTCAGCCTTCCGTATCAAATGAAGAATCGGTCAGACAGTAGAGAATACAAACCAATAACAGTTTATTCAAAGTACACTCAGAGCGGAGCCGTATCTGCCCATTCGCTAGGAGTGCTGCAGAGGGACTGGCATCAGGCTGGGCACACTTTATATACTTTTCAATGTCACTCTGCCTGTACCACCACTAGACAAGTGGGAGAAGGCACATATCTAACAGGACAGTATGCGTTAATAAGAACAGTGCATTCATTAGTGTAGCAGAACTCAGCTCCGCAGAAACATAACCTAGAGAAGGCTGTTTCTCGGAAATGGCAAAGGATTGGTTTTGATCATGATACAAAATGGCTCCCATACACAAAATGGCGCAGCGAATGCTAACCTACGTAAAACAATGCGAAAGCATAATTTTTTATTCCAACAGAAGGGATCCAAGGTTTCCTGTCAAGTGGTGGAACTGTTACACGACCTGCTTAGAGGGAGGAGCAAAGAACAATAATGCCATAGAGGGATGGCACAACTCCTTCAATAAATCAATTGGAAAACCACACACAAACTTTTATAATTTTTGGGAAATTTTGAAGAATGAGCAAAGTTTCCAAGAAATGAGAATAGAGCAATCATTGACTGGTATTCTGAACCCACAAATTTCAAAAAGAACAAAAGAAATGTCAGAGAGACTATTTGGACAAATCCAACAGTTTTTGTTGAAGGTGGCTTCAGACTACGTAGACAATATTGCACACATACTACATTTCTAACTATCACTAACACCCATTCTATCTTACTTGCCTGTTTTGTGTTTTTTTAAATTAAATAAAATCCTACCTTCAGTTGTCTTCCTTCACCAACTCTTGTTCTTTGAAAAAATACAAAATCCAGCAAGAGTCTGCACCTCCCAAACATCCAAACTGTGTAACCATAATCTACAATCCAATCCAAAGCACATACATAACTATCAAAAAAGTTACAGATTGGCATAGCCATTTTTATCAGTAATTCAAATGCTGCAAATAAATCTGTGTTAACTACAAAAACGCATCCCCAAAAAAAATCCGGAAAATGTAGAAAAGATTGGCAAAAATGCAACAACAAATCCATTGCTGCAATCCTCTTTCCATCGATTTTCTTTCCACAGTGTGTGAAAAATCAAAACTCAAACATTGAAATGCTTCAAAAACAATCATATAGCAAAAACACCATTTACAAAATTACTCAAAATGTACCAAAAATATCGTTCTGGAGATCCGTGCCATCTGTGTACTCCAAAATTCCATGTGGTCGAAGATCCATGACAATGCTTGTCTTTTGAAAAAGAACGCAACACACCCAAAAATGTTTTAAAAAGAAATATTGCTTCTTTTACACTTTGGTTTAAACAAAATTTTAATACTTCTGTCCACAGAGTTCCCTTTTTTTTTTAAACCAACAGTGTAAAAAAACAATCACCCTGACATGAGCGTACAACTGCTACCTGCATAGGAATACAATTGTTGTTAAAAACATAGAAAACACACTTCTAAATACTTCCATCCATCTAACTACCTCCCTCCACTCTCCTTAGAATAAAGTATGCCAGCCACAATGTCTATTAAATAAATAAAGTTTGTCTTACCTGCCCTGGCTCTTCCTTGCTTCCAATCTTGACCGCGACGCTCCACTGACTGTGGAAAGAAACGCTCAGCTGTGTACATCACCTGTAAAAGGAAAAGGGAAAAAAGGACAATTTCACCCATTGAATACAATTGGAAACCGTGGGAAAAATGTAAAAAATGGGTTTTGAAAATGTAAATGTACATTTGTGTTATACGTTTTAATTTTGTAAATTAATATATAAATATACTTGTGTTTAAGTTTATTAAAAAAACATCTAAGTCAGATCTTTATATTTATTTAAATAAAACATTAATAATAAAAATAATTCTAAATGTCCTATTTATTTTCTTTTGAAACAAAAATAAATAAAAATATTTTAATTGTTATATGTTATACTACTTTATTTTAAAAAGTTGCTGTGTACATGCAACCCATTTTAGCTATTTTTTTTTTTCAATTTATGACTTATCAAATCATTTATATTAAATAATATTTTTAAAGAACTATTGTCCCCTTCTTTAAATATATTTTTCTATATGTTAAAATACTACAATTGCAATAATAAATGTTAATGCATTTTTTAACAAAAGTGAAATATTAATTTATAATTGATTTAAATACATTTTAATATTTTTATAAATTAGTAATAAAGTTAAAAAAAAATCGGGTATTAACATTAATACCCAAGTATTAATACACTTCCCACCCAAAACCCCTATTTACCTGGTATCCCGTGCCAGAGAAAAGGTGTCAAGCCCTTTTGAAATTTTTAAAAATGTAATTTGAAATTAGTAATAAATGGAAAAAATAATAATACTTGGGTATTAAAAATAATACCCAAGAATTAATACACTTCACACGCAAAACCCCTATTTTCCAGGCATCCTGTGCCAGAGAAAAAATTGACACATCCTCTTTTTGTAGTTTAGAAAATAATGTAACATTACTTAAAATTAGATATAAAAGTAAAATAAATTAATACTTGGTTCTAAAAATTATTACCCGAGTATTAATACACTCCCCCACCCAAAACCCCTATTTTACTAGCATCCCCTACCAGAAAAAAAGTGTCACAAGCTATCAGAAGTTTTTTTAAAAATATATAAAAATTTAAAAATAAATCAAAGAAGTATTAAAAATAAGGAAACATTAAAAAGTAAGTACTTACCTACACACTTACCTTAAAACATGATGTAATAGCATGCGTTGTAATATAACATTTGTTGTAATGGCATGGTTGGAATGGTAGTTTTGTTGTAATAGTTGCGTTGTACATGCATTACGTTGTAATGCATGCGTTGTAATGGATGTTTCCCACTGCAAAAAGACATGTATTTGACCCTACCACTTATCACCAATGTGAGAAATTGGGTTGCTGATTGAGTGGGGTGTTCACCCAGCTCAAGCATCAGCCACAATCCCTGTCAGGGTGAACCACTAAAGTTACTAAATTAACCTATGCTTAACACTCTAGTAGCTTGGCACAAAAGCAGTCAGGCTTAACTTAAAGACAATGTGTAAAGCATTTATGGAGCTCACAAACAATAATAAAGTGACAGCACAACACAAAACAATCCCACATCAACTTAGAAAAAGAGAGTACATTTTAATAAATTATTTGCCACCAAAACTGCAAAAATCTAATCTTTAAAGTTTAAAGTGACATTTAGCACCTAGAAGATCAAAGTGCCAGCCCCAGACATCTAGGCAACCGAATGTGGGTCAAAGTAAAAAGATTTGGCTGACAGCGATGGAGAGTAGGTCAGTTACTAGAAGTAGATTGGGCCCGGTCAGCGCTTACCTTCAGACATAGAAGAAATTTAGTGGAAACATTGCTGAGAAGGTAATGTTCAGTGAGGCAAGGCTGCATACAGTGTACGAGGAGGAGGCGTCATTGTCAGGGAGCCACTGGACGAAGCTGCAGGGAAGATTTCTACATCTACATTTGGAATTAGTCTTCTTTTGGAAGTCAACAATCTCCAGCAGAACAAAGCTTCAAGCTGTAGCCAACAAGGGGTCCACAAGGCCAAATACTCCTTATACTAAGGACTGCTGAATAGCATTTGCTGCTGCTGAGAAGAACGTATCGGGAGCTGCCACAAAGTCAGGTGGCCGGTGATGTACCTTGGAAGAATCAATGAGCCAGTAGGTCCCAGTCTCCTCTCAGTTTTCTGAGCACTTTTTAGCCAAAGATTTTGTAAATGACAATTTTTTGACTATTCTTCAGAAGGAAAACCTAGTATTGCAAACAGAATAATTCCCAGTCAGGAGAAACAACAAAATATATATGCCAATTCTGGATTTGGGGTGAGAAGTATCATTTCTTAGTCAAGAAACAAAAATACAACATTGCTTCCTGATCCATACTATTTTGTGAGCTCTCATTCTTTGGAAAGTTTGCAATTGTTAGGCAAGGTAAGGTAATATTTATTTTGCTTGATTAATTAAAATATTTGCAAATACATAACAAAAAGATTCCCATGTACACAAATTATTAAGCTTAAAAACAACATTAAAAGGATCATCAATAAAATATTCCCAGTTTCTACAATTGGCTGTTCTGTAAGACAATACACATAAATTCTTATACTTCAGAAAGAGCTGAGCTGGCAATAACTACCATTGATTTACATGCCGCATGACACAGCCTAACCAAGTCCGTTGTTCTAAACTATTGGGCATTATTATTTTAAAATGCTAGTGCAACTATAGGAAAGTATTAAGTTCATTTAACATTTAAAAAGCGTTTTCTTAACCTTCAGGCAAAATAAAAGTGCTGATACAACTGTAAAGTGCTATTATTCATTTTTGATTTTTGGCGACTCCCATCTGATGCCCTTGTACTCTTATTTTTGACATACTTCAGATAACGACAGATTTTTAAGTCTCTTGCTTACCGTCTCAAAGAATTTTGTTAGCCGACAGTTAAGCTGAACGTCAACAGGGTTGAAGCAGAGCTTCACTGCCTGCCTGCAGGACCGGGTGCCATAATACCTGAAAAAGGGACGTAACAAGGTGCATCTTATATCCTTTAAGTTGGGACAGTTACAGATTACATGAATAATGTCCTCCTTCCCGCTTCCGCAAAGACGGCAAGTTGATGTACCTCCTCTCCTTTCCCATGGGGGGAGGTGGGGATTAATTGCAATTAGCCCCAATTACCCTCAATCATAGCTTTAGAAAATTTTCTTTCGTTCTTATTTTGACTCCTGCACTCAAATAGGGTTGGGGTTTGAGCCTTGCGTAATCACTGAGCACTATCCAGCCGTGTGCCTTTTTAGTAAGAATTGCTTTGTCTTCTAAAACAGATAGCATGGACGTTGTCTTTTTCACTGCTTTTTTGAAGAAAAGATGATCTGATGGTACGGCCCAGAGTTTAGACAGACCCAGTAGCTCAATGGAGTCAAAAAGATAATCCCTGGCTGAGCATTTTCCTTGACGAAGTAAGGCGTTCCAGAGGTGGGAGTTTAGGGATCCTGCCTCTGCACTTCGGATTTTATGCCAACTTTTTACATAAGCACTCTTTCTTTCTACCGTTTGTCTTTGGACCCCAAATTCCAGCCGTATTTGAGCTGGGGAGACATATTTTGGAAGATGGAAAATTGCTCTATAAGAATTGGCCATTACTACGTCTAGGGCTGCCGCGTCTTTGCCTTTAAGAGCCTCACTCCCGTATGTTAGTGTCGGCAGCAGTTTGGCCCGCAGAACCTGTAGGAAGGGATCAAGCGTGAGGTCGGGAAGCCGTCTCTTCAGTGACTTCAATGCTAAATAAGTTGTAGTTCCCTTTCTCCGCATGGACTCTAGCTGAGGTTTAACGGAGCTTTTATGGTCCAGTAGTATTCCCAGATATTTATAACTTGTTACCTGAACCAAGCGTTGGCCATCTAGGAACCAGCTGTTATTCTTCTTTTATGATAGTTAACTGCCATAATTTTGGTTTTCTTAAGATTTATTTGGAGGGCGTTCCGATGTGAGAAACTACTTGTTGTATTCTTTGGAAAGTTTGCAATTGTTAGGAATCGGGTTGTTGAGTGAGAGGGGTGTGAACCCTTCTCAAGCAACAACCACAATCCTTGTCAGGGTGATCCTCAAACACTCATTAAATTTCTCCCTATTTCCACTATGTTCACCATTCTGGTAGCTTGGCACAAAAGTAGTCAGGATTAACTTAGAGGCAATGTGTAAAGTATTATGCAGCATACGAGCAGTAATACGGTGAAAACACAACAAAAAAATCCCACACCGATTTAGGAAAATAGAATAAAATTTAATACATGATTCCACATCAAAATGACAAAAACCAATCAGTTGAACTGGAGGTATGTAATTTTTGAAGCTTCAGGTAAGTATAATGTCTAAAAGCACAAAGCACCATTCGCGTTGTCTGGTTGTTTAAGACTGGGTGAAAGTCAGAGGTTCGGGCCAACACGATAAAGCACAGGCCAGCTACAGGGACTCGGTTAGTCCAGCAGAAAAAATGACCTTCTAAAGTCCAGCGTGAAGAGTTCTGTTTGGGGCAGTGGAGGCCACAAGGAGAAGGCAGAGCATTGTGAGTAATCATCGCTGTAGCACAAAGAGCAGGCCAGGCATCATGGATGGGTTGTCTTTGTAGCTCAAAGATCCTGTTGTGCATCACGGATGGTTGTTGCTGGAGATTTGTGTTGGCTGTCACCACAGGCTGTCGATGCAGTAGAGCGAAGTACAGATCTCACATTGCCAGGTGTCTCTGACATCCTCTGTAGTGCACAGGTATACCACTTTTACCATGCAGTACAATTTCTACACAGTCTTTACCACACATATGCCTTTACCACACATTTCTTTACCACACATGCCTTTACCAAGCATGCCATTGCCATACACTTTTGGTAAGTATATTGGTAACTATATGTAAGCTTTGGTAAGTGTATTTTTTATTTAAATGTAATGTGTATCTATATTTATAAATATATATCTATATAGATATAGACATATAGATATATATTACCCAGTGGCAGTCGTGTTTTCATAAGAAATGCATTTGTGGCAGTTGGGTTTCCATAGGAAATGCATTTTTTTGGTTGCTAATAACGTTGGCCCCTTTTAATGAACCTCAATTAAACTTTCAAACAAAGTGCTACTTTTTCACTGGTTTGCGCAGGGAAAATTTTAGGGTGATCTGTCAAATGGGGACTGTGAAAAGGAGGGTCCCAAAACACATTTTCCACATTCATTTTTTTCATGGGAACTTTAGACACCTCTACAGCCCAAACCGCTGAATGGATTTATACCAAATTTGACAGTAAGCTAGATCTTTGTCCAGGAAGAGTGCTTTTTGTGTTTTGATGTAAATTCATTCCGCAGTTTTGGAGAAATTAATGTACAAAAAAGGATATGGATCAGTGGCGCCAACAGATCTCAAAGTTAGATCTTATTGGCTACTACACCTCAACCAAGAAGTGGCAGCAAACATCTTAAGACTTGGGAATCAGCCCTGAGTGATAAAAAATGTGAAAAAGACACAGGAGGCAGGGTAGGAATACCAAATTTTTTATTTTTTAAATGTTGCCGCTAATTCGATCTGCAGCAAAATGTAAAAAAATAAAATGAAATGAGTTGCAGTCTCCCGGGCTTCTTTTTTTAAATCCATGGGTGGGAGAGAGCCTGGTGATGACTCTTTTTCTCTTTTAGCTGGAGTGGGGGTATTCACCCCCCTCCGCTGCTGCGCCACTGCCTTGCATGATGCCAATTCTATGACGCTTGAGGATGGGCAGGTCTGTCTGGCATTCGTAGGGTAGGAGATGTGCAGGGAACACTGGCAGGCTTCTGCCTGCCTCTCAGACATTTACCTGGTGGTGACCGGCCTGCTTGTATAATCCCCTGCATCTGTGCTCTTGTCCTGGGGGCATGGTGCCTAGGAGGCTGCCCAAGAGACGATCATTAGGTCTTTCCAATCCATCATGGTTCCAATCCATTTTATGCCCCTTCCTAGGGTCTGATGTATGAAAGGTACTCAGAATTATCCTTCCCTGTTTCGCAACACTCCGGCAGTCCTGTTGTAGCTTCTTCGCTCCCAACTCATTTCCAGTTAGTCCTGGTTCCTTATTGGCATTCTTCTCCTTGGTGTTTCCTTTTGCTTCTACCTGCTCTTTGTTGCTGGCCTGTTCCCTGGATTGGGAACTTGCTCGTGGAATATATAGTCTGCTTCTGCTCTCTCCTGCCATTCTTAGAGGTTTATGCCTAGTAGGTTTTTACCTCCCACAGGGGCTTTATCTGGCAGGCATCATCTGCTTTGGCTCTGTCTTGTGCCAGCAGCATCATGGCTACTAGAAGGGGTCTCCCTTACCTCTGGCAGACCAGAATTGTCAAGACATGGGCGCCCTGATCCAACCGCCACCGAAGAACTTCAGGAAGGCATCAACCTTTGGAAGACGGCATCCCTAGGCCATTTTCAGCCCCGGGGACCCCTATCCCCTGGGGCTCAAATATTGTTTTAAGGGAAGGGGCCACATGTCCCCCTCCCTGACCTGCTTGTTGCCCTGGGGACCCCATCCCCCTGGGCCTGAAGTATCTTTTAGGGGAGGGGACATGTGTCCCCACTCCAGGCCATATTCTGCCCCGGGGACCCCATCTCTTGGGACCTACTGTATTTTGTAAGGGGAGGTAGGCCACACAGCCCCCCTTCCTAAGGCAATAATAACCTCAAGGACCCCATCCCCTTGGGCCGGCTCACATGATGTGCCCTGCGAGCGCAAACCCAGGACAAACCTGAGTTTGCTCCCACATGGCAGGAGCATTTTCAAAACCCCCACCAAAGAGGACGAAACACAAAGTCTGTTCTGAGCCAGTGGGAGCTTAGAAAATGTTCCCACTTACTGGGAGCATACTTGATATCTGCTCCCTGCCTGAACTAATGTAGTCAGGGAAATAGATCAACAGATTGCTCATGCCTGGATGAAGCAGCATAAGTAGCTGCTCCCTGTGGGCAGAAGCAATTCCTGCTTCTGCTGCATGCACAGAGCTGGCTGGGGCCACAGGTGTTCTGGGGCTCCCCCCACAGCCTGAAGAATATATGGTGGGGGTGTCCTGGGTGAGGAAAACAGATCAACAGATTACTCATGCCTGGAGGAAGCAGCATAAGTAGCTTCTCCCTGTGGGCAGAAGCAGTTCCCACTTCTACTGCATGCATGGAGCGGGTTGCGACCACAGGGGCTCTGTGGCTCCCCCCACAGCCCCCAAAGAATATATGGTAGGAGGGGTGTCCTGAGTGGGACAGGACACCCACCTTAAATGATGCATGCCATGGGTGATGGGGTCTCCGTAGCTTAAAAAAGCTGAGGGAGGGGGCTGCATAGCCCTCCTCCCCTTTAGTTTTACTAGTAGCCATGGGGGATGGGGTCCACAGGACCTAACAAGGCTCAGGGAGGGGGTCAAATGCCCCCTCCCCTTTAATTTAATAATGACCCTTGAGGATGGAGTCTCCAGGTCCCCTGTCCTGAACATGTTTAACAAATATATAAGGGGGGCAGTGTAGGGATACCCTGACCCACTAGGCCCCTGGGAGACCCAGAGGGAATCTCAGACCGGATCCGAAAAAAAGTGGGAAAAAAATACCACAATCCCGCTGGACTCCCACAGGATCAGAAAGAAATGGTGGATGGGTCGCATTTACTTTCTTTATGCCCCCAGGAGCCCCCCAAAGGCTGTATTCATAAAGGGGAGAGAGGCTGCGTGGCCCCCTTCCTGGGCCTCAAGAGGCCCCATGGAGCTCACCCCGGGGCCAGAATTTGATGACGTGAGGACGAGGGATACGTGGACCCCCGCCTGAGCCTCCAGAGGCTCCGGGAAGCCCAATCCTGTGGCCAAAATGTATTTATGTGCGGGTCCAAATGATGGCATTGTAAGTGAATTCCTCAGTAGCCCCTGCCACCTGTTGCTCCCACCATCCCATGAAGAGACCAGCATGGCTGGGAGTAAAATAGGTTCCCATCACTGTATCCTGCTTCTGCCTGAAGAATTTGTCTTAAAAAATGAAGAAGTTATTCTCCAGGAAGAACTGGATCATTTAAGGCAGCATTTAGGTATGAAACAGTAATGGAAGTGACCTCGCACTCAGGAAGTACCTTTGAGATGTCATCAGTGATGTCATCAGTGATGTCACTGACCATGTCATGAGTGATGTAATATGTGAGGTCATAAGCAGTGCATTTCAGGGACTTAAGTTAAAGTTAGCTCAGGTAACTATAACTGCTAAATTTCATTGGTTTTGTATGAGTGACATCTGAGCCTAACTATAAAGTCCCTATAACCTTTATTTTTTAAGTGAATTTCTAAGGTTTTTTAAATTTTATTTCTTACCTATAACATCCCTGTAACCTTTGGTTTTTTTATGTGAATTTTAAAGGTTTTTTTAATTTAATTTCCTAACTGTAATCACTAACCTTTGACAATAAGGGGTCGATTCCGATTCGGGCCGGAAAAAGCACCGACCGACTCGGATCCGGAAATAATACCGACCGACACGTACCTGTGGCGCCCGACACGCCAAGTACGATGCAAGGCGTGAAAAATCCGACCGACACGTACCGAAACCAAGTCGACCGACCGAGCCGCAAGGAAAACAGCAATCCAGCCGGAAAAACACGCGAATCCAACCGACCGACACGCACCCGGAACAAATCCGACCGAAACGTACACGCGAACTCCAAACCGCAAAGTACGATGCAAGGCGCGAAAACCACGAGCGAGTCGGACGGAGGCCAAGCCGCACGACCGACACGCATACAAAACCGAGCCGAAGCAACACAAAACACCGCGACCGACGCGTACGCAGCATAGAAAACTGCACAAACACAGCGTGAACGAAACGGAGAACACCGTACGAGACAAATGCAGGGTCCGACTTGGTCACAAGAACGTTTCCAACATACACAAACAGCACAAAGGAAAAATCACCCAAAAAAGGCCAAACAAGCAATTACCAAGCCAATAAATACTGGGGGGGTGGGGACAGAGAACAAAGACACACCCACAACTCCACCTATATAAAGGACACAAATCACAACCATGAGCCTTTGCAAATGCCATTCCACTGCCAGCACCCAAGAGAAAGCAACCACACACCCACAGCTCATCCCTCACACAAGCCACACACCATCAGCACACCAACAAATACCTACCTCACATACACCCAGCAAAACACACACTCACACACCCTCACCTGCACACCAACACACACATCACTCACCATCACCACCCATCACCATGCCCCCCAAGAAGAATCCCAAGTTCCTAGATTGTGAATTGGAAGTCATGGTAGACGAGATCCTCAGGGTAGAGCCACAGCTGTTTGGCACACTGGTCCAACAGACCCCCATCTCCCAGAAAACCAAGATGTGGGAGAGGATCATCAACAGGGTGAACGCCCAATCACCATGTCGGCGCACAAAGAGCGACATCCAGAACAGGTGGTATGACGTGCGCAGGAGGGTACGGGACCTGCTGAAGAAAGACTACATCAACAGCCAATACACCGGCAGTGGCCCTCCTGCCAAGCCAATATACCTCAGGCCCTGGGAGGAGAAGGTGCGGGCCATCCTTCCGCCAGTGACCATATATGGACTAGAGGACATCCCAGAGCCTGGTGAGTACACAACAAATGTACACAATATACTGCCACAAAACACACACATCACTCTCAAGGGGAGAGTCAAACCATGCACTCATAGCAATTACACAGCAACCAGAACAGAATCATCCCAAAATGTGTATGTCAGTCAGATAAACACAACACATGCCATCAAAAAAGTCACATCCAACTGTGCCAACACATGTACAAACACAACTACAACTACAGCTAGGCAGTGGCACAAATAGAACTAACAAACACATCCAGACATGTAGCCACCACAACAACACCAACACACAGTGAAGACCACTCAAAGGAAGGAATTCTGTGTATGCTGGCCAAGTCAGTGTAGCCAATAGCATCATGGGAGTCGCAGTCACACATATTGCCCCCCCCACAACTGTCCTATCAACACCACCCTGAACTATGCTCACATCACAGGGAGTGGAGAAGGACTCACAAGATGGCTGACACTGGCTACTGCTGTGGGGAGCACAAGGCCCTGCTGGCAACTGTGCACCAACAAACAGCAGGACACCACTGACTGACATCCTGAGAGACAACTTCCACTCCCTGCAATGCAAGCACGTTCCATGGTGGGATATCTGGCTAGCTGGGTGGGAAGGAGGACTTGCAGCACTGACCATAGTCACAAGCACCTCCCCTCACACACACCCCAACACAAACTCCACAGAACCCACCTGGTAGAATGCAATGCCCCCATCCTAACACAAGATCACACAAAGAACCACCACCCTGGGTTATGTTGTGTGAAGCACAGGGCCACTCTTGGGACTTTTAGCCAAACAACTGCCAGGACAACACTCCCAGCCATCCTGTCAGCACAGCCAGCCCACCCCACAGGGAAGCAGAGTCAAAAGGAAGGAAGCATGGGCATGCTGGGAAGGGGGTGGAGGCAATAGCATGATGGGAGTCGTAGTCACTGATATTGGTCACCCCCACAACTGTCCCATCAACACCACCCTGAACCATGCTCACATCACAGGAAGTGGAGAAGGACTCACAAGATGGCTGACACTGGCTACTGCTGTGGGGAGCACAAGGCCCTGCTGGCAACTGTGCACCAACAAACAGCAGGACACCACTGACTGACATCCTGAGAGACAACTTCCACTCCCTGCAATGCAAGCACGTTCCATGGTGGGATATCTGGCTAGCTGGGTGGGAAGGAGGACTTGCAGCACTGACCATAGTCACAAGCACCTCCCCTCACACACACCCCAACACAAACTCCACAGAACCCACCTGGTAAAATGCAATGCCCCCCATCCTAACACAAGATCCCACAAAGAACCACCACCCTGGGTTATGTTGTGTGAAGCACAGGGCCACTATTGGGACTTCTAGCCAAACAACTGCCAGGACAACACTCCCAGCCATCCTGTCAGCACAGCCAGCCCACCCCACAGGGAAGCAGAGTCAAAAGGAAGGAAGCATGGGCATGCTGGGAAGGGGGGAGGAGGCAATAGCATGATGGGAGTCGTAGTCACAGCTCTACATCACATCCCCCACCACATGGCCCAGCAAGCTCACACTCACGCATGCACATCCCACAGAGAGTGGAAAGGCCCATCAAAGATGTCTGACACTGTTGCTGTGTCGTGGGGAGCACAAGGGCATGCTGGGTACTGCACACCAACCAACAGCAGGACACCACTGTCAGCCATCTTGCCATTGCTCTCACACCCACACACACTGAACTCCCCACAAAAGCAAGTAAGTATGGGAATGCTGGGAAGTGGGGTGGAGGCAATAGCATGATGGGAGTCGTAGTCACAGACATAGCTCACCCCCACAACTGTCCCATCAACACCACCCTGAACCATGCTCACATCACTGGGAGTGGAGAAGGACTCACAAGATGGCTGGCACTGGCTACTGCTGTGGGGAGCACAAGGCCCTGCTGCCAACTGTGCACCAACAAACAGCAGGACACCACTGACTGACATCCTGAGAGACAACTTCCACTCCCTGCAACGCAAGCACGTTCCATGGTGGGATAACTGACTGGCTGGGTGGGTGGAAAGGAGGGCCGGCTGTCAACCAAACACAACCAATGCAGACCATGTTCACACCCCAGAAAATACATAGAAATGCCCAAATAATGCAGGACAATGTGCCACACCAATATCAACCCCTGACTGTGACGACTTAGGACAATGCAATGTACAGGCCCGCACCCAGAGGCACAGTCACAACTGTCATGTGTGTCAACCATTGATGCCTGCAGAAACATAACATACATTGTTTGTGTCTCCCAAAAACAGGTGATGTTGGGGACACAGCAGCAGACGCTGAGGAGTCCCAGTCCCAGGCTCAAGAGGATGCGGAGCTCACTGGCATCGTACAGCCTCTGTCCTCCTCGGACGATGAAGACCAACCTGGCACATCCGGTGCAAGTCAACATGCAGCACCAGCAGGACCACCAGCTGCAGCACCAGCAGGACCACCAGCTGCACCCCCTGCACCCACCCCTCCAACGACTGTCACCACAAATACCATCCCTGCCGACATGGACAGAACAAGGAGCAACACCAGCACAGGGACCCTGGACCAACCTGGGGCCATGGACACTACCACCACCACCAACCCCCAAGGTGGACCAGGGTTATCTGTGCGTGCCACTGCACACACTGCACATGTCAGCAGGGGTGGTGGGAGGGGTGGGAGACAGAGGTCGCTGCTTGCAGACGTTGCTGGTGTGCATGATGACCCACAACTGGTACGCATAGCTGATGCGTACCAGTCCAGCACCGGAGACTCAGCCAGGTAGTGGGGCTCCTCAGAGACATGAAACAGCAGCAGGCTGCCCATCATGCCCGCTTGGACTCCCACATGTCCCACGTGGAGTCACACATGTCCCGCGTGGACTCACAAATGTCCCGCGTGGAGTCCAAGTGGGATGCACTGCATGAGATGACGGCGGTGCACAGGGACATTTTAAAATGCCTCCGCCAGATGAACAGCAACCAGTCCACACCTCCCTGTGTGCCAACAACATCTGGTGCCGAACAAACTGCAACTGCCACAGGGAGGGAGGAGGACTCTGGCGGAGAGTCCCCTGCACCGCAGCAGCCTGTACTTGAGGGGCCCCCCAAGAAGAGGGGTCGTCCGAGGAGGGAAAGTGAGAGGCCGATGGCCAAGCGCAACTCCCAGAAAGCCTGAACCTGTTCTGGATGTTCGCCTTTGTGCACAGACTGTTCACCCTGTTGACGGCAACACTACTCCCACACATTGCATGGGGAGTACAAGTTGGACCAATGTGTCAGACAACTGTGGCCCCGATACTGGGGATCCTGTCTACCAGGACTTTCAATTCACCTAGGAACTTCGAATTGCAAGATTTATGTACAGCACTACCCATCCTATGCACTATTAACACAAATGTATCACAATAAACACACTAATACACCATACTTGCCTCTGTCGTGATTCCAACGTGGGTGCTGTTATGGGGATGATGAACTGCAAAATTACACTGTGTATGCGAACTGCAACAGCAAGGACAACACAGGCATGTGAGTACAGGCAACGTGACACACATGAGGGAGACACACCACCAGGGCTACACGACACCTACACACCTAGGCCATCTGACTCATTGCCTACACTGATGTTGCCAGGGAAGACGGTGCAATGCACAGACACCACACCCATTCCCAGGTGTAGTCAAGTAGCCCACAGGTGCAGTAAGCAAATGGCAGTCAAATGTGTGACCACAGACAACGCACATCACAAAGTGAAGCACAGGTTTATTACACAGTTGCAACATGTCGTAACCACTACAGATGCAAGGTAATCCCACCTGGCAGCGGGCACACAGTCAACAACTGTAGATGGAAGGAAGTCCATGGGTGTGGCGCACATCACCTGTAGGGACACAACAGCTACCACCCTGGATGTGCAATCACGTCGTCGGTGGACACAGTTGACCAAACGAATCTGAAAGTACCCTGTGAAGGACAGAAATGACACACAGTCAAAAGCAATGGAGTACAGGACAGAACAGCAAAACTCATGCACAATACATGTTACAAGATACCCACCCAGAACCAAGTTAGCATGTCAACACTGTTGGGGAGTACAGCCCACCTGTTAGCACACATCGCAACACACATCCAGTCAAGTAGCCCATGGACACACTCCAACAGCACCAGAGCACCACCCACACATCATGCCAACTCACATCATTGACATGACACCTCAGGATACTCACATTCAGCTAAAGAAGTTGGTGATGAGCTGTGTGCGGACATCACCATCATCATCATCATCATCATCGTCACTGGCATCGTGGTCCAGGCCAGGATCCTCCACAGGTGGCGGATGTTGGTCATTGTCATCTTGGATGAGAGGCAACTCCTTCCGCACTGCCAGGTTGTGGAGCATGCAGCAGACGATGATAATCTTGCACACTTTCGCAGGGGCATATGGGAGGGACCCTCCGGTCTTGTCCAGGCAGCGGAAGCGGCTCTTCAGGAGACCAAATGTCCGCTCAATCACTCTCCTGGTCCGACCATGTGCCTCATTGTAGTGCATCTGGGCTGGTGTCACAGGGTTCCTGACGGGTGTCAGCAACCACGGTATGTTGGGGTATCCCGAGTTACCTACGGACAGACAAGTGCACATTAGCTGACTTGGAAAAGTGGGCGGAATACTACAGATCAGATCACACACAATGGCACAAAGTCAGTACACACCGACAAGCCAGGCACGCTGGTTCTGCATCTGTGCCATCATCCTGGGGATGCGACTACTCCTCATCACAAAGGCATCGTGTGCTGAACCAGGGAAACGGGCACACACGTGTGTGATGGTCATGTCTGCAAGACACACCACCAGTGCATTGACCGAGTGGTAGTGCTTGCGGTTCCTGTAGGCCTGCTCCTGGGCCTGTGGTGGTACCAAAGCCACATGTGTCCCATCAATGGAGCCAATGACATGCGGCATCCTCCCCAGGGCATAAAAGTCACTCTTCACTTCAGTGAGTCGTCGCAGTCTAGGGAAATAGATGTACTGGTTCAGGAATAGCAACATTGCCTCCAAAACATCGCGGAGCACACGGCTCAACATGGTCTGTGACATCCCACCAGCAGTCGCCACAGTATGTTGGAAGGTACCGGTGGCAAAGAAGTGTAGGGCTGCCATCACCTTCACCTTGGGGGTCAGCGCTGTAGGATACGGCCGGCCAGGCTGCAAATGTGGGGACAACTGCAGTGCCAAATCCTGAATCAGCTGCCTGGTGAAGCGGTACCGTCGGATGCTGTCCCGTTCCACCATCGTTGCCAGGTCTGGGAATGGTCGATGGACAGCAGGAGCCCTGCAGTGCAGAGGAGAAGTAAGCAATATTGTCAGTCACCCCACATATGCGGCATTGAACACACTCAAGATCCCAACATACATCATTATGAGGCACAACTACATGAAGTGTGCAGTTCCGGAAGGACATGTATGGTACATACATGGCCAACATCTGTCAACACGGTCCAACAGGTGGCATCAATTAGTCCCAGGTTGGCCCATTGGATATCATGAGGCCGTGTCACAGTTCCCATCTCCTGCTGCCGTGTCATAATAACCCCCACAGTGACATGTGAGGACAGATGTGCCCCAGGCACCACAGCTCAACGACAGGTACATTCCCAGGGACCCTGTATTGCCACATGGACACAGGCATTACATGGAGTATCATGTATACACCACAGCAAAACAACCATGACCCCCACAGGTAGTGGCCCCACTTGCCACGGCAGGACAGACATGGACGTCTGTGACACACACACGCACAACATCAAAGTCCATGCACACACAACCTGGATGTGGAGACTGTCTCCCATTGTGCACATGAAATCAGAGACATTGTAAACACTACATGCACAAAGACTGTGGAGGACCATCACTATTGTGCCACTGGGACACCCTGGCTCAAACATACCATCCCACATGGGACTCACGGGGTATGTGACATGACATACACATACACCACCGTGAAATGTGACCATGGCACATGCACAGATCTGAACAGTTGCACATCACAGTGGTCATGTACACGTAACACCCAGGATCCTGTCCCCATGAACACGTGCACAGCCTGGGGGTGGCTGCCCACAGGTGACACCCACAGGACAACATGTACACCAACATACACACAATAGGAAATGCAGCCTTACATGCCTTATGATAAAGTTTGGACAGGCTGTCGTGATGTAGGTGTGCCCCTCACTCCCTGGGAGCTATCTGTGGCTGGCATATGTCCATCTGAGACAGGCATGCTGACATATGCCAGTCACATGCACAGTGATGCGTTGTACTGCAATGGACCGATCGGTGCCCCCGGCCGGCCCATTGCATTCAATGTGTGCGGGTACGCGTTGTACCCCTGTACGCGTTGTACCCCTGTATGCGTTGTACCGCAATGGACCGATCGATGCCTCCGGCCGGTCCATTGCATTCAATGTGTGCGGGTACGCGTTGTACCCCTGTACGCGTTGTACCGCAATGGACCGATCGGTGCCTCCGGCCGGCCCATTGCATTCAATGTGTGCGGGTACGCGTTGTACCCCTGTACGCGTTGTACCCCTGTACGCGTTGAACTGCAATGGACCGATCGGTGCCCCCGGCCAGCCCATTGCATTCAATGTGTGCGGGTACGCGTTGTACCCCTGTACGCGTTGTACCGCAATGGACCGATCGGTGCCTCCGGCCGGCCCATTGCATTCAATGTGTGCGGGTACGCGTTGTACCCCTGTACGCGTTGTACCCCTGTACGCGTTGTACTGCAATGGACCGATCGGTGCCTCCGGCCGGCCCATTGCATTCAATGTGTCGCGGTGCACGCGTTGTACCCCTATGCAGCGTTGTACCGCAATGGACCGATCGGTGCCTCCGGCCGGCCCATTGCATTCAATGTGTGCGGGTACGCGTTGTACCCCTGTACGCGTTGTACCGCAATGGACCGATCGGTGCCTCCGGCCGGCCCATTGCATTCAATGTGTGCGGGTGCAGCGTTGTACCCCTGTACGCGTTGTACCCTATGCAGCGTTGTACTGCAATGGACCGATCGGTGCCTCCGGCCGGCCCATTGCATTCAATGTGCGCGGTGCAGCGTTGTACCCCTGTACGCGTTGTACCCCTGTACGCGTTGAACTGCAATGGACCGATCGGTGCCCCCGGCCGGCCCATTGCATTCAATGTGTGTGGTGCACGCGTTGTACCCCTGTACGCGTTGAACTGCAATGGACCGATCGGTGCCTCCGGCCGGCCCATTGCATTCAATGTGTGCGGGTACGCGTTAGTACCCCTGTACGCGTTGTACCGCAATGGACCGATCGGTGCCTCCGGCCGGCCCATTGCATTCAATGTGTGCGGGTACGCGTTGTACCCCTGTACGCGTTGTACTGCAATGGACCGATCGGTGCCTCCGGCCGGCCCATTGCATTCAATGTGTGCGGGTACGCGTTGTACCCCTGTACGCGTTGTACCGCAATGGACCGATCGGTGCCTCCGGCCCATTGCATTCAATGTGTGCGGGTACGCGTTGTACCCCTGTACGCGTTGTACCGCAATGGACTGATCGGTGCGCACCCATTGACAATGGGCTTGCCTGGCAACGGACGCGTTTTCGAATTTCGAACGAGTCGGTTGCTGGAAAATCAGTTGGTCACCCACAACAATGTTGCAAAATCATGTATGTCATGAAGTTGAAGATTTGAAGGATGCTGTGGGCGTGTTTTGGTGCTGCTATTCCATGGATTGGCCAGATTCAGAAGATGCAAACGACTTGGACCTATCACTTTGGACACAAGGGACAGTATCTGCCTCTCCAGCACATATAGATTGCTGGCTGTTCCCCTGAGAGCTCACTTGCCTGCACTACATGCTCCAGGACAACATCTGCCACTGCACTGCTGCTGTCTCTGCCCCTCTGGACCCTGCAATGGCACGTACTGTGGAGAGAGCCCCAGCCTTCAGCCTTGAAGAGAACCAGGCCCTGCTGGACAGCCTACTTCCACAGTACAGCAAGCTGTATGGGACACCAGGGGAGCAGGTGAGTGTTCTGTGCACTGCCTTTCTGAATGTGCATTTTGTCTGACTAGCAAGGCTGAAAGTCTGCACGCCACTGGCTAGCAGGCTCACTGAGTAGTTGTCACCCCCCATAGTGTGTAGTGACATGCACTGGACAGGTATGGTGCAGTGACAGTGCATTTGAACAAGGTTTTACTTCCCATGCAATGATACCATGTAGTGACGTCTGGCAAACTGTCCATGGGCAGCTTTGCACTGCCTGTGTACATCATGTGCCCCTGTGATTGAGACATGTATATACAACTGTGTCATGCACGGATATGTTGCATGTGTGGTAATGGCCTTTTCACTTTGTCATCCTGACAGGTTAATGCCCATCGGAAGCAGGAGATCTGGAAGGACATCGTCTGGGCCGTCTGGTCCGTGGGGGTCTACAAGCGCCGGATCCGCAACTGCCAGAAGAGGTGGCAGGACCTTCGGGGCTGGACCCGGAGGATTGCACGGGTCCAGCTGAAGCTGTCGCCTCCTCGCAGGAGGGGCGGAACACGGACCCTGACCCCCCACATGCTCCAGATCCTGGCGGTGGTGTTTCCAGACCTGGATGGGCAGCTGAAGGCCAGACAGCAGCAAGGAGGGGGTGAGTCAAAGACTGCACTGTGAACTCTGTATTACATGCTTTGTGCCCTCCTCTGGCCTGGTTCAACTGCCACAGTGCAGCAGTCATGTTGTCCAGGAGCCATGTCCCTCTATTGTGCACTGCCCACTGCTCATCTGATACCCAGGTGTGGCCCTTACATTCAGGGAATTGTGTCACTTGGGACTGTGTCCTTGCAGTTTGCTTCACTAAAGGTGGGGGACAGCATCTGTTTCCCTAACTCTGTTGTGGGCATCATGGGTGGGTCCATTGTTCATACAACGCCTGTGTTTGGACATGTGATCTGCGTGTTGCTTTGATATGCGGTCCACTTGCTGAGCTGAGCCACCACATGTGCCTGGGGTATGTGGCACACGCCCATGCAGCGGGTGGGAACAATGTTTGGGCCCCAGGAGTGTGCAGATTACGTGTGTCACACATACATAGCCAGCTATCCACTGTCCAGGGCACATCCCTCATTCATGTGGAGCAGGACAGTCATGCCTACTCCAGGCCATGCAATGCACTCTGTACTCCCACTCCCGTGTATCAGCTGACACATTGTGCACAGTGATTTGACCCCTCAGGTGTCTGCCTCTGTGTCAGTGTGCTGTGGATTAGTTGCCAGGACTGCTGGGGTGTTTCTTGGTAGGGGCTCAGCATGCCCCTGGAGATGTGACCATAGGAGACGATACTTGTGTGTCACATAGGTGTTTGATCAGCTGCCTGTGCAGACTGGGGTATGCGAATGTGAAGTTCAGGCAGCTGTTCCCCATTCACAGCAAATTGTGGGGGGCTCAGGTTCAGAGGGTAGTGTCACAGGTCTCCCATATGTCCAATAGGTATGACCTGGACAGATGAGGGTTAAGATGATGTGTTGTGTGGGGGATGTACATGTGCACTTGTGCAGCTCCAGGACTTGCATTCCCCATGACCTACTATTGTGACACAGTGCATAGTGTTGTTGTCTGGCTGCCAAGTCATACATCACTGAGACAGTGATGTATGACTTAGCAGTCATGCCTCTGCCATGGCATGTGTCAACTTATTGGTGGTCCTGCAGGGGAGTGACATGTGCTACATGCACACCATTGTGGCGATGGCTATCAGGACATGGGTGCATCATGGTGTCTGTCGCTGGTATGCATCACATGCATTTCCTATTTGACTCTGGGCATCCCTTTCATCCGGAAACCTGTACTGACTCAGTGGCAAGAGCTGTGATGTGTGCATGTCCACATGCCACACCGTGTCCTCTGCACTGTCCAACTACTGTGTACTTGGTGCATGTGTCCACACTGGGGTGTTGCAATCCAACAGACACCAGACAGATGGGTGCAAGGCCATGTGGGATGTGAGTGCCATGCTTGGCATCAGACTGACAATTGGCTTCTCCTGTTCAGTTATGGCACTTTTAGCAATGTACAACTAATGATGCCAGGGCTTGCTCTGTAATGTGCTGTGCTCACAGTGGTGTGTGCGTTTGGTGCAGGTGACTGATGTCTGCCTGTTTCCCCATTGTTTGCAGATACATCCACGGCCACGGAAGGGGACAGCTCCACGGACCAGGAGGAGCCAGAGAGCCAGACTGGGTCAGCAGCCGAGGAGTGGTCGGAGGGACCCAGTGGCACGGAGGGCGAGGGGAGCCACACCGAGGAGTCCTCAGCACCATCCACCTCAGCTGAGGACCAGAGCAACTCGGAGGATGACTCCCTTGTGGAGGCGGGTGTCAGCAGCCACCACACCCCAGCTAGTGTTGCTGTCCCCGCCACCACCAGCACCACCACCGCCCTCCCATCTGCTCCCATTCCCCAGGTCCGTGGAGGCTCCCATGTTCGGGAGCGTGTCTCCTTTGGGCCAGGCACCGCACCCCCTGCCCCTGTGTCCCCTGCTGCCCTGAGTGAGGAGTCTGTGTACCTCCTTCGCCAGCTCCATGTAGGGCAGACAGCCATGCTGAGTGTCCTCCATGCGCACACCGCACTGTTGACTCAGCTGGTGTCGTTCATGGAGGGCATCTCATCGGGCATGTCTGACCTACAGAGGGGCAATAGGTCCATGGACTCCTCCCTGACGGCAGCAGTGTCCCTCCTCAGACAGTCCCTCACCCCTCCTGCCTCTGCTCCATCCACACTCCCTAGCACCTTACCTGTCCCAAGCACACACACACCGGCACAGGCACACACCAGCACACACACGTCCAGCACACAGACACACACGCCACAAACAAAACGCACACGCACGCACAGTCAGGGGACTGAAACCAGACTCACAGGGGATGGGGCCCTGGTACACACACACGCATCCACGGGCACTGCGCAGTCCTCAGTTGCCTCTCCCTCCAAAGCACCCTCCCTTGCCTCACCTGCAACCCCAAAGACCCAGCGCCTCTTCCTCAGTGATCTCGGCCTCTTCCCCTCCGATCCAGCTGCTCCAGCATCCAGGGTGAAGAGGAAGCCCCCCCCACACGGAGCAGAGTGCCCCTCGCCCCCGGACACCCTCCCCCAGGTGCAGACAGACTGAGGCCCCCACCCGCAAGTCCCCCCGGAGTGGTAAGAGCAAGACCCCGCCGCCGCCCTGCAGCTCAAGCACCAGGTCTCCTTCCTCCATCCCTCAGGCCCCCACTCCACAGGTGCCCCACCACACCCTGCCCCAGGTTCCCCCACCCACAGATATACCATCCCCAAGAGGCTCCGGCCTTCTCCCCCTGCCACTTGCTCTCCCGGCACCACCCCCCCGCTGCGCTTGTCTGTGCCACTGATGTGGTGAGGGTGTCCTCCCCCTCTGTCCAGCCCACCTTGCCTGTTCCCCATTCTCCTCCCCTGGTGGTAGGCACTGCAGTGGAGTCCACTACCACCCTGTCTGACTTGGGCACTGCAGTGGCGGACCTGTCCACTCCATCTGCACCCACCACCCCTTCCCTTCTTCCTCCTGGTGAGCCCTGATCCTGTCCCTGCGGTGCCTGGCCTACCCCCCCGGTTGCCCCTCCTAGTGGATTGTCCCTGGTTTTGTGCAGGCATGTGTAGGGTGGCATCTGCCACTGTCACCCACTTGTGACTTTGTTGATGGACTGGCCATTGGCCTTTGTTTATGTTCTACCGGACTTATACTTTTAATGCCACATATGCTGAATAAAGCAACTTTCTGTTCTCTAGTGCTTTTGCTTCTGATGTACATGATGTTGATGATGCTAACCATGCCCTTGCTGCAGTGATGGTGATATTTGGTCTCATGATAATGAAGTGTTACTGTGCAGGAACCCATGTGGTCCAGGGGAATGTGTCCTATCCTGTGGTGTATCCATGTCATCCATAGCAGCATCTGAGGGTGTCATGTGTTCAGTATTTGGCAATGGGATTTCCTACTTAGATTGGCTATTTCACATCTGTGGCTTCCACCCCTGCACATCTGTTGTGCCTGCCATTGTTCAATTCGTCTACTTCCCTGACCGTGTGGCCATCTCCAGTGGACATGCAGGTTTGGGCATCAATGGGGAAGGACTCATCTGTGTTGTCAGTGCAACATTGCTATACAAGTGTGTTGGATCTGTGCTGATGATTCCGTTGGCACTTCCATGACCAGGCTGATGTGACGGGAGCCCTCATTTGGTGCTAATTGTTGATTGTGTGACCAAGTGCTCAGCTGACATGATGGGGCCCTACTGAGGCAACATATGGCACAGCTTTCCTCACACAGGAGTGGAGTCCCCTCATGGCAGTGTGTACTCCTGTGACATTGCCTGCGCCCAAGGTGTGTGTTGTATGTGCATGTCTGTGTGTTCACTTCCGTTTAGCTGTGCATGCTGTGATCCCTAGTGTTGTACCTGTTTGTGATGCTAGCTGAGTTGAGCTATGTTCCCCCAAAGTCTTCTCCCTGGGTTCTCTGTGATGTGGGTGCATGGCACATTACTGGTCATCAGGGTGTCACCCATAGGTGTGTTTGCTGTCAGGGCTGAGTTTGTGTGCAGACGCAGATGGGTCACAGTCAGGTTTCCCCTTGGCACTTGTTGTTTGCCCCTGTCATGTGATTTCCAGTTTTTGTTATCTTTCAGTGATTGTGACACGTTGTGTGTGTGACTGCTGGCACTCCTCAGGGTCCGGGCTGCAATGTTGGTTGTTGTCTATGTGTGTTCTTTGTGGGTGACCTTGGCTTCTTCATTGGTGTGTGACTGTGGCTGGGATCCCATTGGTTGGTGTGGTATTGCCGTCATGTCCATGTACAGCGTAGTGTGCAGTGTGTCAGACATTCAGGAGTCTTGTTGAGTGTCCATGTGTGATGTGTTTCTGCACCTTGGTTCCCACCCACCACCCTGGAATAGTCATGGGTGCATGTGCAATGTCACCAGTGCATGTGTGCTTCACTGCTGCACATTGTTGGAGGTCGAGGGGTGTGGTGTTGAGTGTGTGCAGATGAGAGTTGTTGCCCGGCTAGGCCCCTGCCTCCATGTTGGCCTTGGCTTACTGGCCATGCTGTTTGATTTGTGCTTGTGTAGGTGTGATGGTAGTTAGTTGCTCAGTACACATGACTGTGGTTCACAGTGTGAACCACATTTAGCTTTGTCATCACAGTGGGATTGTAATGCAGCCCAGGGTCACCACATTGTGGGGGCCCTGGGGGTGGTGCTGTGGTGTGTCTGTGTCTTGGTGTGTCAGTTGCTGTCCCTACGTGCCTGTGTGACATGTGTGATTTGTGCTCCCTCTCATCTGACAATGCCTGCTTGCCCACATAGGGGATTTGGATCCATGAGTTACCTTTGTGTGGCACTGTATGCACATCTGTATGATTGGTATTCAGGTCTCCTCATGTGTTGTGTGGTTGCCTGGGGACACTGGCACCCCCCCCTCACCTGTTGTGTATGATGTGCAGTGTGGGTCTGCCTGTTTGTGTTTGTGCATCTGCACCACTGCATTGGCATATCTTGGGTGTGCCATTGGCTGTATGTAGTTTGGTGGGTTTCCCCTGCTGTCCCTGGGACTCCTAGGTCATCGGTCAGCACAATGATCATGGTTTGTGTGTCCCATTGCTGCCATGGTATGGTATGTGTTCACCCCACATCTGCAGTCTCCACAGGGTATCTGCATGTGTGTGCCCATTGGTGCAAATATGTGGGTCTGCATTCTGATGGTCACTTCTGTCATTGTGTCATTGATGATTGTTGACGGTGTGTTTGTCTGCACATGGCCAAAGGTATGTCTTATTTGCACTGCAGGATTTGGCTCCCCCAATTTATGTTGCAATGGGACACATACACTACTTTGCCACTGATGTGTTTGTTGTTCTGTGACCAGGAATCATCCATGCAGTTTGACAGTTGCACCTCTTTCTTTGTCAACACTTACCTTTTGGTCACTGTGATGATGGGGGTTTGGACCCCATTGCCACAATGTTCGAAATGTGCTTCAGCTATGGACCCCACACTTACATTTTGGTCACTGTGATGATGGGGGTTTGGAACCCATTGCCACAATGTTCAAAGTGTGCTTCAGCTATGGACCCCACACTTACATTTTGGTCACTGTGATGATGGGGGTTTGGACCCCATTGCCACAATGTTTGAAATGTGCTTCAGCTATGGACCCCACACTTACATTTTGGTCACTGTGATGATGGGGGTTTGGACCCCATTGCCACAATGTTCAAAATGTGCTTCAGCTATGGACCCCACACTTACCTTTTGGTCACTGTGATGATGGGGGTTTGGACCCCATTGCCACATTGTTCAAAGTGTGCTTCAGCTATGGACCCCACACTTACCTTTTGGTCACTGTGATGATGGGGGTTTGGACCCCATTGCCACATTGTTCAAAGTGTGCTTCAGCTATGGACCCCACACTTACATTTTGATCACTGTGATGATGGGGGTTTGGACCCCATTGCCACAATGGTCATGGCCTGCTTGCATTGTGGGTGCCACACACATATATGTGTGGCACATGTGCTAGGGGTCACATTGTATGTTCAAAGTCATGTTCGGTGTTGTAGGCATTTGACACAGTATACACACGCTTGTCATGGTGTTGGGGGGATGTCTTCTTCTTGCATTCCCTAGGTTGTGGTGTGCTGGTTGTGTCATGCATTGTCCATCCTATGAGTGGGGGTGGTAGTAGTGGTAGGCATCCAGCCCCCCCTGGGTGAGGGTGGTAGTAGTGGTAGGCATCCTGCCCACCCTGGGTGAGGGTGGTAGTAGTGGTAGGCATCCTGCCCCCCCTGGCTAAGGGTGGTAGTAGTGGTAGGCATCCAGCCCCCCTGGGTAAGGGTGGTAGTAGTGGTAGGCATCCTGCCCCCCTGGCTAAGGGTGGTGGTAGGCATCCAGCCCCCCTGGGTGAGGGTGGTAGTAGTGGTAGGCATCCTGCCCCCCTGGCTAAGGGTGGTAGTAGTGGTAGGCATCCAGCCCCCCTGGGTGAGGGTGGTAGTAGTGGTAGGCATCCAGCCCCCTGGCTCAGGGTGGTAGTAGTGGTAGGCATCCAGCCCCCTGGCTAAGGGTGGTAGTAGTGGTAGGCATCCAGCCCCCTGGCTAAGGGTGGTAGTAGTGGTAGGCATCCTGCCCCCCTGGGTGAGGGTGGTAGTGGTGGTAGGCATCCAGCCCCCCTGGCTAAGGGTGGTGGTAGGCATCCGGCCCCCTGGGTGAGGGTGGTAGTAGTGGTAGGCATCCAGCCCCCTGGGTAGGGGTGGTGGTGCGCATTCAGGCCCCTGTGTGCATATGTGGCATTGGTGATGGGCATCCCGCCCCTATGGTGCTGCTGTTGCTGGTGTAAGTATATTCTGCATCCCTCTGTGTGTGTGTGATGTGTCGTGTACATGTTGTATGTGTTTTGTGGTTGGTGTCTGGCTTACCTTCTGCGCCGTACACGTCCGTGCCTGTTCCGGTAGTAAATGTAGAATATTGGTATGATCGGGACGAAGGGATTCATGGTTGGTTCGTGTCGTTCGTCCTTCTCGTTGCTTCGCGTCGTCCTCGTCGCTGCCGTGTTCGTCTCGGAGCCGTGGATCCTGTTGTGGCGCGAATCGGAGCTTATGTGCGCCTCTCCCGGATGCTTTGACGTGCCGTGCGTAGCGACGGGTTCGGCGCGTACGGAAAGCGCATCGTACTCGTTCGGCCGGACGGAGCTGCATTTTCCCTTCCGTGCGACTCGATTCAGCGTTTCCGGATTCGCCTCGGTCGGGGAACAGGACCTGGTTTGGGTGAGTACGGCTCGGCCGGATTCTTTGATGTTGTGCGCATCGTACTTACTCGTTCGGTGTGCTGTACGGATCGGTCGGGAAACAGGCTTTCGCATGGCTTTTTTCCCGACCGAATGGTGTTGGGTGCGCCTCCGACCGAGATCGGAATCGGCCCCTGAGTATGTGAGTGAGTGTCTCAGTGGGTGTTTGAGTAGGTTTGTAAGTGGGTGTCAGATAATATGAGTGGGGCCATAAGTGGGTATATGAGTGTCTAAGTGGGTCTGTGAGTGGGTGTGTGAGTCTCTGAGAGGGTCTGTGAGTCAGTCTGTGAATCTCTGAGTAGATCTGTGAGTGGATGAGAGAGTATGAGTGATTCTGTAAGTAGGTGCATGAGTGTCTGACTGTGAGTAGGTGTACATGTCTGAGTTCATCTGTGAGTGAGTGCCTGAGTGAATTGGCCTGTGAGTGGCTGTGAGAGTGTCTGAGTTGTTCTGTGAGTGGGTGCATGAGTACCTGAGTGGATTCTGCTCATTTTGCAGAGTTACCGAAAAACTCCACTAAATTCCGGGAGTTCCGTGAGCAGGCAGAGTATTGCCTGGCCATCACTAAGGAAGTCCCTTTGGCTGCTGAGGGTCGTTGGGGGCCAATAACCCCTGTGGTTGCCACAATTAAGTCCCCCAGAGTGGATTTGCTGAGAACTTGTGGAGGGGCCCCTCTCTCAACCACTCTGCACACACTCCTCCTGGTGCACTACTGGTTAGGGATAAACTCCCCTTGGCAGCTGAGGGTCGTTGGGGGCCAAGAACCCCTATTGTTGCCACAAGTAATTCCTCACCAACGGGATTGCTGGGACCTTTTTGGAGGCCCAGCCCCTTTTCTCAATGACTCTGCAAAGGTTCTCCTGTTGCACTATTGGTTGGGGGATGAAGTCTCAGGAACGAGTATGGAGGAAAGAATACTCGGCAAAAGAAAAAAACATGGATTTTGGCCCCTACACAGCACAGAGTCTGCATTGATTGCTGCCACGGAGGAACTCTATGTCCAATTAGACGGCAGAGGGAAGGCTATATTGATTTTGCTTGACCTCTCAGCCGCGTTCGATATGGTTAATCACCAAATACTCTTCCATCGCCTGTCCAAAATAGGGATCACAGGCGCAGCCTCTAACATACTTAGATCCTACTTAATGGACAGAAAACAAACTATAGTAATGGAAGAACATAAATCTCACCCCTATGCCCTGCCGCGCGGAGTGCCTCAGGGTTCTTCGCTATCTCCAACTCTGTTCAATGTCTATATTACCCCATTAGCCAAACTCATTTGCTCTCATGGCTTTACTGCCATTTGTTATGCAGATGACACTAAAATAGTGGTGTCTCTATCCTCAAAGTCTGAGGATGTGGCAACTAAATGTAATGATTGTATGGTTCATATTATCAGGTGGATGCATGACAACTGCTTAAAGTTGAACACTGACAAAACCGAAGTGGTATTGTTTGGCAAGGATACTGCCTTCTGGAACACCTCCTGGTGGCCGGAAGCAGCCGGGCCTTGCCCATCGCCAGTAAAAAAGGTAAAAAATCTCGGCGTCACTCTAGATGACCATTTATCATTATCTGATCAGGTTAACTGCATTACATCATCATGCTTTTTTATGCTGAAGATCCTACGACAAATTTTACCTTTCATTCTTATGGATCTTAGGAAAACAGTCATCGTTGCTCTGGTGCTATCAAAAATCAATTATTGCAATGCCCTTTACTTAGGGGCAAACAAGAGTACGACATGCAAGCTGCAATCATTACAAAATGCAGCTGCACGACTACTGCTTAACATTCCCAAATTCAGTCCTGTATCTCAAAGTATTCGTGACCTGCCCTGGCTCCCAATCCAGGCAAGGATCCACTTCAAATCAATGAGCCTTGTGCACAAGACACTTTACGGGGCTGAACCCGCCTATCTCAGTAAGCATATCAGACGGCACGTCCCACAACGCAACCTCAGATCATCGACGGGCTCCCTACTTGTTGTTCCCAGGGTGAAGACCATAAAATGGGGTGGCAGAAGTTTCTTCCATCTGGCCCCTAAACTGTGGAACACTTTGACCATCAGTCTGAGAAGTCAAACCAATAGACAACTGTTCAGAAATTTGCTAAAAACATGGCTTTTTGCATCTAAGCCATAGTCCTTACCACCTCCCTCTGGTCCAGTTTCTATGACAGCTAGCGCTAAGATGCCTTGGCATACACGCGCTTTATAAAACTTTCATTTCATTTCAAGTACCCTTGGCTGCTGAGGGTCGTTGGGGCCCAAGGACCCCTATTGTTGCCACACGTACGTCCCCCACACCGGGATTGCTGAGACCTCATCAGAGGAGCCCACCCCTTTCTCAATCACTTTGCAAACGTGCTTCCTGGCGTGCTACTGGTTGGGGGAGGAACTCCCCTTGCTGCTGAAGGTCTTTGGGGGCCAAGAACATCTATTGTTGCTGCAAGTAATTCCCCCACAGTGAGATTACTGAGTCCTCATCGGAGGCCCACACCCTTTCTCAACCACTCAGCAAACGCACCTCCTGGTGCACTACTGGTTTGGGGATTAACTCACTTTGGCTGCTGAAGGTCGTTTGGGGTCAAGATCCTCTATTGTTGCCACAAGTAAGTCCCCCATAGTGTGATTGCTGAGACCTCATTTGAGGCCCACCCCTTTTCTCAACCACTCTGCCTGCAAAGGGGCCTCCTTGCACACTACTGGTTGGGGGATGAAGTCCCCTTGACTACTGAGGGTTGTTGGGGGCCAAGAACCCCTATTGTTGCCACAAGTAACTCCCCCACAGCAGGATTGATGAGGCCTCATTGGAGGCCCGCCCCCTTTGTCAACTACTCTCAAAAGGGATCTCCTGGTGCACTACTGTTTGGAGGATGACATCCCCTTGGCTATTGAGGATCGTTGGGGGTGAAGAACCCCTATTGTTGCCACAAGTAAGTCCCCCACAGCAGGATTGCTGAGCCCTTGCTGGAGGCCCTGCCCCCTTTCTCAACCACTCTGCAAAGGGGCCTCATGGTGCACTACTGATTGTGGGATGAAGTCTAGGTGTGAGCACGCCGGTAAACTCAGCTCTGTCGGTGGTTGGTGGAGCATTTGCCAAACTCCGTGTTCCAAGAGAAGCGCAGAATGTTGAAAATGTACAAACTCCACTGGCAGAGCGGAGTTTACCGCCCACCCATAGTTTTTTGCCTTGTTTCTGCCCACTTCTGACCTTTATTTTGCCTCTTTCTGCTTGCTGCTAACCCTTATTTTTCCTCTTTCTGCTCATTTCTGACCTGTCATTTGCCTCTTCTAGTTCAATTCTGACCTTTATTGTGCCTCTTACTACTCATTTCTGATCTCTATTTTGCATCTTTCTGATAGTTTCTGACCTTTATTCTGCCTCTTGTTGCTCATGTCTGACCTGTAGTCTGCCTCTTTCTGCTCGTTTCTGACCTCTATTCTGCCTCTTTCTGCTCGTTTCTCATCTTTATCATGCCTCTTTTTGCTTGTTGCTGACTCTTAATCTGCCTCTTTCAGCTCGTTTCTCACCTTTATTTTGGATCTTTCTGCTCAATTCTTACCTTGATTTTGCCTCTTTCTGCTAATTTCTCACCTTTATTCTGCCTCTTTCTGCTCGTTTCACAACTTATTTTGCCTCATTCTGCTCACTGCTGACCTTAATTCTGCCTCTTTCTGCTCATTTCTGATCTTTACTTTGCCTCTTTCTGCTTGTTTCTCACCTTTATTTTGCCTCTTTCTGCTAATTTTTATGTTTATTTTGCCTCTTTCTGCTCGTTGCTGACTTGTAGTCTGCCTCTTTCTGTCCATTTCTCACCTTTATTTTGCCTCTTTCTCCTCGATGCTGACCTTTACTCTGCCTATTTCTGCTTGTTGTTGACCTTTATTCTGCCTCTTTCTGCTCGTTTCTCACCTCTATTCTGCCTCTTTATGCTTGTTTCTTACCTTTATTTTGCCTCTTTCTGCTCATTGCTGACATTTATTCTGCCTCTTGATGTTCATTTCTGACCTGTATTCTGCTTCTTTCCGCTCGTTGCTGACCTTTCTTATGCCTCTTTCAGCTAGTTTCAGACCTTTATTCTGTGTCTTTCTGCTTGTTTCTGACCTTTATATTGCCCCTTTCTCTTCTTTACCCCCCCAAGACCACGGGGGAACCTTAAGGCCCCCGCGGAAACTGCTTGGCCCCGCCACCTGCGGGATCCAGTATTGTTCTCACAGACAGGGAGTTGCTAACAGGGAGCAGCTTGTTGTCTATCAGAGCAATCCTTTCATCTGCTTCCCAGTCCACTTGACAGCAGGCAAACAGACAAAACCTCTGCTCTCGGCAAACGGCAATGGTTTCACAGGTCTTGCTTGCTGAGAGTGGAAATTGTGTTTGCTCTGACATAGCAGGAGCTGACAAAACTCCTGCCAAGTCAGAGCAAATAGATATATCCGGGGGTGGGCACCCCAGGACATAACAGGAGCCAGCCCTGGAGTGTGGCGGTACCCAGGGCCATTATTGGCTCCAAAAGGGGGGCCGCGCAGCCCCCATCCTTTGATCTGCACGGGGAGCCGGTGGACCCTGGGGCTGTATATGGCCCAGGAGTGGGGGCCGCATGGCCCCTCTACCATTTAAAAAAATAAAATAAAATTTGGCCCTGGGGAGTTGGGGGTCTCTGGGGATTATAAAGTCCATGGAGGGGAGCCCCATACTCCCCCTTCCTTTTTATCAATAAATCGCCGGGGAGGTAGTGGTCCCCGGGGCTCAATGTGCCTTAGGAGGGCGGCCCTTTGTGCCCTCTCCTTTTTAACCCCTGTGTGCCAAGGAGGTAATGCTGTGCCGAGGACGTAACCATTACATCCTGGTACTGGCCAGAGTGGGAAGTGCTCGTGCTTCCCCCATGGGCTGCCCCCCTATATGCCCTCACTGGGGATGGCAGCGGAAGTGCTTCCGCTGGCACCCTCAACCCCTCTCTCGGCAATCAGATGACATTGGCGAGCTCACGGCGCACCAGCAGAGAGAGGATGCATTATTGGTAAGTCCTTCTCTCGGGTGTATGGGGTAAACAGACACAGGGGGAAAGGAAAGAGTTTTTCCTTTCCCCCTGTGCCTGTTTTGAATAGATTCCTGCTCCACGATCGCAGGTGCGACCCACGATCGTGGAGCAGGAATCCATCCACTGGATCACCAGAGATTTTTTTTTGTGTATTTGGGAGAGTGACCCCTTAGGCAAGGTTCGCTCCCCTGGCTGCGTGTTTATCCGTGTTTCGCCCCCCTGGCTTAAACCCACTAGGCACCAGGGATTTTATTTTTCACACATTCTGGGAGCAACCCCTTGGGCAAGGGTAATTTCCATAGGGGTTATTTCCTTTTTTTCTGTGTTTTGGCCCCCCTGGGGCTAGATCAGCCATTTTTCCTGCCGATCTAGCCCCCCGGGGATTCAAAACCCACTAGAAGGCAGGGAATCGTTTTTTAGTAATTAAGGATCGCTCCCCTTTTGGGGATGAATGTTTTGGCCATTTCTGCCTCCCTTGAAGGCAGATTTGCCTTTTTTTAGGCCCATCTCAGAAGCCACTAGACCACCAGGGATTATTTTATGTATGCAATTAGAAATGTTTTGGGGAGTGGCCCTTTGGGTAAGAGTCACCCCCTTTTGGGGATGAATGTTTTGGCCATTTCTGCCCTCCCTTGGTGGCAGATCAGCCATATATTTTTAGGCCCATCTGCCCCCAAGGGGGGCAGAAGCCAGTAGACCACCAAGGATTTTTTTTGTACATGTTGCAAAACCTTTTGGGGATGAATATTGTGGCCATTTATGCCCCCCTTTGGGGCAGAATGGCTTTCTATTTTTAGACCCATCTGCAGAAGCCACTAGACCACCAGGGATTCTTTGGTATATAAAAATGTTTTGCTGAGTGGCCCTTTGGGCAGAGGTCACTGCCCTTTTGGGGGTGAGTGTTTTAGCCATTTCTGCCTTCCTTTGGGGCAGATCGGCCTTATATTTTTAGACCCATCTGCCCTAGGGGGGCAGAAGCTGCTGGATCACAAGGGATTTTATTGTTTATAGTGCAAAATGTTTTGGAGAATGGCCCCTTGGGCAAGGGTCGCTCCCCTTTTGGGGGTAAATATTCTGGCTTTTTCTGCCCCCATTGGGGGCAGATAGGCCTTGCATTTTTAAGCCCATGTGCCCCCAAGGGGGCAGAAGCCACTAGATCACCAGAAAATGTTTGTTTGTTAAATGTAGTTTGGCTGATGGTCTGGGTGTTTTGCCATTATTTGTGATCATAACTTTTTTTTCTCCTTTTCATTTTAGTGCAAAGCTTTTGTTTTACTTTGGCAGGTTGTTGGGATGCTTTTTGAGTATTCTTCTGACCATAATTATGCGACTGACTCTGCTTTTGAGGCAGAAGAGAAAGGCTAGGATTCTGGCAGTGAATTTTCTGTCTGAGAGGAATCATCTGATGATGAAGCTACTCTCAGTGCAGATGAAGCTACTCTCAGTGCGGATGAAGTGCCTGTTTTAGAGGAGGACACTGATGTGTCGATAGTACAGCAAGAGGCAGCTGGATTGCTGCCCGGGGCTGTAATTCTTCCCATTGGAAGTGCTGGACTCTGGGTTCACTTAAACATGGTGCAGCCGGTGTTGCCTGTTTATAGTGGTGTTGCAGGGTGTAGAGTGAATTGTGAAAAATTTCTGCCTATAAATTTCTTTCAGTTGTTTTTGGATGATGTATTTTGGCTGAGATTGCAGAGCAGACTAATATGTATGCTGAACAGTATTTGAGGGACAACAGTGCTAGACTTAAGCCACACTCTAGAGCTACCCGGTGGACTCCCACAAATCTGGATGAGCTGAAGAAGTTCTTGGGTTTAACTTCTTTGATGGGCCTGATAAGAAAGCCATTGCTGTCTTCATATTGGTCTACTAATCCCTTGATGGCAACAGCTATGTTTCCTGCAATCATGAGTCGCAATTAGTATTTGCTTCGTCTTTGGGTGTTGCATTTTGTTGTTAATGCTTTTGCGTTGCCCCAAGATCACCCTGATTGTGCCCGTCTTTTTAAGGTTTGGCCTGTCCTTGATCACTTTGTAGATCGATTTTCAGAGATCTATGTGCCAGGGAAATAAATAGCTGTGGATAAGTCTTTGGTCCTGTTCAAGGGGCGATTGGTTTTTAGGCTGTACATTCCTAGCAAGAGGGCACGTCATGGAATTAAAATGTATATGCTGTCTGAGAGTAGTACTGGATATTAATTCAGGGTCTACACTGGTAGGGATTCCAGTATTGACCCCCCGGTTGTCCGTCCACTTTCGGAGTTACAGAGAAAATTGTGTGGGAACTGGGTAGAGGACATTTTAGCAAAGGTCACCATTTATATGTAGATAACTTTTACATTGGTGTGCCATTGTTCAAGGAATTGTTCAAAGTGGACACTGTTGCTTGTGGCACAATCTGCTCTAGCCGTAAAGGTTACCAAAAAGAGCTGGCTTGTAAAAAACTTGTGAAGGGACAGTGCAGTGCCTTGCGTAGTGATGAGCTCCTAGCTAAGAAATTTTCGGGCAGAAGAGATGTCTATATGCTGACTGCCATCCATGATGAAAGTACTTCAGCTGTGACTGTTTGGGGTCAGGCTGCTGAAGTGCCCAAACCTGTGTGCATTTTAGACTAGAAGAAGCACCTGGGTGGTGTAGATCGAGTAGATCAGAGGTTGGAACCTTACACTGCTGTTCGTAAGGCGTACATTTGGTATAAGAAGTTGGCTATCCATTTAATCTATTTAGCATGCTACAATGCCTTTGTTGTATTTAAGGATTGCTCTCCAGAGTCAAAGATGACATTTGTTCAGTTTTAGCAGTTTCTCATAGGCTGTCTTCTTTTATTGGAACATGCAGGAATTCCTAGAGAAGCAGTGGTGGAGGATGTGGCTAGATTGAAAAATCGCCACTTTTCTGATCACCTTCCTCCCATGTCCAAAATGATTTCCTGTTAAGAAATGTAGAGTCTATGCCCAAAGAGATGTGCAGAAGGAGAGTCGTATGTACTGCTCCTATTGTCCTTCTAATCCTGGGCTGTGTGTGCCCACATGCTTTAAATTGTACCACACGCAACAGAGTTTTTGGTTGCAACTCTGAGCATAAAAGTAAACTGACTGGTCTGTATTCTTTTATATTTTTTGTTCAGATTTCATGTTTGGCATAAGTGTGATGTATTTACTTAGAGCTGTTGTGCTTGTAGTTATATTGCATCTATTGCCAATTTGTGTTTTCTTTTTTGCATAAAAAATGTGATGGCAGTGTGTGTGGACTGGCGCTTGGCTGGTGGTGTACGTGGACTGGCACTTGGCTGATGCTGTGTGTGGACTGGTGCTTAGCTGGCAGTGTGCATGGACTGGTGCTTGGCTGGTAGTGTTCATGGACTGGCACTTGGCTAGTGGTATGTGTGGACTGGTGCTTGGCTGGTGGTATGTATGGACTGGTGTTTGGCTGGTGGTATGCATGGACTGGCGCTTGGCTGGTGGTGTGCATGGACTGGCACTCAGCTAGTGGTGGGTGAGTAGTGACTTGTTGCTGGTCACTACATACACTGCTAGCCAAACGTCAGACCACACACTCCATCACCCAGTGTGGTTGCTGTGTCAGGCATGTGGGTGTATGAAAGTGATGGGCCATTGCCTTTTTGATGTGAGTATTGTAATGTGCTGGGCTCAGTGTGAATGGTCTTGTATTTGTCACAAATGAAGCGTGTGTGAATGGCCTGTAAAGAGGTTTGTGCCTTGTCGTGGCTTTACAGCTCACGAGCTGTGAGTCTATGGTTCAGGTTTTTAACCTTTTAACTATTAACAGTGCATTTTATTATTGTGAAATGCCTTGTTAATAAAATTGTACGCTCTGAACCTTCACTCAGCCTCATGCCAAATCCAACCAGTATGTGTGTGTACTTGATGAATAGTTAGTTGTGAAGTAATATTTGCATTTTCTGGCTTTCTCTGCCAGGGTGTACATTGTCTCTAAATTATCGGTTGATGTGAGTGTTGTAATGTGTTGGGCCCATGACTGGCAGTGTGAATGGTCTTGTATGTGTCATATATGAAAGGTGTGTGAATGGCCTGTAAAGAGGTTGGTGCCTTGCAGTGGCTCTATAGCTCACGAGCTGTGAGTCATTGGTTCAGGTTTTTAACCTTTTAACTATTAACAGTGCATTTCCGTTTTGTGAAATCTCTTGTTAATAACATTTTATGCTCTGAACCTTCACTCACACTTGTGCCAAGCCGACCAGTATGTGTACGTACTTGAGGTATAGTTGGTTGTGAAGTAATATTTGCATTTTCTGGCTTTCTCTGCCAGAGTGAACATTGTCTCTAGGGAAAATATACCAGTCCCCGATATTTTCATAAAGTAGAAACCCAGGGGAGTACATGGTGGTGTCCCTTTCGTGGATCCCATCAAGTTTTCTTACCCAAAATGCCCTGCAAGCCTATAAATATGACTACAGTCAAAGATTTTCCCTGCATTACTGTGTCATATTCTACCAGAATCAGAAATAATCCACAAATTTCCTACCGCCAGCATTCCCCCAGGTCTCCTGATAAAAATAGTACCTCACTTGTGTGGGTTTGCCGAGTGTCTGCCACAGGGAAGGGCCCAAAACATATTGTGGAGGCATAAAAAATTATCAATCACATAGCGACCTGGTTTTGCAAGGGGATCACCTGCGTTTTTGTTTTGGGCTCGGCGGCCATGTAGGGAAGCCTACCAAACTCAGACATTTCTGCAAACTAGACACACAGGGGAGACCAAAGTTGTGTGGCTTGAGTGGATTCCCCAACGTTTCCCTACCCAGAATCCCCTGCAAAACTCAAATGTTAGTAAAGAATTACATTTTCCTCACATTTCTGTGTGGCAAAGATGTGGGATCACAGGACAAAGACAATTTCCTACCACCCGGCCCTCCCACAGATCTACTGATAAAAATGGTACCTCACTTGTGTGAGTGGGCCAAGTGTCCGACACCGGGAAGGGCCCAAAACGTATTATTGAGGCATCAAAAACTATCACTCACAGAACGACCTCGTTTTGAAAGGGGGTCACCTGCCTTTTTGGTCCTGGGCTCAGAGGCCATGCAGGGAAATCTACCAAATCCAGACATTTCTGAAAATTAAACACCTGGGGAGTCCAAAGATGTGTGACTTGCGTGGATCCCCCAAAGTTTTCTTACCCAGAATCCCCTGTAAACCTCAAATTTTGCTAAAACAAAATATAAGTTTTCTTACATTTCTGTGTGGGGATTGCTGTGCCAGCATGAATTTCCTACCATCTAGCATTCCCCTTGGTCTTCTGAGTAAAATGATACCTCACATGTGTGGGTGGGCCAAGGCCCTGCGACTGGGATAGGTCAAAAACGTAGAGATTGAGGGAATAGCACAGCAAGTTCTAAGCGCTTTTTTTTTGTTTATATATATTTTTAGGTTGATGTTGCATTGGACACCCACACAAGTGAGGTATAATTTTTATTTGGAGACCAAGGGAAATGCTGAGTAGTAGGAAATTTGTGCTGGCGCGGTGACCCTAGACAGAAATGTAAGGAAAATATGATTTTTTTACACTAAATTTGAGGTTTGCATGGGGTTCTGGGTAGGAAAAGGTTGGGAGATCCACATAAGCCACACATCCTTGGACTCCCCATGGTATCTAGTTTTCAGAAACGTCTGGGTTCAGTAGGTTTCCCTGCATGGCTGCGAAGCCCAGGACCAAAAACACAGGTGACTCCCTCGCAAGCCCAAATCTTTTTGTGATCGATAATTTTCAAGTCTTCACAGTAAGTTTTGGGCCATTTCCTGTCACGGGCACTAGGCCTACCCAACAAATGAGGGTCCATTTTTGGGGGGAGACTTGGGGGAATGCTGGGTGGGTGGAAGTTTGTGGCTCCCCCAGATTCTAGAACTTTCCATCACAGAAATGTGAGGAAAATGACACAGTCTAAGTTTTGCAAGGGACTTTGGGTAACAGAACCTGGTCCGAGCCACACAAGTCACCTCATCCTGGATTCCTCTGGGAATCTGGTTTTCAAAAATGTATAGGTTTGCTAGGTTTCTGTAGGTGCCGGCTGAGCTAGGGCCCAAAATCCACAGCTAGGCACATTGCAAAAAGAAAGTCCGTTTTCTGTGGAAAAATCTGATGTGTCCATGTTGCGTTTTGGGTCATTTCCTGTCGTGGACACTAGGCCTACCCACACAAGTGAGGTACCATTTGGGTGGGTGGAAGTTTTGTGGCTCTCCACAGATTCCAGAACTTTATATCACAGAACTGTGAGGAAAATGTGTTTTTTGTTACAAAGTTTGAGGTTTGCAAGGAATTCTAGGTAACAGAACCTGGTGAGAGCCACACAAATCACCACATCCTGAATTACCCTAGGTGTCTGTTTTTCAAAAATGTACAGGTTTGCTAGGTTACCCTAAGTGCCGGCTGAGCTAGGGCTCAAATTCAACAGCTAGGCACATTGCAAAAAAAGGGTCAGTTTTCTGAGGAAAAATGTGATTTTTTCACTTTATTTACTTCTGTTTACCTTTCTTCCTTCTTTTTCCTGTTTCTTTTTTTCTCTCTTTCCCCTCCAGCTCCATGGCAGAGCAGTACGCCAAAAAAGCAAGATGAAAAGCAGCCGCCTTCATTGCTGTAGGCGGCACCAGGAAGAGGTGCAGCCCTGTGCCTTATTTGCATCGGTGGAGGTGGCAGCGCTGGTCTTTTATGCCTAGCACCACCTCTCCTCTACCCTGGCAGCAAGCTGCGGGCCTGGGTCCGGGTACAGACTCCCAGAGCGCCAGCAGTATTGGGTGAGGGTGTGTCAGGCTGTGTACCACCGCTCTGGGGTCCAGCACACCGCACAACAGCTGATGCACCGGTGGTCCGACGTCCTGGACCTAGACGAGGACCTGCTGGACCTGCTAGGGGTTGAGGTCGCAGGCTTGGTGAGTAATTATTATTAATATTATTACTTGTGTTCTCTGCTAGTATTTTTCCCAAATAGAAAGCATGCTGCTCACACGCAGGTAAGATCAGTTTACAAATATTATGTGATTGTTATTCTAGAGAGGTGCTCAGCGCTACCTTGTTGGTGCTCGCTTGGGCTGATTATTTAAGAAGTAATAAAGTGACTGCTTTGTCCTATCACTAAGATAGTGACAGTTAGTATTAGTGAGTTAGCACGTCCTCTCACTTTTTTGGACCTTTATTTTTTTGCAGCTCGTACAGTGTCAAGCAATTTCACAGTGATGTGGGTACATGTGTCCATCTATGCATTGAAAAATGCACTTAGTAAATTAGCCCGTCAAAGGGGGTTGAGATGTTGCAAATGAGATGAGAAGCAAACATCCTTCATTGAAATGTATTAATAATTCCAAAATCTAGGAATTGGGTTAGGTATGTTTAGGAAATTTGGAATAGGGTGGACCGCAATACTACTACTCGATCTGATTTAGAAAATTTCAATGTTCCTGCGATTGCCTTTTCCTGGCCAAAAATATTTTTGGAGAGATTATTTATTTACCACCAATTTTTTTTGTCAGCATTCTGGGGCAAGCAGAGGGCTGAGGTGGGTGAGGGAGCTGGAGGAGCCTCCCAAAATTCTGTGGCTGATGGCTCTGCTGGGCACAATAAGTTATCCTGTTGTTAACAGTAATATTTATTTCCCTAACTTTTACCGCTCCTTATTTTGAATTATTTCTACCCGTCTCGTATTTTTTTTAAAAATCCTCTTCGATCTATCTGTTTTTAAATTCTTGTTATCCCTGTATTATCCTATTTACTTATTTTCTATATTTCAATTTTCTGTACTTTATTTCAAATTGTCTCTGTACTAGTCCGTCTGTGGTTTTCATTTCTTCTGCTTTGTCAGTTAGCTTTCCCTCTCCCCTTATAAATTTTGTGGACTGCCTAGTGGTGGTACTGTAAGATTCAGAGAACCCATTGGTCACATACTACTACTCTGTAGTGAAGATTGCATGCCCAAGTAAGGTATTCTACGCATGTTTGTTGAGATTGTGGCCATGGTCACGTTGGACACCCCAAAGATTTGTATCTATTAGCAGTTGGTGATGACCGTGCACCATGGCTGTAAGAAAGTATGAGAAGGACGGCCCCATTGCATTTGCCAACCAAGCCCATATATTCAGTTGTCCACTCCTTTATTTCCCATCAAAAACTCAGATTCATCAATAGCTCTGCCACTCCATTACAAAAAGTTATTGTCTGTCTTGAACGGCTGGCTTTTCAAAAATTGCCAACAACAAAATGCCCAACCTGACATTTTTGATAGAAGATACTGTAACCAAATTGTAGTGATGTTTGTGGTTGTATTTTACTATAAAATAATTGAAAGGGGGAAGCAAATCTGGCATTTAAAAATGTGTAATTTTTTTTGAGCCTCACCAACCACCAGTGCCAGGGCCAGCAGGGATGGTGCCAGGCAGGCAAATGCAGCAGCGGTACAAGGGGGTGAGCCAGCAGCAGTGGTGAGCGGTGGTAAGTCATATTGCTTGCTTATTCACAATTAATAATATACTCACTGCAAGGGTGTACTGTTGTGCTGAATTGTGAACAGTTGAACACACCCCTCTTTAGCAGATACTGTGGGAGTTGAGTATTTAATGACCTCTTCTATCTGCAACTCAGCAGACAAATATTCAAAATGACATTTAACTATGATGGGTTGATGGAAAAGCGAAAGAAGGATGAAAGGAGAAAGTATGGGTGAAATGTGATATGAGTGAAAGAGAAGTATGCGTGGGAGAAAGCATGCATATAGGTGGGTGATAGGATGCATGCGTGCGTGAAGGATGAATGAAAGGGTAAACAGATGAAAGGTTGCCTGCCTGGGTGGGTGAAATGGTATGGGTGAAAGGATACCTGCCTTTGGGAGTGAAAGGAATCCTCAGGTGGGCTTGATGGGTGAAAGGATGGATGAGTGGGTAAATGTATGTTGGTGAAAGGCTTGTTGAGACTGAGAGCCATGTTTGGTTGGATGGATATATGAATGGATGGTTTTCAATGGTGAAGACTAGATGAGAGAATCTAACACTTAATTGGTGAGTGGCAAAGCTAAGGGTGAAAAATAAGAATACTAGAAGAACAATGCAATGATGAATGGAAAAATGCTTGAAATGAAGAAGAAACAAGGGACTAGAGAGCTCCTCTGGAGAGGCATTCTTCTTCTCACCTACTTTACTTGCTTGGAAAGGTATTATCAAGGCTTTGATTTAAAGAGTTGATGTGGTATATTTGACTACTCCCTTGACTCACAGTAGTTTTCAAGCACAATATATATTATGTATCCTACCCACCCATCATCAATCACCTCCCTCCCTCCCTACCCATGGCATTTCACCAGTGACACCCATGATGACCTAAGAGCTACACAGTTTAATTCGGTGGCAATGCATAGTTGGCTGCACAATATGCGTCTGCTTCAGTTAGTGTGCCATTTACAAAGTTCATGGCAATGCGAGAACAAGGTGTGCTTACCTTCCCTCCCAGTGCCCACTCAGTCACTTCCTAGTACTTAACTCCTGTCCTAAGTTCTGTCCCAGCCTTCATAAAATTTGAAAAAAAAACATTCTTTGCATGCACCACATTCTTCTAGCCAAGTGATATATTTTATTATGGCTTCCATAACGGATTATGTCTGCTCAAATTTTTCCCTTGCAACATTTGACAACCAGTAACTCACTACTAGCCAAAGTTTAGGCACATGATGATGATGATCAGTAAAATGTCTACCTACCCAGCCTAATCCCTCCAGAGTAAGTTAATAATTCCTTTCCCGACTGCCAAGCAAATCTATTTTGTTAGAAAAATATTTTCAAGGTGTGGTGATGGAGGGTGAGGCCAGGAAGTAAAATCAGTGGTACTAAGAATAAGTGCCTAGACTTTTGCAGATGGGATAGTCTGTGATGAATGTGCCAGATACAATATCCTGTTCGTTAATCCTTGCCCTGTACTGTAGTGCATCACTTTTCCCACCGTCTGCTTATGACAGACAGGAGGAGGATGTCTGCATGATTGATTTTATAGTACTACACTGATGTATATCATTCATAGTATTCATCTACTTTGTAGTCAGGGTAAAATTTAAAGGCATTTCGGTCAGAGCATGGCCATAGGAATAAGATAATTGTCTATTATAGCTGCCCCATCTTCAGACGGTAGCAAAGTAATGCGAATATGACTAGGGCACCAGCTGAGCTAGCATACCTCCATTAATTTAGCACAAGAGAGAGAAGAATAGTTACATGTGTACTCCAGACATAGTGTATAATGTCTGAAACTCTAATCACACCAAAATCAAATGGCCTGAGGATATCAGCAAATGTACTGCTACTGTGCCACTACATTATGTGTTTTGCTAAGAGCATTGTTTACAATTTGTCTTTTTTGTTTCTTGATATAGCTAATCCTGCTGGTCCTAACAGGCAGCAAATAGCAGTCTGGACGCAGCAGAGGAAACTGGAGGCTATCAAGGCACAATACCAGCAGCTGGTGGTCGATGAGGAGGAGGCAGCAGCAGCTGCAGATGCCCAAGGCCCCAGCCTGACCCCAGTGCCTCCAGTTCACTGGCACCCTAGTCTGATGGCAGCCACCTGCCGCCCTTCCATCACTGCTGCCCCAATTTCTGCGCATTTGTGCGCTGTGTCATGAAAAGGCTGGAGCACATGGAAGTCAGGCAGGAATGAATAGATAGGCACCTGAATAAGCTTCTACCCTGCCGTTAGTGCCCTCTTCTGCCCCCTTTTTAATCTTTTTTATGGTGGGTGGGACTTGTTGAGGAGAGAGGGGGGGAACGTGGGAGTTGGGACATTTCAGGATTTCTTTTATGGACAATTTAATTTTGGGACTTTCTTCAGTTTGGAACATTGGTTGGGGACGGGGAAATGGATGGTCAGTTATGGGTTTAATTTATATTGTTAGTGGAATAAATATTTACATTAGGATTTCAATCTTTTTTGGGGTGTTACTGGTTTACTTCGCACTGTTGCCTTTGCTGCAGCCTGTTTTTAAAATCTGCTGATAATGTATAATAACAAATTAGTTATGCGGTACCATCCCTTGCCCTACTAGTCGCTCCTCCTAGTCTCTGCAGTCTGCAACTATATTGACCCCTTATGGAGTTTGGGGGGGGTGATTTTCCATTGTCTATATATTGCAGTACAACAATGATCCACAGTTCTCTTACCTGAATAGATGAAATGAGGGCTGCATTGTTTCCTAAGATGCCATGGTGGTGGTAGTAGTAGCATGCTAGAGCACAAACAGTGAAGACATCAGAAGCGACGTCCCACTCCCTCCTAGGTAAACTCAAACTGTAGGATAAGGACTATTCATTGCAGGGAACTAATTAAATAAAAAAATAAAAATGGAGTTAATGCCGGTTATATATTATTATATGAAACCTTGAAAACAAATTGAGAAGAGAGACAATAGAGAAAATATAATAAGCAATGCTAAATTGAATAATTCAGAACAATGGTGAGCTAGTAAAAGTTACAAAATAAAGTGAACTCGGACTCCGAAGTGGACAGGTTACGCTTTGACGTAACACAGTGCCTGAATGATGATGTTGGCAATGATGTTCCTTTGAAAATATCAAACACTTTTTCATGTGTGGGTGGGAAAAAGTGTTCAGTGTGGGCTATAATTAGAGCTGAAGATCATGCACTAAGTTGGAGTTGCTTTTTGCCACATCTGCCCCACAAAATGTATGATCAATTATTGGTGTAAATTATTATGTCACGCCTCAATAAAACCACACAGCCTGGGGGCAGAGGGTTAGGGGTTTGATGAATGGATGGGATGGTGATTTGGTGGAAGGTTTGACAAAGACAAACACTACAGAAGAACAACATTCATCTGGGCAATGAGCAGCCAAGCATCATAAATCTGTTAGTGGAGGAAAAGGAAACAAAGGAATGAGTACAGGTAACTTAAATGCAAACCAAACCAAATTGTCTGTCTGCCCCCAGAGAAACCCAAGTTACATTATATATCTAAATGTCCTGTGTTACCTAGCTTTGAAAGAAAGCAACTATATTACAAATATGTAGGAGTCAAGCACACAACACACACAGTTCTAATGATTATTAAAAGAGAAAATTATACTGTCTTGCCAAATTGGGAGTTGCATCTGCATTCCTCTTTGGCTGTCCATCAATCTTGGAAGTCTAGCGGATGTGGGCTGGTAAGGTAAGCATGAGTGGTATGATACTTTTCCAGTTTGGCGCTGGGTAAGAGGGCCTACGATTGAAACACAAAAATGATATTGTAGAAGCAAGGAGAAAGACATAAGTCCAGTTTCATAAGGAGTGCACCGAGAAAACTCGGAGACAGCGCAAGAGAGCTGAGAAGAATAGTTCTTTTTTTACTCATTCATTTTATGACTGGAGTGTAAACAATTAGGTGAGGGCAATTTTACAACAATCAAAAATCACACAAAAGCGGCCCGCCATAACTATCGGTATCGGGCTGACCAAACTTGCAAATGTCATGAACATCAATTCATTATCATGAACCATAACAATAATATGTAGCCTAACAGCACATGTATAATGTGATGATCATTCATGATGAGGCAGGGTCCATTTTTATCATATAAGACCCCCCTCTGCCCACACCTAAGGTATGAGACCCTTACCCAGGCCCTGCGCGCCTCAATCTGTAGGCCTTTTGCTAAATTGACCAAATGAGAGAGGGTCCGGTTTTACCATATAACAAATGCCCTGGGCCATCCTAGTCACTCAGTCAGTATGAACCCCTAGGTAGGCCCTGCGGTCTTTCTGCAGGCCTTTTGTTAAATTGACCAGAGTTCTGCCATTTTTCTGAACAGCAGGCTCTAAGCCTGTCTGACTAAAAATCTCAGCCAGCTTCTCTCTGCGAGGCTCTTCTGCTCCCGACTGGATAGCCCCCACCCTACCCGTGTGCAAAGTTCACTGTCTCTTTCTTTACCCTGCCGAGATGTAGGCCACCAGATCCCGGATGTGTCTGGGCTATGAGAACACAGAAGTTCCCAGACCGGGGTGATGAATGTGGCAACCAGGACATATATCTATATATATATATATTTTGTTCCTTGCATTACATTTTTTCTGCTTGCCCTATGCAATTTACGACGAGCGTTTGGCATGAGAACATAACCTTTCACCTAGTCTATGTTCCGCATTTAACTGAAGAAGCACGACACGTCTGACAAATGTGCGAACTGTGGCTATAAGTGACGTAGGTAGGACTGACGTTGCAATAAGCACTTCTGCTTCAGATCCCAGCCTTGAAGGGTATAAAAAGAGAGTCCACGGAGTTCTCGTCGGACTACCCCACCCGTCTGTTGGTAGATGGCAGGCGGGTGTGGGTTTTCCCAAGAGCTCTTGTTTTTTGTTTTATTAAGATACAATTTAACTTGCCAATATAATTGCTGTATATGCTATTTTGTCTCTAAATTAGTGTTTTCTTATTGAGAATTTAATGCTTATATTACATTTGCAAGGCTGCTTTCTTTTAGGTTTAAACGTGAGTATTCTCTGCATTTTAGATCAAATGTGTTTTGCATTCTGAGAACATTTTCCTTGATTTAAATTATGTTTTTTATAGTGCATTTATAAATGTGTCTTTGAGGTTTTCTGAAGTGTCTCTCTTCAAACGATTTCAATGCCTTCTGAGTCCTATTGAGAATTATGTAATAATGCCTTCTGTTTGGTAAGACTCTCTATGAATGCGAGGTCACTATATTTTGTATTCTGTATTTTAAATGCCTTTTTCTTGAAGTTGCACCTTCTAAATAAATCTGTTAAACCTTTTGGCTTGGTTTCCATGGCTCACACATCTGTTTCCTTCATTTTAGTATGAGCGTTCCTACACACCCCGCCTCAAGTTAAGCTGCCCCTTTGCCCCTAAATCACTCCTTCCATCATTCCGTGAAGGTGCCCTGTGCCCCCTATAACGCTCCCCCCAACATCGACTAAATGTCTGTCTCCAGTTACCTACAACAACAGGCCCCACCCAACAACCACTTAGATTCAAATTTGAGCCAGACCGCACTGAGCACACACACTCAGCAACATTGCATTTTCAAAATCAACGCACCCCTGTCACTACTCACCACCAATCCACAGTGTTGGGTAGGCCACTTTAAAGTCATCACCAAATCGGTTGGTTTCAGTGAAGTTGAAAACTTCCTTCATCTGGTGGCAGTTCTCAAAGTAGTCACGCTCACACCCTGAGTCCTTTGATCATCTCTGATCCTCCTGACTCTGAGTAAGGTGTCCAACTCCATACCGATTGTGTCCCAATTCAAACGCAATTGATAGACCTGTAGTACAATCCTATTGATACACAACAAGAGAAACATTGAGTCATTTTTTGTGTAGACTAGATTTGTGTTTGCATTATCTATTCTAAAGAGACTGGTTGTGTCTGACTCTTTGAGGAGTATAAAGCAGGAAACAAAGCAGTGTGGAGTGGACCCGGTAAACAAATCTCGATAACTCTCAAAGAGGAAGGAAAAAATCTCCTTCAGGGACAAACTGATCAGCTGTCAGTAGGCCACCAACATTGTAAATCTTCACAAACACATTTAAGTGTAATAGTTACAGATAAACAAACATCAAGGGGCCGATTCCGATCTCGGCCGGTAGCGCACCGAATCGGATTCGGCTTAACCGGATCCGATTTGGAGCCCTCTTTTCTGACCGATTCGAACGTGCGTCCGGCCGAGCGAGTACGATGCGAGCGCACGCGAAATCGCCGACCGACTCGTTCACGGGTCCGAACCGCACCAACCGGCTCGCTCGGACTCGACTCGCACCGCGCGATGGAGACGTTCCCCGGCCGGGCAAGTACGATGCGCGCCTTGAGTAGTCCGACCGACCCGCACCGTCCGGCTCGAAACAGCTGTCGGAGCCGGACTTTGGGGGTCCGTGTCGGACCCCCCTGTACGCGTAGCCACGCGAGTCGCACACAGGGGGGACCCATGGGTCCCCCCTACCTGTGCGTGTGCGGCGCGAACCGCATCGACGCAAACCCGCTGTAGGGGGCGCCCTCGTTCGCCTCGCACCCATTGAGTCAATGGGAGCCCGCGTACGCGTTGTACGACCGGCTCCCATTGACTTCAATGGGAGTCCGACCGAATCGAGTCCGATAGCATGCGTGCGCATCGTACTCGGTCGGTCGGACTGCTAGAGTCCGATTCGGTCGGAAATCTCTCCGGGTCTGGCTCGGTCGGGGAGATTTCCGGCCTGAATCGGAATCGGCCCCATAGTGTCACTACCTGCCACCCCATGAATCATCTCAACACACTCACAAACAGCAATCACTCAGCATGCAATGCATGCATTTACCTGTTCTGTTAACTCAGGTTTGGTCACTGTGGTACATTGCTGATCCATTGTTCACAAAAAAAGACACTGGCCAGTCTAAATTAAATAATGTGGAACAGTCCAGCTAGGGGAATAATAAACCAGGAAAATATAGATAGTCACGGCCCATGGTTGGAGGCAGGCACACATTTGTTTGTATCTTCAATGTCCTTGGAAGAACTGGGTGGGGGGACTTCTTCACTGCATATTGTAGCAAGCAACTCCAATCCGGCAATAAAATGTGTCTAAGAGTAAGACGGTGGGGCATCCCATCTTCGCATGACATATTCATTGACCGGTCTGTAATGCTCAAACAGACGTTCAAGCATGTAATAAGTTGAGTTCCAATGTGTTCGCACCTCCTGTATGAGTGCTTTAACTGCCATTCTATTGTCACGCTGAATGACCCTCAGCTGTTTCCAGGCTTTAAATGAATGGTTGAAATGAGTGCAGATTCTTCTGCAGGTGGATAGTAAGTTGCTTCCTTGGTCTTCTTTTTTGAAAAAGTCCTGTACAATGATGTTGATGCAGTGTGCCAAACACAGGACCCTGAAATAGCCACCATCGGCCATGGCCTTAACTATATTACTGTCATTGTCCATGGCAACAAATCCAACGCTAAGCCATCTTGTTCGCAGCAATTCAAAGACCTTGTTGTTAAAGTCTTCTAAAATGTTGCAGCAGTATGGGATTACTCTATTGCGAACATGGCTACTGTCGCATGCTTCCGAGTGCCATTAAAAATCTCAGCAGTGTCAACACCTGCAGATATATTTTCTCTAACCCCCACAAAAGAGATACAGTATGCAGTGATGCACATGTAATCACTCCTTGGCAACTGTCTGTCATCAGGTGGATAGTGTGAACAGCACTCTGCTGCAAAGCTTGTGCAAGCAATTCCAGCACATCATGATGTAGCACTGGTCCAGCAACTCTGGCGAAATAGGACCGACTGGAAACCTTCCATTTTGGGCAGATGGCTGCCACAAATTCAAGACAACCTTCCCCTTCCACAAAAGAAAAATGGAGGAGGTCCAGCACTAACATTTTAGCCAGCTTCACGGTGTACAAACGTGCCGTTGGGTGGTTGCGTTCATACTGACCCTCCTGCCTAAACATGCCAGGAATAGTAGCCAGGATTTTTTTCTTTTCTGGTGCCACTGATGCAGGTGACTTCTAGAGAGCATATGTTGGTAGGCTCAATGTGCTTTTCAACAGGGCAGTCACTGTACTCTCTTGCCTTGGTGTCTTGACCTAAGTCTTGTGCCATTGCGATGTTGCTGTTATGGTCAATACCACTTGACATGCTGCTGTCAGGGCTGCTTTGTGTAACAAAAATGTCTTCCTCTTCTTTACCTTCCACCATGATCGGATCGGATTCCCTACTTAGCCTTTCACCCCTTCACTAACAACACTTGCAGTTTTTTGGCCGCTAAGGCTCACCTCCCAGTGGATCATGTGGTGCTTTCTCAAATGGGTTGTTTGGCCTCCGGTACCATAGTTAGCACCAAGCTTACCCCGACTAACACTTGCTCCGCAAATGGAGAATATGGCAATGATCACCTCCGTCTTGCTAACATAAAGAAGTTCCAAACTGGGGAGGTCAAATTTCTGATGATGGTGCCACTGCCATTGTTGGATGAACTGGCTGTAGGTGGGCATTTTGATGTTTTAATCTCTGTGGTACCTACTTCTACTGAGCTGGTTATGGATGTAGGTCACCGCCGGGACTTTCAATTATGGCAGCTGGTGGTAGTGGTATCTGTGATGCCATATCCTTCACAGCAAGTTTGAATGGGGTAACGTTGGTCTCCACTGGAGCTGGTGCAAACATGCATAATGACTGGCTCGTCGTCATTCTCCTCTTCTACATCTGTATCCATAAATCTAAGGATTTTAGTAACCTTCCTTTTCCCTAGCCTCTCGTGATGTGTCCGCTCACAGACCGAGCTGGGATCCAAGTGGTGTCTAGATCATCAGAAGGGGGCTTGGAGAAGAAGATGGTGCATTGACCCTCCTTTTTCTTGCTGGAGATCTGGAAGACAATGGATCTTCTGAAAGAGTGGCTTCCTCTACTTACTTACTTAGCATGAAACTCAATCTCCTGAAGTGCTCCTACTTCAGGAGGAACTACTATTGGTGGTTGCGGCTGTTGCTGTTGTCCACTTCTCTGAGTTTCCTGCAATGATTGGATACTAATTTACGATAGAAATAATAAGTCAATTTCAACGTCACTGCTCGTCGGCGTTGCCGTGATTAGATGAGCTGCCTTTGTGACAGACATTTGCTTGGGCCTAGGTTGAGGTGAGTCCACTGATACAGGGTGCTGCTTCCTGCCTGCTCCACAGAGGCCCGTGCGTCCCGTGGGGCAGGCACAGTTTTATTTCCCGAAAATGTCTAGGTCGACATACCAGTGGTGGTAAGCTCCTTCTTTTTATCAATGGCCACTTTCTTGGTAGCACCTTTCTTTGGGGCCATCTTGAACCTGTCAGTTAGCAGAGGCACTTAGCTTCACAAGTCAAAGAGATGTTTGTGATGTGTGGTAACGCTTCACATCGTGCACAGGCCTTCTGTCTGGCGGTACTTTGGGTGATGTTGTCTCTTGTGCACCTAAAAGCAGCAAGAAGAACATCAGTGAAACGTGGCATTGTTGTAGTTCAATTAGTAGTACAAACAATATAATTTAGTGTGGGCACTGGTTACTTAAGTTATTATAAATAATTAACAATACAGTGTATCCATTCGTAAAAGGAAAACCACACCAACATACACTTTCATGGTGTACACTCAGGAACAGGAATGGCCTGTGCAGGTAAGAGCGGTGGGGCGGGAAAAAGCCAAAAACCACTTACCTTGCTCTCACCGCATCGCAGACTTGCCAATGCGGCGAGCGCAAGATAAAAGGTTTTCTTTTTTAAATTTTATTTTCCCTTGTCGTCGTCTGTCAACTTCCCCCACTCAGCCCCACTGCCCCACCTCTCTTACCTGCACGGGCTGCTCCTGCTCAGGAAGGATGAGAAAGAGCAACAACAGAACATACAGATGTAACTGTTTGCTTTATGTGCATCACATGGGATGTGACACTCAGGGAGGTTCAGCTGACGAATGACAAAATGGAATAATCCTTAGGCGATGAATGCTGTTGTGCACATATAGCAGACATGGGGTTAATTCATTGATGCCAAGTATTATGAAAATGGTTAAAAAAAGAATTAAAAATATTTAAATAATAAAAAAAGTAATTATTTTTAAAAAAAAGTAGAACATAATTAAAAAATCAAAAATTAAAATTAAAAACTAAAACTGAAAAAATGTCAATGAAAAATTATAAATGAGTGAAATTATCCTCAAACATATAATTTTAATTTATTAAACTGTTATCTCATTGCTCAACTATCCATGCAAGCATATGGCAAAGGGCCACATTGGCTGGATGCACAAAATGGCTGCCTGCCATTGCCACATGGTCATCAACAACAACAACAACACTGAACAAGAAAGCATTGGGAACAAAGAGAAGACATACAGGCCTATGACAAAAGCACACTGGCTGCCTACACAAAAGGGCCACTGACCTACACAAAATGGCCACTGAACCAGCAAGCAAGGAAGCATGGCCACAACATAATGATAGAAGAACAACACATGCAGGCCTATGTCAAAAGCATCCTGGATGCCTACGCAAAATGGCTGCCAACCACATGGTCAAACAGCAAGCAAGGAGGCATGGGGAACAAAGGGAAGACATGCACGCCTATGGCAAAAGCACACTGACTGGCTACACAAAATGGCCGCCAGCCATATGGTCACAACAACAAGCAGGAGGCCTGGAAAACAAAGAACACATGCAGGCCTATGGCAAAAGCACACTGTTTGACTACACAAAATGGCCGCCAGCCATATGGTCACAACAACAAGCAGGAGGCCTGGAAAACAAAGAATACATGCAGGCCTATGGCAAAAGCACAAAATACAAATAAATCCAGTTGCATGGCCCCAATCAAACAAACAACACAGTTTTTCAACTTACTTCTGAAATCATAAATAAAAAGCCTTTATGGTATATGCAGCAGACACAAAGAGTGATCCCTTCAGGTCCAAATCCAGATGTAAAGTGACCAGGAGTTGGACAATGTGCTGGGAGGAGCCTGCTAGACAGGAACAGGAAGTTGGAGACTCTTGGGCACTTCCTTCCAGTTGGTAAAAATGTTTTTGAAAAAGGAATCCTCGCACAAAAAAAACAATGTCAAAGGTCCATTTGAAGAAGTTTTTTACTCCAAATCAACATTTTGAGAAGATTTTGATGCTTCTCGAGGCGAGAATCTTCCCCAGATCGCAGCCGCAGTAGACCCTGTGCAGTCGAGATCACATACATCAGACAACATCCGCCGGAAGCCGCTGGCTCTCGAATAACATGTTGGTGACCGCAAAACCTCGCAGGAGCATACGTCCGGCTAGCAAATCTCGTGGCACTCCTGAACATATCTGAAAATCTCATCGGCATTTGCGAGCGCCCGGCAAGAAATTTCCTCACCCATGAAAGGACGGAGTGCTGAGTTTATCTGTAATTCTGCGTTCTATGAGAAACACGGAGTTGCCGAACTCCACAAACTCCATGAGCAAAGCTGAGTTTTACCCCCAGGCCTACTTTGAACCTGGCCCACCCAGGAGCTGTATTCAAAACAAGTGCGCAATTCGTGGTTCCATCTCATTTCATGCCCAAACTTTTGAAAAAAATTATTTTTGGCCTTATTGGGTCGCAGGTGGGCACCACCACCACACCGAGGGGCTCAGGGTATTCCTACCCTGTCCCCTTTTCTTTTAAAAAAAAGTTTCTGGTGGGACTCTGCTGAAGCTGAGTCCCAAGATGGCTGCCAACACTTCCTCTTTGAAGTGTTGGCAGCTAATCAGATCTCACCATGAGATCAGTGCTTACGCCCCGCTCAGATATCATTATTTGCTTTCCTTCTAATTTTTCAACAACTACTGAACAGATTTACACTGGATAACTGAACGCGTGGTCTGCGAGTCAAAATGAACCTTCCTGCAAAATTTGGTGTAATTCTTTCCAGCGTTTTGATCTGTAGTCGTGTTCAAAGCTCGTATGGAACTTTACATGGCAAATCGGTTTTTTTAAACCCCCTTTTTCTTAGCCCCCGCTTGACAGATCACCCCAACATAGTATGTCTCTGCTCAGTGTGATGACTGGAATGTAAGGGATTGATCTATAACGGGTTGTGGAGTCAATAAACACTTGGAAAATGCCCCATGTGTTACATTTAAAGCAAAATAAACCCTTAGCATCAGTAGGAAACACGCCGAGGTCAACCCCCTCCTAAAGAAACCCTCAGCGGACCCCACCGACCTAAAAAACTACAGACCCATCTCCCTGCTCCCGTTCCCAGCGAAAGTCATCGAGAAAGCCATCAACAGCCAACTCGCCACATTCATTGAAGAACACAACATCCTCGACTCCTCCCAATCCGGCTTCAGAAAAAACCACAGTACGGAAACCGCCCTCCTCGCCGCAACAGACAACATCCGCACCCTACTGGACAAAGGAGAAACAGTAGCCCTCATCCTCCTCGACCTATCAGCGGCGTTCGACAAAGTCTCCCACCGCACCCTAATACGCAGACTCCACGACGCAGGAATCCAGGACAAGGCCCTCGACTGGATCCGCTCCTTCCTCTCCGGCAGGACGCAGCGGGTCAGACTCCCCCTTTTCCTCTCGGACCCCACACCTACCACCTGCGGAGTCCCCCAGGGCTCCTCCCTCAGCCCGATGCTCTTCAACGTCTACATGGCTCCACTCGCCCCCATCGTCAGAACCTACGGACTCAACATCGTGTCATACGCAGACGACACCCAGCTCATCCTCTCCCTATCCAACGAGCCCAACACCGCCAGACGCAACTTTCGAGAAGGCATGGAAGCCGTCACCAAATGGATGAAAAACAGCTGCCTACAACTAAACACCAACAAAACAGAAATACTCATCATGGGCCCAAACCCCGATGCCTGGAGCGACACCTGGTGGCTCCCCGCCCTCAGAAACCCACCAACCCCCATGGACCACGCACGCAACCTGGGAATCATCCTGGACTCCGAGCTCAAAATGGACCGCCAGATCAACTCTGTCTCGTCTTCCTGCTTCCACACCCTCCGCCTCCTTCGTAAGACCTTCAAATGGATCCCCCTCGAACACCGAAAGACCGTCACTCACGCCCTGGTCACCAGCAGACTCGACTACGGCAACGCACTCTACGCCGGAATAAACAAAAACCTCACCCGCAAGCTACAGAACATCCAGAACGCCACCGCAAGACTGGTCCTCAACCTGCCAAAACACTGCCACATCTCCCAGCACCTGCGCACACTCCACTGGCTCCCTGTCGAGGCGAGAATCACCTTCAAGATGCTCACCCACGCACACAAGGCCCTCCACGGCACCGGACCAGCATACCTGAACAGCCGACTCAAATTCCACGCACCCCAAAGGACCCTACGATCAGCCCAGCTCTCCTACGCCGTCATCCCCCGCACCAGAAAGACCAGATCGGAAGGTCGCTCCTTCTCCTTCCTCGCGGCCAAAGCATGGAACGCCCTTCCGCTCCACCTCAGACAGACAACATCGCTCCCCATCTTCGCAAGAAACCTCAAATCTGGCTCTTCGACAGACCCCCTCCTTGATGGATGGAACCTGCATCCCCCCCCACCCCTAGCGCCTTGAGACCCTTACGGGTGAGTAGCCGCGCTTTAACAAACCCCTGATTGATTGATTGATAGATGTTACTATCAAGGTCAGCAATCGATCCAAGCTTGCTATAAGATGAGGGACCTAGACTTTTATATCCACAATCGACCCAGAAACTCAGCTACAGAACAAGCGTACAATTGACGAGGATCTGACCTCAAAACTCCAAAGGCCTGATTACGAGTCTGCTGTCTTGCGACTGCCAGACTCATGCAGGCGGTCCACCGTCTGCCGTATTATGACTGTTAAAGTCTTATCGACAGTGGACCACAGGCTGCACCAAGGAACAGTCGTTCCCATGCTGAGCAGGGACTGGCGCATCCCGCTCAGCATAGAACAAGTTCATCCTCTGCCAGCATTTCATTGTGGGAGCCCCGCCATGAAAAGGCTGGTGGTGGAGGACCAAAGGGGCCCTACAGGACCCCTATGGCCCCCCTGCTGTGGGGATACATTCAGGGGAGCACAACATGTACCCACCCTGTCTGTTTTCCCACAAAGTTCCAGCACGGCATGGACGTCCATGTCCATGCCCTGGTAGAACTTTTTTTTATGTTCCCATTGCAGAGCCTGTTTTCCAGCCACAGCCATGGGAAAGGCAAAGGACCACAGAGTGGCCAGTGGTCCTTGTGCGGGTTTGGTGCAGCTGAGCCAGCGTTGAGCTGGCGGCCTTGCACCAAACCCGTAATCAGGCCGTTAGCGCTTCGCAGCTACTTCGTGTCCCCAGAAGTTTTCAGAGTGGCTTGATACATTTTTGGAGAAGGTTAACATATCCTGGACAAGCAAACAAAACATGTGGTATTGTTGCTGCAAAGCCTTTGCACATGGGGCATAGAACACCCTTGTTTGTGGCCCACTTGTGAGTAAATGATTTTAGTGTGAATGTGCCAACCCTGAATTGGAAACAGAGTTTCCATATATGTGTGTGTGTAATGCAAATTACATTAAAGATATCATAACATAGTTTTAGGAGTGGGAAGCAAGGTGTATATGGGTAATGGTGAGGGAAGTGTATCCACACTCAGCTATCAACTGTGATAACTGAGTATTAATTTTATAATCCATGTAATTTTTGCAAATTAATTAAAATTTAACAATTGAACTTTTAGGAGCTTGATGCATGGGATGTAGGCAATGGGTGGGGAAGTGTATCAATACTCAGGCATTAAGATTAAAACTCTATTGATACTAATGTGTTCCTGAAGTTTGTTTGATGTAAATTAAAATTAGATTTTAAAATGTTATTTAAAATACTTAAAGTCTTTTTTTTTTTTATATTAGGCAACATTTATGGAAGTAAACATATTTATCACATTCAAAAAGTTGATAACATTAAGTTAAAAAAGTGTTTTAAACCACAATAAATAACAATTTATATATTTTAAAACATTTTATTTAAATAAAAACATTTAAATAAATGTTGTTAAAAACAGCATTTATGTTGTAATTTTTTTCACCATCAGCTGACTTTAAACAAAATTTTAGAAATATTTTTCCATTCATTTTAATGGAAGAAAATGTCCATTTTATTTCTTTGTTTTCAGGTTTAAATCTGTGGTGTTGCATCCATTTCTACAAATGGACGGAGGATCTGCACTCAGGTAAGAATAATCTAATTTCCTTTTTTAAACATATAGGAGAGAAGTAGGAAGCAATAGAGAGTAGTTAATAGTATGATTGTAAAAAAGTATGTGTTATATTTTTTAAACAGTTTTACATCCCTATACAGGTTGTTTTTGTAAGCGCACGTCGGGACATCTGTTTTTTTATAATATAAGTTTCAAAAAGTAAATACAAGTTGATATTTCTGTTTTTTAAACCTATTTTTAAATAAGATACATTTTTTTTTAAAATGTACACCGTGTTTTTAAAACATTTTTCCAACTCCAGGAAGTAAGAAGAAATTCTGGGCCAAAAGAAGAAAAGTATAAATGGATTGTATTTGGATTTGGTTTTAATAATTATTCCAAGAGATGTACAATTTTTAAAGTACATTATTTTACTAATATCTGGCCTTTTTCTAATGGATTTTGGTGTACTTTATGGGTGGCGAAGAAGGAGAACTAAGGAATGGAAAAAAAATTTCCCCAGGAAAAAAGAAAATTGGCTTTCAGTTTGCATTTTTCTCTTTTCTACATTGGATTATGTGTTGTTTTTGATGAGTGCAGTTAAGGAACATCACCAAAAGCTGAAAAAAGAATACTTCTACAGGTAGGTTATATACTTTAAAATGTATTTTAAATAAGATTTCAAAATGGAATTCTTTTCATAGATTGTTTTTATTTTTAACATCGTAGAATGTATGCAAGATTGTCAAGGTACTCTGAAGTTCCCATCAGCGAAAATTGCTGAATTGCTGTATTTTGGTCAGTAATCTCTCTGACATTTCTTTACTTTTTTAGAAACTCGGGGATTTAGAGAACCTTACAAAGATTGTGCCATTCTCATGTTGTTCTTTTTTCAACATTTCCAAGAACTGGAATAGGTTAGGGTATTTTTTTTTTACCAATACTGCTCTTAAAAGAATTATGCCATCCTTCTATTGAATTGTTGGTTTTTGAACCACCCTCTAAACAAGAGGAGTAACAGTTCCACCAGTCAATTGGAAAATGTGGTTTCCTTCTGTGACCCAACCTGTTTAGATGGCCAATCCATATATCTTCAAAGTAATTCAGACGTTGTCCTCATTTTGGGTAAAAAAAAATCGGATTTTATAATCAAGGTCTACACCTTCAGGAGGTACAAAACATAACACAATTAGTTTTTAAAGTTCATATTGTAGTTTACTACTTGCCAACTATTCCTCAGCTAAGGATGTTTTTAAAAGTTTCTTCAATATGCCTGAAAAAATTGAAAAAAACAACCTTGAATTTGGGTCTCTGAGTAAATTTTGTTAAAAGTATTTATCATTTGTAATTTGACGCAAGTTATTATTTTCCTGAGACTGTTGTTTATTGTTTAGTTTTTTATAACTGATTAAAATTCAGTACATGTTGAGGAATGTTTGTCAGGCAGTAAGCTATAAACTAAAGGAATGAAGGTGTTATTAATGTTTGCATGAATAGTATAAATTTGGGTGTTGATTTAAAAGTTCCATCCATCATCCAAAGTTTGCTATTCTCCAGCATTACTGTGTTATGGGTGATACTGAAAATAAGGGTGTGCATTTGAGAGGATTTCATTATCATAGGGTAGGAAAGGTTCATGGTTGTAGGTTTCAGTTAGTGTAGGAGGAACGTTAATGTCTGAGTATGTTTGAGGGGGTTACTCTCATGGGATTACTCCCCTGCATCATTCTTCTCAAATTAGGGATTGTGGGCATACTACTTGCAACATCCATGTGGATGTTCTGGGCTACTTCCCTCAAAACTGAGCCACAGGTTTCATTGGAGGTGGCAGCTAGATTTTTAATGTGCTGCACATTCCCTTTAACCTCAATCTCTATTGCAGAGGTAGAGTGGTTATGTTCTGTGGTTCTTACAACCATATTACTAAGGGTAACTGCTCTGCCTTTGCAACCAAACAAAATAAATTCAACATACCTCCAATGACTCCTGGGTTCAGTTAATCTCTCCTTACAATAAAGCTAACCTGTGTATGTCAGAGGCCAGTTTTCTCGGCGTGACAGGCACATATGCAGTTTGATCGATTTTCAATTTTCTGAAATAATATAATAGTTTTAGGAAATCGATTTGTTAATGTTTTTCAGAGGTTGTCTGGAACTTTTGCTGCACACATGGTTTTCAAAAAAAATATTTATTAGTTTCAGTAACCTGAGTAGATTAAAATGTCAGTGCTTATTTGCTGGAAAAAGAGTTAGTTTCCAGAAATTTAAAGAGAAGTGCTTGTTATTTACAAATAATAATTACCTTTACGGCTATGAAGGTTTTGTCTCTTCTGTTGGAGATATTTGTTTCACTATGGTTTGTGGTTTTTTTCTTGACCAGATGATTTCCTGACATTATGTTATGAGTTAAAGATGGAAAAATAATGCTTAATTTTTAAGAACATATTAGGTGAGAATGTTGTTTTCTTATTGTGCTGCAAGAAATTTATTTGATTATTCTGTTCTTGATGGAATGAACATTTAAGTTAAAGTAACAGTTCTTTAATTATGGAATTGTTTTTACCTGTGATAGTATTTCCTCAAAGTTGTAATAAGCTGTTTTTTTCCATGGTTTTACTTTAGTGTGTAGATAAATTTGAACAAAATGAGGGGAAAAGATATATGTACGGTAAGTTAAAATGAGATAAAAAGTATATATTTCAGTTTTGTTTTTCAAAGTAATTATTTTAAAAATGTTTGTTGTAAAAAAAAAAATCAGCCCTCCAGCCACTGTCCATCACCTTCCTTCAGGGAACACATGGCGGAGTAGAAATGGTAAATTTGCCTCCCAGCCACTGTCCAGCACCTCCTCTGAGGCAACACTTGCCAGAGAAGGAATAGTACATTTGCGTCCCCAAAATAGAAAGTTACTCTTTATTCATTATACTGAAAGGTTTCTCTGTGCTAGTTGAAATGACATTTTAAAATGTATTTTCATTTACAATTTTGACAAATTTCTACACATTGACAAATTGAAAAGTTCCTACTATTGGTAGACTTTGTGGTACATAAATTCTGAAAATGTAAAAAAAAAATGAATTGAAATAATAGCCATAATATGTTTTCTCCTGTAACATGTACTAACGTTTTTATGCATACTGTGACAGCTAGATGACACTGTTTGCAATAGTGTCTCTGTAGTAGTCCTGCTTTCACCACCTGAATGCATGGTCATTTCAGAAGAAAGTGTACCACTAATCACAAAATGGTGAATGCCTGTATTTATATGTTTGATAAGGTTTAACTACAACTTTCTGTAAAATAACTGTTGTAATCTGATTTTTGGTGAACGAATACATGACTAAAAGTATAATTATTTTGTAAGTGTTTTTTAACATGTATTTGACCTTCCTCAAAGACTTCATCCCCCATCTTGGTTGGGGACAGAGTTACATGGTCTGTAGAAATGGAAAGCATATCATTTTCCTTTATGTGTTGTTTTTCTTTTAAGGTTAAAAACATTTGCATATTGTTGTGATATGTTGTCCTGTTTTACGCTCTGTTGTTTTCTGTTGCACGCATATGCGCTACACAGCAGTACTTTTATGTTTGTAACCTTGTATCTTTTTATATTTAAATGTATTCAGCTAAATATATATATATGTATGTATGTGTGTATTTATAGATGTATGTGTGTATATATTTATACGTATATATATATTCACTGAAAAAACCATAGGTTTTAGGGACAGTTATAGTTAGTTGGACATTGCACTCGTACAAAACCCCTGAAATTCCCCTGTTATAGTTAGTTCAGGAAACTATAACTCGCGCCCCCGCAATGCACTGCTGATGACGTCACATATTACATCACTCATGACATGGTCAGTGACATCACTGATGACATCACTGATGACATCTCAAATGACATCACTGATGACATCATCCAGTGACTGTGTGTTTCTGTAAAGTTTAAATATGTTTAATATATATAGGGAAAGGCGTATTGAAGAATGAGTGGGTGTATAAGTGTCTGAATGGATGATTTAGTAGGTGCGTGACTAACTCTATAAGTGAGTGATTAAACGTATCTTACTGAATGCATGGGTTAGTGACTAAACTGGGTGAATGTCTGTATCCGTCTGTCTGTTGCTGTGTAAGTGGCTGCAGGGGTTTGTGAATAGCTACATGAGTGTCTATATGAGTTATTGATTGGTTGTCTGAGTATCTGTATGGGTGCCTGAGTGTTTGTGTGGGTGGGGTGTGTGCGACTCTGTGCATAGATGTGTGAGTGGGTGATCCACTGGGTGGATGGTTTCAAGAGTGCATCTGTGATAGACTGTATGGGTGGGTAAGTGTGTGTAAGAGTGTGTTAGTGAGTGAATGTATGTCCCAGTGGTACATGTGTGAGTAACTACATATGTGAAAGGCAGTATATATGTGTGTTGGAGTATATAAATAGCTATAAGCGAGAGTGTGTGATTGTGAGAGTGACTGTATGGATGAGTGTGTGCTTGAATCAGAGATTGTATAAGAGCGTAAGAATGTGCTAGTATTTGTATGAGTAAGTGAGCTGGTGTGTGTATAACTGTATAGGTGAGTAAATGGGTGTGTGCTTAATTTTTTGCATGACTGACTAGGTGTGTGAGTACCTCTATGGATGAGTGGCGGTGTGTGAGTTTTTATATAGGTGTATGAGTGCATATAATAGTCCTGTACTGAGTGACTATAAGTATGAGTGACTGTACGGGTGAGTGAGTAGATGTGTGTGTGTAGACCTAAGAATCAGTGAGTGTGTATATAGTAATTGGTGTTGGAGTGTCTATGGTTTTGACAATGGCAGTCTGTAATTTACAGTGGGTGTATCAAAAGTTATATTAGGGTGTGAGAAGATGCATCAAATTATGACATGGATGATGTCATCAGTGATGTCATCAGTGATGTCATCAGTGATGTCATTTGAGATGTCATAAGTGATGTCATCAGTGATGTCACTGACCATGTCATGAGTGATGTAATATGTGACGTCATCAGCAGTGCATTGCGGGGGCGCGAGTTATAGTTACCTGAACTAACTATAACGGGGGAATTTTAGGGGTTTTGTACGAGTGCAATGTCCAACTAACTATAACTGTCCCTAAAACCTATGGTTTTTTCAGTGAATTTGTAAGGTTTTTTAAATGCTAATTTCTAACTATAACGTGCCTGAAACCTATGGTTTTTTCAGTGAATTTCAAAGGTTTTTTAAATGCTAATTCCTAACTATAACATGTCTGAAACCTATGGTTTTTTTCAGTGAATTTCAAAGGTTTTGTAAATGACAATTTTTAAATGTATTAATTGTTATATTTATTTTTTTGATACTGATTTACTACATTTTTTTAAACTATTTATTTTTAGATATTTTATTTTTTAAAATTCATTGTAATTACATTATACATTACATTACAAAATATACTTTCTTAGAATGAATTACTTTAGTTTAAATACTTTGCAAATAGGCAAAAAAACTTTTAAGTTGTTGCAATGGGCAACACAATTTCAAACACAATGCAACATTGAGCTCAATGTGAATTTCAAGTTAAATGCAATTAGTTACTTTATGGATTACTTTTCTAATCACAGGACTGGATCCTAGATTCAGTCCTGGGACATCTCCTGTAAACAGTTGAGTAAAAGCGTTTTGGTTACAGTAGTGATTTTTAAGGAATATTATTGTATTTTAAAAGTTGACACAGAAACTTTTTCACATAGAATCACCAATGTTATCCTATGGGAGGAAATTCACTTAGCAGGTAAGTAGTGTTATCGTTACCTTTTTCTTACTCAGCTGTGGATCCTGGATCCAGCACTGGTGCATCTCCTGTTGAAAGAATGCGTTTAAGTCATACAGGCGATTTTTAAGGAATATTTGTAGTTTGTGAAAATCGACACTGAAACTTTTCTGCTGAAAACCAGACAATGGATTCCTATGGATGGAAATTCAAGTTACTGGTAAGTACGGTTAGAATTACTTTTCAGGATCTGTACTGGGCTCAAAGATGCAGCACTGAGGTCTCTCCTGATAACAGGTGAGTAAATTGGAATTCGTAGTTCGGCTGATTTTAGAGGAATATTACAAAGTTCCAAAACTACACACTTAGAAGAATTTCCAAGTGAAACCAGTCAATGTTAGCCTATGGAAGGAAATTCAAGTTACTGGTAAGAACGGTTAGAATTACTTTTTAGGATCAGTACTGGGCTCAAAGATGCAGCACTGAGGTCTCTCCTGATAACAGGTGAGTAAATCGGAATTCGTAGTTCTGCTGATTTTAGAGGAATATTTGTATGTTTCAAAAATCCACACTTAGAAGAATTTCCAAGTGAAACCAGTCAATGTTAGCCTATGGAAGGAAATTCAAATTACTGGTAAGTACGGTTAGAATTACTTTTCAAGGTCAGTGCTGGGCTAAAGATGCAGCACTGGGTTCTCTCCTGATAACAGGTGAGTAAATCGGAATTCGTAGTTCTGCTGATTTTAGAGGAATATTTGTATGTTTCAAAAATCGACACTTAGAAACTTTTTCAGCAAAAAGCAGGCAATGATATCCTATGGAAGGAAATTCAAGTTACTGGTAAGTACGGTTAAAATTACTTTTCAGGATCAGTACTGGGCTCAAAGATGCAGCACTGAGGTCTCTCCTGATAACAGGTGAGTAAATCGGAATTCGTAGTTTGGCTGATTTTAGAGGAATATTTGCACAATGGTGAAGGAAGGGGGTGGGGCCTGAGGATACATATCTGCAAACACGCCGTGTGGCGCGTTTCAAGTTGGAGAATTAATTCCTCCTCAATCCCGAGGGTCCCTAGGGGCCAACTAGCCCACCAGATACCTCCAGTATGCGCCAGAGAGCTGCGTTGCAGAGAAGTGTTCATAGGCCACGCCCCTTTTTACAACACTCTGCAACGCAGCTCCGTGGCGCTTACTGGAGGTACCTGGTGGGCTAGTTGGCCCCCAGGGACCCTCAGTATTGAAGAGGATTTAATTCCCCATCTTAATACACGCCACGGGGCCTGTTTGCACACATGTCACCTGCAGCCCCGCCCCCTCCCTTCACCACTGTGCAAACGCGCCCCGTGGCGCGTTTTAAGTTGGGGGATTAAGTCCCCTTGAATCCTGAGGGTCCCTGGAGTCCAAGTAGCCCCCGTCCTGTCATAGCAAACTACAGTTTTTCTCGGCCCCCGCTTGACGAATCAACCCGAGACTTTCAGGCTAGGAGCGGAGCGGAGCGCCCCAACAAGTTATTTCAAAAAGAATGTTGCGGATTTCCTATGGAAAATAGGTCCTAACTATAACTATCTACTGGCGACCGCCAGTAGATAGTACACACATATATTATCTACTGGCGGTCGCCAGTAGATAGTTATAGTTAGGACCTATTATCCATAGGAAATCCGCAACATTCTATTCCCAATAAGTTTGGCGTCGTTTGACGAATCATCGCGAAATTTTCAAAACTAGTGGGGCGCTCCGGTCCGCTCCTGTCTTGAAAGTTTCGGGGTAATTCATCAAGCGGGCCCGAGAAAAAAGGGGGGGTCCCAAAACGTGTTTTCTCCATGTTAATTCCCATAGGAAATTTTAGCCACGGCTACAGCCCGAACTGCTGAACGGAATTACACCAAATTTTGCAAAAAGGTAGCGCTTGGTTCAGAAAGCGACCTTTTTTTTAAATGGTGTAAATCCGTTCAGTAGTTGCGGAGAAAATAAAAAAATAAGAGTGAAAAAATCAATTTCCCATAGGAAACTTTATGCAAGGCTACAGCAAAAACTGCTGAATGGAATTACACCAAATTTAGCAAAAAGGTAGTGCTTGGTTCAGAAAGCACCCTTTTTAAAAATGGTGTAAATCCGTTCAGTAGTTGCTGAGAAAATCCAAAATAAAAGTTTCGATATCTATGGCCGCGGTGGATCCGCGCACCCTCCGGATCACGAACTGCATGCTAATTGGCTGTCAACACTCCAAACCAGGAAGTGTTGGCAGCCATCTTGTCCCTCAGTAGAACCGAGGCACAAGAAAGCAGTGAGAAAAATGCGAAAAACGCGAAAAGGGGGCCGGGTAGAAACACCCTGACCCCCTAGGCCTGCTCAGGGGGTCCCACAAGGATTGAAAAAATCGGCAAAAACGTGCTGGGTGAGCGGATCCAGCCGATAAACTGGGTGGGTTTATGTTTTATGTCCCAAGCCCCGGGGACCGCCACCCCCGGGTCTTTAAAAAAAAATGGTGCGGGAGGGCTCTCTGCCCTCCCGCAGCCCCGGGGACCGCCACCCCACGGGGCTTCTTTTTTTTTAATTGAAATAACCTGTGTGGGGGGCTCGAGCCCCCCCACATGCCCCGGGGACCGCCACCTCCCCGGGGCACTAACATGTAAATTAGGGGGTCTGTTAAGGACCCCGAGCCCCGGGGACCACAACCTCCCCGGGGCTGTGCATTTGGATGGGAGGGGGGCCGCGCGGCCCCCCTCCTGGAGCCATTGATAGCCCTGGGGACCGCCACCCCCCAGGGCCGGCTCCTGCAGTGTCCCGGGGTGCCTACCCCGGGACACTGCTGTTTGCAATGGCAGGACGGGAGCCTCGCGGCTCCGTCCTGCCATTACAAACTGCTTGCTTCATTGAAGCGAGAGCAGGGAAACCTGCTCTTGCTTCAATGAAGCAAAGCAGAACCTTTCCACATGGGGAGCTGCATGTCAGCAGCTCCCCATGTGGAAAAGCAATGCCGGCTCCCGAGGGACGCGGGGAGCCGGCTGGGACCGTGGGGGGATTGGGGACCCCCATGGTCCCCAACGGAGAGGGCCAGCCCCGGGGGATGGGGTCCCCGGGGCAAGTAGTGGCCCGGGAAGGGGGCCATGCGGCCCCCCTCCCCCCCCAAAAAAAAGAATTAAAAAGAAAAAAGAAAAATAAAGGCCTGCCCCGGGGGATAGGGTCCCCGGGGCAAAAGGAGGCCTGAGGAGGGGGGCCACACAGCCCCCTCCTTAAAAAAATAATAAAAAGAGTGGCCATGCCCTGGGGGATGGGGTCCCCGGGGCCGGAATTGGCCACGGGAGGGGGGCCACGCGGCCCCCTTCCCATTTTAAAAAAAAAAAATGAAAAAAAAGGGGTAAGGCCCTGGGGGATGGGGTCCCCAGGGCCCAAAAAAAGGAAAAAGGAAGGGGGGCCACACAGCCCCCCTTTGAAAAAAAAAGGAAAAAAAACGATCGTGCCGCAGGCTCCGCCCCCTTCCTTTACCACTCTGCAAACGCGCCCCTGGCGCATTTGCAGAGGAAACAATTCCCCTTGAATACTGGGGGTCCCTGGGGGCCAACTAGCCCACCAGGAACCTTCAGTATGCGCTAGGGGGCTGTGTTGCAGAGAGGTGTACAGAGGCCACGCCCCTTTTTACACCTCTCTGCAACACAGCTCTGTGGCGCTTACTGGAGGTACCTGGTGGGATAGTTGGACCCCAGGGACCCTCAGGATTCAAGGGACTTAATCCCCCAACCCAAAACGCGCCACGGGGCGCGTTTGCACAGTGGTGAAGGGAGGGGGCGGGGCTTCAGGTGACATGTGTGCAAACAGGCCCCGTGGCGCGATTTAAGATGGGGAATTAAATCCCCTTCAATCCTGAGGGTCCCTGGGGGCCAACTAGCCCACCAGGTACCTCCAGTAAGCGCCACGGAGCTGCGTTGCAGAGAGTTGTAAAAAGGGGCGTGGCCTCTGAACACCTCTCTGCAACGCAGCTCTCTGGCGCATACTGGAGGTATCTGGTGGGCCAGTAGGTCCCTAGGGACCCTCGGGATTGAGGAGGAATTAATTCTCCAACTTAAAACACGCCACAGGCGTGTTTGCAGACATGTCACCTCAGGCCCCACCCCCTTCCTTCACCATTGTGCAAATATTCCTCTAAAATCTGCCGAACTACGAATTCCGATTTACTCACCTGTTATCAGGAGAGACCTCAGTGCTGCATCTTTGAGCCCAGTACTGATCCTGAAAAGTAATTTTAACCGTACTTACCAGTAACTTGTATTTCCTTCCATAGGCTAACATTGACTGGTTTCACTTGAAAATTCTGCTAAGTGTGGAGTTTTGGAACTTTATAATATTCCTCTAAAATCAGCCGAAATACGAATTCCGATTTACTCACCTGTTATCAGGAGAGACCTCAGTGCTGCATCTTTGAGCCCAGTACTGATCCTGAAAAGTAATTTTAACCGTACTTACCAGTAACTTGAATTTCCTTCCATAGGCTAACATTGACTGGTTTCACTTGGAAATACTTCTAAGTGTGGAGTTTTGGAACTTTATAATATTCCTCTAAAATCAGCCGAACTACGAATTCCGATTTACTCACCTGTTATCAGGAGAGACCACAGTACTGCATCTTTGAGCCCAGTACTAATCCTGAAAAGTAATTTTAACCGTACTTACCAGTAACTTGAATTTCCTTCCATAGGATATCATTGCCTGCTTTTTGCTGAAAAAGTTTCTAAGTGTCGATTTTTGAAACATACAAATATTCCTCTAAAATCAGCAGAACTACGAATTCCGATGTACTCACCTGTTATCAGGAGAGACCTCAGTGCTGCATCTTTGAGCCCAGTACTGATCCTGAAAAGTAATTTTAACCGAACTTACCAGTAACTTGTATTTCCTTCCATAGGCTAACATTGACTGGTTTCACTTGAAAATTCTTCTAAGTGTGGAGTTTTGGAACTTTATAATATTCCTCTAAAATCAGCCGAACTACGAATTCCGATTTACTCACCTGTTATCAGGAGAGAACCCAGTGCTGCATCTTTTAGCCCAGCACTGACCCTGAAAAGTAATTCTAACTATACTTACCAGTAACTTGTATTTCCTTCCATAGGAATCCATTGTCTGGTTTTCAGCAGAAAAGTTTCAAAGTGTCGATTTTCACAAACTACAAATATTCCTTAAAAATCGCCTGTATGACTTAAACGCATTCTTTCAACTGTTTACAGGAGATGCACCAGTGCTGGATCCAGGATCCACCACTGAGTAAGAAAAAGTAACGATAACACTACTTACCTGCTAAGTTTTTCCTCCCATAGTATAACATTGGTGATTCTATGTGAAAAAGTTTCTAAGTGTCAACTTTTAAAATACAATAATATTCCTTAAAAATCGCTACTGTAACCAAAACGCTTTTACTCAACTGTTTACAGGAGATGTCCCAGGACTGAATCTAGGATCCAGTCCTGTGGTTAGAAAAAGTAATCCATAAAGTAACTAATTGCATTTAACTAGAAATTCACATTGAGCTCAATGTTGCATTGTTTGAAATTGTGTGGCCCATTGCAACAACTGTAACTACTGTACTTAAAAGTCTATTGCCTATTTGCAAAGTATTTAAACTAAAGTAATTCATTCTGAGAAAGTATATTTTGTAATGTAATGTATAATGTAATTACAATGTAATTTAAAAAATAAAATATCTAAAAATAAATAGTTTAAAAAAATTTAGTAAATCAGTATCAAAAAAATAAAGATAACAATTAATACATTTAAAAATTGTCATTTACAAAACCTTTGAAATTCACTGAAAAAAACCATAGGTTTCAGACATGTTATAGTTAGGAATTAGCATTTAAAAAACCTTTGAAATTCACTGAAAAAACCATAGGTTTCAGGCACGTTATAGTTAGAAATTAGCATTTAAAAAACCTTACAAATTCACTGAAAAAACCATAGGTTTTAGGGACAGTTATAGTTAGTTGGACATTGCACTCGTACAAAACCCGTGAAATTCCCCCATTATAGTTAGTTCAGCTAACTATAACTCGCGCCCCCGCAATGCACTGCTGATGACGTCACATATTACATCACTCATGACATGGTCAGTGACATCACTGATGACATCACTGATGACATCTCAAATGACATCACTGATGACATCATCCAGTGACTGTGTGTTTCTGTAAAGTTTAAATATTTTTAATATATATAGGGAAAGGCGTATAGAAGAATGAGTGGGTGTATAAGTGTCTGTATGGATGATTTAGTAGGTGCGTGACTAACTCTATAAGTGAGTGATTAAACGTATCTTACTTTATGCATGGGTTAGTGACTAAACTGGGTGAATGTCTGTATCCGTCTGTCTGTTGCTGTGTAAGTGGTGCATGGGTTTGTGAATAGCTACATGAGTGTCTATATGAGTTATTGATTGGTTGTCTGAGTATCTGTATGGGTGCCTGAGTGTTTGTGTGGGTGGGGTGTGTGCGACTCTGTGCATAGATGTGTGAGTGGGTGATTCACTGGGTGGATGGTTTCAAGAGTGCATCTGTGATAGACTGTATGGGTGGGTAATTGTGTGTAAGAGTGTGTTAGTGAGTGAATGTATGTCCCAGTGGTACATGTGTGAGTAACTACATATGTGAAAGGCAGTATATATGTGTGTTGGAGTATATAAATAGCTATAAGCGAGAGTGTGTGATTGTGAGAGTGACTGTATGGATGAGTGTGTGCTTGTATCAGTGATTGTATAAGAGCGTAAGAATGTGCTAATATTTGTATGAGTAAGTGAGCTGGTGTGTGTATAACTGTATAGGTGAGTAAATGGCAGTGTGTTTAATAATTTGCATGACTGACTAGGTGTGTGAGTACCTCTATGGATGAGTGCGGTGTTTGAGTGTCTATATAGGAGTATGAGTGCATATGATAGTCCTGTACTGAGTGACCGTAAGTATGAGTGACTGGACGGGTGAGTGAGTGGATGTGTGTGTGTAGACCTAAGAATCAGTGAGTGGGTATGTAGTTATTGGTGTTGGAGTGTCTATGGTTTTGCGAATGGCAGTCTGTAATTTAGAGTGGGTGTATCAAAGGTTATATTAGGGTGTGAGGAGGTGCATCAGATTTTCACGTGGATGATGTCATCAGTGATGTCATCAGTGATGTCATTTGAGATGTCATCAGTGATGTCATCAGTGATGTCACTGACCATGTCATGAGTGATGTAATATGTGACGTCATCAGCAGTGCATTGCGGGGGCGCGAGTTATAGTTAGCTGAACTAACTATAACGGGGGAATTTCACGGGTTTTGTACGAGTGCAATGTCCAACTAACTATAACTGTCCCTAAAACCTATGGTTTTTTCAGTGATATATATATATATATATATATATATAAATAACAAACTTTTTAGAAACACTCACACTCACTGGATGATGTCATCAGTGATGTAATCAGTGATGTCACTGACCATGTCATGAGTGATGTAATATGTGACATCATCAGCAGTGCATTGCGGGGGCGTTAGTGATAGTTAGCTCAGCTAACTATAATGGCCGAATTTCTCTGGTTTTGTACGAGTGAAATGTCAGCCTAACTATAACATCCCTGAAACCTGTGTTTTTTTCAGTGAATTTCTAAGGTTTTTTAAATGCTAATTTCTAACTATGCCTACATAGGCAGAACATGTACAGAAAGAGGAAGAAAGGCGCAGAAAGAAGCAAGAGAAGTGCAGAAATAGGAAAGAGAAGTGCAGAAAGGTGCAGAAAGAAGCATGAAAAGTGCAGAAAGAAGCAACAGAGGCGCAGAAAGAGGTCTACATTAACTGCACCTTTCCAAAGACTCATACAAAGTAGCCTAATCACTAATCCTCCCAAGATGTCTTAAACCTCACTTTTCTATTGAAGGTTCACTATTAATTGACTGCTCAGAATGTTAGGCCAACCAAATGTAAAACAGCAATCCTAACCATATCACTGTTGTAAGTCTGACCAAGTTTGTGGAGGTATGCATGCGTGTGTCTGTGCTTTTACCTAGTGACATGTTACATAAAAATAAACATACAAATACTTGAATACCTGTGTTTCAAACAGTAAATTTGTGTACAAAAAGGTGTATGTATTTCTTTCTGCTCATAATACAGGGCACATGGGTATTCAATAGTATATTTGAGGGGCTCTATAACACCTATATATATAAGACATGTCTGCCTGTGCAACGAAGTGACAGAGCAGAACTAAGAAGATTTGACCACCTATAAGAGAAGCTACTCGCTTTTTAAGCTACCATCTTCAGATGCATAACACATCTGAGAATAAATGTACAAGTAGACATATACCTCAGTCACAAGAAAGAAGCGAGAGAAGTGCAGAATAAAGCAGCAGGGGTACAGAAAGAGGCAAGAGGAGTGCAGAAAGAGGCAACAGTAGTACAGAAAGAAGCAACAGAGGTGTGGAAGGAGGCAAGAGAATTGCAGGAACAGGGTTGAAGAAAGAGGGAACAGGGGTGCAGACAGAGGAAATAGAGGTGCAGAAAGAGGGAAGAGGGGTGTAGAAAGAGGCAAGAGGGGTGCAAACATTTGCAAGAGAGGTGCAGAAAAAAGAGTAGTGCAGAAAGAACCAACAGAGGTGCATAAAGAGGAAAGAGGGGTGCAGAAAGAGGCAAGAGGGGTGCAGTCAGAGAATAGAACGGTGCAGAAAGAGGCAAAAGGGGTGCAGAAAGAGGCAAGAGAAATGCAGAAAGAATCAACAGAGGTACAGAAGGAGGCAAGAGATCTGCAGAAAGAGGCAAGAGGGGTGTAGAAACAGGCAAGAGATATGCAGAAAGAGGGAACAGGGGTGCAGAAAGAGGCAAGAGAGGTGCAGAAGAGGGAAGAGAGGTGTAGAAACAGGCAAGAGAGGTGCAAAAAGAGGGAATAGAGGTGCAGAAAGAGGCAAGAGAGGTGTAGAAAGAGGGAAAAGGGGTGCAGAAAGAGACAAGAGGGTGCAGAAATTTGCAAGAGAGGTACACAAAAAAGCAAGAGAAGTGCAGTAAGAGGCACGTGAGGTACAGAAAAAGGCAAGAGAGGTGCAGAAAGAGGCAAGAGAGGTACGCAAAAAGACGCAAGTGAGGTGTAGAAACAGACAAAAGGGGTACAGACAGAGGCAAGAGAAGTGCAGAAAGAAGCAACAGAGGTGAGGAAGGAGGCAAGAGAACTGCAGAAAGAGTCTAGAGAGTTGCAGAATCAGGCAAGAGAGGTGCAGAAAAAGGGAGCAGGTGTGTAGAAACGAGGCAAGAGAGGTGCAGAAGAGGGAAGAGGGGTGCAGAAAGAGGCAAGAGAGGTGCAGAAAGAAGCAAGAGAGGTGCAGAAAGATGCAATAGAAGTGCAGAAAGTAGCAACAGAAGTGCAAAAAGAGACAAGAGGGGAGCAGAAAGAGGCAAGAGAAGTGCTAAAAGAAGCAACAGAGGTGCATAAAGAGGCAAGAGAAGTGCGTAAAGAAGAAAACAGAAATGCAGAAAGAAGCAAGAGAAGTGCATAAAGAAGCAAGAGAAATGCAGAAGAGCCAAGGAAGGTGCAGAAAGAAGCAACAGAGGTGCAGAAAGAGGCAACAGAAGTGCCGAAAGAGGCAAGAAAGGTACACAAAGAGACAAAAGAGGTGCACAAATAGAAAAGAAAGGTACAAAAAGAAGCAACAGAGGTGCAGAAAGAGGCAAGAGAAGTGCAGTAAGAAGCAACAGAGATGCAGAAAGAGGTAAGAGAGGTACAAATAGAAACAAGAGAGGTGCAGAAAGAAGCAAGAGAAGTGCAGAAAGAAGCAACAGAGGTGCAGAAAGAGGCAAGAGGGGTGCAGAAAGAGGCAAGAGAAGTGCATAAAGAGACAAGAGAGTTTCAGAAACAGGCAAAAGAGGTGCAAAAAGAGGGAACAGGAGCGCAAGGGTAATGTCTGGATACTTAGATCAGTGCATGGGTAGTACCTGAGTAAAAGGATGACTGAAAGAGTCATGCCTGGATCATTGCATGAGTGCATGGGTAGTGCCTGAGAGAATGGATGAGTGCATGATTAGTGCCTGAGTGAATGATTGAATGCAAGTGTAGTGCCTGAGTGATTGCATAAGTACATGGGTAGTGCCTGGGTGATTGCATGAGTGCAGGAGTGGGGCCGGGGTGATTGTATGAGTGCATGGGAAGTACCTGAGTGAAAGTATGAGTGCAAGGCTAATGCCTTGGTCATTGGATGAGTGCATTGGTAGTCCTTGAGGGAATGGATGAGTGCATGGGTAGTGCCTGAGTGAATGGTTGAATGCAAGTGTAGTGCCTGAGTGATTCCATGACTGCATGGGTAATGCCTGGGTGATTGCATGGGTGCAGGGTTAGTGCCTGGCTGATTGGATGAGTATATGGATTAGTGCCTGAGTGGAAGGATGGGTGCAAGAGTAATGCCTGGGTCATTGGACGAGTATATAGGCAGTGCCTGTGTGAATGGATGAGTGCATGGGTAGTGCCTGAGTAAATGGTTGACTGCAAGAGTAGTGCCTGAGTAATTGCTTGAGTGTATGGGTAGTGCCTGGGTGATTGCATAAGTGCAGGGGTACTGTCTGGGTGATTGGATGAATGCATGGGTAGTGCCTGAGTGACTTCATGAGTGCAAGGGTAGGGTCTGGGTGCTTAGATAAGTGCATGGGTAGTGCCTGAGTAAAAGGATGACTGCAATAGTAATGCCTGGGTCATTGGATGAGTGTGTGGATAGTGCCTGAGAGAATGGATGAGTGCATGGATAGTTCCTGAGTGAATGGTTGAGTGCAAGAGTAGGGCCTGAGTGATTGCATCAGTACATGGGTAGTGTCTTGGTGATTGCATGAGTGCAGGGGTAGTGCCTGGGTGATTGTATGAGTGCATGGGAAGTACTTGAGTGAAAGTATGAGTGCAAGGCTAATGCCTGGGTCATTGGATGAGTTCATGTATAGTGCCTGAGGGAATGGATGAGTGCAGAAAGAAGGAAGAGGGGTGCAGAAAGAGGCAAGAGTGGTGCAGAAGAGGCAAGACAGGTGCAGAAAGAGGGTAGAGGGCTGCATAAAGAGAGAAGAGGGGTACAGAAAGAAGCAAGAAAGGTGCAGAAAGAAGCAAGAGAAGTGCAGAATGAAAGAACAGAGGTGCAGAAATAGGCAAGAGAGGTTCAGAAAGTGGGAAGAGGGGTGCAGAAAGAGGTAAGAGGGGTACAGAAAGAGGCAAGAGGGGTGCAGAAAGAAGCAAGAGAGGTGCAGAATGAGGCAAGAAAGGTGCAGAAGCAGGCACGAGAAGTATGAAAAAAGGCAAGAGAAGTGCTGAAAGAAGTAACTGAGGTGCAGAAAGAAGAAAGAGAAGTGATGAAAGAGACAAGAGAGTTGCAGAAACAAACAAGAGAGGTGCAGAAGAAAGCAAGAGAAGTGCAGAAAGAGGCAAGTGAGGTACAGAAAGAGGCAAGAGATGTACAGAAAGAGGCAAGAGAGGTGCAGAAAGAGGGAACAGGGGTGCAGAAAGAGGCGAGAGGTGCAGAAAGAAGGAACATATACATCAGAAAGAGGCACAAGAAGTGCAGAAAGAAGCAACAGAAATGCAGAAAGAGGCAAGAGTAGTGCAGAAAGAAGCAACAGAGGTGCAGAAAGAGGCAATAGAAGTGCAGAAAGAGGCAAGACAGGTACAGAAAGAAGCAAGACAGGTACAGAAAGAGACAAGAGAGGTGCAGAAAGAGGAAAGACATGTATAGAAAGATGCAACTGGGGTGCAGAAAAAAGCAAGAGAGGAGAGGTGCTGAAAGAAGCAAGAGAAGTGCAGAAAGAAGTAACAGAGGATCAAAAAGAGGCAAGAGGGTTGCATAAAGAGGCAATAGAAGTGCAGAAAGAAGCAACAGAAATGTAGAAAGAGGCAAGAGAAGTGCAGAAAGAAGCAACAGAAATGCAGAAAGAGGCAAGAGAAGTGCAGGAAGAAGCAACAGAGGTACAGAAAGAGGCAAGAGAATTGCAGAAAGACGCAGGAGAGGTGCAGAAAGAGGGGATAAGGGTGCAGAAAGAGGCAAGAGAAGTGCTGAAAGAAGTAACGGAGGTGCAGAAAGAGGCAAGAGGAGTGCAGAAAGAGGGAAAACATATGCAGAAAGAGGCAAGAGAAGTGCAGAAAGAAGCAACAGAAATGCAGAAAGAGGCAAGAGTAGTGCAGAAAAAAGCAACAGAGGTGCAGAGAGAGGCAATAGAAGTGCAGAAAGAGGCATGACATGTACAGAAAGAGACAAGAGAGGTGCAGAAAGAGGAAAGACGTGTATAGAAAGTGGCAACATGGGTGCCGAAAGAAGCAAGAGAGGTGCAGAAAGAAGCAAGAGAAGTGCAGAAAGACGCAACAGAAATGTAGAAAGAGCCAAGTGAAGTGCAGAAAGAAGCAACAAAAATGAAGAAAGAGGCAAGAGAAGTGCAGGAAGAAGCAACAGAGGTACAGAAACAGGCAAGAGAAGTGCAGAAAGAGGCAAGAGAGGTGCAGAAACAGGCAAGAGAGGTGCAGAAAGAGGGAACAGAGGTGCAGAAAGAGGCAAGAGAGGTGCATAAAGAGGGAAGAGGGGTGCAGAAAGAGGCAAGAGAGAGGCAGAAAAAAGCAAGAGAGGTGCAGAAAGAGGCAAAAGAGTCGCAGAAAGAAGCAAGAGTGCTTTGCGCACCATTAGTACCAATTTAACACACACATTTAGCAATAAGTAACAGGTGACCATTCCAGCTTTGGCAAAGGGCCTTCCACCACGCTGTAAAACTTGTTGCTGCATTTTTGTTAACGTTTGACCCGTTTGAGCTAGGAACAAGTTTTTTTTGTGCAAATCTGCAGATTATGCAGCAGATGATGGATTATGTGGCAAATTATGAAAATGTATAATTATGCGAAAATCGGTGCAGCCGAACAGTTGCATAATTCCGGTGGCCCTGTTCATACCTCTGACTAGGTCCAGAAGTGCTCCTCATTGGTTCCTTCTTTTTTTGTCTCATTGAGTTTATAGTTTAGCTTCTATGGAAACGAGGAAGACTAAACCTGAGTTTACCACTCCACAACACAGACTACCATACCACATAATTGCTCTCCATAACACATAATCCCACTCTACATAATTTCTATACACTAGATACCACATACTTTCTATCCACATAATTTCACTGCACAACATACCACATAATTCCACTACACACAACATACATCCACTCCATTCCCCAAAACATTAGTAAAAAACATTTACAACACCAATAGCTCTAGCTCTCGCAAATGTGAAACCTATTACATTGCAAATGCTTCTTTAACTTGAAGTCGCATTTGCAGAGTGGTGGAGAAAGGGGGTAGGGCCTCCGACCAGCGCTCAGAAATTCCACTGCGTAGGATTTACAGGACGTACAAGGAGGGCTTCTTGGGCCCCAAAGTCCCTCAGGAGTAAAGTGGACTTCATCCCCCAACCAGTAGTGTGCCAGGAGGTGTGTTTGCAGAGTGGTGGAGAAAGGTTGGGTGTGGCCTCCGAAGACCTCTTAGCAATCCCACTGTGTGGGACATACTGGAGGTAACAGGAGGGGTTGTTGGCCCCCAAGGACATCTTTGGGGGCCAACTACCCCTCCTATTACCTCCAGTAAGTCCCACACAGCAAGATTACAAAGTTCCCATAGCAGGCTACGCCCCCTTTACCCACCACTCTGCAAACACACTCCCTGGCGCACTCTTGGATGGGGACTGAAGTCCCCTTCGCTGCTGGGGGTCCTTAGGGTCCAACAAGCCTACCTGTTACCTCCAGTAAGCCCCACACAGTGGGACTGCTGAGAGGTGGACTCAGGCCACACCCCCTTTCTCCACCACTCTGCAAACATGCTTCCTGGTGCACTCTTGGTTGGGAGATGGAGTCCCCTTGCCTCCTGAGGGTCCCTGGGGGCCAACTAGCCCTCCTGTTACCTCTAGTAAGCCCCACACAGCTGTATTGCTGAGAGTGGTCATAGGCCACACCCCCCTTTTACACCACTCTGCAGACATGCCTCCTGTTGCTCTGCTGCTTGCGGGATGAAGTCCACTTCAGTCCTGAGGTCCTCATGACACAAGGGGACCTCATTGCCCCACCAGCAGTGCGCCAAGAGGTGCGTTTGCAGAGTGGTGTAAAAAGGTGCATGGCCTCCTACCACCTCTCAGCAATACCACTGTGCAGGGCTTACTGGAGGCACCTGGTGGGTTAGTTGGCCCCTAAGGACCCTCACCAGCACAGGGGACTTCATCCCTCAACCCAGAACATGCCAGGAGGCGTGTTTACAGAGTGGTGCAGGGAGGGGGCGGGGCCTCCGGCAAGTTGCCGGTGTTTTTTTTTAGGATTTCAGCCCCGGGGACCCCATCCCCTGTGGCCCAGTGAAAAGTATTTTTATGGAAAGGGCCACGTGGCCCCCCTTCCCTGGGCCACTTTTGGTCCCGGTGACCCCATCCCCCGGGGCCTGCCCAGCCTTTTAAAAAATATATTTTAGAAGGGGGCGTGTGGCCCCCCTCCTCAGGCCAATTTTGGCACCGGGGACCCCATCCCCCAGGGCCTGGCCTTATTTATTTATTTAAATGAAAACGGTGAGGGGGCCGAGTGGCCCCCATCCCTGTCCATTTTGGGCCCCAGGGACCCCATTCCACGTGAAATGGCCTCTGTTTGGGGACCACGGGGGAGCCCCAATGCCCACATGGTCCCGCCGGCTCCCCGCCTCCTGCGGGAGCCTGCATTGCTTTTGGGCAAATGGAGCTGCTAACATGCAGCTCCCTTTGTGGTTGCTTAATCATTTCAGGTTGGCTTGGATGGTATTTTATCAACCCAAAGCTGTAATACTGTGCCTGGAGTGATAAAAGGCTTTGGCCATTTTACAGCCCGGCATGGATAGCGCTTTCTAATCCTATGCTTAAAGACTTTGCTGTAGAAATGGCAAAATACTTTGGGGGATATTCTCAAGAACGTGTGATAACCACCGCAAATTTAGCTTAACGCAACTTTGCATATCGCAGTCTATCGTGGGAAAACAACGCTGTGTTAACGTAGCATTCTCAACCTGGCTGCACCATGCGATAGTCCCACGATAATGCGTCAAATGTCCGCGTTAAAATCAACACGAACGCAAATAAAGTTGCGATG